>OX638393.1:38925784-39568284 GCA_951813805.1 Limnephilus auricula
AAAACAAAGAACTGCTCCCAATTTTTTTTGCTGAAACTACCTTTAGACCACATTTTTATTTCTGCTTTTATGGATGTGGAAAGCCGGGAGCGGGAAGCAGGAAGTAAGAAGAAGCGAGAAAAGAAAACCAAAGTTTCATGAATTCCTTTATTCTTGCCCATCCTACATGCCCATATTGGCTTATTAGGTTGCCATCTATACCGGTCAATTAAACTCTTACCGCCTCCTCATCTTCAGAGCACGTGTTCTAATTCCTAACAATTCAATGGCCCTGGTGTACCGATCGCCCTGGCGTAGGAGTGCTTCTGGGTGGGGTGGTACAATCGTATCGCATCATGTCTGCGTTTGCGCGTGTTGAAAATGTATATATATATATGTTGATGTCAATAGATAGGTACCGGCAAATCATTTTAAAATGAATTTGATAGTATCGCAATTTTCAGAAAAGTTTTTCGATTTAGTTATTTGAGTACTTAACGGAAATCCCCTGGGACAGTCCCCTGGAAAGAAACTGGGTGCATAGCGTTGTTTACCAATTATCACGTTTGAATTTTAACTAGCGATTCAATTCGCCAATGTGCTTTTGTAGCTAAAGTTTTAAAGTTTTTTTATTCCAGAAAAAAATAAAATAACATTTTCACTTACTTAACTAGAATTTGCATAACATTATATTATCATACAACATATTATCATACAATATATTACAATACTATTCATTCACTTTCAATATTATTTACTTTCACTACATTGTTTTTTGTGAATAAAAATGAATAATTTTTTTTAAATTTACACACACTTTTTCGTTTTTAATAACAACTGGAAGGCAATTATATAAGTTGCCCCCCTCATAACTCATAGATTGCTTACCGTAGTTAGTATGAATAGTGTTTAAATGTATGTTATCGTGTTGTCGTGTAAAATGTTTGTGTACAAGACTATAATATAAACTTTTTTTAATTTAATTTAATTTAATTAGCTTTTATGTTCCATTCTTCAGTTGCGTTCTAATAAACACAAAATTATTATTGAAATCTTCATTTATTTTAGGGCGTTATGCCATGTTGCGCTACCTCCTTCTTCAGCCAACGTTTCAGACAACGTTACAGTATCCATCACCAGGGCAGATGTGCACATTAATGAATGCAGATGTGCACATCCTTGAATGACACATCTGCCCTGATGATGAACACTGTAACGTGATCCGAAACGTTGGCTTAAGAAGGAGGTAGCGGAACACAGCATAACACCCCAAAAATGAACAGCGGAAAAACTTTTGGCTGTGAAAATCTTAAATCAATTATTGATTTCAATTTTTTTATCCATCCAGTACACCTCTAAACAAGCAATAAATTAAAAACTTATTATTAAATAAACCGATCAATGCTTACAAACTTTAGAACAGATAACTTTTCCGATGAACGTTTTTTTATTTTTTTTTTATTGGTATTTGGTTTTGTTTACATTTTTGAATATAATTTTAAATATTAAAAACAATACTTCAGTAACTCGGGTAGTTAATAATTACATTCCAGCATTTACACAAATTTGACCATCTAAAATCATTATTACCCACATTTGTTGCTCCTACTTATGTTAACAATCCATGTGAACATTACCTAGATAATAATTTTTAAATCTTTTGATAAAATAGTGCCACTGACTTTATGTAGTGTCTGATTAAGCTTCTGATTCTGCTTCCTTCAATAAATGTCGTTAGCCTATTTAGTGATTCGAAGTTTGGCAATATCCCAACAGATGGTAGTTGAGTATGATATCAGACGAATACCATATATCTGTCGTTCGTGTCTTAGGTACGAACGATTACGGTGATTGCCGAAGGTGTCGGCGAGATAGCGTGGGCTCCTCCAGTCCTCTCGCAGTAGCGGTGGAGCCTAGTCTAGTAAGAACGCTTTTTCAGTTTAATATTAATTGTAATATTTACGATAACTTAATAAATCAACTAGTAATTACATGAATCTTTAACTGACTTAGAAAATACCCAACACATCTCAAGTTGTCTTAATGTTGGAAATCAAGAAACTAAACACTTTATATAATAGATTTATTTATTTATTAATTAGATAAAAAAAATATACATATACACAGTAAGGAAGCTTTGACTGTCCAAATAGTAAAGTTTGCCGTTTTAGGACAGTCAAATTTCCTGGTTTATTTCACATTTTTATACGCTGTTTTTATTAATTAAGCTACTAAAATATACAATAATAATATTTTTTAAATAATAAAAGCCACCGAGCGTACCAAGTAAATACATTTTTTGATGATTCAAATTTAGACAACAAATACAAATAATCATTGAACAGAAAAATAAAAACTTTTTAGACATATTTGTACACCTGAATGTTAGTCTAAGTTTTTATTAAAATAGATGATAGATGTTATCAAGGTACATGTAATGTAATATGCATAATTAAGTAACAATGTAATTGGGATACATGATAGTACATTCGAAATATTCAATTTATAATTACAATATAAGATATACATTAGACGGGTTTCTAAATTTGTTAACTGTTACTATGCTGTGTATTAGTTTATGTAATCAAGGTACATGTAATATAATACACATAATCAAGAACAATGTAAACAAGGTACATAAAAATATATTGGAGAAATTATATTAGAATTAGAATATTTATATATAAATTAGGTTAGTATCATAATTCATTCGCTATCACTATGCAGTACTTCTTTTTGTAGGTACATATTTATACTTATTTTAATATTCAAGCCAGAAAACTGCTTTGTCTAAAAGAATTACAATCGTATAAAAGGGTTGGGGTCTTGATAAACAACGCCACATTTTAAAAGCTGGAAAAAACGAAACGCTCCCCTTTCCGGGGGTTGAATTTGCAACCCCTTTTTTATCCGGCCATTATAATTTCTCTGTGTTTATCATTTCACGCCTAAGTATTTTTTTGTTTGTTTTGTGTTTGCTCACAGCCCGAAGATTCGCCGCTCGCTTTTTCAGTGGAATTATACGCTAGTCTTAAATTTTGGAGTTTAGAAGCAAAGTGTTACATTTCTGAAAAAAATATTTATTTGAGATCGACAACATAAAATATGCATATTTTAATAAATAATTTTTTTATCGTTTTTGTCTTTTGGTTGAATGGCATTACATTTTGAAGATCATTATAAAATTAGAGATATCTGAAATCATCATTATTTCGGTTGTTCGTGCGTGGGTAAGTAAGTAATGTGATAAATGTCTGCGTAAAGCGTAACATTATTGATTTTTAAGAAAGTTCATTTTTCACTAAAACGGCGTTATACAAATCATCCTAATATTATTATCTATCATTTATCAAAAATTATTTTTCTAATTTTTACTGCTACTAATCTTAAATGTGTATTAGATACTGCCGCCATCGGGCGATCCACAGTGCCCTTCTTGACAATATTAAGGAGGATACTATGTTTTTTTACTTATGTCGACAGATTAAAACATAATCCAAAACATGCGAACACCTCAGCACAGGTTATCCCGGTGAGGTGTTCACAAAATGCTACTACTAACCTTTTAACACACCTTTTTAATCCAGTTACTGAATACTCACATTTTTTTTACTAATATGTACACCACTGTAATCATTTGTAAAATGTATATTCAAGAATAGAAATAAATAAAAATTAAATTATGATTTTAAGTAGGTATAATGAAAAATAAAAATACAATAAGAAAAATGTAAAAATCTATAATTAGGGTAAAATAAAGAATAACACAAGGAGTGCATTGTGGGCGTATTTCGTTATCCCATTATAGGCCGGATTTCAGCCTGTATTTCCTTTCGAAACTGTGTTTCACCGTGATTACGAAATTCAAATGGGATAGCGACATACAATTTCTCGCAAGTGTGAGAGAGGCGGGCTGCTTGCTAAATAGTCCAGCACCAAAGGTGCTAAGTCAGTGACACATTTGTTTACATTCTAATCTGTACGGAAGGCACTTCCAGTAATAAGCATAATCTTTATTTTATGGTACATGGTTTCTCAGATAAATACATTGCAACCATATTGTAACACGTTGATTTCCCTAAAATTTAATTATATGAATAAATAATATTCCAATAAAACTCTAACAAAAATGAAGAGTTTAAATAGGAGAACTTTTGAATATTTTATAAAAGTAGACTTACACTGTTTACAGTGTCAGAATTCCACATCGGGAGGTGTTTGGGGAGCTCCTGGAAAAAATCCTGTAATAATTTAGCCCAAGGATATCTGATTATAATATTATTCCTTAATTAAGGCGGGTAATTAGTTTCCTCCGAGAGCACCGTTCATTTTATGATGTCGGTTAAGCTGTTAAACCTGATAAAGGTACTCCGGGTGGTTTTTAACCTTATAAATTATTTTATCCTACCTACTTCTTTTTAATGTACACAAATTATAACGAGGATCTTCATTATTTTCTTCGTAGCCTTATTGCACACCTTCAATCTAATTATCAACAATTATTTTCTCCGCGGCTTTATTGCAAACTTTCAATCTATTTATCATCTAAATTATGTTACTGACTTCGTTTATATTAATTACTTTCACTCGAAGCAATGATTTGGTTGAATTATTCAATGAAAATGTTGCTTGTATTTTGTAGTTATGGGGTTCAAAAAGGCAAATCATTTGGCGACTTTAGCCTGCCTTATATAATATTTGTAACAAGGGCATCTTTTTTCTTAAATTTCTTTATTTTTATATTTTTTACTGGAAACTAGAATAACCAGCAGAACACATTGATAACTATATATTTATGAAATTAACATAACGTCTTTAATTTGTTAAAATTTTCCATTTTTAGAAATTTTGAAGCGTTAGTAAAATACAATATTTATTCAAAGAAAACATTTATTTTTAAAGAAAATTAACACCAGCCAGAGGTTACGAAAATGAATAATATTGAAAGTGAATGAATAGTATTGTAATATATTGTATGATAATATGTTGTATGATAATATAATGTTATGCAAATTCTAGTTAAGTAAGTGAAAATGTTATTTTCTTTTTTTCTGGAAAAAAAAAAAAAAAAAAAAAACGATCTACGTCTATGAACCCCAGGTCACGAAAGTAAATTCCATTGTATTAGATACGTTTTTTAGATTTTCACGGCCAAAAGCATTTTCGTTGTTTGTTTTTGGGGTGTTATGCCGTGTTGTGCTACCTCCTTCTTTAGCCGACGTTTCGGACAGCGTTGCAGTGTCCATCATCAGGGCAGATCCGGCAGATCCATCGATGTGAATTTGTTGTGTTAAGTGTGTGCTTATTTACTTGGATTCCATTGCATTATTTTGTTTTATTTAATAATTAATATTATAGACTTGGTATTGCATGGCTCTACATGCGAGAGTTCGGATTTGTTGTATCCCTTTGATTTTCTCACTTGAAAGCTGGGAATAGATCGTCTAGACGTTAGGAGAAAGATTGCAATGGTGTTAGTGGCACATAAGCTGCTAAATGGGCACATTTGCAATCCTGATATTCTGGAACGAATTTCGCTTTATGTCCACGATAACTTCATCAGAGCTAGACAGCACAGACTGTTTATTTTTACAAGAGGCAGGACCAACCTACCAATGATCTTGGGGAGACTGACTACTCTTCTAAAACACATTTCTTCTGAGATAAACATTTTTAATTTAACTTTATTCGAAATTCCAACTTTTTTTCACATAGAAAAAGACGTAGGTGCCTATTAAAGAATGAGGTACAAACTTACCCGATTAATTTGCTTAGAGTCAGCGGGGCGTGGCGACGTTGGTTGTGATTGGTGCGTATCGTATCATCAGCGTAGAATACCCAATAGTGAAGGCCGCACACGCCTGACTAATTTTATCTTTTTCCAAAAAAGTACCCCTAAAAGTGTTCTTACCACGTGCCTATTTCATGTATTGTGTCGTACAAATAGATTTAAATATCAAGCTCGTCTAGAGAGGTCAGTTCTCAAATGCCGCTACGAGCAAATACCAAATTATGAATGTTCAATGAACCCTTCGCTGTGTACAACGTTAAGAGAGCGGCTATCGGGGGGAGAACATCTATCAACCGGATGGAAGGAATAACTTGTGCATTGATCCAATGAAAAATGATCTTATCCCATTTTATTGCCCTGGCGCTATAAACTTTTATTTATCCCTACGATCTCAACCCCGATTGGCGGACTTTTAGCCGGAAGTCGGAAGTAGAATTTTGCATTCGACAGAAAAATAATATAGGAGTATTTCCTGCTTCCGCCATTTGAATCTTCTCTCGTTCCTCGCTGCGAATGGGCCGCTGCGCTTTACGAAGAAGTTTTGCAAAGATTTTCTTATTTCGTACAATTGTTAGGGAAGTTAGGCTTTCGTAATTAACTTTAAATAAACATAAAATACTGGGTGTGCACAATAATTCTATGTACCTACTTGTTCGTGTGACGTCCTCCTATATATGGCGTCCGTGAGTTCCTCCACCAGCATGTACTTAGTATCCAATTTTACAAACTATCAATTGTTTTATTTATAAACTCTTTTCATAACGATTACAAGGGTTATGTATTAAGGCGATATAAATTTGGCCACAATTTGGAAATGTGTTTGTTGTCATCAGAGAGGTTGGAATATAATCTCGCAATTTACAGAACTTTCCGATCTGTAAATCGGTGTTCAGTTATGGCTGTGGAAGATGTCGATTAAAACTCTCGAATTTACTTGTTTTAATGTGAATACAGCACAAGCGTTCCAGCTGCTCCCGTCTAAGCAAGTGAGACTATGGCATCCCCAATTGGGGTATGTTGTGAGTTCTGAAGGTAGTGGGAGTGGAAGGAGTCAGGAAGAGGAAGGTGGGGAATCACCTGGCTATTCAGATCTAGTTATCAAACTCGGCTAAAGCCATTTCAAGCAACATTTCAATCCTGAATGGTGTTCTTGCACCAGGGCTATACTGAGAGTATCTTCCACTCTAGAAAGTACCGCAAGTATACTAAATATCATTTTTAATGAATTAACTGTAAAATAAAATTTATTTGCGCAACCGGAATTCGATCCCGCAACCTTCGGATTGCGAGTCAAGAGCTTTACCCCTGTACCACAGAGGCCGGCAGTATATAACCAAAACGCGTGTTTAATTTTATTTTGCGAAGTACGTGCACAAATAGAAGTGTTTTAAGATAATTTTTTAAAATCACTTAATTTTCCACATTATTCAATAAACCGTAAAGGTAAGTTTAAGATTTTGATCTTTAAAGTAGTTTTTAAAAACCTGATAATATTTGTCAAAAAAATACTCGATTATTATTTTAAAAACAGAGATGTATTCTAGTCACAATATATATATATTAATGCTCGTAACCACCAGATTTTAAGTCAATCGCAGTCTCGCGAAAAACGACCACTCTGCCCCTCAAGTTTAACCGACCTCAAAGCTGATTTTCGCGAGACATCGACCGTGGATAAAAATACATACGATTTTTTCAGACCTGATTTGTATGGGAAAAATTCAGCCAGAATTTTACCAATTGCAAATTTTCATATAAAAAAACTGATGCAAAAAAAATAAACTGCTAATAAAACTGATGTATGAAAACCTAGCGGCGAAAACTAGAAGCGCTCATTATTCGACGAAGAAATTCAAAGTTGTATTTCCAGCCGCCAGGTTCGCCCATCAAAAAAGGAAAAATTTATCGTCAGACCTTCACGAAAAATTTGTGAAAGAGCCTCAGTACTAAAATCGTAAAGTGTATATTTTTTTAAATATAAGGCGTCTCACCTCAAAACTTTACATTCCGACGAGCCTCGAGGTAAATCAAAATTGCGACTTAAAAAAGATACCTGGCTTAGATGTTTTTGTATTATTTCGACTACGACAGGTTTTGGAACATAAATAATATATTATATTTATGACTTTTCATGGAAATTTTGTCAGGATTCGTTTTCAAACGTCGGTAATTTCTGACGTTTACGAAAAAAATTCCGAGTTAAAAACTGTTCAAATGTTCGTAGCCAGTAAAAAAATGCTTTATTAAGGAAAAAATTATCGTCAGACCTTCAAAGTACTGAAATGTTGGGGCATTTTTGAAAATTATTCTATGGCGTCTCGCATGTTAATTTGACATTTCGACGAGTCTCATGTGTATCAATATTACGTCAAAAATAGCATATGTGGATAAGATGTGTTTCTATAATTTTGAAAACCATAGATTTCCGAACTCCAATAATACATTACATTTACCACATTTCATGTAAATTATTTCAGGATCCATCTTCAAAAGTTGAAAAAATTCTGACGTTTATGAAGAAATGCAAAATAAAAACAGGTTAAACGTTACCGGCCAGCTACATAACGTTGATTTTAATTGCTGGGTTGGTACTTTTGTAAAGACAAATAAAATTCGAACGGTTCAGGCTGCCGAGATCATAGAAAATAATTTACCAGTGGGTAGGTACCTACTTGGGTGGGAACGTTATTTTTCAAATATTGAGAATTTAACATGATGAATAAAACTGTTTAAATAACTCAGGATAATCCATTTTTTTGCCTAATGGTGTAAGTACTTCTTTAAATAGTGCACAATAGTGTTATTATAATATCATTCGGCGTGGGTGGTGTGCATTGGTACTGCCACCCCGTGAATCATTTGTTGGATGACCAAACCCTTTATAACCGGTTAATCTGAGTCGATTTAAGAATATCTAAATATATTCAGGTTGGCAAAAAGATGTATCTCAGTGACGTTTTGCATCGTTATATGCACCAATACACACAATCCTAAGGGCGGGCTTTTTCGTGTGAATGTTTATGCATAAACTATGGATCTTACTCGACTAATTTAAAACAAAATTAGGAAAATCTACCGGGAAAAGAGAAGTTTATTTAATTTTTATAATAGCTCTACACAGGAGGCCTTGAAGAAAATAATTCCTCTCAGGGCCTATGTCATCTTTGGGGATGCTGTGTGAAGGGTTATTTTTAGGAAAGTAAGGAGATGATGTTCTGGTAAGGAAAAAGTTATGAGGGGTGGGTAGGAATCTGGGGATCAGTGTGTGGAGTGACGGACGAAAATAATTCCTCTCAGGGCCTATGTCATCTTTGGGGATGCTGTGTGAAGGGTTCTTTTTAGGAAGGTAAGGAGATGATGTTCTGGTAAGGAAAAAGTTATGAGGGGTGGGTAGGAATCTGGGGATCAGTGTGTGGAGTGACGGACGAATGATTTTATCCCTCCCACTGCGGTGCAAGGTGATGTTCCGAGAGAGCTTTGCTGAAGAACCCAAAAAGTCTCCCTAAACCAGTCTCTTCCGATCTGGTCTGCCACGAAATTGGTGGGCAGACGAATCCACCGCCAAGACCAGAACAAACCTCATGAACCCAGGCACCACTTCTAAATCAACAAACATAGCGAACCACTTGAAATGACCTATTGCAGAGGCGTTGGCCTACCCACCCAGCGATTTTTTTTAGCGTAAGATCCTCACGGCTTTTGCGGTAGGTCAGAGGCCCTAGCACGCTCGCTCTATAACGATCGATAGGATAACTATCGGTAACTTTTCATCGTTCCCTAGCATGACTACAGATCGCCAACGAATAAGTGACAGTTCACAATGACTAAGTGTCCTTAACATATTCGACATCAACTGTTGTTTGTTCGTTAGCGATGTGCAGTTGTCCTAGGGAACGATGAGAAGTTACCGATAGTTATCCTACCGATCGTTATAGAGCAAGCGTGCTAGGGCCTGAACAAAAAATTAGACTTTAGCCTTTAAAAAAATTGAGCTTTGGCGTATTTGAGAATCCTTCATTTGCAAACGAAATTGCGCCAAAATGACGGCCTCTGGCGTAAATGTTTTTTGATATATTCAATGGCAAAAGGTTTCGAAAACTTATTCAACCGTTTTTTTAGTGGCATTCCATTGAAAATATTCCACAATATCGAGCTAAAAATTTGACATTTTACAAAAAAATCCATGAAAAATCCGCTAACAAATTATACAAGATTTAAAAATATTACTGGTCAGGTGGATTGGTATAATAATAATCACTGGGTAGGTACCTACTTTGCTCCATCGAATTACAAATAAATGGTTTGAAATTAAGAGAAATCACCAAAGATGGTAGGTACTAAATGCGTTTCTTCTGGAAAAATGCCGATTGCAGTTTGTCGGTCTTTTAATTCAAATTCAGAAACAGGGTGGTAAAAAAAATTCCGCTCGAAATATACTGATTAATTTTTTTATTAAAACTCATGATTTTTTCCTTAATTTTTTTTGTTTAGAAAATATTGTCTTGCGTTTGCGACCAACGTTTTTGCGGCGCATTAAAATTTATCTAAATAAGATGCAAAGTTTTTTTTCTAATTTTCTATACATTTATCGTTATTAATAATTATTGATTACGAAAAGAGTTATGGCGTCCGTGACATCAAAAGGTGGATACTTGAAAGATGTCATTTCCATAAAAAAATATTAAAGAGTCGATTTAAAAAAAAAATCATTTTTTTAATCGATTGGTTTTTGTAATAATGAGTGAGGAAATTTTGCCGGACCCTGTCGTTCATTTCGACTGTCCAATCAGGGAGATCACTAGGCATGCGGATTGCATTGAATTCAAATATCGATATTTACTCTAAGTAAGAACTTCTTTCCTTTAAATCACAAAAAAATATGATATAAAATAAAAAAAAGTAACCAAAGATGGATATTTCCAAAAAAATGTAGGTGTACACGGGGGTAGGTAGATATGCAGGTAGGTAGGAACTAAGTACTGAACAGGTACTCTGGGTAGGTAGGTATGTATGAAGGTACTTTTTATAAATTAGGTGGGTTCGATGCAGTGCTACAGATTTTTTATATGCATATAAATCGAAAAATAGATCGGTCAGGATTCGTTCGTTTACTTTGGACATTATTCAATTTTAAAATAAAAATAATTATACGTGTGCACGGGTAGCCGGATATTGTTAAAGAATTTCTTTGTGTAATTTTTTTGCTGCAGTAAAATTGAGTTTGATAAGATGGTTTTTTGTTGAACAAATATTTTTTGTTTGAGGGTTAGGTAGGTTTTTTTTCCAATACTATTCATCTGATGGCGACAAAACTTTTGGGATTTGATGTGTGCATGCCCGGGTTGGTTTCTACGCATAATAGTAAGCTCTGGCTTTATGAAATTATTTTATATACTATTCACCCGATCGAGATGAAACTTTGGAAATTTGATGTGTGCATGCCTGGGATGGTTTTTATGCATAAAAGTAAGCTCCGGCGTTATGAAAATATTTCCTTTAATATTCATCCGATTGA
The DNA here is from genome assembly GCA_951813805.1 of Limnephilus auricula. NCBI lineage: Eukaryota > Metazoa > Arthropoda > Insecta > Trichoptera > Limnephilidae > Limnephilus > Limnephilus auricula. The sequence continues at coordinate 38,937,070 of OX638393.1, forward strand.
GATGAAACTTTGGGAATTCGATGTTGACATGCTCGGGATGGTTTCTATGTATAAGAGTAAGCTCTGGCGTTATGAAATTTTTTCCAATACTATTCATTTGATTGCGACAAAACTTTTGAGCTTTGATGTGTGCATGCCCGGGTTGGTTTCTACGCATAATAGTAAGCTCTGGAATTATGAAATTATTTACGCATAATGGTAAGATCTGGCGTTATGAAATTATTTCCTATACTTTCCATCCGATTGAGATGAAACTTTGGGAATTTGATGTTGGATACTCGGGATGGTTTGAACATAAAAGAGTAAGCTCTGGCGTTATGATTTTTTTTCCAATACTTTTCATCTGATTGCGACAAAACTTTTGGTATTTGATGTGTGCATGCCCGGGTTGGTTTCTACGCATAATAGTAAGCTCTGGCTCTATGAAATTATTTCCTATACTATTCATCTGATTGCGATGAAACTTTGGGGATTTGATGTGTGCATGTCCGGGATGGTTTCTATGCGTAATAATAAGCTCTGGCGTTATCAAATTATTTCATATACTATTCACCCGATTGAGATGAAACTTTGGAGATTTGATGTGTGCATGCCTGGGATGGTTTTTATGCATAAAAGTAAGCTCTGGCGTAATGAAATTATTTCCTTTACTTTTCATCCGATTGAGATGAAACTTTGGGAATTCGATGTTGGCATGCTAGGGATGGTTTCTATATATAAGAATAAGCTCTGGCATTATGAAATTATTTCCAATACTATTCATCCGATTGCGATGAAACTTTGGGGATATGATGTGTGCATGCTCGAAATGGTTTTAAAATATAATAATGAGCTCTAGCGTAATGAAATTATCTACAATAATATTCATCCGATTGCGATGAAACTTTGGTGAGTTATTGTGCGCAAGCCCGCGAAGTTTTGGAATTATGAAATTATTTACGCATAATGGTAAGATCTGGCGTTATGAAATTATTTCCTATACTTTCCATCCGATTGAGATGAAACTTTGGGAATTTGATGTTGGATACTCGGGATGGTTTGAACATAAAAGAGTAAGCTCTGGCGTTATGATTTTTTTTCCAATACTTTTCATCTGATTGCGACAAAACTTTTGGTATTTGATGTGTGCATGCCCGGGTTGGTTTCTACGCATAATAGTAAGCTCTGGCTCTATTATTAAAATTATTGAAATTATTTCCTATACTATTCATCTGATTGCGATGAAACTTTGGGGATTTGATGTGTGCATGTCCGGGATGGTTTCTATGCGTAATAATAAGCTCTGGCGTTATCAAATTATTTCATATACTATTCACCCGATTGAGATGAAACTTTGGAGATTTGATGTGTGCATGCCTGGGATGGTTTTTATGCATAAAAGTAAGCTCTGGCGTAATGAAATTATTTCCTTTACTTTTCATCCGATTGAGATGAAACTTTGGGAATTCGATGTTGGCATGCTAGGGATGGTTTCTATATATAAGAATAAGCTCTGGCATTATGAAATTATTTCCAATACTATTCATCCGATTGCGATGAAACTTTGGGGATATGATGTGTGCATGCTCGAAATGGTTTTAAAATATAATAATGAGCTCTGGCGTAATGAAATTATCTACAATAATATTCATCCGATTGCGATGAAACTTTGGTGAGTTATTGTGCGCAAGCCCGCGAAGTTTTCTTTATATAATGCAGAGATTTGGCGTTATCAAATTCATACAAAAAATTTAAATAGGTGTAACGGGAGTTATTAGAAAAGTGAGTGCATATCATATAATTTAGAAACAATTTATTAGTGAAAAAATTGAGCCGTAAACTTCTAGGCCCCTTTTTGCGAGAAAAGGCCCATACTGAACGCCTTAACCAGGGCGACCAAAGTGGCTAAGTAGCGGGTGTACAAAATTGAGCGATTAACTCACAGGACCCTTTGAGTAGTTCTCACAATCCTTGCTTCATCCACATTCAAACATCGATTTTTTTTTTCAAATATTTAATTTTTAAAAAATGTAGACACACACACTTCTTGCTTCATCCACATTCAAACGTCAAATCGCTTAGTGCTTTAACCAATTAGTTGCCTTGCAACGGGCAAAAGCTAGTATTAATATTAATGCTCTTGACCACCAGATTTTAAGACAATCGCAGTCTCGCGAAAAACGACCACTCTGCCCCTCGAGTTTAACCGACCTCAGAGCTGATTTTCGCGAGACAGCGACCGTGGATGACCGATTAAGTGTTTTGCAGTCTCGCGAAAAACGACCATTCTGCCCCTCAATTTTAACCCACCTCAAAGCTGATTTTCGCGAGACAGCGACCGTGGATGAAAATACATACGATTTTTTCAGACCTGATTTGTATGGGAAAAATTCAGCCAGAATTTTACCAATTGCAAATTTTCATATAAAAAAACTGATGCAAAAAAAATAAACTGCTAATAAAACTGATGTATGAAAACCTAGCGGCGAAAACTAGAAGCGCTCATTATTCGACGAAGAAATTCAAAGTTATATTGCCAGCCGCCAGGTTCGCCAGTCAAAAAAGGAAAAATTTATCGTCAGACCTTCACGACAAATTTGTGAAACAGCCTCAGTACATGCTCAGTACTGAAATCGTAAGGTGTATATTTTTTTAAATATAAGGCGTCTCACCTCAAAATTTAACATTTCGACGAGCCTCGAGGTAAATCAAAATTGCGACTTAAAAAAGATTCCCGGCTTAGATGTTTTTATATTATTGCGACTACGACAGGTTTCGGAACATTAATAATATATTATATTTGTGACTTTTCATGGAAATTTTGTCAGGATTCGTTTTCAAACGTCGGTAATTTCTGACGTTTACGAAAAAAATTCCGAGTTAAAAACTGTTAAAATGTTCGTAGCCAGTAAAAAAAAATGCTTCATTAAGGAAAAATTTATCGTCAGACCTTCAAAGTACTGAAATGTTGGGGCATTTTTGAAAATTATTCTATGGCGTCTCGCATGTAAATTTGACATTGCGACGAGTCTCATGTATATCAATATTACGTCAAAAATAGGATATGTGAATAAGATGTTTTTCTATAATTTTGAAAACCATAGATTTCCGAACTCCAATAATACATTACATTTACCACATTTCATGTAAATTATTTCAGGATACATCTTCAAAAGTTGAAAAAATTCTGACGTTTATGAAATGCAAAAAAAACTAAAGTTTATATGTTACCGGCCAGCTAAATAACGTTGATTTTAATTGCTGGGTAGGTACTTTTGTAAAGACAAATAAAATTCGAACAGTTCAGGCTGCCGAGATCATAGAAAATAATTTACCAGTGGGTAGGTACCTACTTGGGTGGGAACGTTATTTTTCAAATATTGAGAATTTAATATGATGAATAAAACTGTTTAATAACTCAGGAAAATCCATTTTTTTTGCCAAATGGCGTAGGTACTTCTTTAAATAGTGTACAATAGTGTTATTATAATATCATTCGGCGTGGGTGGTGTGCATTGGTACCGCCACCCCGTGAATCATTTATCGGATGACCAAACCCTTTATAACCGGTTAATTTGAGTCGATTTAAGAATTCCTCTCAGGGCCTATGTCATCTTTGGGGATGCTGTGTGAAGGGTTCTTTTTAGGAAAGTAAGGAGATGATGTTCTGGTAAGGAAAAAGTTATGAGGGGTGGGTAGGAATCTGGGGATCAGTGTGTGGAGTGACGGACGAAAATAATTCCTCTCAGGGCCTATGTCATCTTTGGGGATGCTGTGTGAAGGGTTCTTTTTAGGAAGGTAAGGAGATGATGTTCTGGTAAGGAAAAAGTTATGAGGGGTGGGTAGGAATCTGGGGATCAGTGTGTGGAGTGACGGACGAATGATTTTATCCCTCCCACTGCGGTGCAAGGTGATGTTCCGAGAGAGCTTTGCTGAAGAACCCAAAAAGTCTCCCTAAACCAGTCTCTTCCGATCTGGTCTGCCACGAAATTGGTGGGCTGACGAATCCACCGCCAAGACCAGAACAAACCTCATGAACCCAGGCACCACTTCTAAATCAACAAACATAGCGAACCACTTGAAATGACCTATTGCAGAGGCGTTGGCCTACCCACCCAGCGAATTTTTTTAGCGTAAGATCCTCACGGCTTTTGCGGTAGGTCAGAGGCCCTAGCACGCTCGCTCTATAACGATCGATAGGATAACTATCGGTAACTTCTCATCGTTCCCTAGCATGACTACAGATCGCCAACGAATAAGTGACAGGTCACAATGACTAAGTGTCCTTAACATATTCGACATCAACTGTTGTTTGTTCGTTAGCGATGTGCAGTTGTCCTAGGGAACGATGAGAAGTTACCGATAGTTATCCTACCGATCGTTATAGAGCAAGCGTGCTAGGGCCTGAACAAAAAATTAGACTTTAGCCTTTAAAAAAATTGAGCTTTGGCGTATTTGAGAATCCTTCATTTGCAAACGAAATTGCGTCAAAATGACGGCCTCTGGCGTAAATGTTTTTTGATATATTCAATGGCAAAAGGTTTCGAAAACTTATTCAACCGTTTTTTTAGTGGCATTCCATTGAAAATATTCCACAATATCGAGCTAAAAATTTGACATTTTACAAAAAAATCCATGAAAAATCCGCTAACAAATTATACAAGATTTAAAAATATTACTGGTCAGGTGGATTGGTATAATAATAATCACTGGGTAGGTACCTACTTTGCTCCATCGAATTACAAATAAATGGTTTGAAATTAAGAGAAATCACCAAAGATGGTAGGTACTAAATGCGTTTCTTCTGGAAAAATGCCGATTGCAGTTTGTCGGTCTTTTAATTCAAATTCAGAAACAGGGTGGTAAAAAAAATTCCGCTCGAAATATACTGATTAATTTTTTTATTAAAACTCATGATTTTTTCCTTAATTTTTTTTGTTTAGAAAATATTGTCTTGCGTTTGCGACCAACGTTTTTGCGGCGCATTAAAATTTATCTAAATAAGATGCAAAGTTTTTTTTCTAATTTTCTATACATTTATCGTTATTAATAATTATTGATTACGAAAAGAGTTATGGCGTCCGTGACATCAAAAGGTGGATACTTGAAAGATGTCATTTCCATAAAAAAATATTAAAGATTCGATTAAAAAAAAAAAGTCAATTTTTTAATCGATTGGTTTTTGTAATAATGAGTGAGGAAATTTTGCCGGACCCTGTCGTTCATTTCGACTGTCCAATCAGGAGTTCACTAGGCATGCGGATTGCATTGAATTCAAATATCGATATTTACTCTAAGTAAGAACTTCTTTCCTTTAAATCACAAAAAAATTATGATATAAAATTTAAAAAAAAGTAACCAAAGATGGATATTTCCAAAAAAATGTAGGTGTACACGGGGGTAGGTAGATATGCAGGTAGGTAGGAACTAAGTACTGAACAGGTACTCTGGGTAGGTAGGTATGCATGAAGGTACTTTTTATAAATTAGGTGGGTTCGATGCAGTGCTACAGATTTTTTATATGCATATAAATCGAAAAATAGATCGGTCAGGATTCGTTCGTTTACTTTGGACATTATTAAATTTTAAAATAAAAATAATTATACGTGTGCACGGGTACCCGGATATTGTTAAAGAATTTCTTTGTGTAATTTTTTTGCTGCAGTAAAATTGAGTTTGATAAGATGGTTTTTTTGATAAGTAATAAAATTGCAATGTTTTTTTTTTTTTTAGAAATTACGTAGGTAAATGAACAAATATTTTTAGTTTGAGGGTTAGGTAGGTTTTTTTCCAATACTATTCATCTGATGGCGACAAAACTTTTGGGATTTGATGTGTGCATGCTCGGGTTGGTTTCTACGCATCCGATCGAGATGAAACTTTGGAGATTTGATGTGTGCATGCCTGGGATGGTTTTTATGCATAAAAGTAAGCTCTGGCGTTATGAAAATATTTCCTTTAATTTTCATCCGATTGAGATGAAACTTTGGGAATTCGATGTTGGCATGCTCGGGATGGTTTCTATGTAAAAGAGTAAGCTCTGGCGTTATGAAATTTTTTCCAATACTATTCATTTGATTGCGACAAAACTTTTGGGATTTGATGTGTGCATGCCCGGGTTAGTTTCTACGCATAATAGTAAGCTCTGGAATTATGAAATTATTTACGCATAATGGTAAGATCTGGCGTTATGAAATTATGTCCTATACTTTCCATCCGATTGAGATGAAACTTTGGGAATTCGATGTTGGCATGCTCGGGATGGTTTCTATGTAAAAGAGTAAGCTCTGGCGTTATGAAATTTTTTCCAATACTATTCATCTGATTGCGACAAAACTTTTGGGATTTGATGTGTGCATGCCCGGGTTAGTTTCTACGCATAATAGTAAGCTCTGGAATTATGAAATTATTTACGCATAATGGTTAGATCTGGCGTTATGAAATTATGTCCTATACTTTCCATCCGATTGAGATGAAACTTTGGGAATTCGATGTTGGCATGCTCGGGATGGTTTCTATGTAAAAGAGTAAGCTCTGGCGTTATGAAATTTTTTCCAATACTATTCATCTGATTGCGACAAATCTTTTGGGATTTGATGTGTGCATGCCCGGGTTGGTTTCTACGCATAATAGTAAGCTCTGGCTTTATGAAATTATTTCCTATACTATTCATCCGATTGCGATGAAACTTTGGGGATTTGATGTGTGCATGTCCGGGATGGTTTCAATGCGTAATAGTAAGCTCTGGCGTTATCAAATTATTTCATATACTATTCACCCGATTGAGATGAAACTTTGGAGATTTGATGTGTACATGCCTGGGATGGTTTTTATGCATAAAAGTAAGCTCTGGCGTAATGAAATTATTTCCTTTACTTTTCATCCGATTGAGATGAAACTTTGGGAATTCGATGTTGGCATGCTAGGGATGGTTTCTATATATAAGAATAAGCTCTGGCATTATGAAATTATTTCCAATACTATTCATCCGATTGCGATGAAACTTTGGGGATATGATGTGTGCATGCTCGAAATGGTTTTAAAATATAATAATGAGCTCTAGCGTAATGAAATTATCTACAATAATATTCATCCGATTGCGATGAAACTTTGGTGAGTTATTGTGCGCAAGCCCGCGAAGTTTTCTTTATATAATGCAGAGATTTGGCGTTATCAAATTCATACAAAAAATTTAAATAGGTGTAACGGGAGTTATTAGAAAAGTGAGTGCATATTATATAATTTAGAAACAATTTATTAGTGAAAAAATTGAGCCGTAAACTTCTAGGCCCCTTTTTGCGAGAAAAGGCCCATACTGAACGCCTTAACCAGGGCGACCAAAGTGGCTAAGTAGCGGGTGTACAAAATTGAGCGATTAACTCACAGGACCCTTTGAGTAGTTCTCACAATCCTTGCTTCATCCACATTCAAACATCGATTTTTTTTTTCAAATATTTAATTTTTAAAAAATGTAGACACACACACTTCTTGCTTCATCCACATTCAAACGTCAAATCGCTTAGTGCTTTAACCAATTAGTTGCCTTGCAACGGGCAAAAGCTAGTATATATTAATGCTCGTAACCACCAGATTTTAAGTCAATCGCAGTCTTGCGAAAAACGACCACTCTGCCCCTCGAGTTTAACCGACCTCAAAGCTGATTTTCGCGAGACATCGACCGTGGATAAAAATACATACGATTTTTTCAGACCTGATTTGTATGGGAAAAATTCAGCCAGAATTTTACCAATTGCAAATTTTCATATTAAAAAACTGATGCAAAAAAAATAAACTGCTAATAAAACTGATGTATGAAAACCTAGCGGCGAAAACTAGAAGCGCTCATTATTCGACGAAGAAATTCAAAGTTGTATTTCCAGCCGCCAGGTTCGCCCATCAAAAAAGGAAAAATTTATCGTCAGACCTTCACGAAAAATTTGTGAAAGAGCCTCAGTACTAAAATCGTAAAGTGTATATTTTTTTAAATATAAGGCGTCTCACCTCAAAACTTTACATTCCGACGAGCCTCGAGGTAAATCAAAATTGCGACTTAAAAAAGATACCTGGCTTAGATGTTTTTGTATTATTTCGACTACGACAGGTTTTGGAACATAAATAATATATTATATTTATGACTTTTCATGGAAATTTTGTCAGGATTCGTTTTCAAACGTCGGTAATTTCTGACGTTTACGAAAAAAATTCCGAGTTAAAAACTGTTAAAATGTTCGTAGCCAGTAAAAAAATGCTTTATTAAGGAAAAAATTATCGTCAGACCTTCAAAGTACTGAAATGTTGGGGCATTTTTGAAAATTATTCTATGGCGTCTCGCATGTTAATTTGACATTTCGACGAGTCTCATGTGTATCAATATTACGTCAAAAATAGCATATGTGGATAAGATGTTTTTCTATAATTTTGAAAACCATAGATTTCCGAACTCCAATAATACATTACATTTACCACATTTCATGTAAATTATTTCAGGATACATCTTCAAAAGTTGAAAAAATTCTGACGTTTATGAAATGCAATAAAAACTAAAGTTTATATGTTACCGGCCAGCTAAATAACCTTGATTGATTTGATTTTAATTGCTGGGTAGGTACTTTTGTAAAGACAAATAAAATTCGAACAGTTCAGGCTGCCGAGATCATAGAAAATAATTTACCAGTGGGTAGGTACCTACTTGGGTGGGAACGTTATTTTTCAAATATTGAGAATTTAATATGATGAATAAAACTGTTTAATAACTCAGGAAAATCCATTTTTTTTTGCCAAATGGCGTAGGTACTTCTTTAAATAGTGTACAATAGTGTTATTATAATATCATTCGGCGTGGGTGGTGTGCATTGGTACCGCCACCCCGTGAATCATTTATCGGATGACCAAACCCTTTATAACCGGTTAATTTGAGTCGATTTAAGAATTCCTCTCAGGGCCTATGTCATCTTTGGGGATGCTGTGTGAAGGGTTCTTTTTAGGAAAGTAAGGAGATGATGTTCTGGTAAGGAAAAAGTTATGAGGAGTGGGTAGGAATCTGGGGATCAGTGTGTGGAGTGACGGACGAAAATAATTCCTCTCAGGGCCTATGTCATCTTTGGGGATGCTGTGTGAAGGGTTATTTTTAGGAAAGTAAGGAGTTGATGTTCTGGTAAGGAAAAAGTTATGAGGGGTGGGTAGGAATCTGGGGATCAGTGTGTGGAGTGAGGGACGAATGATTTTATCCCTACCACTGCGGTGCAAGGTGATGTTCCGAGAGAGCTCTGCTGAAGAAGCCAAAAAGTCTCCCTAAACCAGTCTCTTCCGATCTGGTCTACCACGAAATTGGTGGGCAGACGAATCCACCGCCAAGACCAGGACAAACCTCATGAACCCAGGCACCACTTCTAAATCACAAAACATAGCGAACCTCTTGAAATGACCTATTGCAGAGGCGTTGGCCTACCCGCCCAGCGATTTTTTTTAGCGTAAATCCTCACGGCTTTTGCGGTAGGTCAGGGCCCTAGCACGCTCGCTCTACAACGATCGATAGGATAACTATCGGTGACTTCTCATCGTTCCCTAGCATGACTACAGATCGCCAACGAATAAGTGACAGGTCACAATGACTAAGTGTCCTTCGTAACATATTCGAAATCAACTGTTGTTTGTACGTTAGCGATGTGCAGTTGTCCTAGGGAACGATGAGAAGTTACCGATAGTTATCCTACCGATCATTAAAGAGCAAGCGTGCTAGGGCCTGAACAAAAAAATTTTAGTTTATCCTTTAAAAAATTGAGCTTTGGCGAATTTGAGAATCCTTCATTTGCAAACGAAATTGCGTCAAAATGACGGCCTCTGGCGTAGATGTTTTTTGATATATTCAATGGCAAAAGGTTTCGAAAACTTATTCAACCGTTATTTTAGTGGCATTCGCTTGAAAATATTCCTCAATATCGTGCTAAAAATTTGACATTTTACAAAAAAATCCATGAAAAATCCGCTAACAAATTTTACAACGTTTAAAAAGATTACTTGCCAGTGGATTCGTATAATATTATCACTGGGTAGGTACCTACTTTGCTCCATCGAATTACAAATAAATGGTTTGAAATTAAGAGAAATCACCAAAGATGGTAGGTACTAAATGCGTTTCTTCTGAAAAATGCCGATTGCAGTTTGTCGGTCTTTTAGTACAAATTCAGAAACAGGGTGGTAAAAAAAATTCCGCTCGAAATATACTGATTAATTTTTTTATTAAAACTCATGATTTTTTCCTTATTTTTTTTTTGTTTAGAAAATATTGTCGGGCGTTTGCGACCAACGTTTTTGCGGCGCATTAATATTTATCTAAATAAGATGCAAAGTTTTTTTTCTAATTTTCTATACATTTATCGTTATTAATAATTATTTATTACGAAAAGAATTATGGCGTCCGTGAAATCAAAAGGTGGACACTTGAAAGATGTCATTTCCATAAAAAAATATTAAAGATTCGATTAAAAAAAAAAGTCAATTTTTTAATCGATTGGTTTTTGTAATAATGAGTGAGGAAATTTTGCCGGACCCTGTCGTTCATTTCGACTGTCCAATCAGGAGTTCACTAGGCATGCGGATTGCATTGAATTCAAATATCGATATTTACTCTAAGTAAGAACTTCTTTCCTTTAAATCACAAAAAAATTATGATATAAAATTAAAAAAAAAGTAACCAAAGATGGATATTTCCAAAAAAATGTAGGTGTACACGGGGGTAGGTAGATATGCAGGTAGGTAGGAACTAAGTACTGAACAGGTACTCTGGGTAGGTAGGTATGCATGAAGGTACTTTTTATAAATTAGGTGGGTTCGATGCAGTGCTACAGATTTTTTATATGCATATAAATCGAAAAATAGATCGGTCAGGATTCGTTCGTTTACTTTGGACATTATTAAATTTTAAAATAAAAATAATTATACGTGTGCACGGGTACCCGGATATTGTTAAAGAATTTCTTTGTGTAATTTTTTTGCTGCAGTAAAATTGAGTTTGATAAGATGGTTTTTTTGATAAGTAATAAAATTGCAATGTTTTTTTTTTTTTAGAAATTACGTAGGTAAATGAACAAATATTTTTAGTTTGAGGGTTAGGTAGGTTTTTTTCCAATACTATTCATCTGATGGCGACAAAACTTTTGGGATTTGATGTGTGCATGCTCGGGTTGGTTTCTAAGCATCCGATCGAGATGAAACTTTGGAGATTTGATGTGTGCATGCCTGGGATGGTTTTTATGCATAAAAGTAAGCTCTGGCGTTATGAAAATATTTCCTTTAATTTTCATCCGATTGAGATGAAACTTTGGGAATTCGATGTTGGCATGCTCGGGATGGTTTCTATGTAAAAGAGTAAGCTCTGGCGTTATGAAATTTTTTCCAATACTATTCATTTGATTGCGACAAAACTTTTGGGATTTGATGTGTGCATGCCCGGGTTGGTTTCTACGCATAATAGTTAGCTCTGGCTTTATGAAATTATTTCCTATACTATTCATCCGATTGCGATGAAACTTTGGGGATTTGATGTGTGCATGTCCGGGATGGTTTCAATGCGTAATAGTAAGCTCTGGCGTTATGAAATTTTTTCCAATACTATTCATCTGATTGCGACAAAACTTTTGGGATTTGATGTGTGCATGCCCGGGTTGGTTTCTACGCATAATAGTTAGCTCTGGCTTTATGAAATTATTTCCTATACTATTCATCCGATTGCGATGAAACTTTGGGGATTTGATGTGTGCATGTCCGGGATGGTTTCAATGCGTAATAGTAAGCTCTGGCGTTATCAAATTATTTCATATACTATTCACCCGATTGAGATGAAACTTTGGAGATTTGATGTGTACATGCCTGGGATGGTTTTATGCATAAAAGTAAGCTCTGGCGTAATGAAATTATTTCCTTTACTTTTCATCCGATTGAGATGAAACTTTGGGAATTCGATGTTGGCATGCTAGGGATGGTTTCTATATATAAGAATAAGCTCTGGCATTATGAAATTATTTCCAATACTATTCATCCGATGCATGCTCGAAATGGTTTTAAAATATAATAATGAGCTCTAGCGTAATGAAATTATCTACAATAATATTCATCCGATTACGATGAAACTTTGGTGAGTTATTGTTCGCAAGCCCGCGAAGTTTTCTTTATATAATGCAGAGCTTTGGCGTTATCAAATTTGTACAAAAAATTTAAATAGGTGTAACGGGAGTTATTAGAAAAGTGAGTGCATATCATATAATTTAGAAACAATTTATTAGTGAAAAAATTGAGCCGTGAACTTCTAGGCCCCTTTTTGCGAGAAAAGGCCCATACTGAACGCCTTAACCAGGGCGACCAAAGTGGCTAAGTAGCGGGTGTACAAAATTGAGCGATTAACTCACAGGACCCTTTGAGTAGTTCTCACAATCCTTGCTTCATCCACATTCAAACATCGATTATTTTTTTTTTCAAATATTTAATTTTTAAAAAATGTAGACACACACACTTCTTGCTTCATCCACATTCAAACGTCAAATCGCTTAGTGCTTTAACCAATTAGTTGCCTTGCAACGGGCAAAAGCTAGTATTTAATTAAAGCATCTAACATATTTCCAAGCGATAAAATGGTCAAACCAAAAAACTACGATTTTGCATTACTTTGTAGTGATTCGCCTTTATGTATATCTGGCATATGATTTATAACAAATACCGTCACTCAGCAATATTTGTTTATTATAATAACGAAATGGAAATACCCATCATATTTCTGTGCTCCTGGCAATTTGCTCTTGTCGGCATGTTCACATTTTGACGTTTATTTATTATTTATTTTTTTATATATTGTGTCACATTTAATTAAAACCCTTTGATATTTCCATGCTCCTGGTATTTTATTTCTGTGGACAGGTTTGCGTTTTGTTATAATTTATATCTACAGCAGACCCGTGAAAAATCACACATACTTTTAATTCTCCACAAATCATTTCCAATTTTTAAAATGGAAATAATCTAATATTCTGTTAAAATATGATTTTATCGCTTATCTGAATTCTCCAAATAAACACTTCCAGTTTTGAAAATGATGATACTTAGGAGGAAACCATGTGGCGTTTTGACATTCAAACATTTTCCTCAATATATTGACACCACTGCAGTCTGATTGCAATATTTGGTATAAAATCTGCAAATATTTTAATAATTATATAATATAGATATCGACTATATTTACGATTTCTTTTTAGTTCCTTCTAATAGTTAAGACCTTCCAAAAATCGTTAAAATTGCCTGGTTTGAATTCCGTTAACAGACTTTCAGAAGATATACAAACTAGACAACGTATTTAAAAAAAACATAACGTACAGATATTTTACAAGAGTATTTTTTTCTAATACAGTTTGGTAAAATACCTATTGCTCCAACTCTTAAAATCATAGCACAAGTTCAAAATTCATTGAACCTGAGTTGCAGACAGACGAAATTAATATTTTTAATTATTGGTTCAATAGGTAGGTAATCAAACCTTTAAACAAGAATATAAAACGATTTTTGTTAAGATATTGACTTACCTTGAACCCGTAACTATAAATCTTCTATTGTTTGCAAAACAATTGACGTTGGTATTATTTTCCTTGCGAATTGTGTAATTATACTAAATAGAAGGTAATGCTAACAATGTCCGTACCATTTGGCTGCAGGAACAAACAAAGGGCGTGCGTAGGCGGGCTGGACCGCAATGAAAGAGTATGGGATTGTTTGTACCGGGTTGGAGTACTGTTAACGATCAATGACCTCTTGAGGCTCATCTCCCATCGGAAATTGGAGAGGCCGCATTTGTAAAAATAATTTCAATGATTTATTTCATCTCTAAGTATCTAAAGGACGAAACAAATAATTTAAAATAATTATATATCTGAATATAACTAATGTTATTACCAAATTGAATGATTTTGCACACATTTTGCATAGTCATATAACATCACTTAACTAAAAGGATTCAGAGGAACTACGGCCGCTATAAAACCCAACAAAATCTGGGAGCAGGTACAAAAATATACAAGCAATTTAATTTTTTCTTAATATTGGTTAAATGACGACAATTTTAGGGCAATGTTCGATAAGGTAAGCTGTAAATAAAGGGTGAAATAAGGGTTTATAAGTATCAGGCTGTTCGCATTAGATAACTACCATAGCTAAAGCCATTTCAAAAGAATTACCCATTAATATTTGCGGCGGTACCCATACCCTCCCCCCTTATTATTATACTCTAGAGATTGTGCCTTGTGACCGACCAAAAGTTTTATGTTTTTTGGTGCTTTGCACGAGTCGGTATTTTTTTAATTGTCGATTCCTTAGAACATAGTGGTGCCTTTCAACAATTTTATTACTATCTCCGTGTTCGAACTTCTGTTTTTTTACTAGGACCGAAAAATGTTATGGGCCTGTTAATGTAATTAAGAAGAATAATAACCACGTTTTATGTTTGAAGGCGTCGTTTATAGCTCAGTAATAAAATAACTTTTACCGGTTAAATGAATTCAAAACATAGATGGGTACATAAAATAAATATTATTATTATTCGAACAAAAGGTGAATACAAATGTATTTGACGCATGTTGGGGAACAAAATGATTGTTCGTAAGTTGCACTTAAGTAAATTCTACTACTGCCTGTTGCTTTCATTAACGGAACGGAGCATTTCGCATTTTATCTGTCTGTAAATTTATTTATGCGTTCCGTTTTGGTTTTAAAAAACCTGCTTCATCCATCTTAAAATTTAAGCAAGCCTTACTTTGACTTGTCGGCTAACGTTGATTGTATGCCTGAAGAAAGTTTGAAAAAGGAATTGACATTAGGTAGTAAATATTGTCGTTTCTTTGGACAAATAGTACGATTCCTTAATTGAAAAAAAATTATAAAATATTTTAATTTATGGTTTTTAACTTTTGTTTGTTTTATTAAATGAGAGAAAATTAGAAACAGCGTTCTGAACGCAAAATCTACTGTTTACAGATCTTAAACAAAAAAAGGTTTAAAATTAAATAAAATTTTGCAACTAAGCAATAGATAGCACATAACCAAGCTGAGTTAGAGAACCAAACTAACTTGTTCCAAGAAGAGAAAAATTGATAGATGATAGAATGTTCAAACCTTTTATTAACTGACTTAAACAAAATCCATTCCACAGATGCCATACATTCGAGATGTGAAATTAAAGGAAAATTCCTTCGATGAAATTGGAGCTGATGATGTTTATTGTGGAACGTAATTGTGACTGCCTTTTATGAAAGGATGAAAAATAAGAGTTTCCCTAATTGACCCTGAAAGAAAAGTCCCTAAGAGATGAACTCCGGGAACCATGTCGAACAAAATGGTTAGATGAAGGGATGAACCAGCCGAAGCGCACTGCAGATAAGAGAATTTAATGTTGTCAGTGATTCAATTTGATTACACATATGATGCACCTGATGATTAAGAAAGATGCATGTAGATTAGGGATAGGTTGACTCCTCGAGTTTACAAGCCAATCCTAGTATCTGTTTAGTACCAAACTCGTCCTGCAAAACCACTGGAGCGATTTTGGCCACATATTGGCAAATTTGAAAACACCCTAGAGCGTTCACCGGACAAAATGTGGAAAAATTCGAAGAGTAATTGGAATTATTTCAAAAGTTCCCGAGCATGCGTTTTGTGCTTTGTTTAATCACAAAGATTACATAGTATTTTCACTTTTCAGATGTCTGGCATCTCTTCTGAATTATTTTTTATTTATATTTTATTGTCATCGAAATTATTGAAATATTTTTCCTACAAATCTGTGTTACATATTAAAAAAATCATGTTAGTTATAATTTTATATCTGTGATTATTATCTAGGTGATAGACAACATGTAGAAGTCATGATATTTAATATAATCTATATAGGTAGGTACTACATACACCAATTACTATGTAAATAAAAAGCACATTTAATGCGTCTATAGATTTAACAATTTCTTATAGATATATTTTTATGAATCCTAAATATATGGGATACATGGTTAAATATAGGTGCATTTAATAACTTTCTAATACTCTAAGCAGTTTAAATGTCTTTATATTTAAAAAAAAAAACGGAGGTATGATTTTTTTAATGAGGGCGGGAAATTTCTAAATCGGACGCACAGCAGAATACGCTCGGACGCGTGTTTCAATTATTAACGCAATCGAGTGGATAAGTCATCATAATATAAAAAATATAAAATATATATCTGGTTCGTCGTAAAAGCGGTGATTATAATGCAAAAAGTCTTTAGTCTTTATACGGGCAAAGTGAGATTCAATGCTATTTACTTAAACGTCGTAACTCTGCAGGCAGTTTTATATTAACCGAATAATATTTATGTAAATTCCAACATAACATTTGCGTTCGATTTCAAAATACCGAAAATCGTAAAACGACGGTGATTCGCATCTCCTTCGGCGCCGTTTGCGTATTCCAATACGCAATTTAACTTTATTAGGCCATAACAATCAATGAAGACGTTTGTCCGCCCAGTGAGGCGTCTTTCACCCTTTTTATGTGATGCCGCAATCTTGGCGCAGGCAGAGAAGACGCCCACAGAAATTGTTTATGATATGATGAACTCTGAAAGCTGTGGTTGCATCGGGATACAACACATGAGATTGGTGTGTGTATACTAAAACACAGTCAGTACCTATACAAGTATGTTGAATGGGCGGATACTGCGATCAACTGCAATGGAATGAACAATCTTTTCCTTTCGGTGCACTGTAATATGATGCTTTGTGTATTTAGGTAGTATCCTCACCACGTAAGATTAATGTAATACTTTGCAATACAAATATACCTACTTTAAAAACGAATTAAAATGTCAATTTTCGTAATGTTTTTATAGGAGTAAATTGAATTGAATTAAATAAAATTCGTGTAAATTCTACAAGAAATTCGTTTTTCATATAATTTACTAGCTTCTGCCCGGGACTTCGTCTGCGCAGGATTTAGTACTTCGAGTAACCTATTTTCTTTTCCTAGGTCCCATCTATGAATACAACAAAATTCTTAACATATTTATTTAAAATATCTATAATTCTTGATTCGATTCAAAGTATTAGGCGAGTACTTCAAATGAATTCACTAATCTAAATATTTTCTAAAATAGAATTTTCAATTAACAATCATTGCAAAATGTCATTCTCAAATATTGACATTTTATATTAAACAGTAGATAATTATTATTTTTAATATATGGAATAAAGCTAGCTCTATAAATTATAGCCTATATGTTATTCTGATGTATGAACTATATTATTGTAAAAATTCTTTAAAATCCATTCAGTAGTTTTTGCGTGAAAGAGTAACAAACACACATACATCCATACAAACTTTCGCGTTTATAATATTAGTAAGATTTGTAGAGGATATTTATATGTATATTTATAACGGTGACAGGAAAATCGCTTAATAGTCAGCTATCTAGGGAATGTAAAAAATATAGGAATACCAAAAAAATCTATCTTAGCATACGTTTTTGTTTAATATTATACTTATGTGCAAATGAAAACCATTCAAACAATTTTCAACAAATTTTACAGTAAAGGTACACCGTATACGGCATTTTAATGAATAAAAAAGGAAAATAATTTCCCTCATGTCCTGTGTTGTGCAGTGCGAAGGGTTTTTTTTTAGGAGAGGAAGGAGTGAACATGGGTCTTAAAGAGACAGAGGAAAAAGGAAACACATAAGCCCCCAAATCGTTCCACAGCCGAGTTGTTGATCTCAAGAACGAATCGTAGAAGCGACCTATTCTCATGTGACAAATGTCAACTGTGTACATAAGTTGGGCGCGCGTTTGGCGTATTTCCCGACTATGCACCGGTGCCGAAGTGATCAATAAAGCTAGTTCCACGGGGCATCTTCCATTGAAATACCGGTTGAACAAGGAGAGCTTTCCCACCCGACGCATGTGCCCTAAAGATTCCAATCCGTTTGTTAAGACGGGAGAATCTATCAAACGGACCGCCCGTTTCTGCACAGAGTCGAGGGTTTTTCAGGCATCGTGGTGCTCCAGACCAGAGGTGGTTACCAATTTCAACCAGGGTTAGCAGTTGGGTATTATTAGTATCTGCGGGCCCTCTACAGTACGTCCTGGAGTAAGACCTCCATTCAGAATTGTTGCCTGAAATGGCTTTGGCCGTGTTTGGTGACTAGATCTGAATAATTAGGTACATCCCGCCTTCTTTTTTTTAACAATCTTCTTCCCCTTCCCACGAACCTTCAGCCTTAAAACACACCCCAATTGGGGATACCATAGTCTCGCTGACTTCAGACGTTTGGAAGCAGATAGGAATCTTGTACGGCATTCATATAAAAAAAAAAACATTACTCGAACAGTTTCTTGTACGTATTCCCTGATCTCAAACTCCAAATTGGCTTAAAATATTATTTTTTTGCTTCGAGCGCAGAACTAATTAAAAACATTAGGTATATATTAAACAAGCTTCTGCCCGCGACTTCGTCTGCGTAGGATTAGTACTTCGAGTAATCTATTTTCTTTTCCTTGGTCCCATCTACGTTTACACCAAAATTCTTAACCTATTTATTTAAAAAATGTATAATTCTTGATTCGATTTAAAGTATTAGGCGAGTACTTCAAATAAATTCAGTAATTTAAATATTTTCCAAAATAGAATTTTGATTTAACAATCATTGTTTTGCAAAATGTCATTTTCAATTTTTGACGTTATCTATTTAACTATAATTATTATTTTCAATATATTGAAAATAAATAGCTAGCTTCATAAATTATAGCCTATATGTTATTCTGATGTATGAGCTATATCCCGTTTAATCACAGGAGACCATATTTGTCCCAGCTCACACAGGTCTCACAGAAATCGTTGTTTCTCCCTTACTATCATAGTCAGAAATGTGATCTAAACAGTATTGGAAAGAAAATACAACAAACTATAATTCAAATCTAAAAGAAAACCACAAAAAAATTAAAGGGGATATAATTGTAAAGTTTCATTAAAATCCGTTCATTAAATTTCGATTTAAAGAGGAACAAACATACATACATCCATACAAACTTTCACATTTATAATATTAGTAAGAAAGATATGATTTAAATTAAATATTTAAAAAAAGGAGTTCTACGAATAAGACATATAAACAATAATAAATTGATAAAGAAATGAATTAATAAAAAGGATGATATTTTTTTATTTGTTTGAGTGAATGTGTATCTTTTGTTTAGGTGCATGTAATCTACGCTACAGGTTGTGATGCACTATTGTGCAGGACTTGCAACAAATGAATCCAGGTATTAAATTTACCGGTTTAATAAAGCATTAGAATCGGAAAGGGGTGGAACTAGTTTTGAATCAGTTTAGAACAATGAGTAATTTATGAAGGTAGATGGTAGATGTAGGTACCTCCAGCTTGAAGGAATAACAGTTGCAAGGACCAAGAGAATAAATGTATAAGTTACTAGATATGCATACTATTTTAAGTTAGTTATCCAAAAATCAATTTTAAGATTCAAATTTTTTAGGTGGGTATGGGTACCGCCGTGCCGAAAACCATTTATAGTATAATCAACTCCTTGCCATAGGTCACCTCAAGTGGTTCGCTAGGTTTGGTGGATTAGTGGAAGTGCCCGGGATCATTGGGCGAGATTTTTTTTAGGTCTTGGCGGCGGATGCGTCTACCCACCTACTGCGTCTCGATTCATCGCCTTGCACCGCAGTGTGATGAATGGATCCATATTTCCGTCACTCCTGGACCCACTGACCCCCAGATTTTCTATCCACCCCTCATACTTTTTTCCTAACCAGAACTTTCTCTCCTTTCTTTTCCTACAAAACACTAAAAACAGCATCCTCAAAGATGGCTCAGGCCCTAAGGGTAATTGTTTTCCTCAAGCCCTCCTTAAATTTGGTATCTAACTTTTTTATGTTATTTTAAAAAGAATTATAAAATTCGTTTGTTCGTTAAAAGGTAAAATCGTGTTTCTGTTCTTCTATCCCCAACAAGAATACTTAATGTCTTTATTTTTAAATTCTCCCTCCGTCATTCGTTAAATAAATCTTTTTGCTAGAAAAACTTAACTAAAGCTACTTAAAACTACATTTTTCTTCGTATAGTACGAAAGGGAACTACTTCTTACAATTATTACCAGCACAAGAAAAACTCGAAATCAAGGCCACATCTCTGTGAAAAATATTGCATTTCTCATGACATCATGATACCAGATTGCCATCATGCTGGCAAGACAGCTGAATTTCTGAAGGATATTATCGAAAAATATGAGTTTTAGATTATTCTGGTATTTTTATATCATTGACTAGTTCCTTCTTCTCAAAGTTCGGCAATTTATAATATGATGTTGACAACTATAATATAAAAATTAAGAACACTTGGTTCTTGTGAACTGTTATTTGTTCGTAGGCACATTACGTTGAAAAGTTACCGACAAGTTATGAGAAGTTACCAACAAGTTATGACAAGTTAACGACAAGTTATAACAAGTTATAACCTCTGGATATCTAAGCACGATCGATTGATAGAAATTTTATCGATAATGTTGGTAACTTATCGTCGTTCCCGAACATACACACAATAGTTCACATCGAATAAATTAAGAACATTTAGTCGTTGTGAACTGTTGTTTGTTATACATAAATGCATTATTACTTGCCAGAAAAAAATATTTTGTGTGGGGGTTAACATTACAAATTTTTATTTAGTTATTTGATAATCTGAATTTCCTTACTTACACCTGTATTCCTTCGGCGTGGCGCGGTGTTCAATGTATAGCGTATCTAGGAAGCAGTTCTCGATGTACTAAACGCAGATATAAATCACAATTTAACTAGAGGGACCGTAGTTAAATGTAGGTATAAGTTATTGTTTAACAGTTCCGTTAATTGCTACGGGTTTATAGCCACTTTTAAAAGATCGTAAACAATGAACCTTAATGAACGTAATCTTTAAACCCTTCCTGACTGTTTCTGGACAGGAACACTTCCCGCAGGAATGCAGGATTCAATAAAATTCTAATTTGTTTCCTGAACACGAATTATACGTTGTTTTCCTAACTTTATTTTAAAACATAATTTTCTTTAGAAAGTTCTACTTCCAATCTTCCAAATTGCGCTTCGGATTTTTTTCTTTAAAACAGTGGTTCCCAAACTCTTTTGGCCGACGGACCCCTTTTCATAGTCAAAATTTGCTCACGAACCCCTGGTGAAAATTACATAATAGAAAAGGGCAAAGGAGGGGGGAAGGGGGGGTTAGCAGCGACAATGACAATAATAATATGGAGTCATACAATCACATCATTTTTTGGTTTTCAATTGACTCACCGTGACGCCTGTTATTACTTGTATTTTATGCACCTGTCTATATTTATATTATTAGGACGTTAAAATCGCTAATAATTTATTTATTGTTATTTATAATAACTTAAAAAAAAAAGAAAAAAAAAAGGGACGTATGGAGGAGCATTGTCGATGCAGTGGGTCCCCGACCCGAATAGGACAAGGGAAAGAAGAAGAAGAATTATAACTTAAATGTTAATAAAAATGTTTCATAATATTTTTATTTTATATTAATTAAACTTGTTGTTCAGGGACCCCCAAATCCATTTTAATTTTCCACCTGAATGATCCCGAGGACCCCAGGGCCTCTAGAACACTCGATAGATAAGGATTGATATAATAACTTTCGGTAACTTCTCATCGTTCCCTAGCAAGACGGCAGATCGCCAACAAATAAGTGATAATAATATATCCGACATCAACTGTTGTTTGTACGTTATGGATGTTGTCTTAGGGAACGATCAGAAGTTACCGAAAGTTGGATACAATCCTTATCGATCGAGTGTGCTAGGGAGCCGGAACCACTGTTTTAAATCAACGCGTTTTTTGTTACCCTCTACACGAGAGGCCCTGAAAAAATATATTTTGAATACGAGTCTTGAAGGGAGCCATATTGTAGGAGAGTCGGAGGGAAGAAATACAGAGGCAGAAAATCGCTCCATAGCCGAAATGTTGAAGACCCGTTCTCATGTAGGTAACAAATATCGAAGTTGTTTTTATATACCAGATAATGTGTTCATATATTTGTAAAGAAAGTATAAAATCTTTCATAAGTAATTACCCCAGAATTGTTCAGAGAAAATATATTTTTTACTGATGGATACGGCCTCACTTGAGTTTCGGGGAAAATTTACAACGCCGAGTTTTTAACAATCAATCTATTGTCTCGCATAAACATATCTGATCTTTATGTATACGGGATATTTGTTATTTTTTTATTTATTTATATGAGGTCAACAAAAATAACATTAATTAAACAGGTCCCAATGGCCGGGTGATTTAAGGCGATGTCCGGGTAAGACAGAGATCCAGTGATCGAATCCGAGATTCAACCGTTGCCTTTTTATTTTCTGCGTCTTGTTTTCTTTCACATTTCATTTAAATTTATTAGTATTATCTTTTTCTTAAATGAGAAAATAAGTATTTTAACCCTTGTACCACAATATGTTCACGGGTTTAATGCGTAGGTAATTTCTCCATTCTTTGGGAATTCAAATGAAAATACGTGTGTAATTTTTTTTTAATCTCTTATCATCCTTTTGTGGCTGGTGAAGTTCCAGCGACATTAAATATTTTACAGTCCCTCAGGACGACATCATTAAAATGCATGTAATTCGTTCCAGGCCCCAATTGTTCTGGATTAGAATTTCCTTTAGGGTGAGTTTGTTGACTTTAACGACACTGCATAGTGACGCATTAATTTCGTTTACGTGTTTTTAAAGCGTCAATTTGACTGTCTGAAATTCTTTTAATCAAATCCGGCATTTTAAAATACAAATGGTTGTATTACAGGGGCGGCGAGGGGTTAACACTGATACAGGATAAACTAGATTAGGGCCAAATCACCGCTTTGGTAGAAAACGAGTGAAACGGTCCATTTTTGAGGATTCGCTATGATTAGATTTGTTTTTGAACCTTCATATTATATATGACCGGTCAGTGGTTGAGTGGGCATCGCGTTTGGGTCCCACCTAGGCGTTCCGTGTTCGATTCCTCGGCTGGCTCAGTCCTCATAACACAAGCAACATCTTCCGCTTAGTGTGGTGGTAGTAGGAGATTTTCAAATGTTGTTGGGTTATTCGTAACCCGGGAATGTTTGTCATTCTTTTTTTTAAAAAAAAAAAAAAAAATATATATATATATATATATGATTGTGTTATAGTGTCCTTGAATGGCGCATAGTTTCATTGGGTTTTGATAGATGTCGGTGGGCTTAAAGCTTACGACAGATATCGACAGATGTCGGGGAGTTATAGTAGTTTCACTCGGCGAATATAGCCGGTCAAGTCCTGCTGAGTAAATCCAATTATATAAAGTGGTGGCCGGTTGCAAAACCCAGAAGCATAATTATTGTTAACACGTATTATTCAAACAGCATTTTACAAGGACCTATAATTATTTTTAAAGAAGTCCAACACAATATCTGCCTGCGGATAGGCAGACATTACAACTGGCGCAGCCGGTAGGATAGTCAGGGCGCAAACATGAAAGTTAGCAAATTCGATGAAAAGAAGTCTTGATAAGAAAATCAATAGAGGGACCAACCATTGCCATTTTTTAGAAGAATGACTTAAAACTTGATAAAGGTGTTTAAGAGTAGTTCGGCATGATTGTCACAAAAACTATTGCACCTGGGCAGGTTGGTTAATGGCAAACTCGATGATAAAGTGTGTTGGAGGAAACTGGGAAGGCTTTCAACCTGCTATCGAAATAATAAGATAAAACTGTAATGTATAAAAAATATATCTCGGGAAGCGAAAAGAGAATGATACATTGTATTACATCATCACTGATGGATTGTATCTGATACAAAACAATGGCAGTAGAGTCAAATATTTGTCAATAAAACTTAATTCTGTCGGGAGCAAAAAAAACCTGTAGATCTTTTCTAGCCAATGCCAAACACGATTAGCAAGAAAACCTAGTTATTAAGAATTAAATTATTTCACTTCAATTTATTTTACAGCAATTTAAAATTATTTATTCGTCTTTGAAATGTTCGATACTGTGAGTAAATGCATGTCTTCATACTGGCCTAAACAAACTCATAATAAGGAAGTTGAGTGAAAAATATTTTGACTTATAAAAAAAGTTCATGTAGATGATATGCAAACTTAAAAAGTAGTATTTTTTTTATTTTTAAGTTGTTTTTGCAAAAGTGCATTTTAATAATTATTTACGAAACTTGCAATAATTCCTACATAGCGGTCGTTGAAAAATGACTTTTCATGTTTTTAAATTTAAAAAATAACCTTAAAAATGCACTTTTTTCGGAATACTGGAAACTAAGAGATATTTCTAGGAAAATAACTATTCTAATCAAAGCCATGTACCACGCCCATCATAAAATATTGCTTTTCCCAAACACTTTCATCAAATAATATATTATATACATATTATTATTAAAATATATACCAGGGTTAAATAGTGGCTATTCCAATAACCTCTGCGTGGATGTCCGCTGCGTGCAAACTGTATCTAAATTTCTCTAAATAAACAGTGTTTCTCAAGTGACCTACCCGGTTCTTTATACTTTCTGCCTTTAAAGAAAATAAATAAAAAAATTAAAAAATACATCTACATTTTCACGCAGCATGACGTTTTTTGGTCAAATGCATTGAACATATAGTTTTTTTATCACTGATCGAAGAACCGGTGGAAGCCATAAGATGTTATAATGTTTTGTCTGTCTGCAGTTAGATTGTAGAAATATATTGTAAATTTGTACAGCATTCTTGAGGTTTTTCACAAAAACAGTACTACACAAACCATTCAAATAGTATTAATATTATTTTGAACAACAGTTAATTAATCTATAATGTGTAGTTATATTTTTAATTAGCATAGCGGCATTCGGTCCTTTTGTAATGTTACAAAGACCACCCTTGTATTTTCTATTTCTGGGGGTTGTAAAACGTAAAAGGCTGTAACAAACAGGTACCCAGTGAGTCGTAGGTAGAGACTAACGGGAGAGTTTTACTGCCGTGACTCGGGAGCCTTGCTCTTCAAAATATTGTACGGCGTGCGCCGCTGAACACCGAACAGTCGCTTTGGGACACTTGGCTGAGAGCCTTATTGCGCGATGATGGTAGACAAAATAAATCTGACGAATTCACGTGAATATGGCTGTACTTTCTACATACTTATGCTAACGCTTTAATGAAAATGTGAAAATTAATTTGGCTATTTGGAATAATATGGTAAAAAATAGTACAGGTTGGAGGCAGATCGACAATGTCATATCATCGTTGCGTATTTTTTTTTTTTTTTACATTAACTCCACACAGAAGGCCCTGAGGAAAAAAAAATCCTCGGGGCCTATGTCATCTGAGGGTCTTTTTGAGGAGAGGAAGGAGTGAACATGGGTCTTGAAGAGACCCATGTTGTAGGTGGGAGAAAACACAGAGGCCGGCAAATCGTTCCACAGCTGACCTGTGGTCGTAGTTGTAGAAACGACCCGTTCTCATGTTACAAAAATGTCAACCGTGTACATATGTTGAGCACGCGTTTGGCGTGTTTCCCGAATATGCACCGATGCCGAGGGGATCAATGATGCTCGTTCCTCGGAGCATCTTCCTTTTAAATACCGGTAGAACAAGGACAGCATTCCCACCCGACGCCTGTGCTCCAAAGATTGCAATACGTTTGTTAAGACGGGAGAATCTATCAAACGGACCGATATGATATATTAATATGAACAATATAACGATTTTGACGAAAGTTGAAGATGAGTTATATATACAGTTATTTTTCTTTTTTTTTCTCCATCTTCTACAATATGAGCCATGTAAAAATATCAAATATTTAAGGCGATAGAAAATAAACCATGTGAGGACAATCAAAATAGTACATAATAAAAAAATATAAAAAGTATCCGTACTACCACACAATTCAAGTGCCTTGGTATGTATATAATATTAACATCATTTTGTTATGCCTAGCTGTCAAACTTGAATAAATTTAAATGAAATATTTTGACATAATATGCACGGAGAAAATTTTTATTCTAAAATACTATCATTTTATTCGTAAAAACGGGACTGAAGTTCTTCCGAACAAATTAACAGGGTTTCAACGTTTATTGGCGGGAACATGTAAGAATAAACATTGAAACACTGTTAATTTGTTCGTGAACATGTAAGCATGTATTGGCGGGAACATGTAAGAATAAACATTGAAACACTGTTAATTTGTTCGTAAGAATTTCAGTCCCGTTTTAACCGTTTTTACGAATAAAATGATCGTATTGTAGAATAATATTTTTTTTCCGTGTGGTATTTAAAATTATGACGAAAACTGTTTATAGAATATGAACCATGTGAGAAAAACGCGTTAAAATTCAATTTTCTGGCATAAAATACTTAATTTTTGCCGTAAATATATTCTTATAATGAACGAAATATATTTTTCCTACTTTGTCCATAAATAGAATTGTTATTTTCCATTTAATTATTTTTTAAAACAGTTTTTATCGATTTTCTCAGAATGTACTGCGTAACAATAGAATTTTTATTTTTCTTTATAAATAACTCAGCATTTTGTCTAAAATTCCTTCCTTGTAGATATTTTTGTAAGAAATCTGATATTGGAGTAAAGTGTCAAATTCAATATTTTTTGTTGTCGATGCGCTATCCCCTGGTGAATTAAAAATGATGAAACACTTTCATTGGAACTTTATATTGTTATTCGATATATTTTATTAGAAACAATAATATTCATTGTTTGATATATTTTAAAAAAGGTGCAAAATATATTTCTAAAAACATTGTATTATTTACCGATAGATTATCTTTCATCTTGCAAAAGGAATGACCTGGCACTGACATCAGATCGGCTGTGTTCGGCACACGTCGTAACCGGCACAGTATGACCCGAGCGCAGGATAAACAACAGAAACTCAATTTAAGAGGGGGGTATGGGTACCGCCGCCCCGGGAACCATTTATTGGATAACCAACACCCTTGCCATAGGTCACCCCAAGTGGTTCGCTACGTTTGGTGACTTAGCAGGGGTGCCCGGGTTCACGGGGTGAGGTTTGTCTGGATCTTGGCGGTGAATGCGTTTGCCCACCTACTGCTTTGCGAGCCGGATCAAGAGAGACTGGTTGAGGGAGACTTGATTTAGACCTCTCCATCCAGACTCATTTGACCCATCTCCTTACATCACAGTAGGAGGGATGGATTCGTACATTCGTCTCTCCCAGACACATTGAACCCCAGATTCCTACCCACCCCTCTTACCTTTTTCCTTCCTAGAACTTTCACTCCTTCCTTTCCCTTAAAAAACCCTCCACACAGCATCCCCAAAGATGACATAGGCCCTGAGGGATTTTTTTTTCCTCAGGGCCTCCTGTGTGGAGATAACGTACAAAAAAAACAATAATAGAACTGAACTTAACTGATATTCCGATATATTACCTACATATTTATAACCCAATACATTTTAGAGAACGAAGGTAAGAAAAATCAATCTTTTAATTTAGCCCCTTGACAAGAATCGAACCCGCAATCTTTCAATCCGAATTCCCAAACTGCTGAAATAATAAGAACACGCAACCTTCTTCAACCTAAACTCAAGCGGCTTTATCGCCGCACAACGGAGGTCACCATTGTCGTATTGAGTTAAAAGGTTACCATTAAACCTGGTAATAGCACACGGACACGAACTTTTCTCTGACCTCTGGCCATTGTCATCAAAAACCCCTTTTTCACAGACAGCATGTGATGGGCTGTCGTCGTTATGCTGTCACATTAATTATACATATAATTTTCAACAACACAGCATGCTTTTTAAGTTTTTTTTTTAAATAAAATAAAAATAAAAGTTTTTATTTGTATTTAAATATATATTCCTACATGTGATATTTAATTATTACTTGTAGTTCTCTGAACAGTACTTACACCTCGCGTAAAAAAAGTGGAGCGATGTGTGTAAAAGTGAGAGTTTTAACGACGAAAATGACAAATCAACGCTGGAATGCTTTAAAAATTTACGGCTTATCAATAGGTATACATATACCAGCGAAACAAGAGTTTCCGGGATCCAAAATAACCTCAGAAAAAAATAGATATGGATACAGTAATAGATGTTTTTTGTAAAATGTGAACGCTTCGCAAAATTCATAATAATGAAAGAATGAAGGAAAAATCCAACATCGTATTTTCTTTCTTGACAGTCTTTTCTTTCTTTTGTAGGTAAATCGCCATTTATGTACAACATCTTTGTGCATTCCAGAAAAAGCTTTGATGTTGATGTTGCCATAGTTTCTGTGTTACTGAAGGTTGCACGACACTAAATTGGCGATATTTACACCAATTTTTTGGTGTCATGCAATTATTGTAACATGCGTGCAACTAGTTAAGAAATGTAAATTTGGCTTTGAAGTATATTTTTATTATGTAAAACCAGCTGCAATTCAGAATTTCTGCAGTGACCTTTTCGTCAATAGAACCAATGAGTAATCAAAAATGTTAACCTAAATTGTAAAAAAAAAATCTATTGATGAATAAACGATTTTATTATTATTATTATTTTTAAAGTATTTTTGTGTTCTATTTTGAATTTTTTTTTTCATATTTAAATTTTATGACGTCATTATCTACTTTGATTTGATTTTATCATTGTCCATACATTGTTTACGAATATTATACTTAGTTTCGCGAAAAACGGTAGATGCATACACAAGTTTAGCAAATACTTGATTACGTAGGCCCCACAAAGGTCTGTCCGTACCTTCATGATATTGTACTCCGCGGTACCTCGTGGGTAGGCACTAAAATGGGATAAGCATAAATTTGCCCACGTGTGGGAAGGAACATACCCGGCAGTTTAAAATAAACTTCCTCTGGAAACTTTTGTAGTATTTACTGGAGTGTTGAAGGTAGAATGTTCTTAACGTGGCGACGTTCTCGGTTTATATTATACTTTTAATGCGGAAAGGATATTCCGCATCTTCTGGATCCGACCAGCGCAAAAAGATACACAGGATTTTTGTTTCTTAATCGAGGATACGATACGATTGTACCACCCCAGCCAGGAGTAATCCTGTCCCGGTGAGACCGGGTCACGAGGGGGCAAACTTTTTTTTAGGACTTGGAAGACGTGCTTTGAGGATAGGAAGGAGGTTGGAGTTTAATCGACCGGTATACATAGCAACCTAATAAGCCAATATTGGAATTTAGGATGGACAGGAATAAAGGAATGGATTGAGCGTAATAATTTTTTCACTTTACGTTTTCCTTCTTCTTGCCTCTTCTCGTCTCTTCTTGGATCTTCATGTCTATTTCTGGCTGTTCTTGACTCTTTTTGACACTACTTGCCTCTTCTTGCCTCTTCTTGACTATGTGTGTCTCCGCTCTCTTCTTGGCTCTATGGCTTATTCTTGGATCTTCTCTTCTATTTTTGGCTATTCTTGGCTTTTCTTGCCTTTTCTTGTTTATTCTTACTTCTAATGGGATTAATGGAATAACATCGACTTATAAGCATAAACAATGACAAATATTTAACACAATAAAATTGACAATATCATTTCTCAAAACTTTTCCCCTTTGTAATCCTGTGCAGGTCACACTTGTGCTGCGCAAACCCTTAAAAGCATTCACTTAAGAGCGATTGACCAGCAACTGAGAATAAAAGTTTAAAAATGCTTGCAACTGTACAGGGAGGTTCCAATGCGAAAGATTAATTATTCCCGTACCAAATTTTTAAAATTGAAAATTTAATATCTATTTATTTCATTAAAAACTTGCTTTAATATATACCTACATTCAAGTAAGCAATAAAAATTCTCAAAACGCACTATTATACTATATTAAATATCGTGTACTTATTATAAGTATTCTTAGATCATAAGTATTTATAATGTTTCAATAATATCTAAACAAAATAAGTATGTAAAAAAATTTGGTATGTTTTAGTTTGTAAGACCTCAAATAAATAGAAAAACTGAGGTATTTTTGTCACCAACACGTTCTCGGATTTATTTTTTAATGATTTTAATTTAACTAAAATTAAAATTTTTAAAACTGTGATGACTAAATTATGTATTGATTTATTTTTTTGTATGATTATATGATTTGAAATTTGTGTTGCTTAATAGAATTTTTCGTTTGAAAATTGAACAAATCTGCCAACGACCTACAGTATGACCTTAGTATATTAAAAATTAACTTAGTTTTTCAAAATTTTAAAACTGCGTGTACCAGTTAAAATAACAATCGTTCAAAATCAATTTATGTTTTTTTGTAGAAAAGAGTCAATACTTGTAGAATTTGATTTAAAAATGACTAACTTCCGGTAATCTCTGTTAATACCCTTTTAAGCGCATTGATCAACTCGACACTTGCAATGAAGTTAAACATGTACTTTCTTGCAATGAAGTTGAACAAATACTTTGAAATAATGTTTGTCGTTCACTAAAAGTTTATAAACAAATAAAAAAAAAACAAATTCATCAGTAAACAAATACACGATTATGCGGTGCCATCCGCGTGTAGATATGTTATTAACTTTTTCTATTGATGTTACAAATACTCATTTAGCGGGCCAAAACAGTAATTTAATAAAACTGATTTTAACCAAATTCTAAACACGATCCACGTATGTCAACACGTGGAATTCGTGCTCAAAGCCCCCCCTTACCTTTCTTACCAACTGAAAGTGTGAACAAAGATGTAAACTGAAATTAACAAAAATATGTACTACGTCTGCCACAGTACTTGAACACTGCTGCCCTAGACCGCGTGAGTTTCGGTAGATAATCGTGTTAAAATAAAGAAATCGTCAAGCAATAAAATGAGTGAGTCTTATCTTTTTAGATGACTTCGTCTGATGAAATCCTTTGTGTCCTGTCGAATGCACTTGTAAACTTTAAACTCATTTTTACCGCTATTAGCACAATGCAAAATCAAATGTTACTAACAAATTATAAAGCTTTCACTAAAATACGTGTTTTGACACGTTTTCAAAGGTATTAATATTCCGGCAATAACAGACAGATTTATTGGAAATATATCTAGAATGGGACTAAACGATAAATTAATTTGGTTATTCAATGTACTAGCGTTATTATTTAGGGATTTTTTAATTTCAAGTGCTTGAAAGGGTTCACGACGAGTTCATCGAAAACGAGTTAAACTAAATAAAATTCAACCTAACCTAATCTAATCTTTTTTTTGTGTATTTGGTAAATTTGCTTTTGTAAATTTTCTTTCGATGAATTGATTTTCGATGAACTCGTAGGTTACCCTTCCAAGTTATCTAATTTTTTGCTTTTATTATTACGGTGAAGAATTTTAACCCCTGTGTCCTTATTAAAAGTATGATTGGTGGAATCAATCATCTTATTTCCACAGATAATAAAAATAAACCGCATAAAGTCATATTATTATTATTAAAGTAGTATTTATTAAATAAAACAAATTACTTTGTGTAAACCACTAATCACATGTTATAATACTAAAACCGATAGTTTCTTCGTCAGGGTAATAACATGTGATTAGTGGTTTACACAAAGTAATCTGTTTTATTTAATTAAAATGATGCCACAAAGTAATTTTCCAAATATTGAAGAAATAAAGTAATATTTACTCAAAAAATAACGAAGTCATCGTTGTTTCTTATTGATAATTAAACAAATGTAATAATAAAAGTAAAAAGGAATTCACAAGAAAAAAAATACATACATTTATAAAAATTTAAGTGTGAAGTTGGAGATCACTAAAAACCACAATTTATTGGAAAATGTCAAACTTATTACTGTACCGTGGAGCGCCACATATTCGCGTAAACTAGTGTAAACTTGTTAGTCAATAATCTATGTTTCACAAAATAGTTCGTAAAATGCTTTAATGTATGGTGGTTTTGACATAATTACTAATTTTCTAGGTGATTGATTTGTGATACCATAGTGCTTCAAAGAGTTGTGATGTCAAACAACCCCGTAAAACCACTTTTCACCCTAATACATGCAATACTTGCCGCAATACAGCGACGCAATTGCCTGTATGAGATTTTTATTCACTTCATACATGGACACCACCTTCCATAGCTTTTGACGTTTCCACCTTCTGTCGAGTTAGTCATATGCTTTTTGTAGATATACAAAGGCACAGAAAGGTTTCTTTTTTTTCAGAAACTTCTCAGTGAGCACAAGCAATTTGAAAATCTGGTCCTTGCACCCCCTTCCTCTCATAAAAGCACCTTGCACATCTTACATTTAGTTTTCATTCTTACCCTTTCAATCAGTATTCTACATACAGTTTGCCGACTGAACTTACCAGGCTAATAGCCCTATAGCTCTGAAGCTTCTGGTTATGAGGGTTAGTGGGTCAAGGATGTTATTTCTCGGTGGCTTCTGTATCTCCACTCCTATTGTACTATCATGTTTCAGGCCTAGAATTTTCTGACACAACGAAGTAGTTGTTAGTGGTTTTGTTTTCGCCAGAAACAGAAATAAAAAAAAATTCAAAAAAATACGTTAACATTAATTTTACAGTAGTTATTTAAAAAATCAAGCTCACGACGTAAAAAAACCTTACTTACGCGTCTGTTAATCTTACACAGTAACATTTCTTAGCATTTGGGGGGGGGGGGGGCAATCTTTTCTACGTATGATCTTGCCTGATATCTGATAAAAGTTTTGTTTTTTTCACTATTTAATTTTTTTGTGAAAAAATACCAGCCATAAATATTTTGTTCAGGAAATTTCCAGGTTTCTTAAATGTTGGGTGCTTTACTGCATCTGACTCAAATGCGACAATGCAATACGTCTTGGTCTAAATAAAAATGCATTTTGTGCATATTGCTAGACTCCGTCAGGGCTGCATGTACTGCATGATACGCTGGAACAACGTTCAGGGGGACTTTTTATTTACAAACAGTGTAGGGAAAATAAACGGTGCACTTAGGCGACAGTGCGGCCCCCACACAAGTCAAAAATATTAAAAGCACATCGTGTGAAAGCCCTATTTGTCTTACGGAAAGCGCTATTTCTTACCTTCTAGGGGCTTTCAAACAGTTAAAGTATGAAGTAGGCAGGGATTTGATTTTGAAACTTTGATTCGAGTTGTGATACGAGTTACGATACTCGAATAGTTTATGACTTGATATTAACATACTTTGACTCCAGTAGATTGGTTGAGGATTTTACGTTCGTTCATGGTAGATAAGTTTATTGATTGCCCGTATTATTAATTAAAGGTAAAATTAATTAAAGAACTCATAATAGACATAACTTTGTGTCAACGTTTAGATAATAGATTTAGATAATTAATTACTTTGCTCTAATCGTTATTAACTTATTGAATGTCAGATAATATTTCGAAAAACCATTCGGAAATTACCGTCATGACTTCTGGTCAAATATCCATATAAAAAAGGAATGTTTTTTTGCGATGGTTTTCTGTTTACCAGATAATGTATCTTATTATTCATATATATTATACGATAATATCGTTACAAGTTAACCCAGAATAGCTAACTTTAGCAAACAAAAAAAATCTCCCATTCGGCAAACAAATATCAAAAAATATATATATTTATACGAATACGAATTGATTTTATTGTTTCTGCACAAACCTGAATATACATATACAATATACATATACACCCTACATGAAAACCAACAATTCAAAGATGTTTTTGAAGCATTAATGACATTGATACTTCTTTAAAAAGTTGACAGCTGGTAAATCGGGAAAAGCGTGATTTCCGACTGTTACAGATAATTACTTATAATTAAATAGATTATGTTTCAGTCAGTCTAAATGTGGTTTAGTAGAATATATTATTATATTTTATTTAGATACCAGGTTTATCGCTTGTATGGATTCTCCAAACAAACACTTCCAACTTTTAAAATGAAGCTTAAATTCAATGCGAAAGTCTATCATTGAATTGAAGTTACATACAGAGGTTCATATAGCCAAAGTTATTATATCTTCATATTATTTTCTCTCCAACACACATAAATATTTTCTCTGTCTGAGATATGGGTATGACTTATGACTAAATAATAATATTCGTCATTCGTATTTTAGTAAGTAATAATAAAAAAAAATTAAAAAACATTTATATTCTGAAGTTCGCAGGTTCGATCCCGGCGTGCGCAAATAAATTTTATTCAATTAATTTGTGTTATTTCACAATTAATTAATTAAAAATTATATATAGTATATTTGTGACACATTCCAGAGTGGAAGATACTCTCAGTATTGCCCTGGTATGAGACCACCATTCAGAATTGAAACGTTGCTTGAAATTGCTTTAGCCGGGTTTAGTGACCACATCGGAGTAGCCAGGTACTTCCCAGCCTTCCTCTTTCCCATCTCCTTCCTCTCCCCAATAACTTCAGCCTCACAACACACCCCAATCGGGGAATGCCATAGACTCACTCCAGACGCGAGCAGTTGGGATTCTTGTTTGGCATTTATATAAAAAAGCGGTATAAAAAATATCTGGTGCGGATGTGTGCTACTTTTATTCATTTGCGTTTCTAATAAAAATACAGGTAATTAGGGAAATCAATTTATCGTGATTTTAGAGGCAACTTTGACAATTATTTTTGAGTTAAAAATAATTATTTAAAAAAAAAAAATCCTTATTTACTAAAGAAATATGATGAAATATAA
Source organism: Limnephilus auricula (assembly GCA_951813805.1). NCBI lineage: Eukaryota > Metazoa > Arthropoda > Insecta > Trichoptera > Limnephilidae > Limnephilus > Limnephilus auricula. The sequence goes on from OX638393.1 coordinate 38,971,782, forward strand.
AATTAAAATGATAAATTAGCATTCTATTTATTTTATTTTTAGCTTAATGAGAAATACCACAAATTGTAATATTTTAATTTATTGAAGACTTTTCTTTTTGATTCATATTTAACGGTATCATACTTTAGTTGAGAACTACCAACATTATCTTAATTTTCTTAACGTATATTTTTATTGGCTGTTATCTTTATGTATAATATCAGGACTGAGTCATTTCGATACTCGCTTATACCTAGATTGCATGCAGTTGGCAATGCTTTCTCAGAAGTAGTAGATGTGTTCAACTGCACGGAATATAGTTTTAAGAAGGCTATAATAACATACCTCAATCACAACAACCATTGTTAGGCATGATACCATTCTTTTGCATGGCTTCTAATTTATATTTTACTGCAGATTTTAAACTACTTAATTCAGATTCAGACAGAAAATTATTAGCTAATAAATTCATAATCTTTTTCAAAATTATTATATTTTATTGAAATTAATATATTTTTATTATTTATAAATAGTTGCAAATGATAGCCCTGTTTCAACAGAGCCCTAACTCTTACGTAATTACAGTACCATTTCAAACAAATATAATTTTGAAGATAACAATTCACTCAATATAAAACTACTCTACGCAATAGCCAATTCCTAGAATCCAATGAATTGCAAATAAAACTACGAAGTACTTGATGTTATTTTTAATAATATTTCTATATTACTTCAGAGTACCTTATTGTGCTTAATATAATACTGTTTCCCTCCGGTATAACTGTAAACATTAATACCCATGTTCACCTTATTTCAAAATACTTAATGGCGATTAAATAAATAAATAAATGCAAGATTCAAATCGAACTAAATGTTCTCTAGATAGTGTCAGGATAAATTTATCCATTTTTATTATGCGACATCTATTGACTTTTCTGCAAGTCTAGGATGAATATTGAAATGATTCTTCTTTTATCAAATACTTTTATTTCCCAATTTTCTTTCACATACACGTTGTTTTCAGGCTTTCCACCCTCTCTTAGACCCTTAGAGTTTTACCTCTATAAAGTCGAACATACGTGAATTTTCCCTCCCCGTGATCCAAGATGTTACTCATGTTCAAGCGAACTAATTGGAAAATGTTATATCTTTGACCCCTAAACTTCCTTCCTCATTTAGTCGTGATTTACATCCCCCTTTCTTTCAAGGCTTTGTTCTATGTAACTAAGGGATGAAGAAAATTCTCCCTCTCAAATCACAGAACTCTCTGAAAACCCTTTTTTTTTCCCAATTTAAATACTCATTAGAGTATTTTGATGCATTATTTTTATCAAATATATATATGCATCTAATTTGTCTACGTTATTTACGACTTTGAACGCAAATCTACGTGACTATTTATTACGTAAAGAGACTTCGTATCAACCGTTGTGTCTATTTTTTTTTCATGATATTAAAGTCTAATTACATTTTGTTTGTGGTATCCCTGATTCTTTTGGATGGCGTTGCCGTTGATAATTGCATCTCAAACAGAATGTGTAGTTACTTTTAGTTATATAGATTTATTTAATGTGCTTTCAAATTCCCTCCTATACTGTGATTCAATCTCATCCTAATCTGTTTTTATTTTTAATTTAAACATGTTGATTGCTATTTTTTTTTTTGTTAGTTAGTTAGTGAACAAAATGTGCAATTATGAAGTCATTTGGTCCGCTCCCGTTCGCCTGTCCTAGATTGTGGGTTTACATACATATATAATTTTGTTTTATTTGGTTAGTACATTTTATAGATCGAATAGAAAACGAAGGCAGATATACTTGTTTGCAATGGCTTGGCACCTGCCTCCTGCGTAACATTCGACTGATCGAATTCGAGCTAAACCTTTCCGATATCACTGAGCGCGAATTAATTGGCTGGTGCTAAATCTCTTCAATGATTTTTCCGAGTTCCAAATCAACCCTTCCATGCTCTCCAACGGATTAGAAAAGCCTTCCTCCGAGGTCAAACGTACCCAAGCCCTTACTCCTCCATAAATTACGACTACTGAAAGCGAACCGGTTTCGTTTTCCAAACAATCATATACTCACGAGGTTTGTGACAGCCGGGTTTCCTACGTCCTTCAGCCACATCCAAGAGAAAATGTAAAAACGTCTAGTGGCGACGGGATTACATTCTCCAATGAATAGTACATTTAAAAATATATATTTATACATAATTTTTTTATAACCTGCAATGTCCACCTTTTCAAATGGCATTACGAGGCCGAGAATCCTCAGTATCAGGGGCTGACACCACCCGGATCCAAGTATCCCGATATATACTTAATAATATAAAAATAAATAACACTGTAAACATAAAAACATATACTCCGCTCGTCTGTTTGGTTTTGGTTGATAATTTTTTTTTTGATAGAGTTTATCAACTCTATATTTTGCAATTAATTACAATCACACACCCCCTCTTCTCTCTCTAATATTTGTATAGAACATATTTATGACATTCTATAACATGGTCCTCAAACCATTTTAACCTCAATGTAATCATAACACTTTATTTTGTTGTTTTCTCTCATTCCCCTGAATTTGTCTATTTACTAACATAGTAAATATTTAATTTCCCACTTTAATTTCTTTTGTAAATTTTGTAACCCCAATTTTCTTTGAATCTGTTAATTCACTTATTTGATAATTCAAATACCTAATTTAATTTATTTTGTTTATTTTTATTTAAGTGAATTTTCCTTTCGTACCCATGGCTAGTCATCCCCATTATTTGAAATAGTTTTGTCTCCGATTGCTTGTTTGATATAAAACTTCCCTCCTCCGAGTGCAACCTCAGTAGTATTTTCCTACTATCCCGTGATTTTCCCAATGTTACATGTAGATGTTGCTTGTAAAATAATTTTTCCTTTTTCACCTCCACTATTTGAAATAACTATCGTTTCCGATTGCTTGCTTGATATTAATCCCCTATGAAATGACATCCCCATCTAGATTGATAAGTACCTACATTTAAATTTAATGGTAACCTAAGTAGTCCTTAAGTACTTTATCCCCCTGACCTACTCAACGTCAAATAATTTAAAGATGAGTCCATTACTGTACATTAGATTCATAATGTCCTCGACCTTGTAAATCATGGTATATATAATCCACCAAAGAACAAAATTATGAAATTAAAACCCATTGCTCTACTTGTGTGAAATTTAACAATCACTATAACTCTTATCTGATTGAATGATAATATTATAATAATATTTCATATTGTTTGATTTTTTTTTTAAATTTGATAACGTTCCTTAACCTTGGCTTTGAAGCTTAAATTAAATATCGTAGTCCATGAATGTCAATATTTATTTAAAGGAAGGTCGTTGTTACACGCCGAAAGTCGCTTGAATTGACCTAGGGTAATGATAACATAAACAAACTCAAAAATGTTTATACATTCCGATCTCTTGACCTACTAACACATATATCACAATGAATGGGTACTTTCCTCGGAACACAATCAATGTCAAACGCGTAGTTTTGATCTATCCCAACCATCTGGATTAAATATCTAATATTTACTGTTTCCTTTGGTTCTGAAAAATGAACATATGATACATACAATTTTTCCAAATATAATATGTAAGTTATAATAAATAATAAATATATTTATATTTTTATTCAAAATATCATTTAACATACGTGCATATAAAATAGCTTTCATTTTTTTTTTTGTTCTTTTCATTTGATTATAATAATAATTGGAATTCGAATCCAACTCAATCAATTTAGGGATGATTTGATTTAATTTTTTTTCCTTTTGAATTGTTTATAATTATACATATATATATTACATATATATATATATATATATATATTTTCAATATATAATTCTTTTTATACAAAACCATAAAGTACATAAATATCATATAATTTTATTCGTCTTGAAATAAATAATTACCCGAATTTTTCTGCTCCCTCCCATCTCTAAACTGAAAATGATTAATTATGAAAATAATTGACTTACCGAATTAAGACTTTTCCGTCGGGTGTACACGACAATCTTAATTAATTTTTCCTCTACCTAAAATGTATACATATCAAATATTTCAAGTGAGACCCTTTTTCCTTATTTTAATTAAATTTGAAATTTGCAAAATTTTTATTATTAACTCTCCAAAAATTGATTTTAATTATTTAAACAAACACACAATTTTAATTTTAATTTATTTTAAAGATGATGATTATCTCCAAAATTGATTTTAATTATTTAAACAAACACACAATTTTAATTTTTAATTTATTTTAAAGATGATGATTATTACTATTATTTTCATTTTCTAAACGAAATATAATTCCTACTAATTTTTTATCTATTTTTATTTTGCAATGAAAGATTTGCTAAGTGTTTTAAATAAATTATAACCGTTAAAGATTTTATCAATTTTAATGAACTCTTAATTTCGAATAAAGACGATAAATGATCACTTTAATTAAAGATTTTAAAAGGTTTATTTCTTTATTTAATTTTATAATAACTTTTATTTGATTTATACACTTTGATATTAAATTTTATCACTATATTTATTATTTGGTTTTAAACTTTTTTTTTTTATTTCATTCATTTTAATTTTCACTAAACTCGATATAACAATTTCTCACTATTATATAACTATTATTGATTTTATTTTATTTTGTAACGTGAAATACTCTAAGTCACTTGGCACTTTGGACCTAAATTTTTCTAAGTCCTCGAATATCAGAATTATTTTTAAATTCCAAACACTTATTTTACCACTTTAACGACGACGTGACGTAAGGTATATTATTGAGATCTCCCGACCGACAAACGACGACTGCCTGAATTTTCCCTAAGTACCCGTATAAATACCACACTGAGATCTAGAAGAGCCTAAACGAATTTTCTTTGATATCAGATAATGTACTTTATCAACTCGTATATTGATATATATTTTTTTTCATTCTTGCTTCCAAGATCTTAGTACGTCCCTTCTACTATGTGTCCCGCTCTCTCGTCTTAACAGTACCGAACCTACAATTCTACATCAAATTGCCCAGATTCCTTTGTTCATCTGCACTTAGAAATTTATGTAAAATTACATAATTTTCTTGTTTTCTTTTTAATAATTCGAGATAGGTCCATACTTTTCTTAAACCGTTTATGCCCCCTAAAACATCTACGCTTGTAAAACACGATTAATCTCATACCGAAATGTTTTCTATAAAATTTTCATGTATATTAGACATCGATTTTTCCGAATTTTAATGCCATTTCTATGAATAATTCCATTTGAAACCGTATTCACTCTATTTACGTTGTAAATTTGAACTTTATTTATAATGTCGTAATTTTCTATGAAGTCCTGTCTCCAACCCATTGATATGTTATATTATCATATAAATAATTATCATCCAAGACTGTATTTATTCAATCACTTTAATTTGGGACTTTCACAAATAACCCTTCTCGTATCTTATTTTCTCTCTCGTTAAATTTCCAATTATCCTATGCATTTATAGAATATCATTTTCCATGTCTATTTAAACACATGTTTTCAAGTAACTATACCTCTATATTTTGTATTTGTCAAATAAATTTTTATGTCTTTTATTCAAATTTTCTACTAATTTCACCAATTCAACCCTCGAATTCCTATCAAACCGAAGACCCTCCCCTCGTTTGATCAGTTTTCTCTCCTCCTTGCTCATGTAAAGCGATTAAGTTTTTGTGTTGATGTTAATTTTTGTACGTACTCGGTGAGAACTCTGAACTAATCGCTTCCCCATTAAATTTAATATTTTTTGTATAATATAAACACTTCCATAAGGCCCATGTAAATTTTACGACAATATTCCAGCTAAATTGGTCTGTTATAATGCTGAAGTCATGTAACGAATATTCTTTGAGAAGAACAACACCCTCGTTGTATTCAATGTCAGCGGTCAATAACAATTCGCTATTCTACCCGTTATTCTGGACCATTTCACAGACCAAAATTACTGTTTTTTTTTGTGTTTCATTCCACGCTTTTTTCGACAGATATACATTCACTATGCAATTCTCAGTTCAACAACTCTCTTCCCAAACTCATCTAAAGTTTCTTCTTTGATGTACGTCACTTTGTAATAATTTTCTGCTATTTGATGATATTTGTTAATCTTATGAACCTTTTTTGAAGTGCACGTAGTTAGATGAAAAGTCTACCCGTCTTCCCAAGCACTTTTGATTCCCTTTTTTTGTAATTTTTTATAATAAAATGTGAAAATCTTTCTCCACCAAATCGTTGGTTCTTGATCGCTCAATTCTTTCGTGAGAACCAGACTATTAAACAATCAATGACCCCCTCGGACACGTGTGCTTTTTCCAACCACAAATCAAACGTATAATTGATAGGCGTAAAGTTCAATTCCTTTGTCTGACTTCCAACACGCCCACATAACCATTCCCATTGGCTCACTTGCATTTTTATCGCTTTATGACACAAAACAAGGTATTTCATTGGAGAGATCCCACTCTTAAATGATTCGGCGTGTTGTCTCACTCCTAAGCATGTCACCCCTCTCTCTCCTTCTATCCGTAAAACAGTTTCCGCTCTAATTCGCAGCTTATCCAAAAGATGTCACCCTCGTGATGGTTTTCTCAACTAAGTGAAAATCTCCAAACTCACTTTTATCCATTGTCATATCAAATCATTAATTAATTTCTTTGTGGAAAAACCCATCTCATCACAATATTTATTTATATTTTTAACTTAATGAGTTTAACCTCAAATTGTAATATTTTAATTAATAAAGACAATAATAATAACTCAATCGAAAATCGACAAAACAAATATGACTAAATTTTTAATGAGAGGGCTAAGTATAATGCCAGCAGCCGAAATAAAAAATGGTAATATTTTTATAGTCTGAGAATGCCAAATTTTTCAAATAGATTTTTCAATAATAAGAATTTGGAACATCTACATCAGTGATATAAGTTATTTTATGATTTTTTTCATCTAAAACTATATCGGGTCTATTATGACTTATTGGTATGTCTGTTAGTATAGTTTTATCATAGTATATTTTAAAGAAATTATTTTCTAAAAATGAATTTGGTTCGTATCCATTATGTTATTATTTTATAGAAATTATTTTCTAAAAATGAATTTGGTTCGTATCCATTATATTATCCATTATTATTCGTACAGTAACAGTCAATCAAGTTATGTTTAATTACCGAACTTTGGTCAATTATTTTTAAAACCTGATTGTACCTAAATGTATACTCGGACGGCGCTAATATAGAACGTCCCGATATAATATATTCAATAGTTTTCGGAAAAGCCATACATTTTCTACATAAATCATCAATTTGATTTGTATCTTTGATTATATGTTTCCTATAAGTTTTAGTATAAATGACTCCACCTTGAACAGCAAGCATAAATCCTTCTATTTCTGCGCTCAACTCTCCAATACTCAACCATTTGTTTGACGAAAGTACCTACTTCTAATCAATCAACACAAGACAGAGACGTATGGAGGAGCCTTGTCGATGCAGTGGGTCCCCGACCCGAATAGGACAAGGGAAAGAAGATGATGATGATGATGTACCTACTTGTCGGACTCTACTTATGGAACATTAAAGTTTTCCATAGCGAACATTATTAACGATTTTATTTTTTATAATAATAATTCATTCGCTAAGGTTACACGTTACGAACAATATTCCATATCTCATAAAGCCGGTGTATTGTACCTGCGAATGTAAGAATCATTTCATAATATACCATTTCATTAAAATCCTTATTCGTGAAAAAGCACATCTCCTAGGAGATTACCTACTCGTTATTTCCATGTTAACACTGATATAGACTTCACTAGATCAATCATGCGAATTTAGATACACACATTAAAAATCAACGTCATTTTATTTAGGTACCTACTCAACTATGTATTTCGCTAATCGGTTTAAAAATAAGTTTCATATTCACATACTTTGTGTAAAGATGAGGTGTTTGAGGAGGTAAGAAGAACGCTGACACGATTTTATTACTTTATGTGTACCGCACAAGAGTCACAACTGCTCTCAACCGTCTGGAGCCAGTGTGAATATAGCATCCCCAATTGGCGTATGTTGTAAAGCTGAAGGTAGTGGAAGGATATGGAGAAAATGAAAGTTGGAAAATACCGGCCTGGCTATTCAGATCTGGTCACCAAATATGGCTAAAGACGGATGATGAAAAGGTTCAGATTTTCGTAATTTTGTTAAGAGCGAAAATTATGTATTTTATTATCTATACACCGCTGATAGTTCCTCTCTCTCATAAACATAACGTACATGTTATGAAGCGAGATCACAAATTATAATGGAGCTCTCAGCGGTAGAACCATACAGTAATCTGCCAATCCGACTATAGTACGGGCCTGTAAGTGTGCTTACAAATTAAGTGCTGTCGCTAAGTAACACCTCACTTTTTTAAATTATACATTCACATTCTTAAATTAATATGCTTGCGTTAAAATATCACATAAATCAGCAGTAACAACAATCGCAGACATTTGCAAAGTGTCGTTGAGGGATTGTACTGACTTGATAATAATAATTGGATAATTTGTAGAGCACCGTTTTTGTGAAAAATCACCTCAATCACATACTCAATCAAGTGATACTTCAAAATCCGTCGCGAATGTACAGTAGTCGACCTTGTCAATTCGAATTATGACATCATGAGCCTATTGATCTTCCTACGTGGCGGACATTTTCGTGCGTACAAGTGCCAACCTTGTATATTTAATATCACTGCTTAAATATTAAGTTAGGTTCTCGTATTCAGGTTTAGAGATACACGAGCACTTAGGCCGGCTCGGTCTGCAGGCTGGCTCGGGCGCAAAAAATGGCAGGTTCACGAATCACGCCCTGCGCTCATAATTCACAGCGGCCGAGTGACAGCCCGCGGCCATTTTGGTCACGTGAGGTCAGCCTGCATTGTCAAGGTCACCCATCTGCAAGACAGACGCATTGTGGGAGGAGAATGGGTGATGCACTTTGCGTCTATTCGAGAAGATGAGGCGAACAGATATTATTAGAGCAAGGGTCATGGAACTTAAAGTGTAGCTATTTGCATACTGTTTTACAGGTACTCTACTGATTTCTGTAATTTTATTTATTCTTGGTTTTTACAGATGTTTTCATTTACGTGAGAACAATTCATTTACAAATAAGTTTAATATAAGGTAAATAACGCAGTTAAATCACAAATAGGTACAAACAAATACAAAAATCTAATCAGAAATTTGATACATTTTTATACATCGAAATAGATATTAAAAAACAAATCAAATAAAAATACAAAATTATATAAACATTCACTCAATTGACAAATAATGCAAGGAGTGGCGAGAGACACAAGAGACACGACAGACAGGAGAGACGCCAGAGACCCTAGAGATGCGAGAGACGCGAGAGGCAGATGTTTCTGCCCTGACGATGGACACTGTAATGTTGTCCGAAACGTTGGCTAAATAAGGAGGTAGCGTAACACGGCATAACACCCACAAATAAATAACGAAAATTCTTTTGACCGTGAAAATCTTAAATCATATATAATCAAATTAATTTAATTATATTAAGATATAAATATTTGAAATATATTTTAGGCAAAACGTGTGTGGGGATACGGCGTGATGGTTAGTTAGTTATATAAAATAAAATAGGCGAAATTAAAATATTCATTATAAAAATATAATAATATCACAAAAGACATAAGACATAAAATAACACAATGTTCCGTTTACTTGATCATGCCATGTCTTTCTCGTGCGCCCCCGACCTCTTTTACCATTCGTTTATTCTCCTTACACTCCTTTATGCCTTCATCTTCGACCAAGGATATTAGTCGAAAGCCTTCATTCATAAAATTAGATAGAGCCTAGAAACTCGTAATAAATTTTACAAGGTCCTTGGGGTGGTTTTTCGCAAATATTATCATTACATGTTACATAATTTTAATGCACTTTTGTAATTTATCAAGACTTGTTTTATGTTAAAGTCCTAAGGGCGTAAATCAACCATTGTTATTATTATAAATAAATGAATGGTATATCTTGACTCTAGCCATTTTGAGTATCTTCATGAGAAAATATTAATACATTCTATAAAACGTTCTCCTCGCGGCAAATTTCCTGTAAAGCTGGTAACATTGTAGTTATCGTTAACATTAAATATGCTCGTCTAGGGCCATTCTCCCACGGTATTGCAATTTACCATCCCGTTCCTATCCCCTCTCCTCAGCCAATCATTTCGGTCGTCTTTCAGCTAAATAATGCATGCTATTCCGACGATTTATTATTTTAAAACGGGACAATGCTAGGGAAATTTCCCGAAGACCCTTGTATTAGTTTCATTTACATTTTGATTGTAATTCGAAAATAATTTTAAAAATATTTTTTTTTACTATGCTAAACTATTACATATCTCCGAAATTCACTGGATATTTATATCACTAAATCTAGTTAGTAATTTTTATGATTGTTATTTTTTTCTTAATTATTTTCTTAATAAACTTATTTCGTGAAAAATCACCGCAAAGGCGCTTGGTGAAGATCTGAACTAACAGATGCCAGATGACTTAAAATAAAGCACAATGCAATCGATACATAAAAATTATTCTTCATTTTATTTGTTCTGTGGAAACGATTTTATGCACATTTAGAGCACAAGTTGGTTTTTAAACAATAAACTTGTTTAAAACTAATCTATTAATTTCGAATTAAAAATAAAATTTCGAAACAAAATAAGTTTGCTGTGTTCGAAGAAGTTTTATTTGATTGTTTTTTTTACTTACAATATAATAATTAAAAATAATATAAGGTACACTTGGGGCACGTTCCAGAGTGGAAGATACTCTCAGTGTTGCCCTGGTGTAAGACCACAATAATAATAATAATAATATTGTTTGAACTTTCGGCTTTAGACTATTTTAGATCTGAATAGCCAGGTACTTTTCCACCTTCCTTTTTCCCATCTCTTTTCCCTCCCCACTTACCTTCAGCCTAACAACATACCTCAATCGGGGATGCCGTGGCCTCACTGGCTCCACGCGGTTGGAAACAGTTGGGACTTGTGCGGTATTCACATAAAAATAATAGAAAATTGTCCTTCTCGCTCGTATTTTGTATATAAATAGCAAATCAATTAAGTGAATTTTTTTTAACTGCTTTGAAATTCAACATGAAACAATAACTTCTTGAGCCAACGAAACGGGACTAAAAGAAAGTTTCACAAATATAAATAAACTAAAAAACTATTTCGTGATAAACGACGGATCGTATTGGAACCAGGAGTGCATGTTGTGACTGGGTTAGTCAGCCGGGAAGTGGTATACGAGGTCTTGAATTTAGAATGCTGCCCTGGGTGTCAACTGCAGATGAGCTCGTGCTGTCACGACCGTCACGACACGCGCATCCCGCCTCGCTCTCCCCACGTGCATCTCGTGTGCGCGGGAGGGAGAGCGCCGCCAGTTTCAACTGAATAATGATAGGATGACTGGGCCCGTTTTTCATTAGCGATCGGCCAACCGATTATCCTTTCTAGTCTCCTGTTACCTGCATTTAGGATAATTTGTTCAGCGTGCACGACCGTTAAATAGGCTTTAAATGATTTGAATTTTACACCTGTAAAAAAACTCCCATTAAGCTTCATAATACGTGCTTCTAACGACTTCAAAACTTTATGGAAATAACACATAAATTTTTGAAGGTGTCATTATATCGTATTTTATTCAATAATTTTTCGTAGTGTAAAATCATGGGTATTATCAACATTGTATTAATTAAAAATAAAATATTATTACCGTGACGACCCTGAGGAAACGGCGCGGCGACGGTAATGGCTCGCGCCATCTCATTTATTTAATACGAGTAAGTAAATTAAAGAAATGAGATAAACCGTTACCGTCGCTATACCATTTCCGCGGGTCGTCACGGTAATGTTAAAAGCGATGAATGGCCGCTTTCAAAATTTCTGCAGTTATGGTACGGCAACGGCACAAAAAAGTAATAAACGTACGTTCTTTATCACAATAATGCTGCAGCTCTTCCTTATACACTTAATAATAGTGAGACAAATAATGTACGTATGTCTGCTTCCTCTAAAGTAAAAAAGTATCACTCGCACTCGTCATATTTCGTCATATAGAAATGAGATGCCGTGAGCCCTTGCCGTCGCCGCCCGTAAGAATTATAAAAGCAGCTATTTAGTTATAGTTTTTCGCGTAGGATATATAAACGAATTATTGAAAAAAAAAAATTAAAATTTTTCGTTTAGATAACTTTTACAATTTATCTAGATACAACTAATACTATAGGAGAGTAATAATTATATCGAGTAAGTGGACATCTTCAATTTATCACTAAACAAATCAGAAGGTGTTAGAGGCAGTTCAGTTATGCATAATCAATAAAAACTGTTTAATTTTTACCATTATTATGTAGAAACCCCTAAAAAGGGCGTTAATAAATAATAATATATCATTAAACATTTGCACTCAATCCGGGCTTATAAAAACTTTCCGGATCCCTATCAAATTATGCACTTGCGCCTATGACTGGTGAAGAGGCGCACTCATGTGTAAAAATCAAAACACGAAAAACAGTGAGTAAATCAAGTCTGCGTGATTCGACACATTCTGAAAAAAAAACAATTACACCGTCATATTGGAAAGTGAATGGCGGAAAACGAAATATCGCAATTTTGAATCTGCCAGTCATCATTGATCGGCGAAAGATTGCAGCACCCTTCGGCCTAAGGGATGCAATTTCCGAATTCATCTTCTATTATTGTTGTGGGTCCGGAGTTGAATGGGATTTAGGGTCGCCTATTATGCGGACCGGGACTATTGAAAGCCTATCAGGGCCTATCTAATCCTCATTTGAATTTCAAGTAACCCGAAGGGTCGAACATTTTTTCAACTCCTCTTATTCAGAGAAAACTTAATTTAAATACATATATTTTTATTTTTTTAAGCCAGGTTCCTCAGGTTTTCTTGCTGTAAGTTACCCAAGCAGAGGTGCGGCTCTACAAGAAAACTTGTGGAGTATCGGACTAGTTTTAGTGTGTGGCTTGTCCGTACAATGTATATAATATGTACTAGCCAAAACTAGTTTTTATAAATTTAATAATAATATTATTAAAAATATATTTCAAAAAAATATATTTAAATCGATGTTGCTTGATTTTTGGGATATTAAGTCTATTACGGTACCCATTCCCTTTTTAACCAATGTTTGTAATCTGTCAATATGATGGACACTTCAAACCTCTCCGAAACGTTGTCCCTAGTAGGAGGAGATAACGCAACACCCTAAAAGTCAAACAGCATTAACCTAAAGAATTTATAAAAAATAAGCAATTTCCGAATACCAAACGAAGGCGGTGTATTTTTTCCTTGTATGTGACACCGTGACCTTACCAATGATATATGTGAGTTGCCAAAATCGTACGTCAAATGTGACATTTGTACCATTCTTTGGATAGACTTTATGGTTTGCCCATTGATTTTGACTATACAACCCAACTCAATCCTAAATTTTATTTGTTTGAATAAATCACCAGAGACAAGATATAAAATGTCAATACGTAATACTTACATTTCGGAGAATTTTAAATCAAATATTTAAGGCGGTAAAACTTACAAAGGCTCCCGATTCTCGGAGCACAGATTTCCGATTACCCGATCATCGATTATTCTGTCATTCCGGATTATCCGACCACCTACCTATATATTAATATATTTTATTGGTAGGTTTCATCACTAAAAGTTATTAACTTAAAAATCTATAAAAATAATTCTATAACGTCTGTCGTACAAATTCGTTCCACGTACTAGATGCAAACTTAAGTGATGTCATCTATAATATTCACATAGAACTATTGAAGTAGGTATTCACAATATAGTTTTCTCGCGGAAGCGGGTTTTTACCTTCTACGGGTAGTTAATAAACTTATTGTCCTTCGGTTACGTATGATTTGTCATGTCCGACATAAATAGAATATCATCCGTTTTCTAGACTATGCTAATTAATTTATTTTCCTAACAATTTACATAAAAAAACAACATTTTATTATTTCTGTTTGTCTCTTCAATTTCTTCATAATAACAACATCCAAATTAACGGTATTTTTTTTATAGAAATACGAAGAATTATTTTCTTACCAGGTTATCCGTAACTCGCAACAGTTTTTTCTATCTCTGTTTTAATCAAAGTTTATTTAAAAACAGTGACTATTTTTAATTCAGAAAATGTTTAAATTCCAATTTTTTTTACTAATGCACTAACAACATATAGTACCTTAACTAAGTCATTATAAAACCGTACAAGTTAATAAATTTAAAAAATCCCAGTTGCGACTGTTTTTTTCTGTGTCTTGTTCATTATCATATTTTCCTTTCGATTATTAATCTTATCTTCTTTTTCAATGATAATTAAGGCTATTCTTTTAGTCGGTTAATTTTTTCATATGAATTGGTTGAATTTAATTTTGGTTATTTTTTTTGTAAATTTTTTGCATTGAATTTAAAAGTAAACCTACATATTTGTTGTTAAAAGTACAGTATGGAATTCGAATCTATATAAAACAACATCTTGGACAATTCGAAACGAACGTACGTGGTAACTTGCTTCTTATAATATTGATGGGTAACAATTACTATTCTTACATAATTGACGGAACCTTTACATTATGATATTTTTAAAATTAATAATTTTTGATTAAATCGTAATTTACTAATTAATGCTATTAAGAAATCAAAAATCCACAACGATCAAAATTACTTTAAAACCACACGATAGATCCGATACCATTATAGTTATTCTAACATAATATTTCATTCATGGTTGCATGAAAATAAATATACCTATAACCAAAACCTCCAATACATACTCAGGTATTACATGTAATTATGTATAGGTATGGAAATCCCATGTCGATTCGCATATTATGAACAAAGAGTGATCACAAGAAACTACAGATGGGTCGGAAACCGCATTTAATCTTGTTTTCAATTAACGCTTTAATTTTATTTCTTAATTACTCCCGAAGAGAAATATCAAACTAAGGCGGGGCTCAAATCTTTACCACATACATGGATCGTGGGGAGTTAACCCTGCAGATCTCGAGCCCATTTTGTCGAAAGGTCAAAATATTCCCGATTTGTAATAAAATCCAAATAAATGGAATATTTTAGAACGCATCTGAAAACTAAAACCTGTTTTTAAAATGTAGAGAAATACGTCTTCAAATTTAATGATTCGAAATAAACA
This sequence comes from Limnephilus auricula, assembly GCA_951813805.1. Classification (NCBI taxonomy): domain Eukaryota; kingdom Metazoa; phylum Arthropoda; class Insecta; order Trichoptera; family Limnephilidae; genus Limnephilus; species Limnephilus auricula. The sequence continues at coordinate 38,987,078 of OX638393.1, forward strand.
TATCATTTTTTAAATAGAAAAATTGTGAATGCAAACTTAATAAAGTTTTAAAAATGGCTTACTTTTTTGTAACTAAAATTACTAGTAACGAAAAAAATAAACACACAAACATTTTTTATTAGACAAGTATATTATATCTAAACATTATCGTAAACTTACTTGTTGTCGTTTTATAAAAAAATAATGAATAAAAAATTCTGGAAATTTTATACATTTTACTCTAATTACTACCGGAAACCTTGGTTTCTATGGATAAATTCTACATTTGAATACAAAGCGTGAAGTTTTTTCTTTCTAACACCGTTAAGATCATATTTCTCACCATGAAAGTAAGAGAGATACAACAATTTACATGGTATTTATACACGTAGAAAAATGTTATTCGAAAAAACGATAATTTTATATTATCTTACGAACAAATTAACGGGGTTTCAATGTTTATTGGCGGGAACATGCAAGAATAATTTGTTGGTATACGTACGAAATAACGTATACCAACAAATTATTCTTACATGTTCCCTCCAATAAACATTGAAACACTGTAAATTTGTTCGTCAAAACTTCAGTCCCGTTTTTAACCGTTTTTACTATTAAAATGATCGTTTATTCGAATAACATTTTTCTCCGTGTACGGTTAACATCTCGAATGTGCCGTCTGTACCTACATGCTATTGAGGGTGACCGAAAAGATCTTCCCAATCAATCTCGCATACGTTAAAAACCAAATTAACAATCTTCTACCATGATGTCATGGAAAACAGTTATGTGCTTTATTATTACGTTTTTTATTTATTTTTTCTTGACTTTCTCTATAGGCAATGAACACTTACTACGTTTTATATTTCATTTTGTTTATTATTATTTCTATTTTTCACTACTAGAAACTCCGCCTAGCAACAACTAAAACTCGATTACGCATGCTGTAAACATTTTTAGTTTGAGTGTTAATATCTGTTCACATTCTAACAATAATTCATAAATGTAATTATTATTAACACTCTGAATGTTTCACACGTGAATGTTTCAAACAATAAATAAAAAAAAATAAAAAAATATATTTTTTAAAGACTTTAAAAACTAGACCTATGTGTGACTTAGGATAATAATGGTATCCAGTAATTAAACGGGTTAATGTCCCTACCGCCTACCACCTATTGCCTACCTACCGCAGCAGTAATGGACCTGCGAGCAATCAATTATTTTCGCAAATCTTCCTTCAAAAGGAATTTGCACCTGACGTAAAAAGCAAGAACTCCCAAGATTAATTAGATGTTAAGTTTGTTAGTGTGCAAGAAACTTTATGGTAAAAAGTGCTAATATATTTTTTTAACTGTAGGACGTTGACAAAGCGACCTCTGAAGTGTATATTCAAAAATGTTGAAGATATACACCAAATACATTTAAAAAAAACTAGTAAACTACTTTTTTTGTGTCTATAACAAATTATTGTATTTTTATTGTAAATTATCTACATATTAATTTATCCTTTAGTTTCAAGTTGGCTGATCCATTGGAGGTTCGACTTCATCCGCTGCGCAAAAAAAAAATTATTTGCCTATTTTATTAATTTTATGGAAATCTAGGTGTTGATTGTCTTATGTTGAAGATGTTCAGTTGAGCCCTACCTAGATTTACATCTATCTGATGAAATTTTTTTAATGAACATTTGAGCTTCCCTTTAGGAAGTGCTTTTAAATAAGGTATGTGGGAATTGATGCTATCTAAATTTTTTTCATTAAAAATAGTATAGTTAACAATTTAGATAAATTAATATCTAGTAGACAAACTTTTTATGAAAGGTCAGCAGGGGTACAAAAACATGTAGTAATTAAGAGAATTTAAAAATATGGGTGGCGGGTATAGGTAATTTAGTGGAAAACCAACCAACCTAAAGTCACTTCAAGTGATTTACTACGTTTGGTGACTTAAATATATTCAATTCGGAAGGCGGGTACGGGTACCCCCGCCACGCTCACCTCAAGTGATTCGCTACGTTCAGTAACTTAGCAGGGGTACCCGGGTTCACGAATGAGATTTTTCTAGTTGTAATTTTGCCTACCTTATGCGTGGCAGGCCGGATTGAGAGACCTAAACCAGACTTCTCCAGCCGGACTCTTGCACCGCAGTGGGAGGGATGGATTCATACATATTTATACCCACCCATTGTACCCTTTTTTTCCCCAGAACTTCCTCTCCTTCTTTCCCCTAAAAAAACCCTCCGCACAGCATCCCCAAATACGACACAGGTCCTGGGGGATTTTTAAGCACACGTAAAAAAAAACTAAAATAATGTTATTTTTGATGAGGAAAATAAGGAAGTTCACACAAATGGCTTACAAATATCTTATTTTTAAAGAGATTGGAAAATGAAGTAGAAGATTCGATCGATGTTTCAAAAATTTCCGAAATACATGCACATGTGCTTCAGGCTCCAACTCGTACAATATGTAGATAGATCTCCCAGGGTTGGATTAGGGTTGAGGGCCTTCGCAGATAGGACAGGCCCGCCGCTGAATATGCCGTATGCCTTCACCCTACGTCAGGGGTATTCAAACTTACATTTAAGGAGATCTACCATCAAATTGTAAAATAAAATTTTCTGTAAAATTATTATGACCGATCATGTACCTAAGAAAAATTATGTTATGTTTGCCTAATCCACAGAGAGATATTAGTAGATAATTGTGTTGGGGCTCTTCAAGAATAAGAGGTTACAAACTGGTTTATTACTAATATTTACTTGTTTACAATATATTATACTTCTGAGTTTCACGACCGATTTTAACTGTTTAGAAATTTAAAAATCTGAGAGCTTGAGCTGTCGTTGGCAGGATATACAGAACAACGGAATTAATCTAACTGATTGACATCTGTCGGAACTTGATATAAACTCTAAGCCTAACGACATTTATCAAAATCAACTGAAACTACATATATCGACCGGTCAGTGGTTGTGTGGGCATCGCGTTTGGCTCCCACCCAGGCGTTCCGTGTTTCGATCCCTCGGCTGGCTAAGTCCTCCATCACAACACAAGCAATATCTTCCGCTTAGTGTGGTGGCAGTAGGAGATTTTCAAATGTTGTTGGGTTATTCGTAACCCGGGAATGTTTGTCTTTCTTTAAAAAAAAAAAATATTACATTACATACATTCAAGGACATACTATTGTTATATCCACAAAACAGTTGATACCCACATTAACTATTTTAGTAACAATTTACAAAACACTGTTTTAGCGCAGCAGTAACGGGTGCTTTGATATATTACAAGAAGTGTCAAGAATAGTATACGTAAATCCGTAAAACCACCACTTCCAGAAAACATGTAAAAATAACCACTCGAGCGCTTTTTGCCACATTATGGCACTATTTCCAAAACCTCGGATTGCTTTCTTGCCAAAACGTGGCAAATTTTCAAAAAAATTTTTTTTAATAAAACGACAATATATTTATTATATTGTACATTCAAAATATTCTATAGATTCTATTAAATGTTTTATGGTTAAAGATTTCATTATTTTTTTTTTGTAAATCCTACAAATATGTAATAATAGACAAAAGACAGGGGAATTCATTGGCTAAGTAGAACTATAATCAGATTGTATGTCTCCATTTTCAAATTCGGAGGTATGATTTTTTTTATGTAGGCGGAAAAATTTCCTTTAGCAATCCGAGAAAAAAAAATTAATTACTCTGTCGCTCCAGTGGTTATAAATAATTATTAGTGCTTTTTTCTTAAAGATCTAAAAATAAAGACAGAGACCGATACGTTATGAACAAATACGTATTGTTTAGGTTTATACATATTTGATAGACATACATAAAGAAAATTAAATTTAATCACTTAAGAGATTATTAGCAACTCGAATCGAAAATTTTAAACAGAAAAAGAGGTGTTTTTAGATTTTCACGGCCAAAAGCATTTTCGTTGTTTGTTTTTGGGGTGTTATGCCGTGCTGTGCTACCTCCTTCTTTAGCCGACGTTTCGGACAGCGTTGCAGTGTCGTATCTGCCGGATCTGCCCTGATGATGGACACTGCAACGCTGTCCGAAACGTCGGCTAAAGAAGGAGGTAGCACAACACGGCATTAAAAAACAAACAAACAAAAAAAAAAAAAAAAAAAAGAAGATGGTCACATCTAGGAATTGAACATAGGACCTTAGCCTTGCCACAGCACTGCTCTACCACTTACAGTCTTATATAACTTTATCATACTTCGAGTTTGAACTACCATCATTATCATCATCTTCATAAAGAGCATTTTAAAAATTAAAAAAATATTTTTTAATGAAATTGTTTACATTGTAACAACGGAGTTCTCACCAGCAAACCAAGGGATCGCGTTGCCAGTTTTAGCACCTCTGCCCCGGCCCTAACGACGCTGTTTGGACGGCCGACGAAGATGGATGAGCCCCGATAGGCATCGATCCCAAGCTGTACCATCGCCACCACTGCGGGTACCACTGAGCCACGCTGTGCGGGACCTTTGAGCCATGACGGGCGGGGACGGTGGCATTAACCCCAACACTTTTTTATAATAATATGTGAAAAAAAGGTTAAAGGGAAAAATAAAGTGTTTTTTTTTTTGCGTGCAGTTTTAATTGCTTTCATGGACCCGATGCCCGGTTGATATTATGATCATATTTATTAAGTTGCCAACATAAATATTTCATACACGTTAAAGGCATTCTATAATATTAAGAATATAGGTATATATTTTAATTAATGTTTTAAAAATACACTAGTCCAGAGGCAAGGCCTTGGACTCCCATTCCGAAGGTCGCGGGTTCGAACAAATTTTATTTCGTTAATTTGTGTTATTTCACAATTAATTAATTAAAAATAATGTATACTACATTATGAGTGAAAGATAGACTCAGTATCGCCCTGGTGTAAAACCACCATTCAGAATTGAAAAGTTGCTTGAAATGGCTTTAGCCGTGTTTAGTGACTAGATCTGAACAGCCAGGTACTTCCCCACCTTCCTCTTCCCCATCTCCTTCCCTTCCCCGCTTGCCTTCAGCTTCACAACATACTCCAATCGGGGATGCCATAGTCTCACTGGCTCCAGACGGGAGCAGTTGGGACTCTTGTGAGGTGTTCACTATAAAAATAAAAATAAACTTGACGGCCTCCGTGGTCGAGAGGCAAGGCTCCACGTACAATGTGACCTTAAAATGGGGTGCCTACCCCAGTAAGGACACATTCTTTTTTAAAAAGTTATAAAAATAAATAAAATACATTAAAAACAAGGCAAGACCAGCGATATTCGACCAGGTTCAAACCCCGACGTGCGTAAGTAAATTTTATATGATTGATTTGTGTTTTGACCTTAGAACGGGGTATCCCATCAAGGACACATTATTTTCTAAAAAAAATTGTAAAAAATACTAAAATACAATAAATACAAAGCAAGACCAGCGATCCAGAGTTTTGTGACATGTTCCAGAGTGGAAGACACTACCACTGTCGCCGTGGTATAAGACCACCATACAGAATTGAAACGTTGGTTTAAATGGCTTTAGCCGTGTTTGTCTGACTAGATCTGAATAGCCAGATACTTCCCCATCTACCGCTTCCCAATCTCCTTCCCCTCCTCACTTAAATTCAGCCTCACAACATACCCCAGAAGGATTTTGTTTTTTTTTAAATTCCTTACGTGACTTCCTGAAAAGGTGAGTTTTTTTTTACATTAGTCCCACACTACGTCACCTCATTTTACATTGGGCCTATGTCGCCTTTGAGGATACTGTGTGGATTGTCTTTTTAGGGAAAGGAAGGAGAGGATGTTTTAGGAAGAAAAAGGTATAACGGGAATTTTTATTTATTTATTGGGAATACCTCACAAGTGTCCCAACTACTCCCGTCTGGAGCCAGTGAGACTATGGCATCCCCAATTGGGGTATGCTATGAGGCTGAAGGTAAGTGGGAAAGGGAAGGAGACGAGGAAGAGGAAGGTGGGGAAGTACCTGGCTATTCAGATCTAGTCACTAAACACGGCTAAAGCCATTTCAAGCAACGTTTCAATTCTGAATGGTGATCTTACACCAGGGCGATACTAAGAGTATCGACCACTATGGAACGTGCCGCAAATATTCTATATATTATTTTAAATAATTAATTGTGAAATAAGACAAATCAATTAAATAAAATTTATATCTTAGTTACAACCACTGATTTATTTAGTTACACGCCAACCGGTTTCGGAACAACCGTTCCTTCTTCAGGGCAAACATATAATGATGACAATTACAAAATAGTGGGTGGGTAATAGTGGTTGTCATCATTATATGCTTGCCCTGAAGAAGGAACGGTTGTTCCGAAACCGGTCGGCGTGTAACTAAATAAATCAGTGGTTGTAACTAAGATATATTGTTTCATTTAATTATAAAATGGATAACCACAAAGTGATAGCTAATTTCAAAAGTATAAATAAAATTTATTTGCGCACGCCGGGTTCGAACCCGCGACCTTCGGAATGGCAATCCAACGCTCTACCGCTGGACTACGCAGCCGCCGGGTATGTTGGAATCTGGGGGTCAACGTGTCCAGGAGTGAACGATTCCTCCCAGTGCGGTGCAAGGCGATGGGTCGAGAGAGTCCGGCCCGATTCCGCCCTTCACGCAGTAGGTGGGCAAACGTAGACATTTTATTTTGAAGAGTTTTAATTTTCAATGTACTTTCGATACAAAAACTCTTCAAAACCAAATGTCTTTTTTTATTTTTATTTGAATGTATTTTCGTTTTATTTTTCAGTGTACTTTCGTTACTTAATAAAACTCCTAAAAAGAAAAATTCTATAAATTGTTACATAGTTGTAGACCTAGACTTGGGCACCACTTCGAAGTCACCAAACATAGCTAACCACTTGAGTTTGACCTATGGCAGGGGTATTGGTTATCCAAAAAAATAGTACCCGCCTGCCAAATTGTATAGTAATTGAGTGTTAAAAATATGATTTTTTGAAAATAACAATTATTTTTTTAATGTATTATTATGGCTTTTATCAAACTGACAAACTGCACCATGCGTCATCATTAACCTGAAAGAAATATGAGCCTGAATTTTTGTATTTGGAATTCATTATTACGTTCAGAAACTCGAGAGTGAGCCTTAAAAGTTTCGTGATATTAATGGTGGCTTTGTTAGTAGTAGCGATAAAAGTTATTCATATTTGAGTGGGTTACGGAAGCTGTCCTTTATCTTAGTTAACACAATGGGACGCTGAGCTTAAAAGCTAACATGAATGATCACTCGGTTTAAAAAGTGGAATGCGCATCAAAGACTTTAATCATTGATAATACGGTGACCCAACAGCTGATCCCCAGACAGTTGGCCACTAAAATTATAATAATTATTATTTCGGATTATTTACCAATTTTAAATCTAAATAATACTTTTTAAAAAAATACATGAATACCGAACTAGAGTCCTAACTGCTCCCATCTCGAGCCAGTGAGACTATGGCATCCCCAATTGGGATACGGAGATGGGGAAGGGGAAGGTGGGGAAGTAACTGGATTTTTAGATCTGGTCACAAAACACGGCTAAAGCCATTTCAAGCCACTTTTCAATTCTGAATGGTTGTCTTGCCCCAGGGTGATGGTGAGAGATCTTCCGCTCTGGGAAAGTGCTGCAAATTATATATTATTTTTAATTAATTAATTGTGTAACAATACAAATTAATCACATAAAATTTATTTGCGCATGCCGGGTTCGAATCTGGGATTCGATTCGGATTCGAATTGGGAATCAAGAGCCTTACCCCTCGACAATAATCACTATTTTCACTAATTGTATTTAAATAGGTCAGTGGTAATTTTTTTGCAAAGACCTCACTAGGAGAACCTGTAATTAGGTGTTCTCAGTTTATTTATACAAAATATTCAGTTGATGCCAGTGTTAGATAATGTGAGATAACGCTATTTAGATAAAGTTTAAAAAATATATAATATATTATATATCATAAGTATAAACACAACATCCTCTTTTTCTTATATAATGTAAACTGTGTTGATAAAGTGTATCTACTAGGAGGTGCAAGAGCACAAAAAAGGTTTTTTTAAACATTTCCTAGATTTACTTTTAAACAAAAACTGTTAATAATCACCATAATCAGTAATTGTTGATCAGTCAGTTAGTAGTAATGTTTTGTGAACCCAGGAACCTCCTTGTTTATACAAAGTAAACAGTTTATATGTATATATACTAAACTGTACCAAACGTACTTTTGAAATATTCCAAGGTTTACAATTTTACATTTAATTATTCAATGGGTATCAATAATAACAATAAGATGGTTAGAAAACATTCGATCCTTGTTTTTACGACGTACTTTATAATTTACACGATGTGACCATTTTAGAAAAGTTATTACTAGTGATTCGTTTCATGTACTTAAAATGACGCCACAAAGTGAATTTGCGAATAGTGAAAAAAATATTACAATTGTTTGGCACTACAACTGCATGCTTCCATAATATTATTTCTATGAAAGAAAAAATAATAGTCAGTGGTATATTTCACATTACCCCCACTTAAAATTCATGGTATATCTTTATTTTGCAGTCGTAAATTATGTTTAAAAAAGGTACAACAATATTATAATAATTTAATGGTGCATAAAATTCATGAATTCTCTTCTGAAAGTTTTTATTTTTGGGCTTCTTTAGTGTTATGATATTCTAAGTTTTAATTGAAATTAAATTTATAATCAGATTTGTGAATAATATTCTTGGTTATAAGGAGGGTTTTTTCCTACCATCCGAGATTTTCTGTTAAATCTAAATATTTAACACTCAATTGGGAGTAGGTATTTTCGTAATTTTGGATAATGTTAAATTACAATGAAACTACTTAAAAAAAGTATGTCATAATTTAAAAAAATATATGGGAAAGTACGCACATATTAAACATTTGAATTTCAACCTCCATCGGATTATTAAGAAGCAAAAAAACGTGAATAATTACGTCCATTCGTAATCATTTTTTTATCCCTTTGACTAATGGTTATATATTTTTAAACCATGTTTAAACCTTGAAATTATAATGCAGGATTAGAGTCGGTCTAGCTACTTGTTATCAAATAATACCCACCGACAAGAGGATAATGCCGGTTAACATATTATATAATATTATTATCAAGTACTAAAGACTTCTTAATGGGTAAAGAAAAGAAGTAAAGAAACGGTAGTGGTCCTACCACTAGATAACTGCTACTCGCTATCTCTACTAGCTACCTGCTACCTGATTATCTCGGCTACAAAGGAATCGTGACTAATTGACCAGATACAGGTACGTACCTTACTTTCTTCCTTTTAGTTAAGATAACCGACTTTAAATGTGACTCCAATGTCAGATGACCAGATTTAACCATAATCCCGGGACATTCAAACGTATTAGAGTATAATTATTACATCATTCCTTTTGGTAAGTAAAATGGGATAAATGAAAACCTCAATGAATATTTAGGTAGTTTAGATGAAAAGTTTTTAATAATATTATAAAATCGTATCTGTTTTGTTTTGTGGTTTTGCTAAAAAAATATCTGCTTGTTGTGATTTTTTATAAAGATTGTTATCATTTTTCAGAAAGGGAAGGTTTTCAATTTCATATTTGAAATTAAAATAACCTAATAACACCGTAAATTATTATCATTTTTCCATATATGCCTTTGAGATTGAAAGAAAAAATTCCTTTACATTATGTAGGTTCCTATCATCATGACGTGAAAATGAGTGAATTTTTCCATATACACTCTCCAATAGTATTTATTTTATAAAATGGATGATTCGTCAAAAATCAATACTTCGAATTTATATTTTATTTTCTGATTTTCTTAAATTCTCCACAGATTTAAAGATAACAAAATTTTAGATAAACAAAATAACCATCTCTGGAAAAATACCTCATTAAATCCCAACGGTTAAAACAACATAGCACTTCGTGTTCAAACTTGGATGAGTGACTTAATTAATTCAAACAAATGTTTAAATCAAAAAGGTTTTAAAAAATCGTCACAACTTACTCCATCGTACAGTCTTGTAGAAAAAAATATAATAGTATTAATGAGGAATGTTATAATCGCTTATGATAATTGTTATAAAAAAACCCCATTGATAATATCCCGTATTTTATCGGTGCCTCCGAATAAAGAGGACGACTTACAGTCGGAATATTTGGTGCTATTACAATCCCAAGGAGCAATAATTATTATTCAACCTTTGAGTGAAATAATAATTTATTACTTGAAATAGTAGCTTGAGCATTGAACGGAAACGGCCGACCACGCTCCTTCATTGATTAGAGATAAAGTAAATTATCTAGCTCTTTCTGACTTCTGTCTTGTACTGATCTCTCCATTGTTAGCGAAATTATTACTCTGACTTCGTGATTCTTGATCAGCTTTGTGCCAATTTGATTTCTATGTCAAAGATGCATATGATAAGAAACCACCAAAAATAACAGCATCGTAGGAGTAAGCGAACACAATCAAAGGTCACATGTTTAAACCTGGTAAACAACAAAAAAATCATTGCATCAGGTTTTTAAATGGTGATGTAAATGCCGATTTTAATTACTCAAACATTTGCATCTCGAAATACTCTTTTAGAATTGCTTTGGTGAATAGGTTTGCATCTTCCAGTCTTCAGTTTTACAGCAATCCTTAAAAGCCCCTTCCAGCCTCGAAAACCTTTCCAACATCTTGTTAATCAGCCACTCACTTTCCTTATTCCAACCATACTGTTTATTTTGCTTTATTCTTTGCGATTCTTCGTTTTCTATAGCTCATATCCTATTGTAAATTAAAAAAATATATTCTCTTAAGCTGCGGTCAAACCTCACTAAAAGAATCTTCCAATTCTCAGTTGTACCCTTTGCTATGAAATAAGTTTGTTAATGGTTTCGGATGTCAGAATGAAACAGTTTTTGTCAGGATGAAAACACAATGTTCGATGATGAATGGTCTTCCTTCATTTCAAAATGGCAATTTCCACATTCGCGGCTCCGATCAATTAGCCGCAAAATGCTAATTCCCGGATAAGATCGCATGCCCCGTGAGAGTGGCGACTGCAGAGTGTGGAAGAAGAAGGGAGTGGATGCCGAGGAATCCGGCAGAGGGCTTGAGAACGGAGGGAAGACGAGTCGTGTGGACCGAGAGAGGGTACTATCACGACTTCTTGGGATCACACACGAAACGGAAAACTAGAACTCATGAAGGAAAAGTTACACTTACGTAGTTATTATTTTGACCAGCTTGGCTATGACTTCAAACTCAACAGCTTCTTTTCATCCTGATAATCTATTAATTTACCCACAGCAGTAAGTGGTGGTGATATAAAGCCTTTTCTGTAAATGGAAAGCTATTTGAATACTAGCTAATTTTGAAGGCGTCTCATAAAATCTACTACATATTTTCCGTGTATTATGTTTAAAGATTTCCTTTACAAATACGGCATTAGGAGGAATACATAAACCAAAATCGTGTTTCTTCTTAGTGTGTCTTCTATCACCACAAATATAGGTTATAGGCATAAAAATCGCTTGGCAAACTCAGTCGTAAAGAGATTTTTTGGCAAAAGTTTTTTTTATTTAAAATAAATTTTATAAGAAAAAATTATTTATTGTTTTTGTGTTTAATTCGTAGAATTCCATTCAATTTAAGAGGGTATTACCAGAGAATACCGGAAATTGTTCCTTTTTAGATCAAATTCTAGACGTATTGACTCTTTTTTACAAGAAAACATAAATTGATTTTGAAAGATTGTTATTTTATCTGCTAAACGCACTTTTTAAATGTTGAAAATCTAAGTTTAATTTTAAATACTGAGGGTATATATACCATTGGTCGTTGGCAGATTTGTTCAATTTTTAAACGACATATTGTATTATACAACACAAAGTTCAAAGCATATAATCATACAACAAAATAAATCAATACATAATCTGGTAAAGACATTTTCTGAAAATACCTCAGTTTTTCTATTTATTTAAGGTTTATTTTGTTTAGACATTATTGAAAAATCATAAATACTTATGATCAAAAAATACTTACAGAAAGTAAACGATATTGAATGTTTTGAGTATTTGAATTGCTTACTTAAATGTAGGTATATAATGAAATAAGTCGATATTAATTTTTATTTTTAAAAATTTTGATGCGAGGAATAATCGATCTTTCTCATCGGAACCACTCTGTACAGTTGCAAGCATTTTAAAACTGTTATTCTCAGCCGCTGGTCAATGGATCTTAAGTAATTTACAAATGTATAAATGGTAAATGATAAGAAAAGCTTTCATTTATCCAAAAATTATTTATTGGTATTTATAATGTAAATAAATTCGCAGTGAAAGTTAATCGAAAATAATGATTTTTCGGAATATATCCGGGTTACGAATTACCACAAAAGTGACAGAATTATTTACTCTCCACCCCAATCATAAAAAATATTCAAAATTTAGTTTTGACCAAGAAAGTCTTAGTTGATTGATCACAACGTGTAAGTGTACCTCTGAGCTACAAATCGGTCAATGACTTATTACATAGATACTAAAGAGATACAAAGCACTGATTGTGGCCTAAACAAAAAATTAAACGAACTTCTGAATCGACTTACTATACTTTTTTGGTGCGTATAAAAATATTATCGTTGAAGTACCACAAGTTAGCGCCGAGATAAAATAATGAAGCATAGGGTATTGATCAGTGTTTCCCAAAGTTATCCGTACGGAGATCACTCAGGGGGTCTGTAGAAAATTAAAATTGGGGGTCCCTGAACAACGTCGCTTCCGCGCGAGCCTTAATATAAGATAAAAAAAATTATGACACATTTTTATTAATACGGAAGTTCTAATTAGTATGACTCCATATTATTACTGTCACTGTCGCTGCTAACCCCCCCTCCCCCCCGCCCCTTTTTACTTTACTTTCTATTATTCATTTATGTAGTTTTCACCCGGGGTACGTGGGCAAATTTAGTCTATGAAAATGGGTCCGTGGGCCATAAGAGTTGGGAGCCATTGGTTTAGAGTATAGAGGGTATAAGATTTTAAATGTTAAGTGCCCTCTGAGAAAAAAGGGATCCCTTGTCATCTGGTTAATATCTTTAGCAGACTTATCGTGAACAGGGCTTGTTACTTATTACTTATGCATAATGCTAACAAGGGTTAAACAGATTTTTTATTATTATTTTTGTCTCAACAACCAGATGCCGTTGAAATCGCCTTTGAGTCTGGTACATGGATGTTGTTTCAGGCAGAAATCTTTTGATATATAAAACACACTATTAACTCGCTTGGTTGTGATATACTGTAGGTGGAGGAATTGAATTCAAACTGTTGGTCTCTCTTACCGCGTCATCGTTATTGTAAAGATAATATCACTCTAGATACATTTTTTCATTGCGTGCACTCTCTTTAATGAAAATTATGAATAAAACTTTATTTTTACATTACATTTATTTGTAAATTTAAAACAAATGCCATCTAGTTTCGTCAAAAGCATAAAAACAGTGAACTTTTTACCTTTTTTTCATTAGCTCCTCACAGGAAACCCTGAGAAAAATCTGCTGGTGCTTTTTAGAAAAGGGAGGAGAGGAGGCATAAAGGGTGGGTAGTAATCTGGGGGTCAGTGTGTCCAGGATTGACGGACGTATGAACCCATCCCTCGCCTTGCGGTGTAAGGAGGTGTTCTCAAATAATCCTGCTGGATGAGGTTAAAAGGTCTCCCTTAACCTATCTCTCCTTATCTGGCCTGCCACGCAGTTGGTGGGTAGACACACTCGCTGCCAAGACCCGGACAAACCTAACCCCATGAACCCGGGCACCCCTGCTAAGTCACCAAACATAGCGATTTACTTGGGGTGACCTACGGCAGAGGTGTTGGCTCTCCAATAAATGGTTTCCGGGGTGGCGGTACCCACGCCCGCCTCACAAATTAATTATTTTAATTTAACACTTACTAAAATTCAAAATCAATATTTTCAGGGAATATTCTTTGTGATAGATGGGTAAAGTCCAATTTTTACCAAATGAAAATAAAAATATAACAATACAATAAAGTGAAAAAATAATAAATGAATGGCAAATTTCGGTAATCAACACTAATTTTATTAGTTTACTAATACAAAACAAAATAAATTGCAATTTTCCGGAAATTCAAATAAAGGGATAATAACCTAGTCGCACTGGCCGAAATTGAAATATTTAAATAAAAAAGGATACGGATTTTCCACTGCTGAAACAAATATAATTAACCATTAGTAAAATGGGGTTAACTTGTAACAATTCAATTATTACTTTATGAATAGTTTAAATAGAGCTTTCAAACGCACGATTTAGTTTAAAGTCGTGATTTATGTAGTTATTAGACATAAAATATAATACGTTCTCGAACACATTAGTTACCCACCTAATACGTCATTCAAGTTTGTATAGATCACTTAACTTACCAATATAATTCAAGGGTCCATCAAAAGGTAATGCGTCCTATTTTTTTTCCTTTTAATTGTCAAGAAATTAGTAACATGCAATTACATAGGTTGAAAACCACACTATTAATAAATAATTTGCCACTTTTCAACATAATCTCCATCCGTTTTCACAGTTTTGGTCCATCTTTTAACAAGGGCGTATTTTCCAGTGTGGTAAAAAGCACAGTCCTGCTTTCTATCTTTATAAGCCATTGATGCACGGACGGTTTCACGGCCTCCGCATTTTTAAAGTCAATCTCACGAGCAGCTTCACATCCTACTGCCATTACTGATGGAGAGAATGCATCACAATTCTCTCCATGTACCAATTTCTGTAGTTATCCGGCGGTCACCGCAAATGATGTCATCGACTCGTTGAATGTTGCGTGGAGTTACTGCATCAACTGCCTACCATTCCGCTTTATGTCAGCCAACGGCGTTTGTCCTTCAGCTTCATTACAGCGACGAACCCATCATCTAACAGTGCTGACATCCACTGTTGCATCGCCGTACACATCTTTCCGTCTTTCACAATTGTGAATGGCGTTTCACCTTCTAAGAATTCAAGAATTCAATCACAGGACCCTGTCTGATACGAACATCGATGTCGGCCATTTTGCAAGTGACTGAAGTTACTACCGCAGTATATTGTAGAAGAAGGTTGGAGGAATAGCATCAAATTCAAAATATTCACTTAACTAACTTTATTTAAGTTAAAAAAATAGGAGGCTTTAGTTCTTGATGGTATTATAATAATTGAAAAGAGCTACATTGGTGAAAAATATTGCGGTTAAAGCTTCGGTTTTTTAAAGTATCAACTACATACTTCCATTTTTGACAATGGTGAAACTTTTGATTTTGGCTTTTGAAACGGACAATAAATTACATAGTAAAAACTTCTTACCTCTTCAATCTTCGTTAAATCACTTTGTGGCGTCATTTTTAATTAAATTAAACAATTAACTTTGTCTACACCACTTATATAATCACAATTATCAAAATTATCAATTATTATTATAATCATTATCATGTAAGTGGAGTACAGAAAGTTATTTGTTTCATTTAATTAATGTTCTTGTTTATTTTATAGAACTAACACATACATTAACTAGGTATCAAAAATGCTCAAGTCGGGGCGAAGCAATGCGAGGAAGAATATATCTTGGGAAAGTTCAGCCAAGGTAGAAGAAGTCCACATGGTGAATTTTTCGTTGAATTCTTATTACAATACAACCTAACCCTCTTGAACAGTTTATATATGAAAAACCAAAAGAATAAATGGACATGGATCTCCCCCGACGGCAACACCAACAACGAAATAGACTACATAACAACAAACTATCCAAAAGCCTTCACGGATACGTCGGTCCTAACTAAATTCAACTTCAATACAGATCATCGTATGGTCAGAAGCAACATAAGAATTGAACCTCCAAAGAAATCTAGAAAACATTTTGTTCCACTCACTATAAAACACCACAGCGATGAAACCTTAAAGATAATAACACAATCTCTAATTAAATCAGCTGACGAATTAACTACGAATAACATTGATGCTCATACGAAATATGGAAAGCTAGAAAATCTACTAACTAAAGTAAAAGCTGAAAATGGCAGAAAAAATAAGTACAAGCTAAGTGATACAATGCTGCAACTTATAGAAAAAAGAAAAAATCTACTTTCAAAACATCCAAAAAAAAGATAACTAAAAAACTATAACGAAATTAAGTAAGGAAATCAGAGAGAACATCAGGAAAGATAGGAAGACCAAGAGGCTGCAAACATTAGAAAAGCACATAGTGAAAACAGGAGGAGTGAAAAAAGCGCTTAAAGAATTGAAGGAATCAAATAAAGAATGGATACCAAAACTAAACAAAAAGGGGACTACTTCTACAAATAGAAAAAAAATCAACGAAATAGCCACAAAATTTTACCAGGACCTTTATTCAAGCCCAGATGACAAACAAAAACACGATCCGAAGACAGACGTCAATAAAGAGCAGGAAAACGTTATAACTGAACCAAAAATACTTTCCAGGGAAGTAGAGAAAGCCATATACAGTCAGAAGATGGAAAAAGCTCCAGGCCCAGACAAAGTAACAAACGAACTTCTTAAAGGCACCTTGGAAGAACTACTACCAATACTCACTTCAATATTCAATGAAATACTAACAAGTGGTCTAATCCCTACACAGTGGAAAACATCAAACATTATTCTTATATTTAAGAAAGGACAAAAAGAAGATATAGGGAACTACAGACCTATAAGTTTGATGTCAAATATCTACAAAGTATTTTCCAAAGTTATCCTGGAAAGAATAAGTAAAAAGTTAGACGAAAACCAACCACGGGAGCAAGCCGGCTTTAGACAAAAATACTCTACCCTGGATCACATACACACAGTGAAACAAATAGTAGAAAAATATAATGAGTATAATAAGAAACTATACATGGCATTCATCTATTGCTCCAAAGCTTTCGACAGCATAAAACACACAGCTATATAGCCTTGAACAACAAGGGAAACCTTTAAACTACATCAATATTATAAAGAACATATATTCTGGATCTTAATTGCGATCTTAATACTTGAATTGCGAAGCGAGGATCCAACTAGAAACCTTGGGAAAAAAGTTTAAGATCCAGAGAGGAGTAAGACAGGGAGACCCTCTATCACCAAAATTATTCTCGGCTGCTCTGGAAAGTATCTTTCGCAAACTAGACTGGGAAAAATATGGTATTAACGTGCAAGGTGCAAAACTGAACCACCTAAGATTTGCAGACGATATAGTCCTATTCGAGGAAAACCCAACGAACCTAAATAGAATGATAGAATCACTAATCAAGGAAAGTGTGAAAGTCGGCCTAAACATGAACAAAGACAAAACAAAATTGCTTACAAACTCCGAACCAGTAACTATAAAAATTGACAACCAACCACTCGAATATGTCTCTGATTACATCTATTTAGGACAAATAATATCCCACAAAGATCAAACCACTAAAGAAATCGAGCGAAGAGTAGCAAACGGATGGAAGAAATACTGGTCTTTGAAAGAAGTCTTGAAATCCAAAGACCTAAGTATGCAAATAAAAAGGAAAGTTTTCAACACGTGTGTACTTCCAGTCATAACCTATGGATGTGAAACTTGGGCACTCACCAAACGCCACAGAGAAAAGTTGGAACGCTGCCAGAGAGCCATGGAGAGAAGTTTGACAGGAATAAGGAAACAGGACAGGGTGAGATGTAACATAATAAGGGAGAAAACTAAAGTTGCCGATATAGTTACCCAAATAGACCAACAAAAATGGAGATGGACAGGTCACATGATCCGCGATCCACAAGAGAAATGGTGCAAAAATGTCACTGACTGGTATCCCAGAGATGGCAAGAGAAGTAGAGGACGACAACACATAAGATGGGAAGACGACCTAAAACTCACGGCTGGACATCAATGGAGAAGAGTAGCGCGTGACAGGTCCCAATGGAAAATGTTAGAGGAGGCCTATGCCAAGAGGCAAACTGTGCTTCGGGATATATTATAACAAACATATTATAACAAACAAAACATGTTTAAATTCATGTACCTAACCGAAGTCCAGAATAAAAGGCTGATTATTATTATACATTATTTTACTTTATTTTATTATTTTTCAATCTCGATTAATATATCGTCCAGTGGTTTTTGTAAGTATGTTAAAGTATTACATGAGTAAAATTATAAAGCAATATTAAGAGGACATATATTAATTAAGTGAGCAGTTTAAAAAGAAAATCGACCCCCCCCCTTCCCCCTTGGTGAGAGTGAGATTTAGTGGGACCCCCCTCCCTTACGTGAGATTTTTTCCTAAATAAATGTTTTTCATAATAGCTATTTTTTCAGCGGGCGAAATGGGACACTTCAAAAGAAGTGCAACAATTATTTTGTTTTATTATCTCTATAATAATATATACTATTTCAAAGTTGACATGAAATTTCAATTGATCTCTTCGGTATAATGAGATTTGGTGAGGATTTTACTGGACTCCACCCCTCCCCCCCTATTTTTTTCTCACGTAATGAATGTATGCCCCCTAAGAATATAACATAAAATATGCCTTAATCTTTGTTAGGATGTAATATTGTATCTACATTTTTGTTTCCCATTCCCATAATCCATATCTTAATACTTGTTTGAAGTCGGTAAGTGCTACAATGTAATTCGATTTTTTAAATAAATATTTTCTAAAAAAAAATAACAAATATTTATTTGTTGTTCAACTTAGTAGCATTGTGTTAAAATAGCTCGTAGACAGCTTGTACACAAAAATAAGTATACATTACCTTAATATAGTACAAGCATTATTCATAATATTGTCTATAACTAAAAAGAAATTATTTTGGACAAAAAAATATATTTCGCCATCAAATTGTAAACAAAGGTATGAAAACACTAGGTTTCGTATGAAGAACAACAAAAAATTTCAATTCCTTACAAGCCATTAAACTACTATAATATTTATCTCTAGTTAGAAACCTAATTGAATATAACTCAGTTGTTTGGTCGTCATCTTACAAAATTCACATTAATAACATTGAGCGAATACAAAAAAAAACTGCGTTTTATAAAATTTATACTAATTATCACACTAAAAGACTTAAATTATAATTTTTTATTAAAAATTTTGAAAATACATACATTCAATGTACTAAATTCTGAAAATACATACAAGACACGTACGATAGCGACTTAACCTTTTTATTAAAAAAATACTTAAATCTAAATTCGACTGCTGCAAACTCCTGCAACTCATAGACTAACGAATACCCACAGTAACAACACGACAAAATACACTATTCTACTGCAGCATTCATAAGTGTAACTACATTGACCACTCTCCGATATAACGATTTCACACTATGGTAAACCAATACTTAGGTGATGTTGACATATTGGCGAGTTTTGCGGATCATATAAAATATTTATTCCAACACTATTCCTAAACTGTATTCACACTCCTAAACTGTATAAACACTATACCTCTATTTTTGTTAATCTATCTTATCGCTGTATGTTTCAGTTTTTGTTTTTGTTGTGTGAAATTTAAACTAGCAACAAAATGTGTTAAATTTTTTCCAACAAAATGTAATAAGTGTACTGTACTAACATGTAAAAGCCCTCTGGGCGTTGAATAAATAAATAAATAAAATAACGGAATCTTCGTGGGTGGGTGTGCGTAGGGCGTAGGTAGGTGGGTGTGCGTGTAGTAATAATTTAGCATTAAAATCAAAAATATTATTTCAATTTCAGTTTCTCAACAAAATTCACGAAAACAGTTCGGATCCAAAACAAATTGTATTGAAAAAGTTTTTGGCATCATATCTGCTAATCGGTGGAATCCTTTTGCCCCTAGGGCTAATTAAATTGGTCAGAACAAAAACCAAACACAAAATGTATTTACTCAAACCCCATGTTTTCCTGCTATCCTGGTAACCTGGTAGCCTGTCACTGACGTTGGTTTTACATTATTTGAATGACAGCTTAAATAATAACAAATTTTATAACTTTTGGCAGTTTCATGACTTAAATTGGATATTTCTATAATACGTTACCGGCCTTTGTAAAGACTTTGACTTTGAGTCAGAAATTACGGGATCGATTCTGTTAGCAAAAACATACACTTATTTAAATCTGTTTTTGAATCACCATGTTTGGTTATAAACGATTTCATTTATTTTTTCGATAACACATTTAATATTTTTATTGTGAAAAAACCGAAAATACCTGGTTTCAGCTTTCAAACAATAAATTACTTGGGAGAATATATATGTATATTGTTACTCTAAGGGAGAAAGCGGGAGTGTTTCTCAGGCGGAGTAACATGATTGTATTAACCAGGGGCGGTCCGTGAGTTTTCAGTGAGCTGGAGTGCTAGGATTGAAAAAAAAAGTTATTGATGTTGTTGCGGCTGAAAACGATTTTTTTTTTTTTCAAAATATCAACTTTGTGTATAAAGATCTTTCGGTTTATGGATGCGGCGAATCCCCAAACTGAAAGAATCCTGAAGAAGAAAAAGTTCATTTTCAGCTACAACATCAGTAACGTCGTTTTATTCAATCTGGTATGAACACGTTTTTTTTATTGAATACTAGCTGAACTTTCCGGTGTTGCTGGGGCTTTACACAGAGTTTTTCAACATCAAACTTAAGCAGATCTTCCTCTTGTTTTGAAGTTGAAAATTTGAAGGTGTGTAAAATTTCGTCAAACTCGAAATAAATCTTAGATTTGTAAAAATCAAACCAAATTCACGCCGCCCGCATATCACCTAACAGACACTCTGCTTTATATATTCGATTTTTTCACTGCAAGGCCTCGTGTTGTCAACTTATTGGTGTTTGTAAAGATTGGGAGACTTTTGGTTATTGGAATGGTCATAAATCACAAGGATTGGTAAGTAAATACATTATTTTTGTCTGAGTACAAAAAACGTGAAGACGAAGATACTTAAGGGAAGCAAATAAAAAGTACTTCTTCAAACACTGTAAGCTGATTTTTTGACAACGTTTTAATTCAAAATTAATAAAATAGGTACATAGTTTTAATCACTTTTATCGTTTAAAAAACCAACATGTTTCGTAAACAATGCTTATTTCGTCAGAGTTTTCTTAAAATTAAACCCCGTTAAAGTAAGCATTTCTTTTGTTAATAAAATACTTTGTTTAAACCATTTTTTTTTTGTTTTAAAAATACACAGCATCCCCAAATGATGAAGTAGTTCTTGAAAAAAATTTCCTCAGGGTTTCCTGTATGGAGATAATGTCAAAAAAAAAAAATAAAGAGGAATACATGACACGAAAACGAATAGTAAAAGAAATCAGCGACGCCCGAGGAAGCCATTCAAAAACTTGAGTCGGGCCAAGTCAATCTGCGACGGATATGAACAAAATTGTGTTTTTGAGACAATACGTGCAAATTTGGTTAAGTTATGAGCTATAATGCTATCCAACCTTCAATAAGACGAGAACCGGAATAATAATGAAATTATTCATTTTCTTACATTTACATAAATATCTGGTATCATCTAGTCTCCCTACGTTATGTCATTTTTCTCGCAAGATTTTCTGGAAAATACAGGATTCGCAATCTCTTTGCAGCCACAATCCGGTCATAGATATTCCATAAAATTCTCATGACAAAAGATCCCAGGGTTCGGGATCAATTCCTTACATAGAATCCGGTAGCTTTGTGAGCAACACCGGGAGGGTCAGCGTATTACTTATTTGTACGGATTCCCGGAAAATACGAGCTTTCCCCGTATTATGGTAAAAGAAATCCACTCAAAGGGAATTAAAATCACTCGTAAAATGATTGGTACATGAAAGTATTCAATAAAAAGCTCGTCGGATTTTTTGTTCTAGTGAGCATCGCAATGCAAATTTTTTAATTTTAATTTAATAATGTTGTGTTACGGAAGGAATTAGACTGAGGGATTAGGGATATTAAGAATTACGAAGTATAAGGGAAGAGGAATAATGAAGTCATGCAGCTTTTCAGATGCCTCAAAACACTAATGTATAATTTGACGGCCTCCGTGGTCGAGAAGTAAGGCTCTAAAAAATGATTAATTTGTGTTGTTTCACAATTATATTTTGTGAATAGCCTGGTACTTCTTTGCCTTCTTCTTTCCTTCCTTACTTACCTTCAGCCTCACAACACACCCCAATTGGGGATGTCATAGCATTACTGGCTCCAGGCGGTTGGAAGCAGTTGGGACTCTTGTGCGGTTTGATAATTTCAGCCTCACAATATACTCGAATTGAGGATGCCTGACTCCAGACGTTTAGGGGTAGATGGGACTCTTGTGCGGTTTCGAATTAAAAAATAGTTTAATTATTATTTTTTTATTAATTATTTCATTTTCTTAATATAATATAATGCGCCCTTGAATTGACGTGTCACAAAAAAGCGCCATAAAAATTAGCCAAGAACTACATTATTTCTATAGTGTCCAAAGATCCAGAGGTCTCCAAGTCACCTAAAGGTCATCTACCTTTTAGTGCTACTATCCAGTATTTAAGTTCCTGGGAATGCAGACGCTACATACGAAGAAAGCCTAAACAAAGCTGAAGCCCTAATAATGTATCTATCTCTTCACAGTTTTAGGTTTAAATGTGAAACATTTTATTGTCATTACTCGACAAAATTGTTTACAAGGACAGTAGGTACTAAACGTAAGTCTTCATTAGTATTGTCGAAGAATGTGTATTATTATATGCCTACTCGCATCAGGTATTATATTCTTCTTCGGAATCGAAGCTACACATGTTTTTTTATGTTCTTACACAAGAGTATAATCAATTATTTAGTGGAATGTTCCTGTCAACGTACAAGGATAATATCATAAATAATGCATTCCTTTGTAGAGTCTGGAATGTTTCAAGACCCAAAAGTATTTGTATGAAGATATCTGTGATCAAAAATAACAATTGTATACATTAAACATGATTGAAATGAACGTAATTATTAGTTTCCTTCAAAAATCGGGCATATTTCGTCAGAAGGTAAAAATATTTCCACTTTGCAATAAAATCCAAATAAATGGAATATCTCTATTATGCGAAAACTTAACGCTGTTTTGGAAGGGTGATGAAATATGCCTTTATAATTAGAAATAACCTTGTCAAGTTTAAATTTTTTTTAAATTTGAATGTAAACTTTAAAATGTTTTAAAAATAGCTCACCTTACGTTTTTTAAAACTAAAATTAACGACGGCGAAAAAATTAAAAACACGCACATATTTAATTAGACAAATTAATAATAAACGTTACCACCTCACTTTTTTATCGTTACATCTAAAAATAATTCATAAAAAATTCACAAATTTTCATTTTTTTTTTCATAAAAATTTTGTGGTACACTTTTAGATTTGAATATATAGCGTGTTGTTTTCTCTTTCTAATGACGTTTAGACCATATTTCTCATTACGATATTAAGGCTGATACAACGATTTATATGAGACCTGTGTGAGCTGGACAAATATGGTCTCATGTGATTAAACGGCTTAATATTGGATGTCAAAACTGAATTATGTAAAATTGTTGTAAACCCTAATATTTATAATAGGTACGTATAGAAATATTTAATGAGTTTAACTTGCTTTGAGAAAGGAGCTGTCAATAATCGTTCAAACTAGATCGGTTCGCGTAGTTCCCTAAGGTGTTAAATAATTTAGTTGAAATATAAACTAAGAAAGGGTTCAAGTAGTACGCTGTACGTCAACGGCTCGCACCTCGTTTTTAAGTCAACAGCGGGGAGGAATACTAATGAATCTTGCCACTAAGCACCAAATAAAATCAGTTTATGTCTTTACTCCGGGAAAGAATTAACACTTAATAAATTTTCACTCGGTTTCAAGACCACAGGTTGGTTTCCTACCGTTGGATATTTATAAGTTTTTGTTTATATTTTTCTCCCCTAATCTTTATCACCATAATAACCGAAGATTTTACGACTGGCCCTAACAAAAAACATACAACGTATCGATCACGTTTATTTTAGGCCGAAAAACCTGTTTGTTTTTAAAAGAAGGGCCAAGATCCGGTGGAACTATCGCACTCCTCTCTTGAAGAATATTATGAGGCTGGATGATATTGGCAACGGGAAGTACAGTGAAAACAGAAAGATAGTGAAATACCAGATTATTTATTTACTTAATTTTTAATACTTTCATCTTTTACATAGTTCAACTTATAGTATAATACATAAACTTATAATATCTCTCTGTGGTTTCAATCCTGGGATTGGTTTGCAGCAATTTCCTTTATTTTTTTCTTCCATTCTTCCCTATCTTGTGCGGCTCTTTTGAAGTCTGCATATGATGAGTAGCGCATGTCCACCAGCAGGTCCTCCAGGTACTCTTGGCGTGGGCGTCCCCATATAATATATTTTATAATATATGGAGCTTAATTTTGTAAAAGAATGACCTTTTGCATAATGTGTGTGTAATGAAACTTAGAGAAAATATGCACATACAGGTAAAGGAAAGGAAATACATTAATTACTGCTCAACACTTTCTTATGTCGAGCTGATTTATATTACACTGTATTTTTAGCGGATTAATTATGCGGAGAGGTTTATGCGGCGAGGATCAATTTGTGACTGATTTTGGGTAATGAAAAAAGTACAGGTCTACAGTAGGGTAGGTTAGGATTTAAAAAAAAATTACAGTGATATGATGTAGGTGGAGATAAGTACAGCTGTGTATTGTGTAAAGGCCCAACCAATATAATATAAACTATAATAGGAGATTTGAGATTTGCGATGACTCTCACAAAAGTCCCAACTGCTTCCATCTGGAGCCAGTGAAACTATGGCATCCCCAATTGGGATATATTGTGAGGCTGAAGGTAAGCGGGGAAGGGAAGGAGATGGGGAGGAGGAAGGTAGGGGTGTACCTGGCTATTTAGATCTAGTCACTAAACACGTCAAAAGCCATTTCAAGCAATGTTTTAATTCTGAATGGTGGTCTTACACCAGGGCGATACTGAGAGTATCTTCCAGTCTGAAACGTGCCGCAAATATAGTATATATTATTTTTAAATTAATGAATTGCGAAATAATACAAATTAATCAAATAAAATTTATTTGCGCACGCCGGGTACGTACCCGCGACCTTCGGAATGGGAGTTCAAAGCTTTTGCCTCTGGACTACACCATCCGTAAATGTAACAGAACTAACTATCAAGTACAGGGGTTCACGATATATAGATGTATTGTCTACGTGGATATAAGTATAGCTTTGTATTGTGTGAAGGATCAAACAATATAATATAAACTGTAATAGGCGATTTGAGATTGAGAACAAAGAGCCCATACGAATGTATAAAATAGCATATAAATTTATTCTGCTTTTGGATTGTGTTTATTCGATATCTTTTTTTCCATTAAGTCGAAAATATAATATATACGTCGACCCAGTATGTTGACCTTTATTGTATCAGCGATATATTCCATACATGATGCAATATCAGAGCAAATAGCTTATTTTATATACAACATTTCAAATCGAAATACGCACAAAACTCCTTGCTTTAGCGTATCTGCAAATCTTATAATGCCCTGAGCGATATTGACATCTTCCACTTTACCCTTAAATCATTTAAAGTCAAATTAACCTTACAATGTACCTAAATCAAAACTATTAATTCTGTATTGTTTATTATTTCCTTTTTAATATTTTTTTTCTCACACTATGTTCTATTGTAACGGTTAATTAACTACTTACTTCCTAATCAGTAACCATAACAAAATATTATAAATAATGGAACTTAACTGGTTTATATTATGTTCAATAATTTATTATAAAACTGTACATATGTTTCCTAAATAAACTTAAATAATTAATTTTTTTAAATCTGTAATATGTGCATATATAGTTACAAAACTTATCTAAAACCATTTCAAGCGACCAATCGTTAAATAGATTGATTTTGAGAGTATCTTCAAGTTTGGAACAATGTGTACGAATAATATGTAATATTTCACACCAGCAATTTTTAGAATAAAACACCTATAACGCGATTTTTTGGCTCGTGGCCGGAATTGAATTCACGAAGTGGCTTCCAAACCTCGGAGCCCACTGCTTTACAATCAGAGGTTTTCATTATTGGATAATAAAAAAAAAAAACATGTGTGTCGATACGTAAAAATATCAATATTGCTTTCGATAGAGAAACTAAACATTAATAATTTATTCCATGAAAATTGCGATAGTTTTTTATGTAATAATTATTTTGTGTTGGTTTTATGCCTTTTTCAACTTTCCTTATTCTCAATTCTCAACCAGTTCTCCTCTTCTCTTTGCCTCTGGGATACTAACTTCCAAGAAAAAAGCATCTCATCTGGATGCACCGAGTTTATAACACTTTTGAAATTAGTTTTTTCCTTCGCATGCATAAAATATTAAATCAGGACATATTGTGAAGTTTCTGGTTTAAGAAAAGGGAGGAAAGATATTCAGAGAAGTTAGGAGGAATACGCTAGTAATAGGTAAACAAAATGAGGAGAAGAAATTAAAAAGCAGTGATAAAGGTTTAAAAGGATAGTTTTTTAATGATGGGGTCACAAATATTTAAACATAAATATGTACAAGAGGTAGAGTTATTAAATAACGAGACAGACGCTGTAAAACGTTTTATTTCGATTTCATACATATTTGCTGATTACCTTCAATAAATACCTCTCCTCTATCCCTACAACGCTCCAAAGCAAAAAAAAACTATTTTTCGAAAATTCAAACGAAGTCTACTGCAATTACTTGCGTAAAGGGAGAAAAATGTTATTCGAAAAAACGATCATTTTAATAGTAAAAACGGTTAAAATCCCGACTGAAGTTCTTACGAACAAATTAACAGAATTTCAATGTTTATTGACGGGAAAATGTAAGAATAATTTGTAGGTATACGTACAAAAGTACAAAATTACGTATACCAACTAATTATTCTTACATGTTCCCGCCAATAAACATTGAAACACTGTTAATTTGTTCGTAAGAACTTCAGTCCCGTTTTTAACCGTTATTACTATTAAAATGATCTTTTTTTCGAATAACATTTTTCTCCGTGTATTACACCCTCGAAATAAATTTAATTCTATTGCAGACTTATGAAATATCGCGGAATTTTATGTTAGTAAGTAAAGTTAGTTAGTATATTACGCTTTCTTGAAAATAGATTCTTGATAAATATAATAGAAAATAGACCCTTGCAAAAGTCGGAGATATCTTAGAAAGACATGGTTTGAAATCATACTAAGTGTAGTAGGTAATTATTGTAAAGATGCAAGCGAAATTATATTTGTTTTTGAATCATCAAACATACTAACTTCGGCGGTCTGTGATGTGCGTTATTCCTGCATCTAATTTTTCAAGTTCAATGAACTCAATTTTGATTTGAATTTAAGTATCACTTTCAAAATTGGAATTATAAAATCTTCCGATTTTACACATCTGATGTATGGCAGTGAGGCATGGAACTGGCAGAGGAAGAATGAAAGTAGACTGAATGCTGTTGAAATGAGATCCCTGAGGCGTATGTGTGGTAAAACCATGTATGATCGTGTGAGAAATGTGGAGATTCGAAAAGAATGCAAGGCTGATGTAAGCGTAATGAGTAAAATTAAGAAAGGAACCCTCAGATGGTTTGGGCATGTAGAGCGAATGAACAAAGAAAGGAGCGTAAGGAGAATATATGATGCAAGTGTGAATGGTATAAGAATTAGGGGACGTCCGAGAAAGACATGGCACGATCAAGTGAATCATATACTTGAGTCGGGCCATGTCAAGAGTCAGAAAAATAGAAGAGTATGTATGAGACGATGTATGAATGTGGATGAGGCAAAGAGTGTGTGCCAAGACCGGGGTGTTTGGCGGTCCGTCCTCTCTGCCTACCCCTGCGGGGAAACGGCGTGATGGTTAGTTAGTTAGTTAGTTAGTTAACAAGGAAAGCTAGCACGAAGCTTTTCACAGCTTTTACACTATTTGACAGGTACATAGATAGCTTTTGCATCTCATCGTAAAGTCTTGAGTTATTAGGGGCAAGTCGTTATTCTCAGACTATGAAGGAACAGAAAACACGCGAGTGTTATTAGTTTTCTTATGAGATAAATGCATTGCGACGTTAACTTAAGGTAGGTAGTTACCTACTTTGGTAATTGTGGATGGATGGTTTACCAACTCTGGCATTATTTAGTGTAATTTTACAAATTAGTTTTATAATTATGATTTTCGTATAGCTGATCATTAAAATACTTATAACTATATCTTTATATAGCTTCACATACATCAGGGCTGAACTACACTGAAACTAGAAAAACTTATGATATTGTATAAAACATGTATTTTATTAAAACCATGTTCAGAAATCATAATAATACTGTTTTAATTGGGCGTAGCTAATTTGTAGTTAGGTACCTACCATTTTCTTTGTTCATTTCTACTACTTTTCAGTTCGTAAATGCTTTGTACTGTGTTATTATTGATTAATAGTTTGTAAATAAATGTAATAAAATAATTTTAAAAACTTTAAAAAATATAATAAATTGACAAAATATGCCAGCAAGATATCACGGAAAGAGTTTTTGCAAAGATAAAAGGTGAACTGCCTATATTTGGAGATCATAACATCATCATGTAAAATAATGACTAGAAAATTTGATTAGCAGGTTCCGACTAACTGCGATCCTTTTTTTATTTCTAGTACCTACCTATTAGGTAGTAATACTAATAACATCGATCTTTTAAAAATATGTTTTGCGATCCTTACAAAACCTTCTACTCCCTGTACTGGGTGCCTTGAGGTTTTTTTTCTGCTTTTTTTGTACCTATAGTGTTCTATATTTCAAAATATCTCTTTATTCTCCCCACACAATATTTCTTTTTATTACTATTACTTATTCAATTAATAATTAAGTTTTAAGAATAGTTCAAATCTCAGGCGAAATTATCAAATGATATTCTATGAACTATTCCATTAATCTACCTTATAACTTGTATCACAATGTACGTCTCAATAATCAATATGTACAATAATGTACATTAACGGTCAGTGAGTAAAATGTTTGTGAAGTTTTCTAAAAATTACTTTTTTTCATTTTATGTGGTATTAAAGGGCAAATTTAACTTAAGAGCCATTGACCAGAGGCGGAGAATTAAAGTTTAAAAAATATTGCAACTGTGCAGGGATGTTCCAGTGAGAAAGATCGATTATTCCCCGTATCAATTTTTTTAAATAAAAAATTTAATATCGATCTATTTCATTAAAAACTTTAATATATACCTACATTCAAGTAAGCAATAAAATGCTCAAAACGCACGATGGTAAATTATTAAATATCGTGTACTATAAATATCTTGTAAGTATTTTTTGATCATAAGTATTTTTGATTTTTAAATAATGTCTAAACAAAATAAGTGTGTAAACCAATCTAGTTTGTAAGACCTTAAATAAATAGAAAAACTGAGAAACACGTTCTCGGATTTATTTTTTAATGTTTTTAGTTTAACCCAAATTAAAATTCTGAAAAAAGTGTTTACTAGATTAAGTATCAATTTATTTTATTGTATGATTATGTGATTTCAAATTTTTGTATATAATACAATATGTCGTTCGAAAATTGAACAAATCTCCCAACGACCAACGGTATAATAACCTTAGTATATATATTACAACTAACCCTAGTTTTTCAAAATTTAAACAATGGGTTTACCAGATAAAATAACAATCTTCCTTAAATCATTTTCTTTGTAAAAAGTAGTACTAAAATACGTCTGGAATTTGATATAAAAAGGACTATTATTTATTTTATTACCAGAGAATACCGAAAATCAGTCCCTTTTAAATCAAATTCTAGACGTATTTACTCTTTTTTACAAAAACACCTAGCTCTCTCATTCAAAATTTAGGCTTATTAGATTTGTCAAAGAATTTATGTATAAAAATGCAAAAATCAGTCATTTTAAATACATGTAGGATTAAGATTAAAGATTTTTTAAATATTTATATTGAGGGATCAGTAAGATTTATCGGTCCAGTTAGGAGTTCTACCGAGCCGAAACCCTCTGATATGGAAATATCTGGAGTCGTTGAATTATTTTCGCATTTGGTCTCTGGTGGGTTGATGTGTTGTTAACTCATCAATATGTTAATCCATGCTTTGCAATTGTACATAAATAGTACACTTGCATAGCATGAATTGACTAGATGATCATTTCTGAAAAAGTGTGTCGAAGAAGAAGTTTTTCCCGTGGGGAAGATTTAACCCAGACATAAAAGTCAGAAGAAATAAAAGAGTTAAAAGTGGTTCTCTCCTTTTCTTCTTACAACAATCAACTATAAATAATTCTCGCAAATCCTCTGCAATTTAGTTTCCTATTAGCGGGCGTGGTACGCAGAACTAAGTAGGGTGCAAAAAATCTCCACTGTATGTTGTTTAATGGCTTTAATATATCTAGTAGGGAACAAGCATGTATTAGGGAAATTTGGTGCCTGCTTCCCTTAAGGTGTGATTTAAGCGGTATGCGAAGTAACTAATTGTTTTCATTTCAATGATACTCTATCTTACCTTGGATGAATGGAGCCCGTGTTTATTTACACGCTTAGGTTTACACTTTTGTTTCATATTACAGCAGGTAAACCAAGGAACTTATCGTTCTGGATAATCTTATTACTGGAAACAAGAAAAGCTTTTAAATGATCTCTCTCTGTAAATATGGTTCAATTAGCTGTAAAACTTGGATATGCTTTGAATTTAAGTATCATTTTCAAAATTGGAACTGATTTAGAAAAAAATTCAGGCCATAAAACAGGTACCTTCCTACCTACAATATAAATTGTTTTAACAGCACGTTATTTAAGTTGTCTTTTTAAAAATCGAAATATAATATCCCGTGATATTTTTATCGCTAGTTATCTTATTAAATACTCTTTAGAGTACCTACGTGTAGATACTTACGTTCTCGTCAACCGAGCTTTGTTGAATAGTTATATTGTTTAGATTTTTGGAATAACTTAATGAGTAAAGCCTCAAATTGAAAGCAATGTGAAAGACTCTCAAGCGGAAAATGTTACACAGAAAAGACAGAAAATGGATTCAGTCGCATCTAGGAATTTAAGTAAGTATCTCTTCCTTGTAGGGAAAGTGCTCTAATTCCGTCAATGAACAATGAAGATAATTTTCTGTCTTTTATGTTGTTCGACAGTCGTAAATATTGTCTTCAATGATTAAGTCTGTATTGAATTGATTTTAAATTATATAATAACTAAATAAATAAATACATTTAAAAAAAAGACATTGTTTCAATGTAATTGTGACGAGAATGATGAATATATTATGAATTTGAAATACTACGATTTTCTACCACTTTTATGTATCTTGTGTGTATCTGTATTTAATTGTAGATTTTTTTAAGTGCGAACATCTGTAAAAACCTAGAATAAATAAATAAATAAATAAATTTAACACATAGAACTAAATATGTTACAAAATGGAAAATATTATAAATTTAAATAACTTTTAATTTTTTAAAGAAAAATCTCCTCTGATTTACATAGAATGTTTTAACAGAAAACGTTCTTCTAGTTGATTCTTATCCAATGTTTTTGGTAAATTATAAAAAAACGCAAAACGAGGTAACATGAACATTATACATCAATTTTGCGGTATGATATTGCGTAATGTAAAATATCTCCTAACAAACGACCCAGCGACTGATTATAATTTAAATAATTACATTTTTATTGCCCGTTGCCTACCGTGGTAGCAACCAAC
Organism: Limnephilus auricula; assembly: GCA_951813805.1. Taxonomy (NCBI): domain Eukaryota; kingdom Metazoa; phylum Arthropoda; class Insecta; order Trichoptera; family Limnephilidae; genus Limnephilus; species Limnephilus auricula. Next base: position 39,018,858 of record OX638393.1, read on the forward strand.
AACACTTGCGTTGGAAATTTTTCACCGCTGGCTCCGACAATCGTTTTCACCTTTGACAAAGGGTCAGGCTCCCTTAATTATTTAAAGATCTATGGGCCACTCACGGCGCAAGATCTACGGATCCCTTAATCTCCATAAAGGGGGAAAGTTCTATATATTCCATGTGATAACGCGGACCTATAGGGGGAGAGAGGAGGTATGGGTGATTAATGTCGTGCCGCTAAAATGTTCAAGTATTTATATTAAAATTTGGTTACGGGGTGAACGTTTCGGAAGGCAGTATATAAAACGCTCGTTAATACGGTGGATGCAACATTGTTTTGCAATTCCTACATGACACTGATGAATTTATTAGTTATTTTTTGTTATTAGCGAGTATCAGCTACAACACAATTTATTGTTGATAACAATGTATGATACGCTACACATTGGACAAAGTGATAAACTGCACTGTTTTTATCGTTGCGTTTGATAAATTGATATTGTTGTTGGAAATAAATCTACAACGTTTAAAAAAACATATATTTTATTCCAATTATATTGCTTAATGATCTCCATAGTGGTAAACTTTTCGTGGTACCTACCTACTTATTGACTTCGAATTTAAAGATTTGCGGATTAAGAAATGGCTACGTTTTAATACTTTATAAAAAACGTAGTCATGTGGCATTCAAAAAGTAAGTATATTTTGAAATACCTTTACCCGTGTAATACACATACATTATAATTTAAGGACATTTTTATAAACTTTAAATTACCACTGTTGACATGTAAACGTCCTGTTAGTAAAGTAACAAATTAATCTGTTTTAAAGGGTTGATAATAGGTATCCACTTAATAATATTAAAATCTATAATCTATTCATGAAAGCATACATTTTTCTTGGGCCAATCCATTGGTTATACTTTAATCATCAATGATTAAGTCATTGTTTTCTAGTGTAGGTAACCATAATGGTAAATCGAAAAAAACCTTATTGTGCTTTGCTTATTTTCAACAATTAGTCGAAGGTCAAAGTCTTCTGAGGTGGATCCTTTTAAACATTTAGTAATGTTTAAAAGGTATCTGTTTATAATAAATCCTAGCGATGCTTAAAGGTTCATGCTTTAAGTGCAATTAGAACGAAATAGTAATTAAATAGTGATTTGGTAGAGAAAAATAGTTAGTTACGTAGGTTAGCGTATGATGAATTTCTTTAATATTGTTGTTCGTAGAATTCAATTTATTCCGATTCAGTTTTCGTGTTTAGAAATCATTTTATTTCATTTTACTTCGTGGAATTCATTTTATAATCTCTATCTTGATTGATTGACAGATTTTTTCGTACAAAAAGGGTGTAGATATAATGATATATGAAATACAGTAGGTAGTATGAATAAAAAAATTTGCAAAACACACTGAGGTCACGGAAAACTATGAATATCGATCTAACTTAAAATAATAACCTACCAAAACAAAATTCTACAAGTCATTGTTATGATGTTTTCAAAGCGGAATTGGAGCGTTTGAAGGAGCCGAATTAACAAACCCTTGAAGGTCTTTCATAGATAAAAATAAATGTTAATCATTTTGAAAAAATGTAATAAAAGCCTTTATTGTTTTGTACCTGAATTTAAATTGCAATCACGTGCCAGGAGGTAATATCCTTGTCCATATTGTGTTCCGGTAATTCCATAGTATATTGTGCCACCCATTGTCGTAAGGGATGGAATGTTTGAATGATCGCTGGACGGAGGGTACATTGTCACGAAAAGGGTAAAAGGTATTCTTGTAGGTAGGGATTTATTACTTTCTAAGAAATGATTGAATCATCAAAAAATTGTTAGAAAATTATGCACCTGGGTTTCGACGTAATAATAGAGAGTCGTGATGATTTTTTGTTAAAGTAATTGCTGAAGCACGCTCTAGTTTTTTAAAGATGATATTGTGTTGTTAAACTTTTACAAAAGTTTTGTGTTGCGTTGAAGCATTTTGGTCTTCACTCAAATTTAAGGGATATACTATTCATATACACTATGATTCTGGATGACGCTTTCATATTTTCTTATCAATTGAAAAATATTTGTAGGAATTCTATCTGCAAATCTACAGCCTTTAGGAAAATGGCACTAACCATTGTATTTGTAAAAACTTATTTTTTCTTGCCCATAAGTAAAAACTTACGAAAAAAGTAATTAGGAAGTAAAAATCATCAAATTCTTAAAAAAAAATTAGTTTCATTTGTTGAAATGGGTTCGGGTATTCATATCATATATTTGGGTTCCATTTATTGGATAACCAACACCTCTGACATAACTCACCCCAAATAGTTTGCTACTGGTGCCTTAGAGGTCGTGCTCGGGTTCATGGGGTGATTTGTCTAGGTCTTGGCGGCGGATTACTTGGACTAACTGAAACCCGATTCCTACCCATCACTCATACATTTTTTCTTCCCAGGACCTCCTCTTCTCTAATCCTTAAAATGACCCTCAAAACAGCATCTCCAAAGATGACTTAAGCCCAAAGGAAAATTATCTTCATCAGGACCTTCTGTGGGGGGCAAATATAAAATAAATCAAAAGTATTTTGTTAACAAAGACAATATCTTATTTCATTTCTTAAATATTATGTAATGTAGGTATTTAATATTGTATGTTTTCAACTTTAATACATGATGCAGGTAACTTTTTCATCTAAACTACAATAATACATGGATTCTAGAGATAAATATGCATAAGTATTACCGATTTGACTAAGGTGTGGAGACTTATGAACGTGCATCATTAATCAACAGATTTTTAACATGAATACAATGAAACGAAACAAGATTCTTTATGAGAATCGATCTTTGGTTATTGAACCATCGATTCATTAATTTGAATGTTAATCGACTTACGATTAATCGATTGACGTATTGATTTATATGAATGCATCTGATTAACGTGTACAACATGTAATACTTTAGTACCTACTTAACTCTAATCATAATATAAGCTTGACAGAAACATATTATGTAAGTAGATATTATAATATATTATCTCTAATTCCTACAACTCTCTTGAAAAACTAATTAGGTAGAGATAACTACATAATTTTTACCAACAAAAAATATTCGTAACTATATAAATTTCACAATTATTTTTTCCAGTAAAAGCAGCTATAACGTTTGTTTATTCATTATAATTAGAAAAAATCATGTATTTTATAGCCCCCAAACAAATACCAAACTAATGCAAACTCACAGTAGTTTTATTGCACCTCGCACTTTTAATCTATTACCAAAAAAAATTCAAGAAGCAACTAAACCAGCTCAATATCTAAAAGAGTTGTAATTATGGCTGAGTAATGTAGATATTCAAGTATTATTAATTTTATCTTTACTTCATTCTAATTATCATTTTTGTTTCTGTATTAATTTTGTTTCTATATATTTTACTTTCTTTTCTTATACTACATTTTTAGTAGCTTAAAATTTTTATTTTTTACTTCGATATATTTAAAGTATTTACGTCTTGTACAATCTTTAGACAACTTTTAATTATAATCTTACCTCTTTTATTTTTTAGATATTAATCTTGGTTTATTCTTTAAATGTACTCTGTTATTTTTAGGTAGTTATTTTTAGACTTATATTACCCACGCACAGGCTGCGCCTTAGTGGGTTTCTCTTATTATTATTGAACTGTTACTGTAACATGTAAAAAAAAAAAAATTGGAAAAAATAAAGGAAATAAAAAAAAAAATTAAAAAAAAATAAAATTAAATAAACGTGGTCGAGGGGTAAGGCTCTTGACTCCTAATCACAATATTTCACAATTAATTAAATAAAAATAACATATAGTATATGATTTAAGATTTTCACGGCCAAAAGTATATTTGTCGTTTATTTTTGGAATATTATGCGTGTTACGCTAACTCCTTCTTTAACCGACATTTCGGACAACATTACAGTGTCCATCATCAGGGCAGATGTGTTGAACGACTTAGCGTAACACGGCATAATATCCCAAAAATAAACAACAAAAAACATATAGTACATTTGCGGCACGTTCCATATCACCTTGGTGTAAGTCAACCATTCAAAATTGAAACGTTGCTTGAAATGGCTTTAGTCGTGTTTGATGACCAGATCCGAATAGCCAGGTACTTCCACACCTTCCTCTTCGTTTTCTCCTTCTTCTCGCCGCTTCATTCAGCCTCACAACATGCCCCAATTGTTGATGCCATAGTCTCACTGGCTCCAAACGGGAACACTTGGGACTCTTGTGCGGTATTCATATAAAAAATGTATTAATAATTGACATAATCGTACTTCGCGTAAACCACTATGTATTTGTATAACTCTAATAACGCCTCCACCCCATTTCAACATCTATTATAGGTATACGTTAGTGCATAATTTAATATTTTTCAATTAGCATATACTTTGCCCTGAGGAACCAACCTTTATTCGACGCAAAATATAATGATTTTAACAAAATAATATTGTTGCATTTAATAATTATAAATTATTGAGGAAGAAGATAACACTAATAATCTAAACTAAAATATGAAAAGAACAAGACACAGAAAAATAAAAGATAACGATCGTAACTGGGACACGAACCCAGAACCTTTCGTCTTACCATGACAAATGACATTCCAATTAGGCAACTGCCACTAATTATTTAAACGTCATATTTGTCAATCTCATATTTTAAATTTCGAAATTAACCCTATTTTCTTATCTTATATTATCTTCGACTATCTTTTTTTCCATATTATTAACAGTTACCTTTTTCATTGGAAACGAGTGTTTTATGAACGTGTTTGTTACCTAGATAATGTCTTGGATAAATATCTCCGATTTTATTTTAGATGGGTATTCCATATAAATGGATTCTCTGTTTGTGTCCCAGTTGCGACCGTTATCTTTTATTTTTCTGTGTCTTGTTCTTTTTCATGTTTTCGTTTAGATTTTTAGTATTATTTTCTTCTTCTGTGTATCGTTGATGGGAATAGCCTTCAAACGTTATTAAAAGAGGGTTGTTCTGATAAAAATTATAAATTAGTTTATTCCTTTTACGTGCGTTTGGCACTTTCAACGATAATTCTCGTAATAAGGCTTTCATTTTATTTTTAATGCGTACTTTGGGTTGATTCCACAATTAATGTGCCAGGAACACATAAAAACTTACTTTTGAATATCTTTTTAATATTTTTTGAAGAAGAAAAATGGTAATTATAATCAAGGAACACATAAAATAAATGTTAATATATATATTTTTTATCGTTAATGATAAACCTTCTCAGTGTTCTGACTAACACTGTTCTCCAGTGCTGGTGGTCTTCGCTACACCCCTTGAATACCAAAGCTGACCTAGCTAAACAAAGTGGGTATGTTAATTTTTCTGAAGTCACTTTCAAACTTGCCGCCATGTTTCGGAAATAGCCTATGACAGCATGCAGCTCATTTATAATGCATTGAGGAACAAGCCACGATTCTTATTTTTTACACGAAAGGGGAAGTTTTATTTTAGTTCTTGTTAGATTCTTTCTACACAAACTAACATATTGTAGGTCCTTGGTGGTGTTGTAGTGTTAGACCATTCTATTGAGTTTCTGTTAATATGTATGCAAGATTTTGAGTGGACCAGTATGGGAACACCAGTTCTCTCTTGATATCGGCATCAGGCGAAGGAGTCGTTTTCTCAACTCGTTAATTGGTACAATTGTCACGTATGCGGAATTTGCTCCTGGCAAACGCATTTTCTCCTCCATTTAGTTCGAGTCTAATCAACATCCGCATTAACAAATCTATTTCTGCCCAGCATTCTTTAAAGCGAAGCTTAATGCTAAACCACTATTTTAGATTAATCTTTACTACGCATCGGTTTTCATTATAAATACAAAAAAAAAATTGCTATGGATAAATTGATGCCTGTTCTACCGTTTCAGTTGAGTAAAATTAAAATATAATATTAATTACTTCATAAAAAAATATTAGCGTAAACTACTGCAACATAAATTTTTTCATTGAAAATGTAAGAACACAACTAAAAAACAACTTTTAAAAAGTTTAATTTTTATTAAAATTATCTGTGACAGTTTTAATTGATTAACTTTTTTCTTTCTGATAAAAGTATTTATAAAACAAATAAAAAACACTTTTACGCTTGAAATCGTGACCTTTAGACTCCGTTTGCCAAGGGGTTTTTATGCCTTTTACCTATATTCGTGGTGATATAAGACACACTGAGAACACATACTTTTTTGGCTTGTGGCTTCCTCTCAACCCTCCCCTCTCTTAAAGGTGACCTCTCTAAGCAGACTCTCGCGACCAATGGGCTTGCACCGCAGTGGAAGGGATGTATTCATACGTCTGTCACTCCTGGACACTTTGGTGATGTGTTGTGCGCACGCCCGCGATGTTTCTATGTATATAAAACGGTCAGCTCTCTTTTGAAATTTGTATAAATAATTTACAATGGGTGGCTTGCGAGTTCTTTGAAAAATGTGTGTATTCCATATAGTTTAGTAGCAGAGAGGAATGGCGGAAGGGGAGAGTAATCCGGGAGGGTTCAGGGAGCCTAAAAAATGTTGCAATCAAACATCTCAATCAATCACTTCAATTAATAAAATTAAAACACAAACATTTTCTCTCTTGAGTGGCATGCAACGCACTCTGGGTGCTCGCTCATACATAAATAAAAAAAGTAAGATAATATATCACACACGTGTACATATATATACTTTGTTGTACTCTTTGCTGCTAAATTCGGAGTCACGACATGATGGCATATTTTAATTTAAGTACTCCACCATCTCGAAGGCGGTAAGGTCCTTTAGATGAATCGACAAGAATGTGACCATTAAATGTTTATTTCCTGCCAATTTTATAGCATAACTACAGGTGTTTTATTTTCAATCCATTGTTTATGGCTTTTTTAGTCTCCGAACGCTGCAAGACTCACAAATGTCCAGGCTCATGAGTCGGTTCCATGTCTTCCATTGTCTTTCAACTCATGTCACTTATTTATAACTATCTTCAAGTACATATCTTCCAAGAAGAGTACTGACATACGGGAATCGTGAGACACCCATCTTGAATACAAATTACTTAACATATAAGTAATACATGTTTAAATTAAGTACCGAAGCCGCAACTTGCAACAAAGTGTAAACAAAAACTACTAGTAGTAATCATGGAAAGTTCTTTTCTAAAGCATGTGATCGTAATTATGATGACGGTAATGAATGACCTTTTTGGTAGTCTCTCCAAATCGTGCGTTTTTGTTTAAAAAATATATTGAATTGCCTTACAATGGTATTTTTGACCGCTTTGTTTGTCGGTACTGGAAATTTATATTTGTCACTTTAGGTACAATGGGAATTGTATTTCACCATATTAGTATAGAATATGTAAAGATTTATTTCAAATACCTATAGAAACTGTCATGTATGAAATTTCAACAATAGGTACTTTGTAGATTTTTTTTATTGGTTACAAAAGGATACCTTCATAAATTACAAATATATGTATTTTGTACAGTAATTAATTAGATAATATTTGTTTTTGATGGACCTCCATAAATAAGCAGGGCTTGTGTGTGTGGGGGGTGTTATTACATTGGTTTTATTTGACATGATTCAGTTCAAGTTTTCAGTATAATTATTAAGGTGAGTTTTAAATTCTTTTATGTTAGTATTCATCTTTCTAATTTTTTCTGGTAATGAATGAAATTTTTTAGATGTGACATTGTTGTCAATTATTCCATCAGCTAAAGGTTGAGGAAAAACGTTAATCGTGATTTTTGGGGTGTTATGCCGTGTTACGCTAACTCCTTCTTTAAGCCAACGTGTCCATCATCATCATCATGTTTTTGTCTATCATATCAGAGTCTTAAGGTCACAATTTCAATTGTTATTAATTTAGTCTGTGTATATTTTTTTAAGAAAGAAAAAATCAATGGAAACAATCACAGATAATTTTATCAATCACTTAATAAAATGTTGTTTCTTATATGCGTTAGTATCAGTGGCGGTTTTCTCTAAAGTGCGGTTGTGCGGTGAACCCCCATTAAAAAGATGATAAAATAAAACAATCTTGTTGTATAGTAATAATAAAACAATCTTGTTGTATAGTAATAAAAAATTAAAAAATTAAATAAAGTAATATAAGCGCATCACAGATACAGGTGTCTATTCCCATTTTGTGCGCGTTGCGATCCGCACACATTTGTCCATACGAAAAAATCATAGCCGATACGAATCGCTGTGACGGTAGAATGGACAAAACTACGCAGCTTGGTGCGCTGCGCACGAGTCAAGATGTCACGTGACCTCCGAACTTTGACGAGTCTGGCCGAAACGAAGCCCGAGATTGTCGCAGGATGACCGGCTGACGGTCGACTTTTGCACCGACGGATGCAAGTTAAATGTTATATATTATGGTATTTAACTTTGTAGTCATTTTTGTACATTTTTTATATTCTTGTTTCTGCATTTCTCCAACCGTTTACTAATGGCATTTGTAAATCTACTATTGAAGTGGACCGATTTTGACTACTGTTTTCGTATTTTTTTTTATAGATAAGTCGTTTTATCCCTTAGTTACGAGTACATTTACTAAAGTTTCAGCAAACAACGTCGCTAGTTATGCAATTTTGAGTTTAGCTTTCCTAGTATTGTTTCGGCTTTCAAATTGAAAGTGGTTGCGTTTGTCGGTTGTCGCGAATATTCTGTCCTAATTTTTTCACACAGTGATGGAATACAGTGTTATATACAAAAAATAACGCTAATGCTTATGAAAAAGTTTGGATATTAAATATAATTATTTTTTGTATACGTGTATAATGGATTTTTTGTGTAAGTGAAAAAAGCTAATTTTATTTCGTGACCACCATTATTTGTGTTTCTTTTTTTATGTTTTAAAATATCAATTATATTATATTCTACATTCTACGCAATTTTTCTTATTGAAAAAAACAATAAGAATTAGCAACGTACATTGAGTGTTGTAAAAACCACTAAACAATTTAAATCCTCTAAAACCATTTTGGTTGTTTAATAATTGTGTCGAGGAGTATCAAGTTATTTAAAAACAATAGTACCTATTTAGGTACCCCTCCACTAACTTTATTTAATTTAAGTGACAAGAGTAAATTTTGATTAGACGATATATCTTCTCTTGAATTTCTGAACCCCCCGTTAAAAAGACCACGAACCGCCACTGGTTAGTATATTGGTACGATTTTTTTTTAATAGTTTACGCATATATTTTTTATAAAGCAATTAAATTATATATTCATTCTACTAAGTGGAAACGGTAGGAAAAACATCAATTTATTTTTTTAAACTTAAGTATAATGTAAACCGATTCGTAGTAAAGAATAATCTAAAATTGTGATTTAGCATTGCTTCAATATTCTTTAACATAACTTGCAAAAGGTTTTTTTTCCTAAGATAATTAAACTCGCACTATAAATATATGTAAGAGCAGATTGTGAACTATTTTACAAAGTGCATCATTTCAATATAATCCAATATTTATAAGTTGACACAATAGTAATAGGTCTTGTACTCATCGTGGAGTATTCACATAAGGAAAATAGCGGAATTAATCATTAAATATGATGGGGGTTCACGCCAGTTGAATAACAATAACATTCGATTGTCCATCATATCCTGGATTACACTAATGTCAGTCACTTCTACGTCGATTCATCACAAACAAAGGAACCATTCTTGCGGTTAATTTTTAAATTATTTGTACGTATTAAATTAATTATTAGCTTTGTCCTTAGATTGTATGAAATCATGATTTTAAAATATGTTTTCCATAGAAAGGTGTTATTACATTCGTGTCCTCGAACCTAAACAAGAAATGCATATATTAATATTCATAAACTTGCATATTTTTAATACAACACTTTTTGTATTAGGTGTTCGATTAAGTTGTAGGTTGTTTCTTTTTAATTAAGTGTATGAAGGTATTTAATGTTAAAATAACATATTATGGGTAAATTTCACTGGTTTATGGAATCCAATAATCATGTAATACAAAATAAAATATTTTCCCGAATAAATTATAAATTTAAAATAAATTAAACTCTGTCCTAACTTCGGTTTTTCCACATAAAATATTTTGATGTTACGCACTACAAAATTAATCACATTTTTGGTGGGCTATATATATACTATTTATTATGTAAGCGAATACATTATATATATTACAGGGTTAGAGTTAGTTTAAGAAAGAACCAAATATTTATCTCAATAAGGTGTCATTGCTCATTTGACTTGGCGTTGGACGCTTTTGGCCATCTACTGCATGGTGGGCTGGGTCGGGAGAGACTGGTTGAGGGAGTCCTTTAGACCTTTGGCGACACATCGCCTTACACCGCAGTGAGAGAGATGGGTTCGTACGTTCGTCACTCCTGAACACATTCACCCCCAGATTTCAACTCATTGTACCTTTTTCCTTTCCAAAATTCTCTTTCCTTTCCCTAAAAAGACCATCCTCATAACATCCCTAAAGATGACTTAGGTCCTGGGGGTATTTTAAGAGATAGCGTAAAAAAAATTGCTATGACTTTGTTTATATCATATTTTATATACTTACTCAAATAATATACTTTTTATTGTCACTGAAGAAGAAAATAACACTAATAATATAAATTAAAATATGAAAATGAATAAGATACAGAAAAATAAAAGATAGCGGTCGAAACTGGGACAACCCGTCCCGGTAAGACGGGAGGTTCTCGGTTCATGTCCCAGTTGTGACCACTATCTTTTATTTTTCTGTGCTTGTTCATTTTCATATTTTACTTTAGATTGTTAATGTTATCTTCTTCTTCAATGTTATATTACATTGATGGGAATAACCTTCAAAAGTTATAAAAAGAGAGTTTTTATTATAAAAATAGAATACTATTTTTTGTTCAAGCCGTCGAAAACATATATTCTTCTTTTATTGACAGAGATAAAGCCCTTTAATTGGTAGGTACTTATAACCTAACTAATCTCTGTAGATGTTTCAAAGTATTAAAATTCATGTACCCCATTAACTATGAGAAAAATCGTGAGCGACTGTTTGTATCAACATGAAAAATGTGCATCGTTTAGTTGGTGGGGACCGGAATGCCTCTACCGACATTTATCTATTACTCGATGTCTGAAAGGGATATACCTTTGTATTATAAAATAGGCAAAGCAAACGTTGAAATAAACGATCAGAGAATTATGAACATAATATCTTTTAATCTGATTAATATATTTTTTAATGTCTTATACGATTGACTCTCTTGTATTGTCTAATTTTATTTATTTATTAAGTCGTAATTACGCATACACTTTTTAATCTCCCAACTGCTCACATCCTCCTGGAGCCAGTATGACTATTGCATCCCCAATTGGGGCATGTTGAGAGGCTGACGGTAGTGAGAGGTGGAGGAGATGGGGAAGAGAAAGATGGGGTAATTGGCAATTGAAAACTGGTCACCAAAAACGGCAAAAGCCATTTCAAACAACCTTTCAATTCTTAATAGTGGTCTTATGGTGGTCGTAAATATACATTATATTATTTAAAATGATTAAATTGTGAAATAATACAATTCAATCACATAAAAGTCGAGAGCCTTAAGAATGAAAATTAAAATAGTTTTTTGTTAAAACAAAATTCAATGCGTAAGTACTTACCTTTATTACAGCTCCAATTATTAAAATTAATGATTTTGATGATTTTTTATTATATTGATTTTTTGCAGGAATATAATTTCAAATCAAGCACCCACGCGCACCGAAAGCTGAAATAAGTATGTAAGAACTTCCGTAGGTGTAATAACATGTTTTTTCCATAAAAAATTACTTATTTGTAGGTACCTAAAAGAGCCTTCTTGGTACAATACAAATTTGAAACTTAATCAATACTTAAAAAAAAGTGAAAATAAATAACATTTTGTGAAAAAGATATAATTTCCTAGTTTTTCTTGTGAACTTCTAACCTTTTGTTAATTATATTTCCACTGTATAAAATAACCTTGTCATTATAATTGAAAATTTCGTCATTTGCAAATTAATTATTTTCTGCCCAATTATAAAACTTAGTTAAAAAGTCACATTCCAAACGGATTAATCTTCGTTAATCCAGTTAGTTAAGAGTATTTAATTTTAAATGACTTTGATACAACTTTAAATCCCATATATAATTAAATGAATCTTATAACATCATCAGAGGAGCCCTAACGAGAGGAATCTCATTAAAAGCTGCGAAGTTATTACCTACTTCATTATTTCACATCCTCATCTTTAATTGGATAAATGCAAATCCACGTTGACACTATTCCCGTAAAATTTTATTTTTAAATATATTACGTTATTTGTTTATTTATTCCATTTAGAAAGATTGCCAGTATATTTTTTTTTAAATGAAAACGTTAATATTGAAGGCATTACATTTCTGTCCGTAAGTAGGTTGGGTTTCAAGTTAGTTTTTTAGATATTGTTGCTCTCGATAATGTAAAAAATTATATACCTAAATACGTACACCTTTCTACGTTTTTGGTTCCTCATTGCGAAGACCCCTACTTCAATTTCCTTAGTGGACAATGCTCTTCCACTCCGTGGAGAGCAGCGAACGCCAGCGATACTTGGTCACTCCAACGCATTGGTGACCTTCCTCTTCCTTCCATTTTGCCAGTAACTGTGAGGAGACCTCGGTTTGGCGAGAAACGTGTCCTAAGTATCTTAAAATACGTTGTAGGCAGATAGTTGAGAGCTTATTGTGGATCCCTAGCTCTTCCAGAATGGTCACATTTGTTTTTCTAGCAAACCTATGTAATCCTTAGCATTTGCCTCCAGCACCACATTTCTAGGGCATCTATCCATTTTCTGTCGCTGGCTCTAAGTGTCTATGTTTCCACACGGAATAGAAATATGGAGAAAATCAACGCCTGGACCAGTCTCATCTTGTTGGTCTTTGTTATGCCCTTGTCCATATTATTTACTCATGGCATATTTTGTCATGCAAATTCGTCTTTTCACTTCTGTTTCACAAGCTCCTTCATCACTTATAGACCAGGCTAGGTATATGTATAGAGTCGTTTACCGTTTCTAAGTCTGTAGAAGCACTTTTGTTTTTACAGAGGTGTTTGTTGTTCTTGTATTGTTTTGTATTAATTATACTTATATAATACACTTGCATAACGGTGATTTACTAGATGATCATTTATATGGAAAAGTGTATGAAAGGGTTTAGTTTTTCCTATGGGAAAAACTAAACTCGGACCTGAAAATCTGGTGCGTAAAAATAGAAATAAAAATAAAATAGCGTAATATAAAGTTTTGGTTGAAAATTGATTTAGAGATAAGATTTTTTATTCGAGAAATATGAGAAAATAAGAACAGTTTTTAAGATGTAAGGCATTCTTTATATTCCCTTCCCTGAGCAAATAACCAGTTCTTTACACTAATGGCATAAAAATCATCAGTTTTTGATGTCTTGATCATATGGTCATTGGTCATTTTTATATAACATTTTTATATAACATTTATAATTTAGGTAATAACCTAAATTATTCTCCTCAAAACTGCGTTAGTAACCATTTTTAAGCGCATTATTTAAATGATTTAATTTTTCATCTTTTAAGTAAATTTAGAAACCACCTTGGTATCACTGAATTTGACCGATTGAATCAACGTCAGTAACATTATGTATATTTTAAATACTTTTTCACTCGTTGAAAATATGTAGCATGATCACTGATAAAATAATATTTAAGCATAACTTGATGTTCATAAGATTCTTGCAGAAGTGAGTGCCTTCATTATAACTAAATGAAACTGTAAGGGGTCGAAGATAGTGAGATCTACCGGCCGCAGAGAGCTTAGAATGGATAGTAAAATTTAATGTTTGATCTTCTCCATTTCTTGCTTATGTAAACGTTGCCTACGTTTCACCGTACCAAAATTTTTGTTTCAAAAGGCACTTCGTTTCATAAATTTACGAAATTTTTCAGAATGGAAGATATCCTCAATCTAAAAATTTGATTTTCAAATTTGCAATCCTGTCCGGCATCGCTAGTTCTGCGAGTGGGACAGAAGGCACTTTGTTTTAAAAACATAAGAAATTTTTCAGAATGGAAGACATCCTTAATCTGACAATTTGATTTTCAAATTTGCAATCCTGTCCGGCATCGCTGGTTCTGCGAGTGGGACAGAAGATAGAGGGCATAAAGGACAAGGCAGGAGGCAACTACGCTACGTAACTCGCACGTGGTTGAGTTTGTCTAGTATTTCATAATTTAAAAAGATGGCGTTTCAGTGTGGCGCTTTCGCTGTACGCTGGTAATAAATATGTCGCCGGGATATGTTACATTACTCATAAACAGAATACCCATCCGCAAGGCAAACTTACTGGGACGGCTTGCTGCGACATTGCGGAACAAAGTTATAGTAACACTCGTAATTTAAAGAGCTTTTGTATATGATTTTGCGCCTTTTTGCGTATTTATTATTCCTTTTGGGTGAAAGTTTCAGCAGTGATAACTCACGTCTATTAGAGTTATTTTGTTTTTAAAATTGTGCCTTTTAATCTGCTAACACATATGGCGACATGGGATTATGTCTCGGGCTCGAGTAGAAGGGGAAATAGGTGAATTTAGTTGTAGATCCTTTGTTTAAAATAATTTGTTTTCTGATTATTTTTTCAGGTCTGACTTAAGACTTCTTTTTAGCTTTTTTATATACGAAAAAACCACTGTAACACACAACACACAGAATTTGAACCAATTATCAAATTTCAAAGTTTGTTTTCAAGCATTGTGAAAGCCTTATTCAAGATCTGTTATAATTTCATCACGGGTCGGTTGGTTCACAGTACTTGGATAATTAAAAAAAAAACTTGAATAGGACTTAACAAAATTACACAAAAATACACCCCACAGTTACAAATGTCAGCCTGTGAATAAGGCAAACACTACACTAAGTAATTCAGCGCAGTCGAATCAACCATAACACCAAGAAAATTGATGATAGCCAATAATATCGCAATGATTAATTCCCTCTTTGCAGCAAAGTGACCGTAATAGTTCCGTTTCACACGAAGTTTGTTCCACCATCGGCGACACAGTTCCCGCCCTCGTGATGCATGGGGACATTTTTCTTGTAATAATGTCGTCACGAGTTGGCTGGAGCGTCGCGCGTCGCGTCGGCCGTGAATTAGGTGCCCCGTTCTCAGGACTAACGTGAGCGGGACTGTGCGAGACGGGACGGCTCACGGCTGCATCACTCATAACCGGGCTCTATTACGGGCCCGCACGAAATATATTTAAAATATTATATATTTTAAAGATTGAGCTTGTGGCATGATGGTATTAGTAATCTAAGGAATTGTTATTATTTTTGTAAATCAGATACTTGAGTCAGGCCATGTCAAGAGTCAGAATAATAGAAGAGTATGTATGCTAAGATGTATGAATGTGAATGAGGCAAGGAGTGTGTGCCAAGACCGAGTTGTTTGGCGATTCCTCCTCTCTGCCTTCCCATGCGGGGAAACGGCGTGATGGTTAGTTAGTTGTTATTATTTTTATTTCTTTTACAATGCATGGGTACATAAAATAATTAGAAGTGTATAAAAAACTTAATATACGTATGACCAAAAAAATCTCACAAAAGGAAAAACCTGTGCTTTGGTAGTATATTGATTTTTATTGTCTTTCTTTGGTTAAAGTGGAGTTTTAAGTATCAAAAATAAATTAAGGAATTTAAAAAGAGTAACTGTATAAATAAAAAAATTAAAAACTCGAGCATAATAACAAATATTTGATTGGCACTGTTATATATTAGAATAAATGTAATAAGAGCAATTAAAAGAAAAAAAATATTGCAAACAATATAATATAATACCTACTCTAAAAGCTGTCTAATTTTAAACTTTTTAATCGTTTTTTTCTGTGAATACTTCTATGTGAAAGAGTCTCAGCTGTTCCCGTCTGGAGCCAGTGACGCTCTGGCATCCCCCCTTCGGGATATGTTGTGAGCCTGAAGGTAGGGGGGAGTTGATGGAGATGGACATTGGAAAGATGGGGAAGTACCTGTCTATTCAGATCTGGTCAATAAACACGGCTAAAGCCATTTCAAGCAATGCTTCAATTCAGAATGGTGGTCTTACACAGGATAGCTTTCTCTCTGGTAAATACCGCAAACGCGCTATATATCATTTTTAAATAATTACTTGTAAAATGACACAAATAAATCAAAAATATTTGCACATTTCGGAATTTGAGCCCGCGACCTCCTTGACCTCCCTTGCCTTGCTCGCTTGTGTTTGGTAGCGTTATAATTTTTTTATTAATGATGTGACATTTTCAGTATGTATGTACCTTCGAAAATGAAGCATTTTTTCTAACTTTGAATTGACTGCATCCCAAGCGTTTATTTTTTTTCATTAGGTATAGAAAATAAACCACCCGAACGCTTTTTGCCACATTATGGCACTATATCCAAAGCCTCGGATTGCTTTGTTGCCACAAAGTTGCAAATATTCACTAGATTCTTTGAAATGTTTTAAAGTTAACGATTTTACAATATTATTTTTATAAATCCTACGAATATGTGATAATAAACAAAAGATCGGTGAATTCATTGGCTATTTAGAACCTTTTAATTTATTTATTTTTTATTCAATCATCTTTATTAATCAAATTACATTGGTGATGTCTTGTGCCTGTCTCACTAGGAACCCCTGTGTTGAGACAGGCGCAGTTTAACATAATCAATTTACACAGAAATAAAGATAGTATTTTATTTTAAATAAAAGACAATCAGTGTCAAACCATTGGAAATAAACTTGCTATTTTTTTAATAGGATCGCAGATAACATAAGCAGCTTCAAGACAGAGTTGAGTTACGTGTGAAATTTTAAGCAATTTTAAAACCCATGCAAGAGGATCATTCTGACTGGAGGGTTTCCTACCCACTGGGATTATGTCGTGATTAACGGTTCGGCGTGCCTTGACACTTGTGGCTTTTTAGACATTTATTTGTTCAATCTCAACGCATATTCCTATGACAGATTGATAAATATATTATAACCGAATAGCACTTTAGTGACACTGTGGCATTCCAGCTTGATTAACTGGAGGATGTGCATTCTTACGTCCAATTATTTGTATCATTCCGATGCTGTTTTTAGTTATGTCGCATAAAAGGGTAATTTATATCGCGCCGTTTTTGTGAAAAATTGCCTGAACGGCCGGCGGTTTGTAAATGAGGAACACGACAGAATGCTTGTGGGGTTAATAAAATATAATTTATAAAACAATGTATTACCATCATTATGAGAATTCTTATGCATATAAAACGGGATATTTGTTTTCAAATAAATCAAATGTGATCATCTCTGTTTTAGTAAAATTCTTTATGATATTTTTAAATTCCACCACACTTAACTCAAAATTTCCCGCTGCGGATGCTGTGGAATTTTGGCATTTTTTAAACTTTTGTGGACTATTTTGAATTTGCGTGAGAGAGAAGAAGGGGAAGGAAATAATTATGAAGTAAATTACTTTTGGCTCTTCAGATCCGGTCACTAAACTTAATCATATTATTTTCTAACAAGATTTCGATTTTATTGTCACCGGTGTCTACTGCGGGTCTGTTTCCTCCTCTCGGTACGAGTCCACTGTTTTCAACCGTCTGAAGCCAGTCAGACTATGAAGCCAGTGAGTCCACTGTTCTCAACCGTCTGAAGCCAGTAAGATTATGAAGCCAGTGATTGCACTGTTTTCAACCGTCTAAAGCCAGTGAGACTATGGCATCCCAATTTGTAGTGAAGAAGGGAAGTAGCTAGGGAAGAAGAAAGTAAATAAATATCTAGCTATTCAGATCTGGTCACCAATCATGTCTAAAGCTCTTTCAAACACCCGTTTCAATTCTAGTTTATGATTTTTCACCAGGACGATATTTATAGTATCAATAGTATTTATCTATAGTATCAATAGTACTTCAATAGTATATATCTTCTAAAAATAAAATTGAAGTTGAACTCCCCAGATACATACCTAGTCGAGACTCGAGAGGCTGATCCCTCAATCACGGAGGCTGTCGATTTTTTATTTATTCGGTGCATTGTTGTCAATATGAATGTTTTTAATTCACGGGTGATAAACGAACATTTTTTTCTTCACCCTTATTCCACTTGTCTAATCCCTTACATTTCGTGAAATCATCCCTCCCTGTAGCGCTAGTTATAGTGACAGTAGCTCACACGAATGAAAGCCTCGGCGCAGACAGTTTTTAATCACACTCCTCGCCTGCTTTAGCCAAACACGCCACCATTGAGTCCTCCAGGAGAACACAAGATGGGATCCGCCAAAGGGAAGGATTGAAGAGGTCCTGCTCGCACCAGTGCCAGTGTACCGCTGGGGACAGGCGAGACAGAGAGAGATGTGGAAGCTGCGGATAAACACTGATAATTGCTTCAACGGGTACATTCAAATCTGCAGAAACATGCTACATCATCTTATTCTGTTCCCTTTTACCGCAAATAACATGTGTGTGCTTTAAAGCTGCAAATCTACACAACATACAGGTATAATTTAAATGAAATATTTAAAAAAATTGGAATAAGCTGAATAGGTTTTATATTTCAAACATCCTTAAATTTTGAAATCTTTATTCGGTTAAAAGAGCTTTAAAGTTAAAATTTCATCCCAAATATCGAAAAAACTATTAATCGTTTTTGTGTTTAATTCGTAGACACCACTTAATTTTTTTAAAATTTTAATTCAAATTAAATTAAATTAAAATTTAATTTTATAATGTTTTTATTAAGTTCTGCGAGTATTTTAGCTTTTTATTGTTGTGACAACTGTTTCAACTTACAAGGCTCAATGCCATTTTCAAACAATTCGAAATTTGGTCTTGTCAGCCGAAACAGCTGTCACAATTTAAAAAAAAAACTAAATAAAATTCCTGCAGATTATTTATTTGTATATAAGAAACAAAGAATTTTTACCTTACAAATATAAACATATTCGAGGTATTTAAACAAGGTACACGCAGAAGAGAAAAATGTTATTCTGAAATACGATCATTTTATTCGTAAAAACAGTTAAAAATGGGACTGAAGTTCTTACGAACAAATTATCAGTGTTTCAATGTTTATTGGCGGGAACATGTAAGAATAATTTATTGGTATACGTAATTTTGTACGTATTTTGTAATTTCGCCAATAAACATTGAAACACTGATAATTTGTTCGTAAGAACTTCAGTCGCGTTTTTAACCGTTGTTACTAATAAAATGATCATATATTAGAATAACATTTTTCTCCGTGTACAGACATAAAAAATATTGGTTAGATAGGTGTTTTATTTAGTCTTAAAACTAAGGGAAAGGCAAGACAAAATATAATAAGGATAGAAGATGCTCTCGATCGATATCGGAAATTCTATACTCATATATTATTTTTTTTAATGTGAGTACCGTAAAAGAGTCCCAACTGCTCCCAAGCATCTGAACCTAGTGAGACTATGGCATCCTAAATTGGGATACTGAAGTGAGGCTGAAGGTAGTGGACAGGGAAAGAAGATGGTGAATAGGAAGGTGAGGAGTACCTGACCATTCAGATCTAGTCACAAAATACATCTAAAGCCATTTCAAACATCGTTTCAATTCAGAATGGTGGTCTTACATCAGGGTTATACTGAAAGTGTCTTCCACCCTGGAACGTTCCGCAAATATACCTTATTTTTTTTTAAAGATTTAATTGTGAAATAACATAAATCAACCAAATAAAATTTTATCGAAGGAAGCAAATACTTTGTGGTGTGACATTATATATTTAAATGAAAAAAAAACACTTTGTAAAACACCACTTTTAATTTTGAATTAATATTCAACAGCCAACCAGGTTGGCAAATAAATCAAATATAATCAATAATCAAATTAATTTAACTGATAGTCCCATATTTAATTTATTCCGCTAACCTCTGCTGAAACTGCTTCCTCCCCTCCCCCTCTTCTTTCCCATCCTTTAATAATTTTGTCTCCCTCTTTTATATTTTGTATCTCTTTCTAGCACCAATAAGGTGTCTTCTCTTCTATTTCTATATCTTTCACTTATTAATTTATTTCTTATATATATGTATGTGTCTGTATGTAATTATCTTTAGTTAATATAATAAGCCCCGACGAAGCTTGAGCTAAGCGAAACTTGGTTGGCTGTTGAATATTATCCAAAACTAAAAGTGGTGTTTTACAAAGTGTGTTTTTTTCATTTAAATACAAATAAAATTTACGTGCCCCTCCGGAGATTTGAACCTGTGAATATTAATTATTTGTTATCGTACACTTTACTTCGGTTCAAAAAGACGAATCACTTTTTTCGAAATTCCAACTTTTAGAGTTACTTTTTTGGTAAAAAGATAAAATTAGTGCGGAGTGTGCGATCAACACTATTATTTTCCGCTGTTATCGATACGTAACAATCACAACTATCTAACGACGCTACAATCGCTCCTAGCAAGCTCACAGCAAATTTATCGGATAAGTTTGTACCTTACACTAACGATTTTTAATTATTATGTCTTTTAGTATGGAAAAAAGTTTGGAATTGGGAAAAAGTTGTCTCCTGCCATCATGTAGATTCACCCCCCTTAGTAAATGAATTTTACCCCCGGACAGTGGACATCGTGTATATCAGGTGTTTATAATAAAATTAAAAATATCGATATCACGAAATTGTGTATTATGCGTACTGCGCACATATGTACATAATAATGTTTTATTATATTAATACTAACTATGAATATTTTCAGATCAAAGAAAAATGTTACCTTAGGTAATTGATTTTTGCGGGCACAGGCCATTTTTTTATAATACCTATCTGCTTTGTATATTATATATATAAATATTATTAATATAAATTTCATCACACTTTGTGCCAAAAAGAAAAAGTAATTCAAAGAATTGGAGTTCTTTCTCTTAGTTATTATCGATTGGTGGTTGTATGTCCTGCGAAGAGCGATACATCATTGTGGGCTAGGAATAAACTGTTCGCAGTACAAACATGTGACTGGATCCACTGGCGCTGCTAGAATGGATTGACTCAGTAACGGACAAAGAAAAGCAATCACATTACAAATGACAATGCAATGAGTTCTTAGTTGAGTTGTTGATGTGGAACCAACGGAAGGTGAATGAGGAACTGTTTGAAAATCTTTTCGGAAATAATTAAATTGCTTTCTGCTAGGCACAGATGTGGAGCACACGTAATAAATAGATAACGACATTGGAGAAGAATTAAGGGTTTTGCCAGATGATTTTTATGATGTGAAAATAGACTCCTTCACAAGTGCGATTGTTTCGTGATTGTATATTCTCGTCAAGACACTCGTAAGTATCGTAGACAGATTCGTAGACTCGTTAAAAATAGACTCGTTGACTCGTTTTATACTATTCGTCGGTAGATAATAGTACTGCCGCCTCGGGAACCATTTATCGGATAACCAACACCTCTGCCATAGGTCATACCAAGTGGTTCGCTAAGTTTTGTGACTTATCTGGAGTGTCTGGGTTCATGGGGTGAGGTTTGTTCGGGTCTTGGTGACGGATTCGAATTCCCACCTGCTGTGTGGCGGGTCGAAGCGAGAGAGACTGGTTGAGGTAGGCCTTTTGACCTCTCCGGCCAGACTCTCTCGATCCATCCCCTTGCACTGCAATCTGGACCCCCAGAGTCCTATTCCTCCTTCTTACCTTTTCCTTCCCAGCACTACTTCTCTAAAAATTACCATCCGCACAGAACCATTTAAATGACATAGGCCCTAAGTGAGATTGTTTCCTCCTGAAGGAGCTAATGAAAAAAAGTTTTAATGGAAAAGGTATGTATTCTCATTTATCCGTTGTTATATTAAATTACCAGATCTGAAAAGCCAAGTTCCTTCCAACCTTCCTCTTTCTCAATTCCATTCCTTCCTTAATTTATTTTAGCATCATAACTTTCTCAAAATGGGGATGTCATAGATCTACTTGCCCGGTTGATGGATAATAAAAAAACACACGGATAAAAAAAATGCCACCAGTGTTTCTTTTCCTCACCCCTAATCCCTGCTTTCTCTCTCGGTACCTGCTTATTCTTTAGTCCTAACTACACAAATAGCTACTTCAAAAGTCTACCTTTATCCGGGCGAATTAATTAAGAAAATCCCTCATAGAAAAAAATAAGTACGAGTTGTACCTACCTATTATTACTGAAAGCTTTTTTAAGAGAGGTTTTAATTATCAATTTACAAAATGGTTTCTGTAAAGTTTTTTTTTCCATCGCTCCCGGCTCAAGCTCTGAATAAATTTTACGCAATCCCCGATTTTTGATACGGACGTTTCAAAATTAAAAGCTGAAGTTTTCTAGTTAGCATGTTAATATTATTTTACTTCTTTGTTCCACATAAAAACAAATGAGCTATAACGCAGTTCTTCCCGTTTAAAACCGTTGCCATAAAATGTTCTGCCATTTAAAAAGGGGCGCAGGGGAAAAAATGCCAAATTCGGCTTTAGGCGTACACAAAGGTAATCTTTTATGCCGTTATCAGCGTAAAAACAATTTAATTTTGGATTTTATGCCACGAGGCGTGATTATTCTATGGCGGTATTGGTGATAAAGGTGTCACTGTTGAATATTTCATTACACTGAGTCAACGGGATAATTTTTATATCTGTTTTTAAATCATTGGGGATACATTTTATACTTATTTTAATTAACTGAAGCAGGCTGTGTTATGCACTGATAAAAAATATTAATAAATTAACATTACGTTGTTTGAATTTGGTGGTACTAAGCTGTGTTGCGTTTAATCATAATAATAATAATATTTGGATGACTTGTATAGAGACGTTTTTGTGAAAAATCACCTAAAGGGCGCTGTACTAATTTTAATACATTTCTTCAAATCTTATTCCTAACTGGACTAAAAAAGACTAGACAAACATTATAAAAACTTATGGCTAAAACATTGCATTCGACGACCGTCCGTGGTCGAGTGGTAACAACACTTGACTCCCAATCGGAAGGTTGCGGGTTCGAACCCGGCGTGCGCAAATAAATTTTATTTGATTAATTTGTGTTATTTCACAATTAATTAATAAAAATAATATATACTACATTTGCGGCACGTTCCAGAGTGGAAGATACTGTCAGTATCGCCCTGGCGTAAGACCACCATTCAGAATTGAGACGTTGCTTAATAATGGCTTTAGCCGTGTTTAGTGACTAGATCTGAATAGCCAGGTACTTTCCTACCTTCCTCTTCCCCATCTCCTTCCCTTCCCCACTTTCCTTCAGCCTCACAACATACCCCAATTGGGGATGCCATAGTCTCACTGGCTCCAGACGGGAGCAGTTGGGACTCTTGTGAGGTATCCTCTATAAAAAAAAAAAAAAATCCGCCGGTTCTTCGATCAGTGATACAAAATCGTATGTTCAATACATCCGACCGATTAACGCGATGCTGCCTACTCTTTCACCTTGAGCCAAAGTTTTGAAAAACAATAAAATGGTAGGTAGTTTCAAATTTTTTCAACAGATGACGTTAGTATAGGTAGTTACCTGTAGATTTAAGGTGTCTTAAGAGGGTATTACAAGAGAATACCGGAAATTAGTCCTTTTTAAATGAAATTCTAGACGTATTGACTCTTTTTTACAAAAAAACATAAATTGATTTTTAAAGATTCTTATTTTATCTGGTACACGCAGTTTTAAAATTTTGAAAAACTAAGTTAATTTTTAATATACTAAGGTTATGCCGTTGGTCATTGGCAGATCTGTTCAATTTTTAAATGATAGATTATATTAAACAACAAATTTCAAATCATATAATCATACAACAAAATAAATCAATACAAAAGTAAAATATAAATCTAGTTTACACTGTTTTCAGAATTTTAATATTAGTTAGATTAAAATCATAAAAAAATAAATCCGAGGACGTGTTTTGTGACAAAAATACCTCAGTTTTTCTATTTATTTAAGGACTTACAAACCAAAATATTAAAAAAAATTTTTACACACTTATTTTGTGTAGACATTATTAAAAAATCATAAATACTTATAATCAAAAAATACTTACAAGAAGTACATGATATTTAATCATTTATCATCGTGCGTTTTGAGCATTTTTATTGCTTTGTTGAATGTAGGTATATATTAAAGCAAGTTTTGAATGAAGTAAATCCATATTAAATTTTTAATTTAAAACATTTGATACGGAGAATAATCGATCTTTCTCATTGGAACCTCACCGTACAGTTGCAACCATTTTTAAACTTTTATTCTCAGCCGCTCGTCAATCGCTCTTAACAGAAGTCAGTAAAGCTACGTGAAAGTGTCAACTGTCGCCCGTTCGGGTCTGATAATCGTACGGTTACGGAAATAGCCGATGATATAACGTACAAACTACAACAGCACAACATAACTATGTTTATAAGTAAATAAAAATATTTAATAAATTACCCATCGATGTACAAACTGAAGAAAACTACGAAAATTATAAAAAAATATTTTATTTCTAATTTTTTACTACATTTATTTTAGTAGTTGTTAATAAAATATAAGTTGTCCTCTCCTCATCACAAGCATCTGCTTTGTTAGGAGAGTGAATGGAATTATTATATAAAATGTAATAACAATATCCGATCATAGTTGGGCACCTTCAAAGAACAACCTTTTCTACTTGCCGACCGAGTAGTGGTTCCTAAACTGAATATATTTGCTGGCAACTTTAGGCAAACTTAGAGCTGACCAAAACCTTAATATTAAGCTAACAATTAATTGATAGACTTTTCAAAATAGCAGCATTTTTCGAAACGACCTTTTTAAAATAACACTTCTTGAATCGTTCAAAGATTGATTCACATAATAAGCTTGTTCTCACCTATATACATATTGTTAGCACAAGACGCTGCCTAAGTGACGTAGATCTGATATCTCCAAGTCCTATCTACATTATGTGTTATTCGTCGTAAGTTGTTCGTTGAACGTATCACGTTGCCATTACAGCTTTCACGTTTCAGTATAGCTACTCAAATAAATGTGGATGCAACCTGTGTTCCGGTCTTCCCGCTGCATTTTCATAGAATATTCCTTGCGTTTATATGGAGCAGAAACTCTAAATAATGGTCGTGAATGGGAAATAGCAAGAAAGTAAAATAATAATATTATCAAGTTGTCCTGAGAATTGTATGTAGCAACCGCAGTTACACCGCATTCAATATTTAATTGGGTGATAAACATTTTCTCAAAACAAAACCAATAAACACATTTTGACTTTTGAGAGTTAAATTTTATTATATACGATTTTTGAAAAGCTTGTTAGTGTTTAATAACCCATATCTCTAATGAAAACATATTTAATCTTTTATTATCTTAACTTGCTCGAAAGCGTAACAATCGAAGCAAAAATGTAAAGTTATAAATTTTTTTAAATTTAGTTTTATCTTTTCTTTAACATACATTTTACAAATAATTACAGTGGATTACATAGTAGAACGAAAATGTTAATATTCAGAAACTGAATGGAAAAAAGTATATAAAAAAGGTTAGTAGTAGCATTTTGTGAACACCTCACTGAGAGAACCTGTACTAAGGGGTTTGCATATTTTGGATTAAGTGTTATTCTGTCGACACAAGTAAAAACACAGTATCCTCCTCGATATTGTCAAGAACATTTGTCCTATGGTATAAGAGCACCTTTATTTTTTATTAGTATTGTCCTCTGCTATACATCTGGGTATATCCGTATCTTTTTCTGATTTTTCTGTTTCAGATTTTCACCAAATTCACCAAATAAAAAATTATCTTCATTCATTAAAATATTATAATTTAAGGTTATACTCATTAAGTTAAAAATAAAAATAAATTATTACATTGATAGGAATAACCTTCAAAAGTTATAAAAAGAGAGTTTGTCTTATAAAAACTAACCTTTTACTTTTATTATAGTAAAGCGCACGTGAACTGAAATAACACAAAACTGCGTTATTAAAATGTTTTGTTTTTTTTTATTATTATGACCGCTGTAGATTATATTGATATTTATTTATAGAAAACATGATAATATATTAGAACATTTACATACATATGACACATCAAATCACCATACTAGGCGACTGCCTGTTTCATGGTGACCAATGGAATATAGTTAATATGTGAGATCTAGTGTGAACAATTTAACTACATTATAGATAATTAAAACACATTTTTTTCTTTGTTTATAGGTAAGAACCAGACCCTTTATTGCCCATCTCTAACCAAGCCAAGAAATAATTCTGAGGTAAAGTTTAGCAATATTTTCTGGTAAATAACTATTTCCTTATTATTCTAACTTTGTATTCTGACCCCCTAAAAAATGTATTTGTTTTTATAGTATGTACGCCATTCTACGAAAAAATATTGTGTATATTATAAACATAACCAAAATTGAAAGATCGCCTTTACATCTAGATAAATTACAAAAATTCGTATATTGACATTTTTACAGTCTAATTTTGGAGATTTTAGGTCGTTTGGTTCAATTGCTTGGTCACGGAAATTACCTTTATTCTTTTACTAGCTGAAATCGAATGCGTCGCATGGGCTGAAAACAGTTTTTCAAAATTAGATGTGGACGGAATTTTCCTCTTATTTAATAACATCACGGGAATTTTCCCCTTATTTATTCGAAATCAAATGCAAATAGTATTTTTGTCTTTAATTTTGTAGGTCTATTATGTGAAATTTTCAATTTGGAATAAAACTATAGTTTTGTATAAAATGTAAAGCCGGCCGCCCGTCCGCTCGCCACAGACACTCTTCTTTATAATATGTGAATAATAACGCGGCACCCGACGATTCAAGTTTTTTTTTCTGCTGGGGTGGGAAAAGGGTATGGAGTTTGGAGATAATTTTACGAAATCTCATGTAGACAGAGACCCTGTTTGTTGTTTTGAAGGTCAAATGCGCAAAAATTTAAACATTCCCGGAATAAAACTAGATGTGTATACAAATTAAATCCACGAGTCCAGCTTTTTTTAGCAACTTTTTTGCATAATGTCGATTGAAAGTAAATTCATTTATTGACCTCGTGACGTCCATCCAAGCTCGCCCTGACCCGTCGGTGGAAACAGAAAATACCTTAACGTACATTTTCCGTTCAAAGTTAATGTAGTTAAGAAATTGTTCACAATCGCGATTCGCGGGGCTCACGGAACCAAACAATTTATATTATTATCCCGTTACTAGCCAAGGACTTGCTGATTACGATCCTGTAATTAGTTGCCTGTTATTAAAAGTAACTATTCACGTGATGGTGTGGCTTCTTGCGGGATTTTTTTAATTAGGCTTGAGCATTATCCACGGCGATCTGAATGCTATATCCGCCAGTTTAAATTTGATACACTTTGAGATAGCACTTATAAAATATGATACAACTTATAGAACTGTTTTACCCGTTGAAATTGTAAGATCCGTTTTAAAAGGCTTCTAGAAAGTTTCTCCTTCATTCACAGTAGTTTGGTTAGGGTTTTTCTTCCCTATCAACCTTATAGCCCTAAGCCGAATAGTTGGGTTCCCAGTTTTCACCCATGCGTCGCAGGTTCAGTATTTTACTTGATGCGTAAATTGTTCGTTAATTTTTTTTATTTTTTATTTATTTATTTTTTTTTTTATTGTTTATTCCAGATCACAAGCAACATTTTCCGATTGTATTGATGGTAGTAGAAAAAAATTGCCAAGTTATTTACAATCAGGGAATGCTCGTATGTTTCCAATATAAAAATAACAATTGTCTTGAGACTTCAATTTTATAGGTAAACCAGTTTACATCTCAGGCACACCGAAAATACCTTAAAATATCCGTGCAACATTGGGGTAAACAGTTATTACTTTAAAAAAAAATTTTTTTTCACTTCCTTGTTAATTACATTTATTGTACTGTAAAGAAGCCATTTATTGACATTTAGATAATTTTGCTATCAAATTGAACTTATTATACATTTGTTGTTCCAAATGTTAAATAGTTGTATTTTAAATAAATAAAGCCTTTCACAATATGTTGATAGTTTATATTTTACAGTATTTTACATAATGCTATTTTTTTCGAAACTTACTTAACTGCAGTCAAACCACTATTATTCTAAGTAACACTATTATCAGCCGACAAAGTGTTTATTCAATCTGTGAGCTTTTGTTTCATGTAACTGGCTCAACTTTTCTGCTTGGAATTTCTCACTTATTGCAACAAATTGCAGCGCCATTTGCAACATGAGCTATGGAGCTTTAAAAACACACTACCTTTTTGAAAATTAGTCATGATTAAATTTTATTTATTTATTTCACGGTCCTATTTCTATAATATGTAAAAATATTGTATCAATATTATAAAGCTAGTAAAGCTACCTAACTATTATAAAAGAAGAAAAAAATATGTCGAAAAAAATATTGTCAATTCTGAAATTTGAAATATGAGATTGACAGACGTTTAAAAAACTGATGGCAGTAGCCGAATTGGTAAAGGCGTTCGTCCGGGTAAGAAAAGAGGTTCTGGGTTCGAGTCCCAGTTGCGACCGTTATCTTTTATTTTAGTGTCTTGTTCATTTTCATATGTTCGTTTAATTTTATATAAAAGTGATCATAGACAGTTGAGGTTTTAAAATTGAATGTGTATTTTTAATGTACGTATTATTATCTAAAGGTAACACAGAGGGAACCAACCTCCTACAAAAACAATATTAAAACTGTAGGTGGGTAAATGTAGGTAAAGATACATTATGTATAGTTATATTATTTAAGAAGATATTGTATGAACAGTGCAAAAAGGCATAAAAGGTTACTTTTGTTCGATACCTTCCATGTAATCGTGCTGTGTGTTTTTATTTCTTACATTAAACATCAAACGAAAACCACGCCTATAAAGCGTCAGTATTGGAAATTTATTTTCTGCTTCTGTTGCCCCTCCCGGAAATAAAAATTACGGATTGGTTTGCCGCACGCCACTG
Source organism: Limnephilus auricula (assembly GCA_951813805.1). Lineage (NCBI taxonomy): Eukaryota > Metazoa > Arthropoda > Insecta > Trichoptera > Limnephilidae > Limnephilus > Limnephilus auricula. Next base: position 39,047,847 of record OX638393.1, read on the forward strand.
GTCAATAAATCCCCGAGAAAATTATTCTTCGTGGATTAACTTTAATTAAAAGAATCGCCCCATATTCCCTGCCCTTTGCCAAGATTCAAGATTCGATGCTGATTTGAATCGAGGTGAGTTTAATCAATTCTAAAATAATTCGCGAAATTAAACGGTAAGGTGACCCGAACGAATAAGAGCGACGTTTGACCTTTTATATTTTTTGACCTTACGCATAGTAAGTATAATTGTCAATTTTTTGTTGTCGTGGCCAGCGAACGACGTTACAATTATTCGGGACGTGAAACTCAGGTACGCGGCATACGTCATTCCTATGTCTACCTACGTTAAATTGTCGTGAAAACAAGCTTATGTGTCCAAGCGGTTAACTCCTACTGGTTGCTTACACATCAATAGTGGACACGGATCTTCTTCAGCACCCGATGACGGGTGCCGTACTAAGAAATAAGATTCATTCTGTTCCCGATTGCCGCTGATCTAACAGCTCGCGAACTGCTTCGTGTTCGCTTTCCGTTTCTAGATAAATAATATAAAAAATTATGGTGCTGAATTATTGTTGAATAAACCTTAGTAAAGAGTCTTGCTTATCATCATTATGATCGCAACTATACTAGTTCGCATATAGTTATGTAATTAGAAAAGATTTTACCAGCCCATCATTAGAAATGTTTGCTAAAAACAAATAAATTTTAGTTACTATTTTGCTGATTTACGTAACATTTTAATATTTTATTATGAGTTTGAGTTCAGGTTTACGTTTAAGAGACGATGCGTATATTTTTGGCGTATAGTATTTATTCGTAGAATGATAAATATTTATTTTACAACACGGATTCGCTTGAATTCAGTTCAAATTCTGTTTCCGTCAGTCTTTTTTCAGAATCGAGGTATACGAGTATTAAATTTTTGTTAATTCTTACCTTAATTTTTGACAGTTGAATGGATATTTGCAAACTCCAAATGTCATTATGGAAAATCCCAGAAAGCTGTTTCATTTTCAAGGAGCTAAAGTTCAGTCAATAGTTAGACCATTACGAATATTTCTGATACATAGTAAGATTAACTTCTTACCTAAATTCCATTTTTTTCTAACTATATCTTCTTCTTCTTTGTGGGCCCTATCAGGTTCCCTCGACGTTGGCGATCACTCTGGTGAATATATCTCTATCTTGCGCTGACCCGAATAGCTCCTCCACACTTCTAATACCGGTCCACTCTCGTACATTTCGCAGCCAAGGCATTTGTCTCCTACCAGGTCCACGGCGACCCTCTATCTTGCCTTTTAAAATTAGTTGGAGGAAGTGATATTTCTCCCTTGACCCAGATATGAAATTTACCTGACTTTTACTAATGTGAACAGTACTCTATCTACTCTAGCCCGCCTGAGAATTTCTGTGTTGGTGATCATGTCGGTCCATGGACTTTGAGCATTTTCCGGTGAAGCCAAATTTCAAAGGCCTCTAACCTGTTCATGGTATTTACTTTCAAAGTCCATGTCTCACATCCATACAGTAAGACCGACCACACATAGCATTTTAACACTGTTTTCCTTGGTTTTAAATTTATATTGTCATTGCAGAAGAGGGATTTCGTTTTACAGAATGCAGTTCTTGCTGCTTCAATTCTGCACTCAATTTCTACATCTTGGTCAAGAGTCTCCGTAAGAATGCTGCCGAGGTATCTAAATCTTTCCACCTTTTCGACATTGCAACCATTTAACTGTATCACTGATCCAGATGTATCCCAGAACTATATGGTGCAATCAAATAAACCACTTCGTTAATTTATTTATTTTATATTATAGAAACAACTAGTATTTTTGTTACTGATGAAAAATTTCATGGTGGGTACTAAGATTTTTCTTTGTAATGTGTTATTTGTGGTATGTATATTTAGTAATTACCGGTGATTTGCGTAGTGTACAGGTGCGTCTGTTGTGAGTATGTTTGTAGGTGTGAGAAGCGACGATATGTGAAGGGACATGTAGGCGCATTAAACAGTTTATATCAATGACACATGATCCTCCTTTTAAATTTGGAAAGCGATTCCGAGAAAATGTCGATGTTAGAGAGATGCCTAAAACCACTTGGGACCATCGGGACCTATTTAATTTATATCATTTTCGTCGATCTTATATTTCAAGATTTAGAGTATTTAAATTTATAAATATTATCATCAAAAAAATGTCCCAAAAATGTTTAGTGGCCGAGTAATTGAGAAGTTTATAAGACAGAGATCCTGATCTCGATTCCCAGTTGCGAACGTTACCCTTTTCAATTTCTGTCTTGTTCTCTTTTATGTTTCGTTTTGATTTATTAGTATTATCCTTTTCTTTAATGCTAAATTGATGGGCGTAACCTTCAAAGGATATTAAATAGTTATTCCAATAAAATTGACAAGCATTTTATGTTTTTTCAACCTTTTCTAAATAAATACTTCCTTTATTCAAGATATAACTTTACTTGGTGTAATACCTACCTACAAAATGTTACCTTTCATCTTGTTCTGTTAATTTTACAACACAACAAACCCAGTAACCCAAAGATATAAGACCTTAGATCTTTACACTGAGGAAGAATTTCTTGTTGTCAAGTTGGGAATTTTCGCACACATAGGCTCATCTGACGTGTTTTGTTTTTAATCACTTCACCGAGATAACTGACATGGGATCCCAGATTACAAAACGCTTTTCAAAGGGTTCTTCAGAAGAAACTGGGGATCAGTGTTTTTACTCTGAACGTTATCTCAGTTTGAAACAATTTTATTAGAGAGGAAACCCGACACATTATTTTATATTATATTTACGGAATGTTTGACATCGTTAAAGAATATACAAAATTATTTCAGAGTCCCAAATAGTCAGAGTAAATCATCACATATCATGCTAGGTATAAAGTGTGGCAAATAATTTCTGAAAATCTTTTTTTTTGTTTAAGAGGATCAATTAAATAATAAAATAAACGTAATGCTTTTAAAGCTATTTATTAAATGCAAGAAAACATATATGAATAGTGGACAATAATTTGTTCCTTCAGGGCATACCTATTATATTTTTTCGTAAATGAAATGAAAATTGTACCTTTTCAAATACGTTGCAAACTGAAAATAGTTGCGATTGCGTTGATTTCATGAAACAGTTTCTCATTTTTTTTTTGTATTTCTTGGGCAGTAACAATTTCTATACATTTCGTTTTGAAGAGTTTTATTTCACAATGTACCTCTGTTATTTAATTTTATTATACCGGTTTCGACATATTCGTGTCATTTACTAACATTAAACTTTTAAAATGTTAAGATTGCTAGTGAATGTTGGGCATGTGTCGACACCGACAGCACATAATAAATTAAGCAAAAATGTACATGTGAAACAGGATTCTTAAAAAAAAAACAGGTTCTCATTTGGTCTTCTAATATAATTGGTATCTTTTTTCGTCTTTGATTCGTCGATTTGGTCTTTTAAAATAATTGTTTTTTATAATTAAATGAAACAATATATCTTAGTTACAACCACTTATTTATTTAGTTACACGCCGACCGGTTTCGGAACAACCGTTCCTTCTTCAGGGCAAACATATAATGATGACAATTTACAAAATATTGTGTGGGTACAATTTATCAGTAGGTGTTGTGGTAGGGGTGGGGGCGTGGCTAGGAATTGATGAAGAGTAAGTGGGGACAGAATGGACACCGAATGGGAAGAGATTTAATAAATCCCTTAAAAATAATGAGTCGATTATCAATAAACAAAAAATATTAACCTATAGCCCAATATTAAATCTCTTCCCATTCGGTGTCCATTCTGTCCCCACTTACTCTTCATCAATTCCTAGCCACGCCCCCACCCCTACCACAACACCTACTGATAAATTGTACCCACACAATATTTTGTAAATTGTCATCATTATATGTTTGCCCTGAAGAAGGAACGGTTGTTCCGAAACCGGTCGGCGTGTAACTAAATAAATAAGTGGTTGTAACTAAGATATATTGTTTCATTTAATTATAAAATGGATAACCACAAAGTGATAGCTAATTTCAAAAATATAATTGTTTTTTTTTCGTCTTTGATTCGTTGATTTGGTCTTCTGACATAATTGGTTACTTTTTTCTGTATGACATCGACTTCCCTCATATGCGACAGTACGTAAAAGCAGAAACTTCTTTCATGGCCTAAGCAAATCGATTATATTTCAGTTTCCTGTCAAGTCAAGGAAGTTCTTTGCGATATCTTCCACTAAATTAACAAAATGGCGTGTTCACCGGGTGTCAGGAAGGAGCTCTCTCAGCCTGTAAGTGTTCGGACCTGCCGGAATGAAAGTGCTAATATGTTCGACAATACGGAGATCCTTCTTATTGATTTTTCTCTTGACAGAGCAGACAGCGAAGTTATTTGCTTGGGATTCGTTGTTATCTACGTTGAAAAATAATGTAACGCCTTCAGGTGTCTCTGAAGGAAATGATAATAGGATTTTACCTGCTTGCGAACATATGGATGAACGTTTCATGATTCGTTAAAATTTCACATTGATATTTTAATGGGTCGAGTATTATTTCGGCAACTGCGCAAAATTATTGATATATTTTTTTTAAATCTACACAATTGTTTAGATGATATTCTTAATTTTGTATCACCTTACAGTAACCCCCCATCTTCATAAAAGGATCGGACCCTAGATGAACCAGGAAACTACTCGATATGGACAGAAACTCGCTGAGGGAACTGTTGACTGGACAATTAACGGGACACTGCCATCTCAGGAGACACATGCAGATATTGGGAGTGGAAAACACCAATATATGCAGAAAATGTGAAGAGGATGAAGAGACTCCAATTCACCTATGGTGCCAATGTCCTGCCCTGGTGGGAATTAGGCTCAGATACCTGGGGAGACATACAGTAGAACCAGAAGACATAGCCATATATCCAATGACAACCCTGGTGAACTTTATTAAAGGGACTGGTTTGTTATTAAAGGATTGAGGTAAAATGGGAGATAGCACAATGGGCCTATGACCTAAGTGCTCCCAGGAACTGCTTGTAAACCGTCTCCGCCTTAAAAAAAAATCTATCTTTATACTGTGTAGACAATACTGAACAAGTTATGTGACGTTTTTGGGCGAGTTAAGGCTTAGAAATGAATTCGTTAAGTTGGTATTGAAGATGCCAAGATTAAATAATGAGGGAAGAAACCTGATATCCGATTATTCGCTACGTAATATCGTTTTATGTAAGAAATGAAGAAATGACTAAATCAATTCTAAATCTCATGCTGCCGACATCTATAAGAATAATTGTGCTCGGGTATCAGTTTCCCTTTACTTTATCGAGCTTCAATGTAGGAATGTTACAGAATTTGTGTCAGAATCGTATGGTGTTATATTATATGTTCAAGTCTAATTTAAACATAAAAAACTAATGCAGTTACACAAATATCATTATAAAATCCGAGTTCCACTGTCGTATGTTACCTTATAACTCGCGCTTTGCAAGAGACATAACTTTTGACCGTGTAAACTTAGACAAAGTAACGCCACGCCCCACATCTCTCACAATTTATTTTGATTATAAGTAATCATGCGTAGGACGTAGGTAGATACTAGTACATGTGAGTGCGAGTAACTGGAGCGGGGTACTACTTAAGCCGGCTGTGTGTGTTTTCAGGAAAACTCCTGAAAATTTCAGCGGAGTGTCGCCTCCTCCATATTTGTTTTGGGTAATGTGTTTTCACTGTCATCTTATTTAAGCATAATGTCTAATAACTTTTCAAGATATCTCCATTTCTCTTTAGTTTCTACCCCCGGGGACCGTAGTAAGAAAGGTCTAACAGAATATTTTTTTATTATTTTAGATTGCAAACATATTCCATAGAAAAGTGTCGTAAGTCAGCAAAGTTAATTTAAGATGAGAGCATTAACAAATGAATGAGTGATGAACAAGCGGTCTGTATTTTATTTTTTATTATTATTATTGTGACAGCTGTTTCGGCGTTCAAGGTCATTATCAAAGTTGATTACGTCACATTGAGACGACTTTTTATGATTTAATTTACCTGTATTTGTAATGTTTAATGTGATGTGTGAATTTAAGAGTAGATTGAGTTTTTTTAATTAACACGATGCCTCACACAATTGATTTACGAAGCACATCAGTTTTTTACCGAAAACAGATGTAAAAAAAATAACTTTAAACATCATACAAATAAATAAAAAGGTAGAGAAAAATAAATTCATGTAAATAATTCGTCCAAGAAGAACGGGTTGCTTTGCGGAGTTTGAATATTTCATCAATTTTCAAAAGTTTAAATAATAGTTTTTTTTATAATCGTTATTTTAAATGTTGGCATTATTTTTCGATGATCCTGTATTTATCGACAAGATCACAAAATTTGCTATAAAAAAAGATAAATGGACTCAATTATTTAGTGGAACGAAAAAAACAAATCAGATGAAAAATGTATGAAGCACAATTGGAAAATAAATTAATCGAATGTACTCGTACTATTGAATAGTCGCTTTTGTCATGTTATCAAAAAGTGAATATATCATCTGACTTAAAGAACCTTTAAGTTGTCTAATAATAAAACAAAAACGAGACTCGTTCCTTAAAATTGTCCTGATATATTTTTAAAATTGTTTTTTCAAATGTTTTAGAAACTAAAATGCTAGTAAACATGCGTAGTAATTTATTAAAACAAATTATTAGATACTTTTTTACCTTTTTTTTTTTTTTACTTTTCTTAAATTAGAATCACACAAAGAACAGTTTAGCAGAGAAATAAATAGGTATGTGTCTTATGTAGTATGCATTACATTTTTAAACATTGTTTAAAATGTCTACGCTTATAAAATCGATTAGGCTTATATCGCGTACTATGACTCTTACCCTAGTTTTATAAAGAAATAACGCCACGAAGCAGAGAGCGAAAAAGCGTAATATTAAAATAAAGCGATAAGTTTTATTTACGAGTTGACTACCCCATTCAATCACGGGGGAGACAGATCATAAAATAATACACACATCGTTGAACTAAATTCATTTCTTGAAGGAGAACGCTTTATATCTATTCATTAAGCTCTCTTTTTTATTTTAAATATTATTTACGTTCAAGAAAATTTCACATAATGTTGATATTTAGATTTTTTTAAATGATAAGTAATGTGCTGTGTACTGTTTTCAGAGAATCTTCTCATAAACGATTATTTTGGGCTCCGTTATGTTAATAAATAAAATTGATAATTTTTTTAATTGTTTTTATGGTCTCTCTTATCGGGGGTTGGAAATCTTAAGAATATTAGAGAGCCAGTCGGTTGTGTAACCCGCGTTCCTTGGGCTCAATGATTATTTTTTTGTTATTCGATTAATTTGTATTTTTTCGTAATTTAGTAAACCAAAAGAAATTAAGCGAAATTATGAAATATATTAAAAACTAAATAAATTGTACGTGAAAGATACTCAGAATTGAAACGTTGCTTCAAATGGCTTTAGCCGTGTTGATTACCTGAACTGAATATCCGGGTACTTTTTTACATCCGTCTTTCCCATCTCCTTTCAGTTTTTAATTAGTTTTCAACCTAGTTTAGTTAGCCCTAATTAGGGACCCGTTGTCTCACTGGCCCCAGACGGGAGCAGTTGGGCCTCTTGTTCGGTATTTACACTTAAAAAATGAACTGATTTTTTTATTAATTTGATACTATTTATATTCCCTCTATTTCTAAAATTCTCAAGAGCATTCGTTGTAAATCATTCGCCCATAAGACAATACTTATAATCAAAATTACATACGTCTGGCGTATACCGTGTCATCAGTCTATGTAAACATCTAACAGAAATCGTCTAGTCGCCGAGGTTCATTCAGAGCTTCTGAAATAATAAGAGCGAGGGCCGCGGGCCGTCCCTTTCGACCCCTGCACAATAAGTGACGCCATGTTGGGAAGAGATAGATACATAGGTAACTTTGATCTAAATGAGTAAAAAAAGAAAATATTGTTTTTTTTAATACATTAACTTCACCTAGTAGGGCATTGAGGAAAGCAGAAAATAGTTTTCCTCACGGCCTATATCATCTTCGAAAGTGCTGTGTGGATAGGTGATCTAGTCAGGCACCGTCACAATAATGATCAGATTATAAACATCCCTACGTCATTTCGTGATGTGACAACACCGAGTCAGCTTGTATTCGGACTTTATGTTACATTAACTCCACCCAGGAAGCCCTGAGTGGTTGTGAGGGGTCTTTTTGACGTCAGGAAGGAGTGAACATAAGTCTTCAAGATACCCATGTTGTAGGAAGGAGTACACACAGAGGCCGGAAAATCGTTCAGCTCAAGAACGAGTCGTGGAAGCGACCCGTTCTCACGTGACAAATATCAACCGTGTACATATGTTCCTGGCTGCACGGTTCCTCCTTGTCAGATGTGTCAGGTGTCAAGTGATGGACAGTGTAACGCTGTCCGAAACGTTGGCTAAAGAAGAAGGTAGCGCAACACGGCATAAAAACCCAAAAGTAAATCATTATAATTATATTTTTTTGATAAAAAAATCTACTATCCAGCAGATTTCCTTCATTAACTTGTGTCTGGAATAAAAAAAAAAAAACTGTAAATAATATATATATATTTTTTTTTTATGAAAACTTCTTCGGCAAGGTATTCACTTTTTGATGGCATTATTTATTTTTATAAAAAAACAAATAACTTTGTTTACATTGCTTTTATTTATACACAATCAACATGTTTCATGAACGATGTTCACAGTTATTCGTCTTTTTATTAAAATGTTAATAATATTTAGAAAAGATTTCAAAGGGAAATTAATAACGGAAATCAAACGCAAGTGGTAGTTATTTCGCAGACCTTCAAAATCGAATAAAGGGGCGGAGCACTTTCGCATTTCCAGTTTATTTTTTTACTGCGCCAATCATCGCTTGGAGAATTATGACTTCATAAACCTGGCCATATAATATTCTGACGATACTTTGTTTACCGATGGGTGCTCATTTCGCCTTCAGACATCAACATAATTTACTAAATTCACTGTTGCTAGGCGGGTAATACGTGCTAGGTAATGTTACGTTACGCAGAAAGAAGTTTAGCAACCAAATGTTCAAACTTTGGCAAATCTTTCTAATTTTATTTTGGATTATTTATATTACAATTATTTGTAAGTGTATGGTCAGTCATTAGATGCAAATCCAAAACGTGGTGTCATATTAATACATATCTCACCGTAATGCGAAACGAAATAGAACAACTTACTATTATTATCCGACTGAGCGGTTCCTTTGATAATACTGAGCGTAGATCTAGAGCTATAGTTAGCAAACTTTATAGACTGAAGTTTTTTATTCCAAGAATAATATATCTATCGTTGGCGGAATCCCTAATAAGATATGGAATAACTACATGGGGACATTCAACAAAAACAAATCTTCTTTCAGTGCAAAATTTACAATTTTCCTTAGTAAAATTATTATTAAACAAAGCTGAATACGAACAAAGACATGATGTATCAAAATCATTACTATATAACTCTGTAAATGTATTATCTGTTCGTGCTATATTGTGGTTAAAAATGGCAAATAAGCATACATCTCAATCTGAATATAATTAATTAGTGGTACATGTTCATAATACAAGACTAACTGCAAACGATGGACTTGTTATTCACAGATACCTAAATAAAAATGGTCAAAGAACTCTAGACTACCTCGTACCAATAATTTACAACATGTTACCCAATTCAATAAAAAGCTGTGAATTGACTTTCAAAAGGAAATGTATGATAAAAAAATGGTTATGTGAAAGAATTTTTTTGTACTAACCTCCGTTTTTAATGTTTTTTTCCATTATTACAATCTTTTTTCTTTTTCTTCCTTTCGTTTTTCCTCTGCTCTTTATTTTATATATGTGTAAAAAAATGTGGATGTATATATATATAATGTAATAATGTGTATATATTATGTACCTGTTTAAATTTAATTTTTCTAAATAAAGAAAGAGAAAGCAAAGAGAAAGTAAAGTAAAGAGAACCCGTTGACAAACTGATATAAATCAGTAACGGGACTTCATGTTAAATTATGTAAAAAAAAGAATGTTAAATAAAAAAATAAAAAAAAACAAAAAACAAAAACAAAAAAAAAGATGAACTCAGTTGAACATGTTGGTAAAAAAAGTAAGTTACCGGTGACTGGTGACGTCATATGGCACCTTATTTTTTTAGCGGGCATCTGAAATTTAAAACTTACGAACTGAAAATTAATTCAACTCTAAAAGTAAAAATGAATATTTAAGTTAGAATTTCATCTATAATATAAAAATTAATGTTTGTTTGTTCGTACCTTATGCGCGGCCATAACGTTCATCCGATTGCGATGAAACTTTGAGAATATGATGTACGCACTCGGGATGGTTATAGGAGATCAGGCTTTATGAAATTATTTCCTATACTATTCATATGATTGCGATTACAATTTCATCCGATTGCTATTAATTTTTTTTATTTGTTGTGAACATGCATGTGAATACTTCTATATCTATACTGGTGAGCTCTGGCATTATGAAATTTGCATAAACAATTAAATAGGTCACGGTGGATACGGTGGTCTTACATCGGGGCGATACTGAGAGTATCTTTCACTCCGGAACGCGCAGCAAATATACTATATATTATTTTTTAAATAATTAATTGTGAAATAACACAAATAAATTAAATTAAATTTATTTGCGCACGCCGGGTTCGAACCCGTGGCCTTCGGAATGGGAATCCAACGCCCTACTGCTGGACTACGCCGGCCGTCATTTAATTAGCATTGCAACGCAATCCGGGTATCAGCTAGTTTTAAAATAATTAAAATGGACTTGGGTTCCTTATTCCGAATAGTAAAGTTTTATCCAGAAAAATGATTCGTTTATCAGGTCAGGGGTGCTAGCATGGTCGATCGATAAGGATCGGTAGGATAATTGTAGGTAACTTCTCATCGTTCCCTAGGACAACTGCAGATCGCTAACATACAAACAACAGTTGATATCGAATATATTAAGGACACTTAGTCATTGTGAACCTATTCGTTTGCGATCTGCAGTTGTCCTAGGGAACGATGAAAAGTTACCGACAATTATCCTATCGATCCTTATCGATCGACCATACTAGCACCCTTGGCCTTCTAGCACAATCGATCGATAAGGATTGATAGGATAACATTCGGTAACTTCTCATCGTTCCCTAGGACAACTGCAGATCGCTAATGTACAAACAATAGTCGACGTCAAATATATTAAGGACATTTAGTCATTGTGAACTGTTACTTACACATTGGCAATCTGCAGTCATGCTAGGGAACGAGGAGAATATAGTTATCATATCAATTCTTATCGATCGACCGTGCTAGAGGGGCAGATGACTATATATAAGTTCAATCTGTATTTTTGTAAGAAATAAGTCGTTTACATTAATATTATTTTGTCGTTATTTATAAATAATTTCTTAATGATTCAATCTTCGACTTACTTACTTACGTAATATTTGAAATCTGAGTAACAAATATAGATCTATTTATCTTGTATACACGTGTAATGAAAGACATATTTCATTTGTAATTTTTTAATACTCTCATTATACATGAATTTAAAAATCAAGCCACACAAATACAATAAATGCAATTATAAACAGAGGGTAACACGACTTCGGACATTTTTAACCAGTTATTCTACATGCGAAATTGAACAAATTATCTTCTAGGTCTTTTTATTTCGACGAAAAAAAAATCATGTTCTCCATACTTCTATTCATATTCTTTAAAAATAACAAAAATCTTAGACAAACATCAATACTTCCTACTCCAAAATGTAAAAAAACAATAGGACAATTAAATCATAAATATCTCGGAGTAAAATTTTTTAATTCATTACCAGAAAATATTAGAAACATGAATACCAATATAAAAGAATTTAAAACTCACCTTAAAAAGCACACTCAAAACCTGAACTAAATCATAACAAATAAAAATTATATAATAACACCCCTCCCCCCCTCCTTCCATACACACAAGCCCTGCTTTTTTTTATGGGGGTACATCAAACATATATATTATATAATTAATAAGTGTATAAAATGTATTTGTAATTTATGTATCTTTTTTGAATTATTAATAAATATAAAAAAATAAAATAAAAAATACACAACTCCAAACTCAAAAATTGTATTGAGAGGATGTATTTTTTCAACCTCAAAAAATTTTGTAGAAAAAAGTTTCTCATGTATCATTAGTTAAATAAGAGCCCGATTTACCACACCTGTATAGTCATCATCCAATATTAACATACAATCAATGTGACTTTTGAGCTTGCTTTGCAGACCAAACTTTTAAAAAAATTGGTTCAATTTCACATAGGTAGAGCCTCAAGTCTAGTTCTGCATTTAGGCTATCAAACCACCGAGCGTAAAACGCCGAAATTTGAAAACGTTGAGCTGAGTTTTAAAACGTACATTCGTGCCACGATATTGCGTACCCCCAATGTTTGCTTAGCGTACCCCAAGGGGTACGCGTACCACAGGTTGAAAACCACTGCATTTGAGTGATGCAAGTGTGTTGTGGGCGTGTTGAGTGTGCCCGAAATAAGTTAGCTTTCTGTTACTAAATAAATAAAAAGATGGGTAAATTTATTTTATATTTGAAAATTTATTTTTCAATTTCATTGACCCTACTGGGGCCTAAGAGATGAGTGTTTGGCAAATCGGTAGATATAGCGACTCTTTGGAATAAATAACAAGTTTCCATCTTCTGCGGAAATGTCATGCGATAAGGGATCTATAATATAAGCTACTTTAGAGTTCATTACCACATGACATTACCGCGATAGATGGAACATTGTTATTTTAAAGCGTCGATTGATCACACTTCTACAGATTCAATCAATTTCAATTTCAATTTCATTGCCGGCAACCCGGGCGTTTATTGAGGTTATACAGTAATTTTATAACTAGTAAGTTACCCGCCTCACTAGACGTTGTCTGTCCTGAGACGGGTAATAATTAAAACATTAAAAAAGATAAAGGTGTACCGGAAAATAGTCAGAAAATAAACAGAATAAACAGAAAATAAAAAGAAAAAAGGTAATACTTAGAACATTAAAAAAGATAAAAACAGGAAAATATTCACAAAATAACATGAAAATACAAGTTGCAAGAATAATAAATCAATAAGAAGAAAGAATAAATATCTATAATTGGAAATAAAACAAGTATAAAAATTAACCATTCAGTTCTTTAATCTCTATTATTTCAGTGATGTAAGTAATTCTGCAGAATGTCTCGTGGATCGAATAAAAGGAAAAAAACATTTTCCAAAAAACATATTTTTTTAAATGTTGAATAACTTCATTTTGTAGAACGACATTCGCTTCCTCTTTACTTCACTGTGACTTCTTGGGACTTCCACCTCACTTCGGCTCTCCAGTGAAGGGTTTTATAAGCTATAACATTTTTATAACACCTGCTTTAGAGCGGTTAAATTTTAACGCCCTTAGCCTATAATAACATTTTGCGAAATCTTAAATGGAGCCCCGTTGAATATTTTTCCTCCTCTTTCCCGTGGGCGCCAACGAGTTAATTGAGTTTAAATTTACTTTTAAATTCTCACTGAAGATATTTAGAGGCAGTTTAAAATCTAATTATTTTCATCGCGCCTACGCCGGTGAAATTATTAAACTATTTTTTTATTAATCAAGGAAAACTGGTAAGCCTGAGTATTTTAAGCCGCGGTATTTCTTATTTCTACCGATTTATAACATATTTCTCTTGAATACTTTCTGTTTTTAAGTTCCTAAAAAATATTTTTATTTATGAAGCTATCTTCGTAACCGGCGTAACGGCCGCCGTGGTCCAGGGGCAAGGCTTGTGACTAGAGATAAGCAGATCGCGGGATCAAATCCCGGCGTGCACGGAAAATTTTTATTTGATTGATTTGTTTTTTCACAAATTATTTAGTCCAAATAACCTGGAAATTATTTAGTCCAAATAATCTGGAAATTATTTAGTCCAAATAACCTGGAAATTATTTAGTCCAAATAACCTGGAAATTATTTATTCCAAACAATCTGGAAATTATTTAGTCAAAATAATCTGGAAAATATTTAGTCCAAATAACCTGGAAATTATTTAGTCCAAATAACCTGGAAATTATTTAGTCCAAATAGCCGAAGTATGCACCTCGAAAGAGATATTGTGTGGCTTTATATGCCGAACTAAGACAAGTATTGGAATAATGTAAATTTAAAAATAATTATATTCTTATCTTTCACTGTAATTTTATTTCATAAATCTCAATTATAATGCTAAGCCATCGTAGACGTAGTAAATAACGTAATAAATAATATATAGTAAGAAAAAAAACTATCTTCTCAAAATGCAAAAAAAAAAATCTCTTATTTTCCAGGATAAATAGACAAATATTCCTTTAAGCGAGCTTTCAAGTTTAATTAAATATTTTAATATTTGCTGGCGTAAATCTTTCACTGTTATCCCAATTCCTGTACCTATCCAGGAATCAAAACGAGTTCGCTAAATAATAATTGTTTTGAAAATTCCTAGAATTTATTATTAATAAAATTTACAGCACAGATATTCCTTAATTACAGTAATTATATACAGGAACCTTCGTTATTCGTCAATAATTTTATTTACTAAGAAATTAAACATATTTTAATATCTTCGTAAAATATTCGTATATGAGTAAGTAGAGTAGAAATTTATATGTGAATGTGACTACACAATTAGCTACCTACCTAAGCGGTTCAATAAATCCACATTGAACTAATCGATATCATTCTGAAGCCTTTTAATTCACTTTATTGCAGTAATCGATGTGCTTGCTTAATTTATGTATTGCTCAAAATAATTTTGAGGTAATTTCGACTAAATAATTTCCAGATTATAAGGAATAAATAATTTTACCTTGAAGTATATATTAAGAGGAAATAGAGTAACTTCTGGCCCATACGGGAGCACAGAATACGGTGCTCCAGTATGGGCCAGAAGCGCCCACACTTCCATGGTCGACGTTCAGCTTAATGCCACAATGCGAACCATCAGCGGAACCTTAAAATCTACTCCTCTCCCTTGGCTCCCCGTACTTGCAAATATAACCCCGCCAAGTATCAGGTGAGAGATTGCTACACTGAGGGAATACAAGACGGCGCTTCAAAAAAGCGCAATTCCTTTGCACGATGATGTCGTCTCTCACCCGGCATGCCGCTTGAAGTCCCGAAAACCGTTCTGGACGGAAGGAGAAAGACTCCTCCGATCACCCCTCACCCCAGAAGACAGGTGAAAACTTGAGTGGATATCGTTCGACGTGGAAAATGCCCACCTCGTACAAGACCCCACTGAGAGACAGCTTGGGTTTTCATTGTATCACAAACTCTGGTCCGCCATCAATAGGATAAGGTATTCCCATAGCCATTGTGCCCTTATGATGCATAGATGGGGCCTTAAAGAGTTGGCGATGTGTGAATGCGGTGAGGTGCAGACCACCGTACACGTGGTCAACGAATGCCCACTCCATTCACTCCCCGGCGGGATTGATGAGGTCCACAGGGCGACGCCTGAGGCCCTGGACTGGCTCGCAGACCTAGATGTCCCCTCTGACCCCCCACCATACGAAAGAAGAAGAGAAAATAAGGATTCGACAAATGGCAATATCATGGGGATAAGAACTAGGGGAGGATAGAATTCTGTTATATTATTATATTTTATGCTGTAGAAAACCATGATAAAACTTCAAAAATATTTTTTCTCGCCTTCGCAAATCAATTGATTTCATATCCGGTTATCGTAATATATAAAGATGAATGTTTCTTTCTTCTTTCATTGTGCGTTCCTAAACCGTGCAACCGATTGCGATGAATTGTTGTACGCATGCCCGCGAAGGTTTCTATATAAGTTTTCTATCCATCTCACCAGTATGAAATACTGGTGAGCTCTGGCGTTATAAAATTGCATAAAAAATTTGCAATAAGTGTTGTGGAGGTTGTTTGAAAGACGTGTGTATTTCATATAGTTTAGTGGTAGGAAGGGAAGGAGGGAAGGGGAGGGGAACGAAGATGGGGGGAGGATTGCGGATGGGGGGATGAAGGAGGAAGGAAGGCCAGAAGGTGGAAAAGAAACGCGGGAAGAAGCAGAAAGCGGAAAAGTGGGGTAGATGGAAGGAAAATGCGAGAGGAAAAGGGGTTGCTAGAGGGGAATTGGGGGCGGAAACGGGGTCGGGTCAGATAGGACACGCAGAAACAATTTCTGTTAGTATTTAATAAGTCTCGTTGTAATATAAAAAGAAAGTGTACATACAAAAAAATGTTAATATAAAAACAAATCAAATCGTCAATCAAATCAACGTTTTCATAAAAAACGGTAAATATTTTCATATTTACAGCATTTACGCAAAAAAATTATTGTTTGTGGATTGTGGAAATTTTATTGGGATAATAAATATGAAACACTTCTATTCATAAAATTATCTTAATAATTGAATGGTAAAATGAGTTATTATTACTAACTTGTTATCAGCCTTATATAAGTTTCGGTCAGCAAAGTGCAATTCAAATACAGATTGCAAAATTACAGGATGTGCTCGCATTCATAAAACCTTGCGTCATCTCCTAACTACTGATAAAAAAAATCTGAAAAAATCCTACATAAACAATATTTATCTTGTCTTGTATTCCGAGAACTTGATTTTTATGTTATTTTATATGTCCTGCGAATCGATGAAACATTCAATACAAACGCAGCGTGAGTCACAATGAATAAATGCATTGTTAGAACTTCTTGAATATAAATTTTGCATACGGCTTGGAAATGTTTCTTCAAAGAATCCCACGTTTGGGTAAATTATGTTCGATGAAACAGGGTTGCCACATTATTTTTATCAAAAAAAAAATGTTTACACCCATCCAGTTTTTAGTAATCGAATGATCATGTATGTTTAATACATATAATATTGTGTGCTAAATATAAATTACTAGTATTTCTGTGGTATATTAAATTTGTCGATTGATTAAAATAAGTATGTAAGAATAAATAAAGAGATTATATGATTTTGATGCATAGTCCATATATAAGGTAAGTTGTGAAAGCTCCAGTAAAAGAAGGAGTAATGAATTTGTTTTCCATAAAAACTTTATCTTTTCTCAGGTTTTCTACTAAAAGCTTATTATTTCTTCCGTTAAAATTTGTTCTTTTTAAGGTGAAGACATGCGAAAAGATGCAAAATCGTACAAAATCTTGTGTTTTAGTTTTTAAAATGTGTTAGCTTAGTAATAATATAGATGCTTCAATTAAATACTGTGAGTAGAACACATCTTGGCCTTTGAAGTAATAGAGTATTTTTTTGATAAGCTTTTTAATAAGCTTAGAAAAAAATTATGCGTCTGACCTATAAAAAATGGTTAAAAGTGAAAAATCTCCTACTTACAAATTCTTTTTCTGGTGTTGTTTTATTGAATAATGTAGCTAATTACGTTTCTTATAGAGTGATCGGAAAATATTTTAATATTTGCATCTGAAGTTCACAAAATAAAATAAAACGTGCATTTTGGCGACGTTTCTTTTCAGTGAATAAAAATAGGCGGTACCCAACGAATTTGTAACTGCGAATTTCACCCTTCTGTCATGTACAAAAGAATTTTAGCACGTCGCTCAGTCTACGCCCAGAACCCGGGGCCAACGGACATGCCTTAGTCTACGCGGCGCTTCGATCTTTAAAAATGTACTTGCGGAATAACAAAACACTGTTTGCTAGAGATTAGGGCTTTTGTTGGTAAACGCCCAGAAATCGTTCGCTCCGCCCGATTCCGAATGAGTCAAGGACTAGTGGATCATCTTAAATACATATATTTGCGCCCTTGAGGTCATTTTTCACAAAAATGGCGCTCTGCAAATTATCCAATTATTATCATTATTATTCGAATTAAGATTTTTTTTTTCGAATGAATGCAAATATTGGAAGTGGAGATAAAATCACTTCTTGACATCCGAGCGAGCTGTAAGACGGTTGATAGACTTGTTGTGAATGACAATTAGAAGAAGAAAGCACTGACACGCATTTTTCTAAAATTGGGTGATATTATTTTGTAAAATGGCAGCAGTTAAGATCCAGTCCCTGGGGAGGAAGTTTTAATCCTCAATCAAACCAAAAAATATGTATTTTAAATTGGTTACTAACGACAAAGAGATGGCGCAACTAGGTCAAATTATGAAAATAGGCGTATTATGATAAAAACAACAAAGTTTTTTAGGGGATGATTTTTAATATATCATTGAAATGATTCAACAGCTGAGAGCAACGACGTAAACTTATTTTCGGTTACATGCGTAATTTACGAGAAAATAACGAGATGTCACAACGTAGCGTTCAATAGTAAGCCTTTGACATGTTTTGTTGGTCATTTTTAATAACAATGGCATTAAAAATATACGTAAGCAGAAGCACACTGTTTACAAAACTATTTCTAAAAATTCATCAAAATATTACTATTATTCATTAAAAAAGTAGAGGTCCGTGAAAGAGGAAAAGTGCGGACATAATGGTGTTTTTAATTTTCAACGATTCTTAGTGGTTAACCCTGGTCCTGATCTCCAAACTTTAAGTGTATTTTATAGTGCAGCTTCTCAACAAGGGCCACATTCCGCTACAGACATCTGAAGCATGCCGCAGCATTTTTTGTCGCAGCTTCACTTTATTTATTGGAATTAACAGATCCGCTTGGCCACTTTTTCCTGAAATTCCATCCGAGATACGGAGATTAATATAAATGCCATTCCTATCCTCTTGTATATTTATTCTTTCAAAACTAGGACGGATAAAATCAAGAGTCAAGAGAGACATCGATTTCAAAATGATATTAATTTATTAGTAAACGAATTAAAATCATTTTTTGATGAAAAAACTTTGCTTAACTAAGTAACCACCACGCCGTTTCCCCGCAGGGGTAGGCAGAGAGGACGGACCGCCAAACACCTTGGTCTTGGCACACACTCTTTGCCTCATTCACATTCATACATCGTCTCATACATGCTCTTCTATTTTTCTGACTCTTGACATGGCCCGACTCAAGTATCTGATTCACTTGATCGTGTCATGTCTTCCTCGGACGTCCCCTACTTCTTATACCATTCAAACTTGCATCATATATTTTCCTTACGCTCCTTTCTTTGTTCATTCGCTCTACATGCCCAAACCATCTGAGGGTTCCTTTCTTAAATTTACTCATTACGCTTACATCAGCCTTGCATTCTTTTCGAATCCCCACATTTCTCACACGATCATACATGGTTTTACCACACATATGCCTCAGGGATCTCATTTCAACAGCATTCAGTCTACTTTCATTCTTCCTCTGCCAGTTCCATGCCTCACTGCCATACATTAGGGTAGGTACAAGAACTCCATTGTGAACTGCTAACTTCGCTTCTTTGGACAGCTTTTTGTTAGCGCCGACGGCATTCAGTCCTCCATTAATGGAGTTACCTGCATTTACCCTTCTTTTAATGTCTCTATCAGCCTCCCCATCTTTCGTAAACATACTACCCAAATACACAAACTCATCCACCTGCTCCAAGTATTCATCGTTCACAATCATATCATCGTTTTCGTACTCTCTCTTTCAAATGTAAAAAAACTTTGCCTAATGTTTCAAATCTTCCAACAAGAGAGTAAGTAGTAAGAAAAACATTTTTTTTTTGAGATTCATAGGATTATGACTTTGAAACAATATATTTATTTTTATCCAAATATACCCACTAAATAATTCTTTATAAGCTGTGTGATACTTACATACAAATGAAAGTCTTTTTGTAAGAGGTTGACACATGTTTATACAGTCATTATTTGGAAGCCATACACGAATATGTAAATATTTCCTCATGGTTATTGTAATGATCTTAGTTTGGAGACTAAGGAATACTAATGAACGAATCAGATGGATTTTGCTGTATGAAAAAGGCTTGTTTACTTGTATGAGAGATACTCTTCCACTAAACATTCAAACAGTTGTTTTATTTAATATTATGTATACTAGTTACCGGAGTCCATATTATATTTTACCTTTCTATAAACAAAACAAGATCATTATAGTATGTGTATATGTGATGACCGTGGCCGGTTTCACATTGAGTTCTGGACTCCTGTAGATGGATCCAGATTCATTTGGGGTGGTACTCCAATAATAAGGTCGTAGGTAGACGATAACGTTTATTAAGAGATTATGTACAGGGTTCCTTCTTAGGAAGTCTGAAGGCAAAGAGGACGAATGGACAACAATCATACCTTTTATGCCTTACTCATGCTGTCTCACTCATGCACGCATGTCTCTTTCATACCGCAAGACATACGTTCATCACAATTATGTCTATCGCAAATTTAAACCAAGAAATCCCTATAACTTACTTTTTACTAAGGCATTGAGAAACATTTTCTTTACCGTGAAACCGGTTAATAATTTGGATGAATCCAGTTCGAAACTTATTAATTTTTCGGAACATTTTTTAATTTTTTATTTATTAATAAAGTTTTTTTAATTTTTTTTTTAATGTTATTACTACCCTGTTATTACTACCTTTTAATGTTATTAAACCATCGGTTTCGAAACATGTAGGTAATTGTGATTATATAATAGTGGTTGATACAAAGTTATTTGTTTTATTTAATAAAGTATTCAATTAAATGGATAGGTAGAGGATGATTTAATACTTTGCTAACGGTGATATGTTATTATCTAAGAGACATTTACATGCAAACACATTTTTACTATTTGTGTAAATACCAACATATTTAATATCTCAACTTTATCAAAAATAAATAAATAAAAAATATCGACGTCTAAAATGGTGAACTGAAAAACCTTTTTATTACTTCCTTCAAAGGTGACCAAAATCTAAACAAAACAAACACAAGGAATTTAAATCTCCCCAATTCTATGGGAGCATAAATAACCATAAAAGATATTGAGCATTGTTTTAACTGTGTTAAAATTTATCGCTGTTTCCTAACCGCTATTTTTGTGCAATAAAAGCACTTCAAATATTCAACAGCGAAAAATGCAACAAACACTGTCGGATATTTCAAGTGGACATTCGTACATACCATACTCATAGCATGTCTTGTTTCACGTCGTCCAATTGACACAAATATGCTTTAGCGGACGTGACCAGACATACATGAAGGTATTTTGGAGCGCCCGGATCGCATAAAATTCCGTCGGTCAAATGTTATGACAAGACTCGGGATTTCACAGTATTCATGTTCAACTTAATGGCTTTGATTCTTTGCTGACGTGATTATTATGTGCTCCTGATACTTTCACATAAAAATAAACTTATCCTTGAAGACAGTATTAACCAATTTCAATGAAAAATACAGAAAAAATTGGTAGTTCTTAGTCGAATATGAAGAGTTAAATATGATGGAAGTTCCAAAGGTCCAATTAGCTCAGTAATCAGTGGAAGGCAGATGTCCTGGGTTCAATTTCCAGATACGATCAAATCTTTTTCTGTATTTTCTGTTTTATATTTCTCATTTGAAAGTAGTTGAGAGTATTTAGTGATTAAAAAGTACCATTTGAGATTATACTCAATAAGTTATTCCAGTTTAAAAATTTTGTTCAGTCAGTTTAAAAACCAAGTTTCATTGCGCTTCTGTTTATTGTGTTCTTATTAATTCATTTACTCCAGTAGAGAGCCGAGTCTGAGTAAAACATTTGTAAAGTGCAAATCGACTGCTCCAAGGAAGACTGCAGTAACTCACTATTTGGTGTTTTTGAGTTAGTTACATTTTCGGGTTTCATAAATAATTATCTACCTCCCAAGAAGACTTTCTGTACTCTAACATTTATACACCCCGAGAAAAACCCATTTCGAAATAGTCGTAAGTCACGAAGTCATTAGTTTTCCATGTACTAAAGAAGTAAGTTGAGTTACTGCCCTTATCTTCGGATATTTTTTTTTGTCTACGGTCGTAAGTCAGAGTTACTTCTTTTATCCACGGAGAAATATCGATATTATCATTTAAACAGCGTTTGACCGTTAATTTTACAGTCATTGCGGTTTGCCTATTGCAGTGATAAAATGAAAAATATTTATTTATTTATTGGTAAGAGACAAAAAGCTTATATATAAAATAAATATATACGTTGTTAAATGAAGTCAAGCCAAAAAAGTCTCCTATGTTAAATATTGATTGGAGATGGAGTTTTATTACATATTAAAATTAGTTTTGGGTGAGGAGGAGAGGAAGAGGAATATAGGATGAGGATAGGAGATGCTCCGGATACATTCCACACTCTTGTATTAATTTTCGATCGTACGTGTTACTTCTAATCGATATTTGTAAAGTGTATTGTTAAATATTATTTTGAAATTATTTGTTATATTGTGCACATACACGAGGAATTGGTGAATTTTTTCTAAAGTTAGTTCTATATGTAGGCAAATGAAATAAATGGGATTGCCGTGTTGATCTTGTCGGAAAATGAATATTAATTAACATTATTAAGAATTTTAAATAATAAGATTTGGTCAAAAATTAAACGTCGTGTACGAAGGGAGTTGAAGTTATGGTAATTAAAAGATTCGGTGTAATTTGAAAAGTTTAAGTTTTGTTTATAATTTATGTGTTTAAATTTTTTTTTTGAATACTTTCAATGTGAGCTTGGTAAAAAGGAGTCCAGATCGGTGTGCAGTGTTCTAAGTGGGGACGGATGAACGCTGTGTATAAATATACAGAGAATTATACCGTGAAAGTGATAAACATGAGAATATTTAGTAGGACATTATTAGTAGGTAGAGCATTATCGTCTACAATGCAGTCTGGTAATTCTAAACATACGAGTATGTCAGACATAACCAAAATTTTTATTTAATACCGAATGCTAAAGCCTCAAAAAATTGGCTTGTTAATTCTTATTCTTTACATATTGTTTGTTCATATTATAATATATTATTAAAGAGTCTGATGACTTATTGGGTCCTTCATCAGCAAGATTTTAGTGGAGTGAATTCTGATGACTGTTGGAAGCCTGATGAATGTAGTAATTCAAGGTCTATAGAATTGAGTGTTGGTTGACTAACTTCTCCTAATGGCATGTTGCTTCTTAATTAGGAAAGAGGATTGTTCTATTGTTCTACTAAAACAACTGATAATATGGATATTCCGAGCACCGCATGTAATTCATAAAAATGATAACGTTTTCAAATACTTAAAAAAATTATTTCAATGTTTTAATCAACCTACTTTTTTTAAGAGCGCAGCAAATTTAAATGATACTGCGGATTAAATACAACCACATTCGGGAAAATGGGATCAGGTTGCAAATCAAACTGCTACTTTAAATGCAAGAATACTTTGCTCGAAGAATCGCGAAAAAAATGTTCTGGAAATTAGGATGTCATGCCATGCAGTCGAATTTTATTTGTCAATTCGTGGAATTAGCGCCAAAAAAAATCCTGCTGCAAAGCATAACAACTCCAGACGTGGAATTTCGTGAGAATATTATTTAAATGTGAATCAGCGTAACAAGTAATAAGCAACATGTTTGCCATGTTTTTGCAAACATTAGGGATCTCTGATAGAATGATAACATCTCACAAGACCTAATAAAATTCTCCCTGATATCAAACATTCGGTACACGAACACATCTGAGCCTTTCCTGTAGTGGAGTCCACATTACACCAGAAATCATCCGAGAAGATTTGCCTAGAAAGAGATCTGAGTATTTCCAAAATGTACAGGCTGTATTGGCAGAAAGAAAGAAGCGTTGAAAAACCTGCTTCACTGAGACAGTATTCAGATGTTTTTAATTTCCATTTACATTACATTAATTACATTACATTAATTACACTTTTCACAAGCCTAAAAAAGACTAGTGTGAGGTGTGCGAGAGATTTAAAATAGCCACAGAAGAAAAAAAAATAATATTTAAAGATGTATGAAACGCATCAGAAAAATAAAGTTCAGGCCATAACCGTCATTTTAGAAAAACGGATAAGAGGCAGGCCACTGGACAGATTAGTTGAACCCGTTGTTTAGTATAACCAAAAACAAAACATCAATATACTTAAACATAAATATCTGCTAGCATTACGCAACAGCCTACTGATTCCAAAGTCTTACCATAATTTCTATCTTTCACTAAATTCTTCCATTGAAGAAACATTGGAGATTCTAATGCCAGAGATGGGATATCTGATGATTCAGAAAGCGAATGAAACTTGATAATGTTCTTTTTATTCTTTCATTTTATGTAATTACTTACAAACCTCTTCTTTTTTATACAGGTAATAGTTTCTAAAAAAATATATTATTTTTTCAGTTGGTCGAACTAAAAATGTTTTTTTATGTTGCTTTAAAACACTAAAAACCGTAACTAGGTAATGATAAACTCTCAACTGTGTATAAATTATGTTTTATACTGTTAAAATAAAGCTACTTGTTGCTACTTCTATAATTTCTTTAATTTTTCCCTGTAAAAAAGAAGTAACTCAACATACTGCATACTGATATTATACAAACCCCGAGGAAAACAGCAGTAAGTCCTAAAACCCTAAAAATTGGTGTGAATTCGAAGAAAATACCGAGAAAATTCTGTACAGTTAGAAAGAGTATTAACCAACGATATTTATTCAATTTAAATAAAATTCAAAACCCTCATGTTAGATTATGCAACATTTTTTGAACTTTAAAATCGCTCTCCTGCAAAATGATAAAAAGTGAGTTACTGCAGTCTTCCTTGGAGCAGTCGAAATACGCAAAGAAATTCATAGAAATTATACTGTTCCTTTGATGAAGTCTCCTGACCTGCCTTTGCTTCTGGTATCTACGTGGAATATTCAAGATAAATAAAAGAGTATTATTATTTAATTAGAGTCCAGGCGTAATTTTAAAACCCACTTGTGTGTTGTCTGTCATAATATGACAGACTTACAGAAACCTACCTGCAAAATTGTCAGCGACAAGAAGTTTCCGCTACGTGGTATAAAATACATAAATACGAGTACCACCAGTAAGTGGAAATGAATAATAATTGAATTAAAAAATTATGGTTTTTTAATTGAAAGAGTATGAAAACATTGTGCAATATAGTAGTGAATGATGAATACATGGAAGAGGTGAATGAATTTGTGTATTTTTGGGAGTATGTTTACGAGAGATGGGAAGGCTTATGCAGATATTGAAAGAAGGGTAAATGCAGGTAACTCAGTCAATGGAGGATTCAACGCCTAACAAAAAAAATTGTCCAAAGAAGCGAAACTAGCAGTCTACTGTCGAGTGCTGGTTCCTGATGTATAGCAGTGAGGCATGGACCTTGCAGAGGAAGAAAGAAAGTATACTGAATGCAGTAGATATGAGATACCTGATGCTTATGTCTGGTAAAACTTTGTAAGATTGTGCGAGAAATGTGGAAATTCGCAAAGACTGATGTGAGCGTAATGAGTAAGATAGGGACGCTCAGATGGTTTGGACATGTAGAGTAGCGTGTGTCGCTCTCCATAGAGAGGAAAAAAACTTATTTTTAGATGTCCGGGGTCTCAAAAGTTGCGTATGATCTGAAGCTAGGGTATTCGAAAACAAAAAATAAATGAAATTGGTGTTCACTATTTAGCTCGCTAAAATGGCCGGAAGATTTCGAAAAAAATAGATTACATGATTCAGGAAAAAAATAAAATCAGGGGTTCATTTTTTATATTTTGTAGCAAACTTAATTTTTATTCCATTACATTATTTTAGTCCGCAAAAAAATAATTTTAAAACATATGTGGTGTGTTTGTTAAAAATATAAAAAGGGAAAATAACACTTTTTCTGGATAAAATCAAGTTACTAAACAATAACTACGTCAATTTTTTTTAACAAAACACAACGAATAAAAAATAATGGATGCTCAAAATTGAATGATAACAAGTTATGATAACAGTAATTATTGTGAAAAAAATATTAATTACCATAATTTAAAAATACATGTCCTAGGTGTTTTTTTCTGATTTTCAATGCATTTTAGCAAGCCAGTAACCATTTTTAAAAAAATAAATTTATATCCAGTTCTCATTTTCTTCGTAAGACGCAACTTTTGAGACCCCGGGCGTTTCTGAATTTAAAAGTTGAAATAATTGATACACCCTAATGTAGAGCGAATGAATGAAGATAGGAGTGTAACGAGAATATATGACGTAATATATGCCCGAAGAAGTCATGGCACAATCAAGTGAAAATGATACTTGAGTCCGGTCATGCCAAGAGTCAGAAGAATAGAAGAGATTGCATGTGATGATGTGTTAATTTGAATGAGTCAAGGAGTGTGCCATTTTGAGTTTTTTGGCAGTCCGTCCTCTCTGCTTACCCCTGCGGAGAAACGGCGTGATGATTAGTAAGTTACTTAATTATTAATATATAGATAATTTGTTTTTTTTTTAATGTTTCTTTATTCTTTGAATAGTAAATATAACATTTGTGGATTTTATGGCCGCCATACTAGGCACACGCCCATGTTATGGTGGCCGTGTTTAGTACCGTTTATGTGAAAAATCACTTCAAGGGCTCTATACAAATAAGAAATCCTAGGATCTATATTATTTTCCGGGCAATATTCACTTATAAGCTCTGCTATTGGTGGATTGAAAAAAGTATTGATGACTTCCCAAATATTTTGAAATACATCATTAATACAGTCACCACTAACCGTGTGGGGCCGTCTAATAGTTTATTTATTTTGACAAAGAAATAAATGTTTATCGCATATCATTTATTTCAAAGGCGATCATCAACAACTAATAATTTAACTACCGTGATAAATCTTCAGCAGTGACCATAAATAAACCTTTACAGACCCAACGCTTACTTTATATCTTACGGAGGTTGGGATATAAATAAGACCTCAATTAATTACAAAGAGATTGATTGAAACTATGTTGACCGGATCAAAAGATTTAAAAAAAAAAAAATTAAACATAATTCTCAAAATTTACACGTTCAAGAGTTTGTTAAGCATATCCGCGGCATTGTATTTTTTTTTACCAGAAATGTTTTAGTTAAGGTGAAGAACTACGAAGAAATGAAAAATCATTTGTTTTTTTGGTGATTAGAACTTCTAATCACCAGAATTCTGTGTGTAGTACAAATGTTGGCCTTTGAAATATTCGAGCGTTTTTTTTATAAGTTTTTTTTTTCCAGAAAAAAATAAAATGTCAAGCCTATAAAAACTGCTTTAATGTTCAAAAACTTCTACTTCCGAACCCCTATGGTTATTGTTTTATTATAAAACGTGGCAAATTAAGTTCTTTCAGTTAAAATATTTCAATAATTGTCTCTGAACTTGAAAATAAAACACAGTTTTTTTTTTGCAATGTTTTTTTCTTGCATAAATCAAAACCGGCGGCTGATGCCAAGTGATAATTTAAACCTTATCGCTATACAAGCTGTCCAGGGGTAAAGCGCATTAACTTCGGCAGATGATTCTACATGATGGTAGGAGTAAAAAAGAAAAATACCTTTTTCCGAAATTACAACTTTTTTATTCTCATACAAAAAATTTTTTTTACTGTAAGGTACACATAAATTCTCTGTGAGTGAGTAAAATTGGCAACGTTGCACATTTGTGATTGGCACGTATCCATGGAAACCGCGTGTAAACAATAAGAGGCCGAGATTTTGACAATTATAATTACGCTACCAAATCTTTGGTTTTAAATAAAAATTATTTAACTTTTTTATTCCTACCATCATGTAGAATCACCTTTCTAAGGTAATGCACTTTACCCACGGACATCCTGAATAAGGAATGTTATTGTTAGCGGGCCAATTCCAAATGTTACTCGAAGTTTAAAAAAAAAATTAAAACTACAACAGTAGGATGAACACTGTTGCCGCAAATTCAAAGTTAGATACAGGGCTACGTACACAATATTTTGTATGTTTGCTGCGATTCTAAAAATATTCAGTATTTCATAAAGTCCTAAATGTGTAATATTATGTTCCACCAAGAAGGCATAAAATATGAAATGATATTCATTGCGTCGTCTATCAGAAGTTTGAACAGACTCTAAGTTTTGGGATCACCATATCTTAAACTACGTATAAACACCCACATAAACTAAAACGGATGAAAACTCAGAACGATACTCATATTTTTTGAAAATACTATCCTTTAATAAATATTGAATCATAAATACTTATTTTCGTTGTTTGTTTTTGGGGTGTTATGCCGTGTTGTGCTACCTCCTTCTTTAGCCGACGTTTCGGACAGCGTTGCAGTGTCCATCATCAGGGCAGATCCGGCAGATCCGTCGATGAGTCGACGGTCGGCTAAAGAAGGAGGTAGCACAACACGGCATAACACCCCAAAAACAAACAACGAAAATGCTTTTGGCCGTGAAAATCTAAAAACGTATCTGCCATAAATACTTAGTTCGTGGAATATGTAATATTAGTGCAGATCCGTGAAAAAAGACTGTATTATATTATTGTAGGATTTGTGAAGCTTAGAAAATATTATTTTCCTTCGGATTAAAAATTTACCCATCGAATGTCAGTAAACTTGCAAAAATACGACATTTATCCAATGAAATTATAAAAATATATGACACGTTATATTTATTCCAGTCTAACCAAGTAGACCGCTTATGAAAAGGACAGCCATTAAAATAATTTATATTATATGAACGGACCGATAAAATATGTCGACTAGACAAGTGCTTCCGCTCCCGGACAACTGAAAAAAAAAACAGTTTGCAACTCAATTCGCTATCCTGTGTATGCAAATATGATGGTCCGACACTACCAACTTCTCAAAAACACGTTGTCAATGGCAACAAAAGCAGTGACCCGCAACAATTGCCGCAGACGACGACGCGAAAGTTCTTGGTTGCCATGGATACAGGCCAATATGTCTATGGTTAAACAAGCTGAGATAAATACTGAAAATGTAAAATTGTGTAGTGTTTGGTTGGAAACCATAGCAACCCGTCAATTTTAGTTTGGTGTCAGTTTTTCCATGAGCGGATGGCTTAATTTCATTCACCAAATGTCTGTCTAGCATTCAAACAAAACAAATACGTACGCATTTCAATAACGAATTATTAAATTAAAACAATCAATTTTGTTGATTTTCCTCTATATTAATTGGATAATTAATATTAATTAGTTTGAGTATTATTAGCCGAGGTTCATTCAAGTATTTATTCAAAAAAATACTGAAAAGAATTTACATACCTAGGTAATTATATGATTTTTTATTTTTTTTATTTATACTTCATGTTTTAACACACTGGATATAAAATCGACCACCACAGACAGGGTTGCAGGACAACCCAAAACACTTCACCATCTCACAATACATAAAATTAATTGTACATTTGGAATGAATAACTCTTCATGTAAATGTGAAACTCTTGTTTGTGTTAAACTTATTAAATATCTAGGCGTTATAGTTGACAATAACCTCAGATAGAAATACCAAATAGAAAATGTAGCAAAAATAGTGGGTCCACTGATTCATAAATTTATTTCATTGCGAGAAATTTTAAAAACACTTTGATTCTAGAACCTAGAACTCGACTGATATTATAATTATGTATGTAAATGGAAATTGTGAATCTTAACTTTATTTAATACCATATGAATCATCATGTACTAACCTACCTAATGTGTACCAAACCTGTCAATTTGACTGTCCTAGAAAGGGAGACCTACCTAGTTGGACAGTCAAAGCTACATTAAATTGTAAATGTATTTTTATAACAAATAAATAAATAAAAATAAAAAAAACACGGGCGTGTGCCTAGCACGAATAAGGATATATTACAAAAAAAAATCAATAAATAATTTTGGTACATACTTCATCGCATGATTGATATGTTATTAATTAGTTCCAATTTTAAAAATAAGTTAATTGCGCATAAATATTTCTTATTATTCTTTATCACTCCACTGATGGGTACATTTTCCAAATAATTGCATGATACCAAAATGTTGGTGTTAATTGCGCAAATTTAGTGCAGTTCAACAGTATCACAGCATCCGTCAACATCAAAGTTTTTTCAATGCACAATATTGTTGTACACATGGAAATGGTGATGTACAAAATTTAAAAAATACTTTATTTATAGAAATGATGATGATGGATTCCAGGGTGTTTATCAAGAAAGCGCTGGATCTCAGAACCTCCAAATTAGCAGATGAAGATTCTGAATGCTATAAAAACTATTTTCGAATGAGTGAACCTCTCTATTAAATACTTTATTGATAAAATGTCCGACAACATATCAAAACAGGATACGAAATGTCGGGAAGCATTGCCACCAAAACTGAAACTCCAAATTACACTACGATAAGCAACTGGAAATAGTTTCCAGTATTATCTCTTTTTTTGTAATAAGGCTGCTTCGGATCCCAGAGACTCGTTTCGCTAGTATTCATCGATAAACTTAACATTTTTAACAGCATCCCATCGTTTTTTTTTTTTTTTTTTTTTTTTTTTTTTAATTTAATGACAATACAAATTAAAATGAAAATACAATATAAAGTAAATTAAGAATATAAAGTTAAGTATTTTGTCCTCAGTCCTCCTCACTAGGTATTCCTGTTCCGAGGTGGACTGCAGGTTGTTGTATGGTGTTGATCATGATTTCCCATCATTGTTGTTGGTTTTTGTTGGTTTCCACGAAATATAAATAAATAAAGCAAAAGGTGTTTATGTTTATTATTTTGCGTTGTTTTAAAAAGTGTTTATGTTTATTATCTGTAGGTTGCGTTGGGGTTACTTAATAATTTTAATTAGTTCCTCATCTTCATGTTTCGTTAGCCATAATTTGATGTCCTTTTTAAACTTTTGTATATTCATGGTATTTTTTATTTCAATCGGAAGGGCATTATATAATTTTGTAGCATGGAAATAATGGTTTTTCTGGCCGAAAGCTGTATTTAATTTTGGAATGTTTAGTAGATTTGAAGATTTTGTCCTTGTAGTATAGGTGTGTTGGTCAGCAAGGTATGCATAATTTTCTTTAAATTTGAGTAGTGCATTTTTTGAGTACAGTTTTATAATGCTGAACACATTAAATTTTTTGAAAACTTCTTTTGATGGAGTTCTTATGGGGACTTTCAGGATTATTTTTATTATTGCTTTTTGTGTTTTAACAAGCTGCTTCATGTGAATGTTTGAGGCAGATCCCCATCCAATAATCCCATATTTTTTTTGCGTGATTGGCAAAGAGCATAGTAGACTTTATATAGATCATTTTTATTTAGTATATTGCGTATGTTTCTAAAATAGTACATGAGCTTTGTGAGTTTCTTTGTAATGCTATTTATGTGAGAGTCCCATCGAAAATTTTCATCGATTTCAATGCCAAGATATTTTATGTTTCTAGAGTGTGTTATGGTGGGGCAGTGACATGATTGTGTTAAATTTTTTCCTTGACAATCATGTAATTTGAGAGCATAATCCTCGGCTGGTTGTCCTCTGGCTGTTATTGAAAACGTTAAATATTTAGTTTTGTTGACATTAAGTGTAAGTGAGTTTTGCTTGAGCCATTTTTGTAGAAGTACAAGTCCGTGTTCAGCTTCTTTGTAAGTGGTTACCCAATCACTTTCATTAAATAAAATAACAGTGTCGTCGGCAAAACTAATGATTTTTCCTTTGATATGTAAGTTGCAGATATCATTTATATATATCAAAAATAATAAAGGTCCTAAGACACTTCCTTGGGGTACACCGTATTTGATTGGGAGAGGTTTACTTTTACGCTTTTCAATTTTAACACACTGTGAACGTTCTGACATATAACTTATTAGCAGATTTAAAGTTGTGTTTGACATCCCAATTGTTTTAAGTTTCTTGAACAGGATTTTATGGTCTATCGTATCAAAGGCCTTTTGTAGGTCTATAAAAATTGCCAAGGATTTATTTCCCCCATCTAAGCTTTTCGTGATCGTATTTATGATATCGTTTATGGCGTCGGCAGTACTCAAGTTTTGTCTAAAACCATACTGAGATTTCGATAATAGGTTATTATCTTCTAGGTACTTCATAAGTTGTTTTTTTAGTACTTTTTCCAATATTTTCGAAAAAGTACTTAGAAGACTTATCGGTCGATAGTTATTAATATCATTTTTACATCCTTGTTTATATATGGGTATGACAGTTGCTTCTTTAAGGGACGTGGGAAATATGCTTTTAGTTATAGACAGATTGATAAGGTGTGTCAGTGGGAGGGTAATTTCTTCACTGAGATGTTTTATTGCATTGGTTGAGATTAGTTCATCCCCTGACGATACATTTGGTTTTAAGGAAGTAATTATGTTTTTGATTTCGTCAACGGTTATCTGTTTGAAATTTAGTTCCCTTTCCAGATTGCAAGCTTCATTTGGTTCAACTGCATCATTAACACATAGTGTAATTTGTTTTGCTAATTTTGATCTGATGTTTGTAAAAAAATGATTAACATGATCAAGAATTTTGTCAGGGTTTTCGGCAAATAGAGTGGGAACCTTGTTTATGTTCAGTTCATCGATTTTTGTTGTATTACTGGTGGATATTGAATTGGTCACTTCATTTATAATTTGCCACATTTTTCTGGGATTATCGTTACATGCTTCTATTTTATGTTTATAGTAGGATTCTTTTGTAGTGTTAATGATGTTTTTGCAAATGTTTCTATATCTTTTGTAGTATCGTAGCATGTGCATATCATAAGGATTATGTTTAACTTTTTTATGTAGTTCGTCTCTTTTTCGTATACAGTTTATAATATTTTGTGAGATCCAAGGCTTAATGTATATATTTTTATGTGAAATTTTTTTTACAGTTTTTTTGGTATTGGTCAATATGGTATGTTGGATTATATCAATGAAGCTATTCCACGCATCATTTGTGTTATCAATATTTTGTATTTTTTTTCCAATCAGTACATTGCAAGTTTTGCTTAACGGCATTCCAGTTTGTTTCAGATT
This sequence comes from Limnephilus auricula, assembly GCA_951813805.1. Taxonomy (NCBI): domain Eukaryota; kingdom Metazoa; phylum Arthropoda; class Insecta; order Trichoptera; family Limnephilidae; genus Limnephilus; species Limnephilus auricula. The sequence continues at coordinate 39,080,836 of OX638393.1, forward strand.
TTTCTATTGTCGTCGGTCTATTTTGAGTTTTCTTTTCTTTTTTTTGTTTTATGGCTAGGATTGTTGTAAAATGATCAGTTATTGTTGATTCGTATATGACAGACTGCGTATGTTTTTTTGTTCTACTCATAATATGGTCAATGCAGGTTTTGGAATTGTCAACTTTTCGAGTGGGTTCATTTATAAGGCTTTTAAGACCATGTGAGGCTAATGTCTGCAGATATTCATTTTTTTGGGAATGGCCGTTATGCAGAATATTGATGTTTAGATCTCCAATAAGAAATACATTTTTCGTATCTTTTTGTAGAGAGAGTTCCTCATCCAAGGATTTAATAAAATGATCTAAATTGTAAGATGAAGGTGATCGATATATTGCTAATATAGTTGACTCCTTTCCGATTTTAATTTTAAGACAATTGGCATTTATAATATTAATTTCTTTCACTTCGGCTTTTATTTCATTTTTTACATATACAATTACGCCATCATTTTGTTTGTTACTCGTTAAGGTTGAGTAGGAAGTGTATCCAGCAATTTCCATCGGTGTATATTTATCGTTTATCCAACATTCAGTGAGAATTATGATGTCAAACTGGAGGCCAATATATTTTAATAGAATTTGCAAATCATCATAATTTTTATTTATGCTTCTTATATTTGTATGTAGAATTTTGAAATAATTATTTAAAGTAGTTAAAGTCTTTGGTTCAGAGGTAATTATTGTGGTATTCATTTTAGAAAACTAAATTCTTAAGTGGATGTTAAGGCTTTTTTTTAAAATTTATTTTATATTAAATTATTCTCACCAAGTCGTCTAAATGCCTAATGTAAATAATTTTTTCATGTTGTTGTTTCCTTAGCATAACTTTTCCTTGTTTATACCACACAAATTGGTAATTTTTTTCCTTAGCCACTTGTTTGGCTTTCCATAAAATCTCTTTGTGATAGGGGCTTATTTCTTCCCCAATGAAAATTGGCGATGTTGTCAGATCTTTGATTTCTTCGTAATTTATGTCTTTCTTTTTTTCAAGGAGGGAATCTCTTTGATGTTTTTCAGAGAAAGTAACAAGAAGTTTAGGTGGAGCCCCATTGCGTCTATCTGGGATTCGGATGACGTCAGTTATATCCGTGTGTTTTATAATGATCCCAGCTGCAGCAGCAATTTTTCTTACGATTTCAGTGGGTTGTTCTCTGTTTTGTTGGGGAATCCCAGCTATTTCTAGGTTATTACACTTTGAAATGGTCTCCAAGTCGGCGAATCTGATTTCAAGTTTCTTGATGATAGTATTTTTTTCGGACAGATCTTTTTTCATATTTTCGAAATCAGTTTGTATCACTTGGTTTAATTTATTTGTAACATCCATTTTTTTTAAAAGTTCATCGTATTGAGCACTAATAAACTCGATGCTCTTTGTAGTTTCTGAAGTCTGTGAATCAATTTTTATGAAAATTTCCTTTTTCAAAGTTTCAAATTTTTTATCAATATATTCAATTATTTTATCCGTGCTTATTTTATCTTCGGAAATTTGATTTTTGCTTCGAGCGGGAGACATTGTTTTTGTTAAAATTATTCTGTTCAGAAATGCCCCTTCACAAAAATTTATACTGGCAACACTGTGTTTATTGTTGACTCTTCTCGATTGCTTAGACAAAATACACTAGCTTTGACGTTTGAGGTTATGTTATGTTCAATAGTTTACTTGTGCAAGAAAATCACTTTACTTTGGTATTTTTATCAACTAACACTTTTAAATAGTAGTGCGTTTTTAAGTTAATTAAATATTTCTTGGGTTTTTGTATCACTATTATTTGTTGTGGTTAGATTATAAGGACCGCGGGAAATCACTGGTCATAACACTGCAGTTGTCCATAGAAAAATTTGATAAAGAGTTGATTTGTTACTATCGACGTTAAAACTCTCATCTAGTTAACGAACACACTCGTCCACGCAATTAGTTGCATACAACTAGCGAGGCTATAATTTCGCGCTGGCGCGATTCTAATTTTGTGGCATACAACTATGCATACATGTTGAAATTATATGCTTACACGTGATACTAGCAGTGCAACTAATGTCATGAAAAAACATTTGCGCAACTAGTTGCGTAATGTAAACAATTCCGCTTCAGTTACCCATGCGTAACAATTTTCTCGGCTAATTATTCACTGTTTTTTTGTGCTAAGTGGTATTAAATGTGTTATTTTGTTATGCTGTACATACATTTTACATGTACACTATGTACTTTGAGTGATATTTCTTGTGCTTTCATTAGTAATCTAGCACTGTTGAAATACTCTAAAGATGATGATGATGGTTCAAGACCTCAAACTACATTAAAAAAATATTCTCTACAATTTCTTTTTTTTTATTATAAAATTAACCTTCGTATAAAGTTTCTTGTTTCTCGTCTGACTCGTTTTCAAGCTAGAATCAAATTTACTACGCGTGAAAAAAATGAAATAGGCGACATTATTTCCCGGTCCAATTTGTCGCTTTGCGTTATTTTTTTTTTTGGCAGCAGCACGACTTGGTCCGACATTTTGTTATTGTGTCATGCGTTTTCATGCGAGGCATTGTTGGCTTCAGGTACGATGGACACTGGACATTGCTGGTACCGGAGTACAAAGCGCGACCGCCCAACACATTCGATCATTTCGATTGAATTCAATACGTACAAATTGAATTAAATGAATCGAAAAATGCTGCAGAGTACGTTTCGGCAATTTTTTTTTTGTGTTTTGTGTCCACTGTTCAAAACGGGCAATTTGTGGAGCCGGGCAGAAATTACATCAGTTTTCGCAATCGATGTCCTCGCGCCTCAGAATTAATCATTGGGTTTCGTGTTTTTTGATTAACGGTGGATTTTTAACATGAAAATTCTTTTGTGTCTACGGAAAATGTTGGTTCAACACGGTGGTGACCATATTATCTAGATGAATAAATATTTCCCCGATAATTCGGAGTATCGACAGAAGTCAGATCTTTCAATTTGATCGAATAAATTTTGAGGTTATACATTTCAATGTATTATTTTAACCATTGAAGACGAAGATTTCTTATTATTTATTATTTGGCGAATATGTTTTAGAAATTATAACGTACTAGCGCAGTGTCCTCAAAAATTACCGGATATTATAATATGAAATCTAGTTAGCTAGTAAATAACGCAATCGAAAAAACCCAGACCCTTGAAAAATCACTGAATCTAACTTGTCAAGATTCACCCAAAGAAAATTAGACAAAAAAATACTAATTTCAAATGTACAATTAAAGTAATAATTTGCTAAAATAAATAATTCATAGGTAGTTACTTTATCACCCATCTGAATTGGGTATTTCCACGTTTTTTTATTGCTTAAAAATTTATGCAAAAAATTACGATTTTTGTGGCCTTTTTTATGTTGAAGAATAAATTTTCCACAGCGGTTCTAAGTATCCCATTTTTGTAATACCGCTAAAACGATATTTTGGAAGTGTAACGTCATAAGCGTTGCCCGGCTTTGAAAAAATTCTAACAGTAGTACTTTGTTGTTTGTTGACGTGCATATTTGGCGTCGTTGCCAACCACGGGCCGTTTTGGTTTTATTGATTTTTTATCGTTTTTAAAATGAATAAATTTGAATGAAAACATAAAAAACAAACATTTTAGTAGGATGATTATAATAAAAAAAAAATCTTTAAATATTTCATACATTTTTCAACAGAAACCCTCGTTTGTGAAAATACCCTATTGTTGACACATCAGTTATTTTCTGTCAAATTATTGTATATGGGTACTTTATCGATTAGTTGAATTCTCGACACAATCAGGTCCAATATTGAAAATAACACTTTAATTTAAAACAAACCCGAGTTCATCGAACCAAAGTTCGAGTAAATCATACACAGACAGATCCTCAACCGAAATTTGTATGTTTAATAATATTATGTATTTCTACATAAAGATGTATTTATTTTAGAAGTTTGTCTCTATTGTAGAAATTCGTAAATGATAGAAAAATGTTTTTTTAAATTTATTAATCAATTGAAAATATTCCTCCCTTAATATTATTATTACCGCAGCCAGTAGGTGACAAATATTTAATTAATTTGGTGGTTCAAAGTGATAAAAAATCTGAATAAAAAACAAATCACTCAAAAAATAACGAAATTTCATGTTTTATTCATCTCCCATCATAAATTAATATTTATCACTAGAAAAAATGCAGTTAAAATGTATTTCTCGATTTTTGCAGTAAAATATAGACCAAACAGACTATTGGCTATTGCTAAAAGAGACATCATTTGCATGCTCTGTATTCTGTTAGAGTATGCAATAAAAGCATTCCATGGTGTTAGTGTTGTATGAAGCATGGTGCTGTCGAGACCATTTTTAGACTGGCTCAAACCTTGTGAGATGAATTCTTTGACCTTCTAATGAAAGTTTGTTTTATTTTAAAAGAAAGAAAATGTTTCCGAGGCTGATGAACTTTTTTTCAATTTTGCAAACAAGGTAACAGTTTACGTGAAATTTCGAAAACTACACTTTACTTTGTTTAAATGTACCAACCGGTTTCACTCACTTTGACGTCCTCCATGGTTGAGGGGTAAGTCTCTCGAATTCCAATCCGAAGGTCGAAGGTTCGAACCCGGCGTGCGCAAATAAAATGTATTAGATTTATTTGTGTTATTTCACAAGTAATTAATTAAAATTAATATGTATTATATTTGCGGAACGTTCCAGAGTGGAATATACTCTCAATATCGCCCTGGCGTAAGACCACCACTCAGAATTGCTTGAAATGATTTTAGCAGTGTTTGGTGACCAGATCTTAATAACCAGGTACTTTCTCACCTTTATCTTTCCCATTTTCTTCCCCTCCCCACTACCTTTAGCCTCACAACAATCCCTAAGGTAGAGCCTAAGAAGTCATAATAAGATGTACAGCGCCCTTGAGGTGATTTCTCACAAAAACGGCGCTCTACAAATTATCCAATTATTATTATTATTATTAATATCTAATTGTTAAATGGCATTAAATAATATTGTTTTAGAAATCATGAATTTAATTTTATCTGAAACAATTTTTTTAATGCATTGACTTATGATCCTTCTTGTTATTCACTTATTTGGTCATTAGTCACTGTCATTTGACATTTCCTTCTTGCTTCCAAATCGTGTACTGAATAGTTGTGTGAGGACACCTGATGACGTCATCTGGCGACCTGTCGCACAAACACGGAGCTGCAAGACGGCGTAGTTCCCTGTAATCAGTTCGAGCAACTAGTTCGTCATTCGCCTTCTAATCTTCACACCCAACAAACGTTACCACAAGATTGTTCTTCAATTACAGCCTTCGGCGTTTATTCCTGTGCAAAGGACTACTATAGGAAACATTTAAAATATTTTAAGGTTTGCAAAACTCTTTAGTAGTCCAGAGAAGGGTAGTGCTTTTAACTCGAGAATTTGAACTATTTATTATATTTAATTTTCCTCAAAAAATTACGTAATATCTTGTCAACTAGGCAACTAAAGAGAGTATATTATGCATTATATCACACACTTATTTGGAATACACAATAATAATAAAAAAAATTAAATATACATTTTAATAATAAATTGCATCATAAAGACCATATTCCCAAGACGCCAACTTTAACCAAGTTAATTAAACCATTATTTTTATATGTTATCAATTGTAATATCTGTTTCTCTGTAATTCTTTACAGATATATTAATGTATTTGGTATTAGTACTAAACCTTTTCTGAATATTATGCTGTTTGATTAAGAGACTTAAATAAATCACAGTGACTGTTTATTGTTTTATGCACAATACAAATTTAGTTTAAGAGGACAAACGTCCTTAGAACTCGCTAGCTAGATTTTGTCTGGAGAGCTCTTCCAAAAGGAATGACTTTGCACTCTCAGATCGGCTCGACTCGGCACATGTTTTAACCGATACTAATGAATGATCGTAACTAATATTCCGTTATATTACATCAATGAAGCCCGATGATGTTAGCATTTCCATATTATAGCAATTTGTCTATCGTCAGAAGACATATCGAATCTGATATGTGGTCCATCTCCAGGGCGATACTGAGAATATCTATTATAAAACAGTAAATAAAGAAATGGAAGGATGAAAGTAGACTGAATATTGTAGAAATGAGATGAGATTTTCCGATGCAAATGTGTGTTTAAACCATGTATGACCGAGTGAAAAATGTAGAGATCAACGAAGAATGCAAGATTGATGTAAGCGTTATGATTTAGATTAAGAAAGGGACGCTTGGATGATTTGGGCACGTAGAATGGATGAACGAAGAAAGTAAAGAAAGGAAAATATGATATATTATGATGCACATGTGAATTGTGAAAGAAGATGGGGACGGCCGAGGAAGACATGGCACGATCATGTGAACTAAATACTAGAGTCCGTCGTGTCAAGAGTCAATACAACATAAGGTAATATGTAAGGTGTATATGAAAAGATGCATGAATGTATGAAATTATGTCAAGCGAGAAGTGGGCCCTAAGACCGAGTTGTTTAGCGGTTCGTCCTCTTTGCTCACCCCTTGAGATAAACGGCGTTTTTATATGTATACTACACAAGAGTTCCAACTGTTCCCAAACGCCTGAAGCCAGTGCAACTATGGTATCCCCAATTGGGGTATGTTGTGAGGCTGAAAGTAGTGGAGAAGAGGAAAGTGGGGAAGCACCTGGCTATTCAGATCTAGTCACCAAAAACATTATATTATTTTTAAAAGATTAAATTGTGAAATAACATGAAATAATCAAATAAACTTTACGTGTGATGGTTAGTTAGTTATTTATTTGTTTACCGGGTTTTGAATCCCCGACCCCTGGAATCATCACTATGGATCATATCTTATAGGATTAATTACTGAAGAAAATTTCACTAAAGTAACACACAAGAGGCTTACTGTGACAAAATAAAAGTTAAAAAAAGATGTACCCAGGAACACGGCCTTCGCTCCATTCGCTTTGGAAATTAAATTTCTATGAAAATTGATTACGTAGCTCGAAATAGGACAATTTTTTGCAGGCATTAGGAGGGTAAGGTCAGATTTCGTGGTTTCTTCCATTCTACCTACCTCAGTATTGATTTCCCATCTAGTAGCGGACGTAGGCCACCGCTGGACTCAGGTAAAGGATATTAATTGAATGTTTGCTTCCTGTGACCTTGCCACACTCGTTCTTCCTTTACAAAAAAATTAATTCAATACTTATTATTGTTTGGTTTTAAAATGAAAATATGCATAGTTCCTATAGGGATGACATTTTACTCAGTACCTACCCATCCCCGTTTCTAACCACATCACCTTGCTGGAAGCATTTTTGAACTTGGAACAATGACTTACATTGGAGTGCAATTGTTTCTGAAGGAAAAACTGAGAAGGAAAAACTACTAATTACTTGAAAGCAAGTTCCCTGCGAGCAGTTGGAGTTTATTGTCGTTTATTAACTAAAAATAAAGTGTTTGACCAAACGCAATAGAACAGTATCGTTTTATAATTATTTGTGTTGTTGTCGCAATAATACCTCGAGGCATCGCGGTGGAATAAACTATATTTATGATTGTGATGTGTGCTCCTAAAGAGGTAAGTGATTGGTTTTCCTTCTTCCTTGCATCCCTACTCTTCCCAACACATTTGTACTATCACCCATTTCCAGCAAACACCATTACGTTTAGTTTTCAGTAGTATTATTTGCAGTCCATTTATCAAGTGCATCTGAAGTTGTAATTCGGAAGCAGTTACGGATGCAACAAATTATTATTACGACAAAATTAAACAGTTACAATAGAAAAAATCTTATCACCAGTCCTCGACGGCTTTCGTGTTCGAGAAGTGAGACTCTCACTCCTAAATCCGAAGGTCGCGGGTTCGAACCCGGCGTGCGCAAAAAATTTTTATTTGATCAACTTGTATTATTTCATAATCAATTATTTAAAAATTATTTTAGACGATAGACTTCGCTTTTCGGCCCATACAAAAATGACGCCCGAAAAAAAAATTTTGTTTTCTTCATCGAAAATTGAACGAAATAAATATTTTTTTTATATTGCCTTCTAAAAGGTGATTGCTATGTTGTTATGTTTTTAAATTTTCGATGCGTTACGTATTAACGTAAACATTCACTGTTAATCATGTATAATTTATTGGAAAATATTATTTAAGGAAAAAGTGCTGCTTACTAAATTCTTATAAAGAATTCTTACAAAATTATAAAAAGATACCGACATAGTATCATATTTCTAGAACATATTTTTGTTTTTAAATTACAATTTTGTGAATTTTTTGGTGTAGAAAAATATTTTCTCCCGAAACCCTTTTTCGACCGATTTCTATAGGTAAATATGAGAGATTACGGTAGTTGTTACGCATTCGCATGTCTCTTTAGTGTGCGTGAGCTTATTGTGAGCTGGACAGAATGACAGCCAATTAAATACCTAAACGTTCCGCGTGATGTGCAAAGTATAGCCTCTTAAAGTGTATTTGCGGCGCATTCCAGAGTGGAAGATACTCTCTGTATCGCCCCGGTGTAAGACCACCATTTGGAATTGAAACGTTGCTTAAAATGGATTTAGCCGTGTTTGGTGACAATATCTTAATAGCCAGGAACTTCCCCATCTCCTTCCCCTCCCCGTTAAATCTCAAAATACCACAATTGGGGATGCCAAAGTTTCACTGACTCCATTCGAGAGCAGTTGGGCTGAGCAGTATTCACATAAAAAATTAAATTAAGGGTAAAAAGTAACCCAATGATGTGACTAAATTTGGAATGGCAAGTAGAAATAGTCACGCTAGGTCACGCTGTCCACCGATAACGAAAACTAACGAGTAGATATATGCTAGACTAAAGGTAATTGAACAAATTCAGGCATTTGGAAGGACTAGTGAATGATGGGTAACAACGGCCTCCGTGTTTGAGTTGTTACGATCCCCTCAACTATGAATCCGGAGGTAGTGGGTTCAAATCCATTTTCTGTGATTAATTTGTGTTATTTCATACTTTATTAATTTAAAATGTTAGGCAGTAATTTGAAGCACGTCCCAGAGTGTGATACTTTCAGTATTACCCTGGTTTAGAATTCAACCGCCATTCAGAATCAAAACGTTACTTGAAATAGTTTTAGCCGCATGACCAGATCTGAAAAGCTAGTTACTCTCCAGTCTCTTTCTTCTCCCCACAACAAGGAGAAAAATGTTATTTTAAAATACGATCATTTTATTCGTAAAAACGGTTAAAAACGGGACTGAAGTACTGACGAACAAATTTACAATTTAATTTAATTGTTGGTATACGTACGAAATTACCTATACCAACAAATTATTCTTACATTTTCCCGCCAATAAACATTGAAACCATGTTAATTTGTTCGTAAGAACTTCAGTCCCGTTTTTAACCGTTTATACAAATAAAATGATAGCATTTTAGAATAACATTTTTCTCCGTGTACATTCACCCTCACAACATACCCCATTTGGGGATGCTACAGTCTCGTGGCCCTAGACGGTTGTAAACAGTTGGGACTCTTGTGCGGTATTCGCATGAAGAAAATTAATTTTTAAAAAAAAGTTGTTTGAATTATTATAGATTTTCACGGCAAAATGTATTATCGTGATTAATTTGTGAGGTGTTATGCCGTGTTGCGCTAGTTCTTCTTTAGCCAACGTTTTGGACAATGTTACAGTTACCATGATCAGAGCAGATGTGTTTATTTTTGGGGAATTATGCCGTGTTGCGCTACCTCATTTACACTGGACACTGTATTGCTTCCGAAATGTTGGTCAAGAGGTGGCAATACGGCATAATACCCCAAAAATAAATCACGATAGAAAGAGTGTGTATACTTATTTATTTTTTTATGTTAACTCCACAAAGGAGATACAATTTAAAATAATTTCCCTCTGGGTCAATGTCATCTTTAGGGAAGCTATGTGGAGGGTAAATCATGGTATATTTTTCACAATTCGTTAAAGTAACAATATTATGATAATATTATCTTACACTGGGGTGATCTGCCGGTGCTGGGGTCACCATTCAACGTTCTTTAACTGTATAAAATATATTTTGTTTCTCTTACGTAACAGGTTCTTACAACTACATCTAATGAACAACTGTTTACTTACTGCGTTTTCTGAAAGCCTCAGATTAGCAAACATTATCACCACATTGTTTCTCACCACAGTGTCATTATAACGGTAGAATTCAAAGCAAATATCCACAAAGAAACAAAGGGCGTAAGGTAAAATGATAATAGGTTGAAATTACACAAAAAATACATTTCTTAAATTATGTGTGACCAGATCTGAATATCAAATAATGCCCCCTCTTCATATATACAAATATAAAAAACCTATCGGTTTCAGTTCAGTCTGAACCTTCCTCGGGCTATATAAATAGATACATTCCAAATTTGATAAAAAGTTCATTTAAATTATGAAATATATAAAAAGGAGAGACAAAATCAATTTTAGGGGTGAGAGGTAAAAGAGAAGGAATAAGCGAGGGTGTTCGGAAGCGGAAGGCGAAAATTATTTCAATATTTGGAATACTTGATAAATCTAAATGGTAATATAATTTTTAATGAATTTTCTTTATTATTAGTAACTTTTTTAAATTCTAGAACTTCTGGATTATTTAGTCATTGAATTATAGATCAATCCCATTTACATGAATTTGTCATTAAATCAATCATTTACCAACGAGGACGTACAGTAGAAATAATCCTTTAGGGGATTAATTGTTTGGCGGGATCAACTGGCAGAGGGATCAACTGTCGGAGATTCTGAAAGGAGCTATCTTTATCAATTAAATCTATTACGAAATCTAAAACTCGCAAAATTTTGCCTCCTCGTGGATTCAATCACCATCGTATTTATATAATATTTACTGCAGTTCTTTAAATTGATTAAAAGTTTTTAAGCCAAACCGAAACCGTTTGGTGTTTAAAAAAAATATATTTATTGAAATATGTTCCCTTCAACTTGTCAAGTTCGCAAATATTTATTGTCTCCTTAGATCCTGAGTGTGAGACTGACCGTTTAGCGGAGGCGTTAAAACGTGGGTGCAAATGGTATAGCGGTCAAAACATGACCTCATATTGTTAAAGGGACGACAAATGCAAATAAAGTGCGTGAGGTAGATTTTGAAATTACTATATGATAAAATATAAAAATATTGTTTTCGAATGCAACATGATTCAATTTGACTAATTTTAAACATTCACATAAATCTCATTGAATTCGAATATTTTTGATGGTCTGCACTGAACAGTGCATAAATTATACGCTCCTGATAATTGACTAGTGAATAGGTTATCAAGATATACGCTGTTTAAGATCTCCAGGCCATGAGAATATGTTCTCTTCTTCATATTACCTAACCTAACCTAATTCTTCTCAACACCAGATGAGATGATGAAAAATATATTAATTGTTGAAAATAATATTAAAAACCCTCAAATTTATGAAAATAGAATAATACACCGAAAATAATTAAAACATATATTTGTGGCATCTAGGACTCGAACACAGATCTTCTAGCCTTATCGGGACCAACACTCCACGGTAGATTTGTTCCCTGTAGGACCAGACTGTAACACTTATTGAACTATTGTATAATAAATAAATTTGACAGTAACTGTACAACTGTTGTAGAAACTTTCTTACGTTATTTTAACGATTTTGACGTGTTTTGGATTATATTTGACATTATTTGCCGTTTTTAACGTTGTAAAATCAAAAATTAAACTTGATGAGTTAATCTATTAATTTGTTAGTTATTTTTATTACTTTAATTGGAATCGGAATACGATGATACATTTTTGAAATGTGACCGCAAAATTCTTCGGACGAGAGGAACTTACAATTCATAAGTGAGAGGTAATATGTACAATTTTACGTGGGTATTTTGATAACAAAAATATAAGTTTCACATAAATACAACATAAAAATAAATAACTGGTTAAGTAGAACAAACAACAAGAGAAAACCAAAGTAGAAGAAAAAAACAAGAATCAACGAATATGGATGATTACAAATAAAAGGAAAATAAAAGAAGAAAAAAGTAATATATAGGTTTAGTCAGCACATACGCATCCTTACAAAACTGGTTTATAACACAAAGATCTTCCGCAAATATTACCGAAACCGAAAATGATTCCCCAAATAACACGATGAATAATATTATGATATCCACCGTTAAATTATTATGTATCTATATTACATTTCCAGATTCGTAAATACTGGGAATCTTGATGGAATCTTGATCGGGTGGATCGGAATCGAATTGATATGCTTTGATTCGCCGAAGAAACAGAGTTTTTTAACAACAGCAGGTTGATGATTATCGAATTAAAAGGCAATACTTCACTCCCGACACGTCCCGCAGCCATTTATCAAGCCCACATTGTTAAAAAGTTTCAACTAAATTTACAGCCAATTGTTGTTGAACAATACGAAAAAATAGGGCCAGATCTAGGGACCAATGCTGAGATAAGTCAACTCTATGTTCAATGGTAACAAACTGTAATGGTAACAAATAAGTCAGTTATGTAAAAATGGTCAACATTTATACGGTGCATAACAGATCATGGGTTATACCTAAGCTTAGGTAGAAGCAAAAAATATATGTTCAAACGTAATTTTCGGATCGACTTAAATCTTACTGCAAATATAAGCAATGAATGTTTCTTTGTTTGTCCATTGTGCCTTCCTAAACCAATAATCGGATTACCATGATACTTTGTTGATTCGATGTGCGCATGTCCGCGATGGTTTCTATTATATATAATGGTGAGCTCTAGCGTTATGAAACTATTTCCTATACTATTCATCCGATTGCGATAAAAGTTTGGTGAGATGTTGTGCGCGTGCCAGCGAAGGCTTCTATATATAATGGTGAACTCTGACGTTATGAAATTTGCACACAAATTTGACAATAGGTAGCGTGCGAGTTGTTTGAAAAATGTGTGTATTCCATATACTCGGAAAGGCAGAAAGACAAAAAAATATTGTGTGTGTTACATTCCAACGCATGCCGGGTACTCGCTTGTATTTAATAAATCGATGACTTGTGAATAATTTTTCTCGTTTATACATCACTTGTTTTTTTGAAATCATAATTGGTGCGTGTTTTGTGTAATTTTGTATGTATGAGAGGATAGAAAGGACTGAAACTGTGGCACTTTCTTCTCTTTGCTGGTTTAACATGCACTTTATAGCGGTAATATTTTGTTGTGGTATGTTTCTTCTCTGTGGCGGTGAATAGCTAAGTGTGGAATAAAAAATGCGGATGTTCACGCGATGAAGGTCGGTTATTGACTAAATAATATAGGTAATAGGAAAATAATGACAGATCTTATAGGGAAGGGTGGAAGAAATACGACAATATTAGCTACAAGTACAGCAGTTCATGTATGTGTATATGTATATAGGTAAATGTAAGTGAGTATTGTGTAAATGCCCAACCAATAATAGTATATAGTTTTTTGAAATCATAATATTATATTATATAGCCGTATAATTCTCACATGGTTGTGCAAACTTTTTAACCAGTGTTTAGAGGAGGGTTACACACCATTAGATTGGAGAAGAGCTGTAATCATGCCGTTATACAAAGGTAAAGGGTCGCGCATGGAATGTGGGAATCATAGGGCTATTACCCTGCTCAGTTCAGTCGGCAAGCTGTATGGTAGAATATTGATTGAAAGGGTAAGAATGGAAACCAAAGATAAAATATGGGATGTGCAAGGTGCTTTTATGAGTGGACGGGGGTGCATGGACCAGATTTTCTCATTGCGGATGCTCACTGAGAAGTTTCTGGCAAAAAACCAGAAACTTTTCTGTGCTTTTGTAGATCTACAAAAAGCATACGACCGCGTCGACAGGAAAAAGCTATGGAAGGTGTTGTCCAAGTATGGAGTGAATACAAATCTCATACAGGCAATCGCGTCTCTGTATGAGGGAAGCGTTGCATGCATTAGGGTAAACGGTGGTTTTACGGGGTGGTTTGACATCATAAAAGGTGTTAAACAAGGCTGCGTAATGTCACCGTGGTTATTCAATCTATACATGGACAATTGTATGCAAGAATTGAAAGAGGCGGGATTGGGCGCGAAATTGAATGGTCAGAAAGTATGTTGTCTGTTGTATGCTGATGATGCGGTGCTGATTTCTAACAGCATAGAAGATCTGCAGTCACTCGTATCTAGGATGAACGAAGTATGTATGAAGAATGAGTTGATGATGAATGTAAGTAAGTCAAAAGTAATGGTTTTTGAAAGAGAGAGTACGAAAACAGTGTGCAACATAGTTGTGAATGATGAGTACTTAGAGCAAGTTGATGAGTTTGTGTATTTGGGAAGTATGTTTACGAGAGATGGGAAGGCTGATAGGGATATTGAAAGAAGGGTAAATGCAGGTAACTCTATTAATGGTGGACTGAATGCTGTTGGCGCCAACAAAAAGCTGTCCAAAGAAGCGAAGCTGGCAGTTCACAATGGAGTGCTGGTACCTACCCTGATGTATGGCAGTGAAGCATGGAACTGGCAGAAAAAGGATGAAAGTAGACTGAATGCTGTAGAAATGAGATCCCTGAGGCGTATGTGTGGTAAAACCATGTATGATCGTGTGAGGAATGTTGAGATCCGAAAAGAATGCAAGGCCGATGTGAGCGTCATAAGTAAGATTAAAAAAGGGACGCTTAGATGGTTTGGACATATAGAGCGAATGAACGAAGAAAGGAGTGTCAAGAGAATATATGATACTAATGTGAATGGTAGAATAAGTCGAGGACGCCCGAGGAAGACATGGCACGATCAAGTGAATCAGATACTTGAGTCGGGCCATGTCAAGAGTCAGAATAATAGAAGAGCATGTATGATAAGATGTATGAATGTGAATGAGGCGAGGAGTGTATGCCAAGACCGAGTTGTTTGGCGGTCCGTCCTCTCTGCCTACCCCTGCGGGGAAACGGCGTGATGGTTAGTTAGTTAGTTAGTAATATTATAGATAGTATTTTTCTTTTATTTTTAACCACAGTAAAACGTATCTTCATCAAGAAGTGTTAAAATTTGAAGGTGTTGAAATGTGGTGATGGTTGTTTTTCGAAATCTAGTGTAAACATCAACCTTTCTCCTTTGTTTGGGTCAAGTGTTCACAATATCACCAATCTAAGTATTTAAATATAGATTTGCTTGAAAAACTAATTCACACCGGGACACTCTTTTTTTTAGTAATAATAATAGCGGAACATTTGTATAGCGCAGTTATGTGTTATTTTACTTCGTGCGCTTAACGATAATAATCTTAAAAATAATAATTTAGTGTCCTTTCATAAAATTGATCAAATAATATGAAACATTTTACTGGATTTACGTGGATAAAGTGCACTAACTTAATAAGGTCTTGCTAAATGACGGTAGAAGTAAAAAGATAAATAACTTTTTCAAAATTTCAACTTTCTTTTTTATGATATTTTTCCGCCCAAACAATAAATTCAACTTTGTTTATTAAAAAGTACTCAAAAAATGGAATTCAGTAAAGTTATTTACCTTTACTTGTAATCGATTATTTGTTAACCGATCGTCACCCGATTACACCCGATTAATTGATTAATTGTCCAAGAGACCATTAGCAAATTTTACAGCGGGAGTTTTTTTTTAAATTTCAATTAAACATTATGCTAGGTGTTTAAGATGAAGATATTTCCGTAAAGGTTAAAGATCTCATTAGTTAAATAATTCTTAGTAAAATGTTACTTGTAAACCGGTGTTACTTGTAAACCGATGTTACTTGTAAACCGATGTTAATTGTTAACCGATGTTAGTGAACTTTACTCCTGAACCTCCTGTTTATGAAAGTTTACATCGATTATGGATATTGTTTATAACACGTTTTATGTTAAATATGTATTTTTTGTACCATGAATGTGTGGTATAGACTTATCGCTGGTCGGTAAATTTATACAATTCAGTTCTATGGAGCAATTGCCACGATGACTAAAGGTTTCAAGTTCACATCCTGATTGCATCAAACTTTAATCTGTTTTTCTAATACATAAGATTTGATGATTAGGTCAGTAATAATTTTGATAGGAAATTCGCCTTAATCTCAATGTTTTGGGATTAGGGTAAATTTTGGGAGGCGGGTATGCACCGCTGCCCCGGAAACCATTTATTGAATAATCAACACCCTGCCATAGATCACTCCGAGTGGTTTGCTACGTTTGGTGACCTTGCAGGGGTGTCCGGGTTCATGGAGTGGGATTTGTCTAGGTCTTAGCAAGGGATGGATTGCATGCAGGATCAAGAGATACTGACTATAGGAGACCTTGCACCGCAGTGCTAGAGATGGGTTCATACGTCCGTCATTCCTGGACACATTGAACCCTAGATTTTTTACCCACCCCTCATACCTTATTCCTTCCCAGAACTCCTTCTCTCCTTCCTTTACATAAAAAGACGCTCTGAACACTTACAGTACTTACACAGAATCCCCAAAGATGACCTGATGGATTATTTTCCTCTGGGCTTATGTGTGGAGCTAATGTAATTTTTTTTTTTAAATCTACAAAACAAATATGTAATGTAAAAGGAAAGGAGCTCGCTTCAATAATCGATAAATTTGTATCGAGTTTATTTCTATCGCTTTCCGACTCTGTCCCGCGTCAATCGACTGGCACGAATATGGAGGCGATTTGTAACGTGGCGTCCCATTGTGCCCGCAGTCAGGAGGTTAACAATCACTTCAGACGTCGGAGCTAACTTCACGCCGGAGTGATAAAGATCTCGGAAGAATCCGCGCACGTTCGGAAATCGTGTCAAAACCCGGGAATAACAAGCTAGGGGAATCAAAGGGAATACAGATACAGGCGGAGTAAGCTCTTCATTTGTCCGTTCTCAGGACTAACCCTTCTAGATTGTGGACTTCTGGTGGTGGCGGTGTTCTATTGACACTAATGATAGGATTTAAAATATTTAAATATGATACATACCTAAAAGTGGATAAAAAAAACTGACGTATTTTTTCTGTAAAAAGTTGTGAACTGCCTTATTGACTCCCCCCAGCCCTGTTAGAAGAGTTTGCATTTCGTTGCCCTGAACGCAATACCAGATCGAATACCTTATTTTATATACAACATTTAAAATCGAAATACGCACAAAACTCCTTGGTCCGTTTAAAATTTTTATGAGCTAATAATTTAACTAATGAATTTAGAACTGATTGAAGATGCTTTATATTTGATTTACAGGAAAGTCCCCAAGCTGTAATTCCATACCTTATAATGGATTCAGCTAATGATAAATACATTATAAAAAGTGTGCATCTTGGAACATAGAATTTGAATTTATATAATCCACTAACAAAAAATTTCAGTCGTTCACAGACTTTATTAATTTGTAAATCCCATTTGAAAAAAACAGTCACCTAAATAAACATATTCTTTAACAGTTTCACAATAAATTATACGAAGTGTGCATGTGCATCTTGGAACATAGAATTTTAATTTATATAATCTACTAATAACAAATCTCAGTCGTTCACAGAATTTATTAATTTGTGAATCGCATTTGAAAAAACAGTCAATTATAACACCTGCATAAACAGTTTCACGTCGGGCGTGTATGCAAATTTTATAATGCCTTAAGCGATATTGACATCTTCCACTGTACCTACCCTTAAATCATTTAAAGTCAAATTAACCTTACAGTGTACCTAAATCAAAAGTATTACTTCTGTATTGTTTATTATTTTCTTTTTAATAATTTATTGCTCACACTATGTACTATTGCAACTTTTAATTAACTTCTTACTTACTAATCAGTAATCATAATAGTACTAAACTGGTTTACAATTATGTTCACTGATTTATTATAAAACTGTATATTTCCTAAATAAAATTAAATAATAAAAAATGTTAAATGTCCGATCGGCAAATTAAGTAAACTGTAAAACACAAAACAAAAGAATATTCGATTGCGTTTCTTATCACGGGGAAAAAGAGAAACGGGAGAAAGCTCATTATTTATTTACTACTCCACCTCACAGGTAATACGGAATATTTTTTAGTCAAACAGTTGAGATTTAGCTTTATTATTAAAAGAAGTTAGGTTTTGTATGTCGGGGGAGACGAAAAAACATGCTAAAGATATGCGTTTAACATTTTAATTTGGTTTTAAATAATTCACTTACACAGTGTGCGAACTTTTTTTTTTTTTTATAGAGAATACCTCACAAGAGTCCCAACTGCTCCCGTCTGGAGCCAGTGAGACTATGGCATCCCCAATTGGGGTATGTTGTGAGGCTGAAGGAAAGTGGGGAAGGGAAGGAGATGGGGAAGAGGAAGGTAGGAAAGTACCTGGCTATTCAGATCTAGTCACTAAACACGGCTAAAGCCATTATTAAGCAACGTCTCAATTCTGAATGGTGGTCTTACACCACGGCGATACTGACAGTATCTTCCACTCTGGAACGTGCCGCAAATGTAGTATATACATTTCTTGACTCTTCGCTATATTCTATTTACATTTTCATAGACAATCATTCCTTCACATTTTCAACGCTACTAATAGTTAGAATATTTAAAAAGATTGCCACACCGCAAAAATCGATTCTTAATGCGGATAATATTTTGAACTAGCATCGGTGGGTAGGATTTTGTCATCTTCTTCTTTTTTTCTGATTCCCAAGTAAGGCTTTGTAAGGAAGGAGAGGAACAAAGAAAAGAACAATATTTCGAACAGGACCTTGGGATGCACGGATAAGTCCCAAATCTGTTATAATAATAAACTAGCTAGGAGTTTTATAAATAGCCCGGCCAAGGCAGTATAAAAAAGCTCACAATTTTAGATTTGTTGGTACCTACTTCAGACAATCCGATTTCCTGTGAATTATTTGAGAATTACTGATTTGAGATTAAACCGAATGCTTTATGGTAGGTACATACTGGGTCGACGTATGAACGCTACGCTACGCCTAACAAAATCTGGACTACTTAGCAACCATACATTTCTATGAAAATATATTAAATTTTCATACAAAATGTACGTACGTCAACCCGGTATGTATCTACCTTAAGTAATGTTCATTATACGAGAAGGCATGTTATTGAAAACTACACTAGGGTAAAAATTTTTGTGTACTTTCAGCAATAAGTTAATCGTCCGTACAATTATTTCCAATTTTTCTAAATTCGTAACGCACTCATCTTTTCTTCCTTCTACATTTCTTTACTCACAATATTTTTGTTTATTTGAAAATAAAAGTAACTTCCAATATTTAACTAAGTGTTCTAAAAACTACCTACCCCTATTTCGTTCCATTATTTAAAAATGATCCGGTGAATTCGGTCTCACGAGGTAACATCTCCCCTACATAGGACAATAACATTACGAGAGTTAGTGCACCATTCAATAGAGACGGACGTTTATGGCTGTGAGATGACGCTAACAACGTACTAAATAATTATTGTATTCTCATCCGATAGACATGCTTGTTGCAGCATCCTATTGGACAGTGGAGAGTAGACAGTGGATCATATAACACGGGCTATAAAATGAATTTCATTATTCATCATAACATTATCTCAATAAAAAGCTAATGTTACACGCTATAATAAAACCTAAACAGGTATAAATCATCTTCATTTAATAAATGCTCAATGATATTACGTTTGTACTGAAATGGGGAATTGATCTGTTGATCATGTGTGGTTGAACGTATTGAGTCGCTTTGTGTGCATATTAAAGTCATATTTTAACCGTCTGAATTTTATTGTTAAGCTGTTTTAACAAAATTATTATAAAACATATCTACATACTTTCATGAAAAGGTTGTATTTATATGAGTGGTAGGTACTTTCAATATCGTCCCGATAAAAGACCACCATTCAGAATCGTAAAGTTGATCGAAATGGCTTTAGCCGAGTTTAAAGTTCAGATCTGAATATCTTCGTACTTCCCCAAGTTCATATTCCTTTTGCCTTGCGTACTACCTTCAGTCTCACAACATACCCCAATTTGGGATGCTAAAGCCTCACTTACTCCAGACAGTTTGGAGCAGTTTGAACTCTTGTGCAGTTGGTACCTACTAATAAGTTTGAAGTTTTAAATTTTACGTTAATTGTATTAGTATGCAAAGTTTTTAAAGTATTACCTAGTGCATATAATTATTGTTCTTAATTTTTAAAACATTTACACCTATATATATAGAAAAATAAAAGCATTAGCATTTATAAACAACCAATCAGTGGCTAAGTCTGCCATCACGATATAAGCAACATTTTCTCTTTCTGCGGTGGTAGCAGGAGATTTTCAAATATTATCAGGTTATTATTTACCCAGGAATGTCTGCCTTTATTTAAAAAAAATTAAAATTAAAAAAAATTACTTGTGACTTCCGAATGATGTAGTTCAAATATTATGTTATTAAGCAAACTTGTTTTTAAACTGTATAATGTATTCCATAACAAGGAAGATTTCCTGCATTGTCCTAATGCTCAAAATAGCTTGTACAAACAACCAGAAAAAAAACTTCAATTCAAAAAAATTTGACATTATTTTCGCTAAACAATCACACGGCCATTTGCGTTTATCATGCAATGGTAATAATCGTTTATATTGCATAATATTATCGATCAATTATCCGTAACGATTTGTCTCGCACCAGCTTCATTGGACGGTGTACCAACCAACCTTGATCTATTGATCATGCCAGCATCATAATCGACAACGTGTATTGGTGTATGGGAGACTGGGCGTGGCGAGGCTTAACCTAATCTACTCTGGACCATTAGACAACCTATAATTATCATCACATTGCTTGACTTTGAGAAGATCCTTATGCAATGGATAGAAGATAGTGTCCAAAAGATTTGTAACCCATATCACGGGTTGCGATAGTGTAAGAGAGTGATGAGTGCACGTTTTCTTAAATCCAATGCGAGATGTCTTCAAAAATATTTCAAAATTTCGATAACTTCATTGAATTTTATCTATATATATATTAGGGCGGAACGAAAATTTTTTTTTTCGAATTTTGATTTGGAATAGTTGTATTAAGTTGCCAATTGCCATCAATTATCTCAATAAAAAATATAAAAATTATCAGACAACGGTAAAAGCCCCCGCCAAGACAACGAACATTTACAAAAATGACAGTTTAGGGGTTATTTGCGCGGCCTACAAAATAGTACAGAATTTATTAAAATAGATTTATTTAATTTAATAACATATTCAAATATAGTTAACTAGCTGTTGCAATTAAATATTTCATTATTTTAATATACTTTGGCGCAGTGACAAAGGAGCAAAGTGCGAGACAAAGCAGGGGGTGGCACGTGAAAATCTACGAAATGCAGTGTTTTGTTTAAACTAGTGTCGATAATTGTCTCAAGGTGAATTGATGTTGCGCGTCAATTATATTCACGAGTACTTATTGATAAACATTTTTTAAGTGATTTAACATGACTTTCAGTCAAAGTGTAATAATTTGAAAAAGTCTTTGAAGAAACTTAAGGAAAAAAAGTTAGAAGAGTTCAGAATACAAAGTAGAAAGCTTTTTGACATAGCTGCCTGCAAATGTAAAGAATTTGTAAGCTGTACTTGTTTGAGAGAAAAAAAGTGCCAAAAGAGTAAGAAATGTTTTTAGAAGACCAACGTACTAACAGACTAATGGCTTTAGGAAGAATAGATCTTATCCAGATTAAAAAATTGCTGAATAGAATATTACGTACTCCAAAACAAGAAATCAGGCATTACTCAAAGACACGAATTGAAGAAATTCCCTCTACTTCATATCGGCTAAATAGATCTGAAGTTAGTTCTAATGCCGACTTTCCTTCTTGTTCATCGGCCGCAGATGGTCTTGTCAACGCTGACACATCGACTCATAAGCCTATAAAGCTCACGGATGACAGTCTTCACTTTGACGACTGTATGCGATAGATACAAGTATCTGACCAAGCTGCAGCAGCTATCGTGTCATCTGTTTTATGTTCTGCTTCTGATGCTGACTCTGGGGCGCAGTCGACTAACGTCGTAGATAGGATGAAACTAAGAATAATAAGACAGAAAGTACGCGACCAAATTTTAACCGAAGAAAGAGTGACAGAAGTTTCTGCATTATATTTCGATGGAAGAAAAGACAAGACGGCTAAAACTGTTTTAAAAGGATCGAAGAGGTTTAGAGTGATTGTACAAGAGGAACGTATTTCGATTATAAAAGAACCAGGTTCTGCTCATGTTGGGTATGTAGTTCCAACATCGGGCAGTGCAAGACATACTGAAAAAGCTATCCGCAGCTTTTCAACGACCGAAAAGATATCACTAGAGGGTTTAATTGCTGTTGGCTGTGATGGAACAAACACGAATACAGGGAAAGTGGGAGGCGTGATTCGTCTTTTGGAAAACAGACTATCTTGACCATTGCAATGGATAATTTGTCTCTTACACGCCAATGAGTAACCATTGAGGTATTTGTTTACCTATTTGGATGGCCCTACTGCAGGACCTAAATCATTTGCAGGTCAAATTGGTAAAGCGTTAGAGATATGCGAGACGCTGCCGTTGTCCAGTTTTGAGAAGATAGAAGGTGAACTACCTCCACAAATATCCACAGATCTCAGTACAGACCAGAAATATTTTCATGAAATTACTACTGCTGTCATAAATGGATCCTGCTCTCCTGAATTATCATAGAGAAGGCCAGGTAAACTATCCCATGCCCGCTGGTTGACAAGAGCTAATCGCATACTGCGTTTGTACATTTCTACGGAAAATCCACAACAAAATCTTTTGACTTTAGCAACGTTTGTCGTAAAATCATACGCTCCTGTCTGGTTTGCTATCAAAACACATTCATCCTCCAAATATGGGTCAAATCATTTATGGAAGCTCATTAACAGCACTAGATATTTGTCCAACGAGTTGTTAGCGATGGTGGACCCTGTTATAATTCGAAACAGTTACTTTGCTCATCCAGAAAACTTGTTGTTGAGTATGATAACAGATTCACCTAAGCACATTAGAGAACTCGCTGCAAGACGCATTTTAAAGGCTCGTCGAGTTAATAAAAATTGTGTTTCGCACGTGTTTGATGTGCCAAAAGTGGGCATAAATGCACGTTCTTACATAGACATGATTGACTGGCAACCAAATATAAACAAACCCCCAATACTGATGAATATTTCCGATGAGAAGTTTCAAGAGCTTATTGAAAATGGAGAAGATACAGTGTTGGAATTTATGAGACAGCCTTGCCACACCCAGGCTGTGGAAAGATCTGTAAAAGTTGTGACAGAAGTAGCTCTAAGTGTATGCGACAAAAAAAGACGAGAATGATACATAAAATCTAAATTAGCATCTCGGAAGCTCATGCCAAAGTTTGAGACGAAAAAGATTTTTGTTATAAAAAATGAAGCGCTTCATACCAGCATAACTTTCTGAACCTGTGTTTTCATTTGAAATAAATGATTTTATTCATTAAAATCTACTTTTATTTTATCATTTAATGCATAACACATTATATTTATTTATTATTTTGTTTATAGGGTGTATAATACAAAACGTCTATTAAATCTAAAAAAATAAAATTTCAAGTCTATGGCGGGAACTCAAGCTGTTGAGCTAGAACTTTCAAATTGAGAAGTTTTATTAACAATTACATAAAGCAACTTTTCCCTGGTATTCCAATTCGAATTTCGAAAAAAAAAAATTTTTCATACAAAAGTGATCCACCCTAATATATATTATATAAAAATGAATCCCTGTTTCCCTGAATCACGTTATAACTTCAGAACGACTTTACCTATTTCATTCGTCTTTTTTTGAAGTTTTCTAATACTCTGTAGAAGGTGAAAGAGAACTTAAGAAAATTGCGCAGTAAATTGGATAATTTCAGAAATCTTAACGACTATTTTAACTTCGTACGTTTGACAGTTCGCGCTTTTGATATATTTACAAAGATGTTTCCTATACTATTCATTCGATTGCAATAAATTATTTGGTGAGTTGTTGCGGAGATGCCTCTTAAGGTTTCTATATAGCAATATTTCTATATTGGTGAGTTCTGGAGTTATGAAATTTAAAAAAAAAAATCAATAGGGCACACGCGAGTTGTTTGAAAAATGAGTGTATTTGGAGGAGTTTAGTGGCAGGAAAAAAAGGCGGGAGGAAGAGAGGAATCCGGGAGGGGCGGAGGACAATGAAGGAGGGATGGTTCGTGGGAGGGGTGACGAGGGAGGGTGGAAGGCGTAGAAGATGTAAGGGGAGTTCATGAGGAGGGAGGTTATTGAGAAAAAGGCGGGAGGGGGAAGGGGAAGGGAGTCCGAAAGGGCTGAAGGGGAATGATGGAGGGGTGGAGGGAGTACGAGGCAGGGGAAAGGCGGAGAAGGTGGAGGGGGAATTCGTGAAGGGGGAGCTTCGCGAGAAGGGTACAGCGGGAGTGGGGAGGGGTAATGCGGGGAAGGTTACAAGGGAACGTGGGAGGGGAAAGGGATGAGTGTGGGGAAGAGGTAGCGGAAGGGGAACGCGACGTATGGAAAAGGACACACAGGAATAAATATTTTTTTTATTTAAGTGACAATGCAACGCATGCCAGATAGCTAGTATTTAATAAAAATAATACACTTATTTTGTTTTAATTTATTTATTTAACAATCGGTTTCGCTTTGCTCAAGCATCATCAGGGTACAAATTAATACCAATAAATACGTAGTGTGTGCTTATATATAAATACAGAGGGAGACAAGAAGGTAAACTTACAGACAGTGAGGAATTATACCAAAGGTACTGGAAAAAACCGACAGGCATGCAGACTAATGAGAATGAGTAATGAGTTATAATAATATATTGAAAGAGACAAAGCAATGACTGGGAAATTTGTAATGGTTTATTGGAAAGTTGTTTCCATTGGAAATTTGGACAAAAGTATTATCGTGGTTTATTTTTGGGGTATTAGGGCGTGTTGCGCTACATCCTTATTTAGCCAACGTGTCGGACACCATTTACATATATACAATTACCATTACAAATCTAATGATGGATACTGCAATGCCGTCCGAAAAGTTGGCAAAAGAGAAGGTAGCCCAATACGGCATAATACCCCAACAATAAATCAGACGCAGTGTGATAGTGTCAAAATTGAGACAAGAAACAGGGGAATACGTTTCCTTTTAAATTATCTCTAAATAACCATTTTCTAACTGCTAGTACATGCATTTCAATTCGGACATGAGTTTGTATTCGTAAGTCAGAATTCTACACAGCGTAAAATTGAAATAATCTTGAATTCGCGCTGCTAGGCTCTGGGTATTTCGACGTTGATCATGAAGTTTGATGAACCTTACAAAAATAGCTTTACTGCGGTAGAGAAGCATTGTTAAATGAACATGAAGCAACCGGACCGTTTTACATGAGAACATGTCGTAAAAAACAAGGAACTACTTATTCAATAAATATTAACTGCCCATCCATAAAACTAGCTTTGTTCTGGTTAATTAACGGTTTAACCGATAGATTTATAATCTTATTGGAGGACCATCTGGGAGTCATAGTATTATTATTATTATTAGAAATTCCTCTAGACTTCTCGACCTACGTTCGTTGATTATTATTTCCTCGAATGCCCACGCTTAGATAATTGATTTAACTGTTTTTGGTTAAATAATAGTTTGAACTTTGAAGTCCAAGTGTAAACTAATGGAAAATCAATTATTGTATTGACCTGAAGTTATATTATGAACAAGACATATCTATGTAGTTAAAACAGACGTCTGCCTAAAATAGTCCCAGGGAGAGGTCGTAGATACGTCATCGACGAAAAATCTTCCTTCTCATACGACTGAAATGTTAGATTCGTATCAAACTCAATAGTTTAAAGAGGAATCAATGACAAATTCCTGAAAATGCCACTATCGTCGAACAATCATCATTCTTACGGGGCTAATTGCAAGGCTTGGGGTTGAACCAGTCGTTTAAGCGGGCTCTCTAGCGCCAAACCAACTAAAACTTTTGGTTATGGTGTAAAGAGGTCTAACACTTTAAAATATACAGATAAAACTGGAATGGTGACGTATGACTGTCCGACCTATCCCTGGGACAATTTTAATTATAAACTGATGTTGACTGGGCCATAATGTATTCACACCCGTATTGCAACTTTTTCTCGACGCATGTGTATTGGTTTCATGTATATCAAACGTACAAATGTAGACATTATATCCATGTCTACATTATCGTAATTCTGCACACTTGTAATTTTCTTGTACCCATCATAAATGTGTTCAATAAAAAAATAGAAATTGGAAATAGTCGTTCCATCAGGTTATCTTTTATACGTT
Organism: Limnephilus auricula; assembly: GCA_951813805.1. Taxonomy (NCBI): domain Eukaryota; kingdom Metazoa; phylum Arthropoda; class Insecta; order Trichoptera; family Limnephilidae; genus Limnephilus; species Limnephilus auricula. The sequence continues at coordinate 39,107,192 of OX638393.1, forward strand.
TTCCACCAATTTAATTTTTTATAATTGTTAAGGTATATAGTATATAATGTAGTCACGCTTATACAGTTTCGAGATCAACAAAATACACGTAAAATGAATAGGACCCAAGGGCAGAGTTGGGGCGCTGCATTCACAAGTATATTGGTTCAGAAATGATCAGATAAATAAATAGTCAAATAACAAGGAAAAATGACCGAAATGAAAAAACACAGGTAACTTACAGGGTGCTATTTTTTTGTTTACTTTTTTTTTTTAAATTGTTTATGATTTTTATTTATTATTATTATTTATGATTTTTAAAACGCACAATTTGAAATATGTATTAATATTTTAATGTACAAACTATTTATTTTTTACCTGTCGAAGCTATGAGTCTGTCTCTTCGTCAATGATACGTTATAATATGATAGTATTATTAAAAAAAGGATAAAAGTGTGAATTTTTTTTAAATTTACATTAGCGCCATAAAGGAATTCCCCTTTGATTAGATGCTGCGTGGAGAAATATAAACATCTTTAAATGGTATTATGTCAACTCAGAAACAACTATTTAAAAAGTCATAAAAATCTATGAAAAAAATAAATTATAAATAGCCCATACCTAGGACTCAGGTCCGGGGCATACGTCATTCCTATGTCTACCTACGTTAAATTGTCGTGAAAACAAGCTTATGTGCCCAAGCGGTTAACCAAAATTTTATACATTTTTACCATAACTTTTAATATGACTTTTCAAAGGAGGCGTTGGGTTGAATTCATTCCGAGTTATCCGGTCACCATTTAAACAGTGGCCTGTTTGGAGCCTTAGGCGTAGGCTACACGTTAAGTTAAGAGCGATTGACCAGCAGCTGAGAATAAAAGTTTAAAAATGCTTGCAACTGTACAGGGAGGTTCCAATGAGAAAGATCGATTATTCCCCGTATCAATTTAATATTGATTTATTTCATTCAAAACTTGCTTTAATATATACCTACATTGAGGTAAGCAATAAAAATGCTCAAAACGCACGATGATAAATTATTAAATATAGTGTATTTCTTGTAAGTATTTTTTGGTTATAAGTATTTATGATTTTTTAATAATGTCTAAACAAAATAAGTGTGTAAAATTTTTTTGAAATATATCAGTTTGTAATACCTTAAATAAATAGAAAAACTGAGGTATTTTTGTCACAATACACGTTCTCGGATTTATTTTTTAATGATTTTAATTTAACTAAAATTTAAATTTTTAAAACTGTGCTGACTAGATTATGTATTCATTTATTTTGTTGTATGATTAGGTATATGATTTGAAATTTTGTGGTGTTTAATAGAATCTATCGTTTGAAAATTGAACAAATCTGTCAACGACCAACGGTATAACCTTAGTATATAAAAAATACACTTAGTTTTTCAACATTTTAAAACTGCCTGTACCAGAAAAAATAACAATCTTTCAAAATCAATTTATGTTTTTTTGTAAAATAGAGTCAATACGTCTAGAATTTGATTTAAAAGGGACTAATTTCCGGTATTCTCTGGTAATACCCTCTTAATATGGATGGATCAGAGTGCTACCCTACACGTTCAATATTTATTGTGATCCGTCTAAATTTATCAAAAATCGTGATATTTATTGAACGTGTAGGTTAGCGTTTTGACGGATCGGATCACAGGACTTCTAGATTCAAATATCGATTTATTTGAATTCGGAATTCCGAATCTGGAATATTGAATGGGTAGCCAACGCATCAATATTTATCACGATCCGTGGGTTCACGATACGGATTTCCGGAATCTAGACAAATGCGATAAATATTGTGATCCAATGTCATGTCAATACGCCCCACATTCAATAAATAATCACGATATTTGATAAATATTGACGGATCACAATAAATATTTAACGTGTAGGGTTCGCCTTAAGAGACGAACAAATTGGCGATAAATCAGCTTCTGATGAAGTATCGTTAAGTTAAGTTCTATTAATTAAATTTCTTGGACTGATATGAGAAACCATTCCCCCGTATCGTCACGACGAAGCCATTACCCTTAGCTTTGTCGATGTGATTGGTATGTATTATGGAAACCGCCGGTCACAACTGTGATATCTCTGTGTATTGCTTTGGGCGTAATTACTCGCATCTTGTTCCGTCGTCCCACAGTGCGGCACCACTGTGCGACAACACTGTGTCGGTACTGTAAACTGTATTAAAACAATGGCGTAGCGTCGCCGTCTCGATGCTATTTGCAGAGGCTTGATTGCCGCACACTGCTCACTGCACATTGCGCCACACTGAAAAGATAATCTAAAGAAATGTGTTTTAAGCAGCAGAAGTAAGATCAATTTTACCTTATTTGTGAATCGCGATCATTATATTGTACTAGGTGAACTGTTTTTTTTTTTAAATATAAATGTTTTATGGATAAAATTTTTCGGTTCCAGGATAGTTGATTCCTCGACGGTTGGTCTCCCGACAAACTTATACACAATATGCAATCAGTTTAGGAAAAATACCATACACCTGCTTACAGAAAATATAACTAAGAGTCGCGAAGGGTTACGCAGAGAGGATGTATCGTCGAATGCAAAAGTATACAACATGTCTTCATTCAATTTAATCACTATTTTTCTATATACTGCACATATATACCAAAGCGTAAGTTAAAAAATCGATACTGTTAATAAATTTATTTGATTTGCTTAACAAGTAATTATTAAAGATGTTTTTTAAGTCGATTTTACTTTTGATATTTTGTAAATAATGCCATTTTTTTTATTTATTTTATAATGATTATAATTTTTGCGGGCTAACTGTCGGGGAATCAACTGTAGGTTCACCATGATTTTCTACAATAATACTACGCTTAGTTTTTTCTTGCCAGTCGATCGGCGTTCGCTTTTTTTAAAATACATTAAGTTTTGTTGAGTATTAACAGATATTCTATTTGAGTAGTGTACAATTAAAAAAAGACTATTAGAATAAATAATGAGAATCAAAAACAATGTTGAAGTAAATCTTAGTACAACCCTATTTTCTTGCTCGAGAATACATCGAAATATAACATTTCAAAATAATGTGGCTTTTATTTCAAACCAGGTCATCTCTAGGTGATACAAATCAGGTAGAAAAAAATCTCATTTATTGAGGATTGTCGATTACTATACTCTCTTAAAATCGTATTTTAAAGTAAGGTGATTAAATCATTCTCAAAAATAAAAATAAAATAAGATTTACTCTGCTGCGTTTATCGCAGAGGTGACTGTTTGAATTATATATTCACAATTAATCAAACATTTCCGATTATTTATCGAAATTCTTTCTTGAACAGTTTAAGAATTACAATTATTATTAGCAATAATTATTAGCCTGAAACACTCATCCATATTGAAAGAATCTTCCGAGAAAAGATACATATCGCCGACGGGACTCGAACCCGCAGCCTTTTGATTGCCGGTCAAGTGCTTTACCATTAAGCTACGGCGGGATACCTCCTACCCGCCAAATGATTAAATATATACCTATTGTTTCATTCAACAATTACTGCTTATTACACTTTTTCACCTGCAAACAACCAACTTTATTTTTATATGGGAAAGGCATGTAAGTGCTAACTATCCCACTAGATGGCATATAATAATTGGTACCCTTTGTGCTATGCATAAAAAATCTTGTCTTAAACATTAGTTTATCAATTAAAAAATAATAATTAAGTTTAAGAATTGTTTTGTATCAGGCCTAGGAAACGATTGGCGACAATGTATTCTTTTCAATCGGTGTAGCCTTAAAATAGACTGAACATCACATTTCTAGGGATTATGTATTCATTGGTGTACCGTGTCTCAGAGAGGGGATGTTTCTGTATGTTTATGAACGCATTGTTTAATCTACATAGAGATACATTCTCGACATCAATGGTTAAAGAACACCATGTTCATTTTCATTTGCAATAGAATGATCATTGGAAGAAATATAATATGGTGGATGAGAAACGTTAGGTACAGAAAAGTTATTGGACTTTGAAGTTGTTATTTTTTTTATATTTCTCTATACATTTTAGACCTATAGTCCAAATAGTGACTTCTTGATGAAAATGATTCTAATTTCCTTGAATAAATAATTTAACATCTTTTGAAAAGTTTTTGATGCTTTTTAATAGTTGTAAAATAAGGGGTTAATATAAAAAAATTAAAATAAAACAAATAGAAGGTTATATAAAAATGTAAACCAAAGATCCCACATAAGAAAAGACTCAACTTCGGTATTATAATGATTTTTTTATCAAATTCCTAAAATGTATTTTAATTAAATATCAAATATGAAGTATAATATAAAGTATTCAATTTATTTTAAAAGGTAAAATAAATTTATTAAAATTATAAAATAATGAAGCGTCGAAGATACTTGCAATATCGCCCTGGTGTAAGACCACCATTCAGAATTGAAACGTTGCTTCAAATGGCTTTATACGTCTTTGGTAACCAGATCTGAATACCCAGGTACTTCCCACCTTCCTCTCCCCCATTTCTCTCCCCTCCGCAATACCTTAAGCTTCACAACATACCCCAATTAGGGATGTCATAGTCTCACTGTCTTCAGACGGGATCATTTAGGATTCTTGTTCGGTATTCATATAAAAAAAAAATTTACTGTTGAAGTATAACTTATTTGACTAAAAACTTACATTTTATGGCGGCGGAACATGATTAGGTTGTTTATTTTTTCGTTTATAATTATTTATAGACGAATTAAAAAAATTTCCTGCGATTCAGCCATTTGAATTATAAACAACACTATTTTTATTGTCACACTACTGCCACTTTTTACTCCTATAGCTAGACATTACAAGAATCAGAGAGAAAGAAAGGTTAAACATTGTTTTTTAACATTCTTCAAACTTGATTTTGAGAGTTATTATTATAACACCTGATTCAAAAGTAATGAATTGCACGTGATTATACTGGTGAACAATATTCATCCGGATTTCGCACTTGTCTTTAGTGAAAATCGGGGATCAATCTCCCTTTTTCAATATGTTTATCTAAAATCTTTAGTTAAATCATATAATAATCAACAAAACATAACAAAAACCTGTTGAACTTATATTATACATTAGTAAACAAAATAAACGGATGATGCTTAACGTTTGAGTTTGCTTCGGCGTTTTGTAATGCGCTGACAGTTGTCGCACTCATTATTGCCATACCTACGACGTTAACATTTCCGATTTAAAATGTTCGTCCATCCAAAAAAGATCTGCGTTACACCTCGTTACATCCGCCTAAATAAGTTTTAATTCAAAAAATTAAAATAATCAAAAATTTTATTAATTTTTGACAATTCTAAATAGGTAGCTTGATTTAAAATTTTGTCGGAAATGAGGACATTTGAGTTTGGCATCAACGAGAGCAAACGGTGGATAATTGCTGCATCTCCTGATATCGCTTCAGGCAGGTCTGGAACTCCTTGGCTCCGGGATGGTGGTGGGAGAAGGGTGGAGAGTAGAAGCAGTGGGGGGTGAGCGACACGATTGAACAAATATGATTACGGTTGATTGATGATCTTCCTCTACGAAAGATGTTGGTTTTACACAGGCAATTAAGGACGACCGTGTCTTGGCTGTGACGGGAATAAGGATTTTTATCCTTTCATGTCTTTACCTTACAGCTGGAATATCCTGATATCCTGCCATTCTGCACAGGAAGTAGGAAGCTGTGGGAGAGCCACCCAGTGACCGCCCGACTCGGGGAATATCGAATAATCATTTAAAATTGTCATTTTTACTTGAATATCTTTGTCGAAAAATATGGTTTTCGTCAGTTTCAGTGCCAGCAACCCGGCTTCCGAATAGTGTCTTCCACCACTAATGAGAGTATATATCACTTTGGCACGGTATCGCAAGTATAATTTATTAATAATTCAAATCAATTAAACGTTAAAGAACATTATAATTTTATTGCGAAACCCGCAGCCCTCGGATTCCTATTAGAGAGCCGTTCACCCCCTCCTCCACCACCTCTTTTATTTTCTTCATCATATTTAAATAATTTAATAAAAGTTGATTTTTCTAAAAGATATTCCATTAACATTTTAAAAACTTTGTAATACACTTTTTTATTTCAATTAACATTCAACAGCCAACCAGGTTTTGCTTAGCTCAAGCCTCATCAGGGCTTATTATATCAACTAAAAATAATAAATATTCAGACACAAATATATATGTCAGTGGTTGAGTGGGCATCGTGTTTGGGTCCCACCCAGGCGTTCCGTGTTTGATTCATCGGCTGGCTAAGTCCTCCATCACAACACAAGCAACATCTTCCGCTTAGTGTGGTGGTAGTAGGAAATTTTCAAATTGTTGGGATATTCGTAACCCGGGAATGTTTGTCTTTCTTTAAAAAAAAAAATATGGAAATAAATAAAACTGTGAAATATCAATTAAAATAAAAAGTGGTGTATTAAAAAGTGTGTTTTTTCATCTATATTATTAAAACGTTAACGTATGTCATACACACTGGCTCCATGTAATATATACATATAAACGGAAGCGATGCCGATGCTCTATAAAATTCACACAGAACTATAGAAGTTTTAATACTATAGTTTTCCCACAGAAGCGCATTTTTACCTGCTAGTTTAATATATAATTTCACACCACAAAGTATTCCACAAAGCGTCCTTCGATAAAAAAATGAAATTTTCATGTATTTTCTCGGAAGATTTTTTCAATGTGGTTGAGTGTTTCAGGCTAATAATTATTGCTCATAATAATTGTTACCCTTTATGCTACGCATAAAAAAATCTTAAACATTAGGTTATCAATTAAAAAATAATAATAAATATTTGACGAGTTAAAGTATTTTCACCAAAAAATAAAGACGTGATATGTCTCGACGCCACCTAGTGGGAGATTTAGCACTAACATGCCTTTCTCATATAACATAAAGTTGGTTGTTTGCAGGTGAAAAAAATGTAATTAGTAGTAATTGTTGAATGAAAACACTGGTATATATTGAATTATTTGGCGGGTAAAATATAAGCCGACGTATTTGTCGTATTTCAGTGGAAAGAGCATTTGACCGGAAATCAGAAGGACATGGGTTCGAGTCCCGTCGGCGGCATGTATCTTTTCTCGGAAGATTTTTTCGATATATAGGTGAGTATTTCAAGCTAATAATTATTGCTTATAATAATTGTTACCCTTTGTGCTATGCATAAAAAATCTTGTCTTGTGTTTATCGATGAAAAAATAATAATTGAAATTTTAATTCACTGGCAGAATTAAGTACATTTTTTGTAAGGTATAAAAACGAATTAAATATGAAAAAAGTACAAAAAATGTTCATATTGTAGTTTTTTACAGCATGCGATACGGTTTCATAGATTGGTTAAAAATAACATTTTATCTCGTAGCATTCCCCAGTATCGCCGTTTCTACTTCCTCCCAGAAAGCTATTGGTCTGGTTCTGGTACTCACACTCTGAACTCATCTGACCGTATCTAATTATTATCCATTCAGAAGTTCTTATCTCACAAATAACTTTATTATGCTCGCGGTAACTCGGGCGAGCAATCCCATTTCGTTTCTTGTTGAGGTTAGTTATACCGAACTGACTTTTCTTACAATTTGTTTGATGTATCAGTTGTTCACTTGGTAGGAATCCAAAGGTAAATCATAAAATTTTATTATGGCCGCAGGCATTTTTTTAACAAAATCCAAAATTTGAGCTAAAAAATAAATTATTTTACTAAAGGATCGACATTAGCAATGCAGAATGCAATATGTTTTGAAAGCCTCCCTGGTCGAGGGGTAAGACTCTCGACTTGCAATCCGAAAGTTGTGGGTTCGAACCAGGCGTGCGCAAATAAATTCGAATGATAAATTAGTCTCATTTTTCAATTATTGAAAAATAATATAAAGTGTATTTGCGGCACGTTCCAAAGTGGAAGATACTATCGGTATCGTCTTGATGTAAGACCACCATTCAGAATTGAAATTTTGCTTGAAATGGCTTTAGCCGTGTTTGGGGACCATATCTGAATAGCCGGGTACTTCCCCACCTTCCTCATCCACATATCCTTTCCCTCCCCATTACTTTCAGCCTCACAACATAACCCAATTGGGGATGACATAGTTTCTCTGGCTCCAGACGGGAGCACTTGGGACTCTTGTGCAATATTCACATAAAAAAGTGAAGGTTTAAAAACCTTTAAGGGTTTTTTTAGCCAACCAAAAAATTGCGTTGAAAAATACACAAATTTTTTTTTAAATATCTGGCAAAATAAATTCTGTCACGAATATGAACTTATGTTTTTTTTTTCACTTAAAATAAAATCAAATTATTTTTAAATCGTTTTCCTATCACAGAAACTTTTAAAATTATGTGACTCCAATTATTCTATGAAGAAAAGCTCTACAGAGCCGAAATTCTTTCATTCTCGTCGCTGTAATGTTGACCTATCAGTGATTGTATTACAAACCGCTAGGTACTATATCCGACACACTCCGTTTAGGGACGCATTAGTCCCCTAGCCCCGAATAGTCTAGAAAAGATGAAAATAAGATTTCTTTTTTTTTTTTTGAAAAAGAAAAACAAAAATTTCCGGGTTACGAATAACCTGCGAAATCTTCTATTACCACTACGCTAAGCGGAAGATGTTGCTTGTGTTGTGATGGAGGACTTAGCCAGCCGAGGAATCGAACATGGGACGCCTGGGTGGGACCTAAACGCGATGCTCACTCAGCCACTGACCGGATTACATATATAAAAAAAAGTTCTTTGCCTATCCCCGCACTCCTACAGTACGTTAGTTCCATAAAAAAAATTGATTTTATCATCCCTCATAAATTATTATCAAAACGAATATAGCTGTTGTTATTTAGTTGTCAATTAAAAATGAAAAACAAACTTATTTCTAAACATTTCTGTTATTTCAGCTAAATTTAATACACCGTAAGAATTCAGATCAAACAGTGACAGCCCATATACTTTAAGGAAGATTATATTACTTATACTTTAAGAGTGCTAAAGTTTAAATATACGACTTTATTTCATTACATTAATAAAGTCGTGTTTTTTATTCTTAGCTCACTTAAAAATCATTAGCCGCCAGTTTCTGCACCTAGGTATTAACATATTTTGTTCCGAGTATGATAAACTACATTTAAAAAAAAAAAATTGAAAATTCTACCCTTCCAGTTATTATTGTATTGTGACTCTACACAAGATTCGCATTAAGTTGACTATTGATACAATGCATTAAGTTAATGTAAGAAAATAAAATTTTACTTACTGGAAAAACTTGTCAGAATTGGAATTTTATTACCACATGTTATACCTATGTAATAATAAGTTGGTATCTTTTTTTACATTTTAAAATATACGGTAGCCTACATTCCTTGAGATATGTAATAATTCAAGCGAGTACACATTCGCTCCCGAGAGATTTTCACTGTGATCTGAAAAAATTGCTCCTCTCCTAGTTCGGCGACACATAAATTTAAAATTTTCACCAATCATTGGTTCCCCTGAATGTTTCTTATTTTCCCAAACCACTATTCGATAACGCTTAGAGCATTTTCCGAATAAAACGGGTCTCATTTTAAAAGGTTCCCGTCGCAAAAGCAATGATTCGAGAGCTCCATACTTCTTACAGGACAAAACGCGCCGCTACAGAAATGGGAAAAAAAACTCCAAATAAATTCCCAATAAGCCACGCATGATCCGTGATGAAAGTACAGCCTCGATTCTGGATGACTATTACCCTACGTAGGTTCACGCCCTTCTCGGCAAAGGGTTAATATTATTCCTTTTAAAGTAAAATAAAACAGTAAAAACGAAAAGGTTCTTTTGGGATGGTTGTTGAAACTACCCGGAGATGTTTTATTTAGTGGTCTGGTTGGGGATAGGGCCCCACGCGAGCTTTCGCTTCCCGCCGCGTGGCTCTCGCGTCGCCCGTGTCGCCCGCGGGGAGGCTAGCGAGGGGAAGCGCGGTAACCGTCAGTTGTGAAGAAGACGTTGTGCTGGTGAGGCGTGTACTCGCTCTCTAGAAACGCGGTAGAATTTCGCCCAACGTATAATAGTGTCATATTGTTACTGACAATATAAATATTCTTGTGTTGCATTTGACAGAAGCGTCGTGCTACGTGTCGGAACTGTGAGTGTACCCGACTCGAGTGATAAAAACGCGGAAAATATTTTTCCGGATAAATCAGCGCTTGTATATTTTCCGCGATTACAGCGTCTTTAGTGTTCATTTTCCGGGGGTTGCAAACACCCTGACATTAATCTACGACTTGTAATTAACAGAGTGTGGCTAAAATGAGATTGTCAAATAGGTGAAACGTTTTCCGGCGGATGTGCCGAAAATGCGCCCCGGGTTTTCCGACCATGTTTTCCTTTGAACTAGTGTTTTCTTCTCATCGCGAGTCGTAGAGAAAATCTACGCTAACCCGCTACGCGGTGGCGTAGCCTCTTACGGAAGTGCTTTGGCAACCTTTCTCGTGGAAAGTGCCTGCTACATTCTATTATATCATACGCTCTACACCGCTCATGAGCGATATTTCCTTGCGTATATGTTTTCACGCAAGCTTAAACTGTTCATCGAACTCTGTCGCTGCTTTTGATAATAATTCAAAAGTCAAATGCTATCTCAGAAAGTAATTACAAGGAAAATAAGCTTCTTGTTTGTACACATAAACGAAGCCGCTCGCTATTAACTTGTTATCTATTTTTTCAAAGTATTCAGTGATTATTAGTGATTGATTGATGAACTGAAGTTTAAAGTGAACAAAATTATCAATAATTATTATTTATGTGTGGTTTATGAAAGACAACAGTAAGGAATCTGTGGGATGCTCATTTAAATGCGGTAGGTAAGTCAATATACATATTTTCCTTATCTTTTACTAGTATTTCATAAACAATATGTTCATCTTGGGTGAGCGGAGACAGTGTGGTTTTATTGTTTATAAATTCCAGCAATTGACATCAGCTTTCAAGGAAATCACACAAAATAAAATAAAGAACTAAATATTTCAATTTTATTTTAAAGTTACATAATCATTGAAGATTTTTTTTGAATCGCCTATAGTTTACTTAAAAAAGTTTTACATGTTTTGCTTAAATGAAAATGTCTATGAAATAACTTTTTAATATTTTTTGTGATTTAAAGTGGTGTTCTGTAAGTTACTTTGCAAGAATACGTAAAAGAAATTAGTTCGAAAAAGCAGAATGATAAGGTCAAATATATATCAGAATTAGGCGCTAAACGGAGAAATTACATGGCAGTTTTCGAAATAAAGTGATCTCAAATAAGCAATAGAGGTAATAACCATAAATAATTCTGACGTTGTAACGATCACATTATTCAACATTATTATTCGCCGAGATGAAAATCTGGCTTAGAAATAGGCGATATTTTATTTTCAAATTAGCTTGCGTTCAGAGAAAAAAGTGATACAATTAGATATTACTTAAACTCAAACAGATAAAATTATGATTAATGTAACCAAAAATAACATATTTGCTGAAAGTTGTGAAAAATTATTTTCAGCGCTGTTTTTAAAATATTTCACGATTTTATGTTGAAAAGTTATGTTTTATATTTATTATGAAAAGCTTGGAATAAAAATGTTTGAAAATGAACGAAAAATACTGAGAATATTTTCATTTATTTAAAAAATTTCCTCGAGAATATTAAATTTTTTCTTGGTGCTGGAATCCATTTAATTTTGACTTTTTATGTCAGAAACCATCAGCATACAGATAAACAAAATCATACCATTTAATTGAATTTATCAGCACATTTCCTGCCTACCTTGAATTTTTAAAAGCTTTTCTGTAATTCGGTAAAGACGATATTAAATAAATGATTTAGACTTGACCGCTTTCTGTGAGAGTAAAGAATTATGCAATGTTGGTTTATTTATAACGGCGCTCTCGGCAGACTTTCCGGTTTTCTTGTAGTGATGATTATTTAGTGGAAAAGTGCTATTTTTAAGTTCATTCAGTAGTTCCCTAGTTACATCTCCAGTCTTCTTATTTCTTGGCAGCGCCGGCTAATCCGGCGTGGAGTAGTTTCAAAGTGTTTATCTTCTAAAAATACCCGCGAGCCGTGGGCAGACGGAATCAGCTGTGATATTGCAAACAATCAAACGGTTTAACTACTTTTCTGATTTATTGTAGTAAAACTACAATGTTAATTCTGAACGTGTGAACAAATATGTAAATTGAGACAAACAAACAGATCTCATGGATTAATAAAATAGAATTAATAAAGTACCACAAGATTTCACAATATTTAAAATTGAAACATAATTATATATATAACATAAACAAACGTAATTTGCTGCTGATGAATGGTCTACGACAGAGTGTTGCGGATTCGATCCCCGTCGCAGCGCGTAAAAATAATGTCTTTTCATTTTTAATTCTTTATAATGCTCGAATCTTCTCTGCCTACTAAATTTACCTACGTAAAAAATACTACCTACCTACTTACTTACCTTTCGATTATTTCCTAGTACCTTGAAGAGAATAATCAAGTAAAATTGATAAATTTAATGATGCAATTTTTTATATTCTTTACAGCAGTTTGGCTATGATTCTGGCGGACGCGGGTTCAAATCCCGGCGTCCAAAATAAATTTTTATTTGATTATTTTTGTGTTATTTCACAACGTATTCATTTAAAAATATACAAGATAAATTTGCGGCACGGTCCAGAATGGTAGATACTTTCAGTATCGCCATGGTGAAAGACCACAATGCGGAATCGAAAACTTGCTTGAAATGGCTTTAGCAGTGTTGGTGACCGTATCTAAATAGCCCGCTATTTACCGAATTGGGCCTCTTGTGGGATGTAGAAAAAAGCGATCTTTAGAATCGTAGATCCTTAAAAAAAAATCCTTGACATTTTTGTCAAGGATTTTTTTTATTTCTTTGATTTATTTTTAAATCTTAATATGTTGCAAAGGGTACTTTGAAATGTTCAAACATTCGTAGGTAATCATTATTGAAACACAATAGATGTTTTTTTATTTGTTTAATAAATACCAAGCCAAACCGATGACGTTTTTAGAACTGAGAAGTTACTTATCGTTTTTTCGTACTTACTTCAAAAAAAATCAGAACATAACTCCACTCAAATTTAAAACAATCCTTTATCAAATTTGTTTACTGAAAAAAAAATCAACATCCTTGTAAGTTCTAAGCGAAGCTTTATTGTAATACTGGGATATTATTATAAGTATGAAAAAAAAAACAGTTCTTTGATGTTCAACTTAACTAGGTACCATTTCAAATGCCACATAGAAGTATTTATGTACAACGATTGATACTTATCATTAATTATTACATAATATTTACTTATATTTTACATTTGGAAGAAATATTACCAAGGATTTAATAATAAATATTGATCTAAATTAGCTAAGATGTCTTTGATATAATATTGTGGGCACGTATTTACTCTCGTTTGACAAAATATCAATATGTTTGCCAATTTATTTTGAGACCTGAAAGCTTACTTTTCAATACAAACATTTCCCTGGAAATGTCAGACATGTTATAATACATCCCGCATGTTTTGCATGTTTTAGGGAAACATTTCAGTCCTGTATTTACCCAGCAGAGCAAAAACCTAATTTCAGTGTTTACTGTTTATATACCAACTTATCTTGAAGAAACCTTCTCACTACTCCTCCTAAGCTTTTAAAGGCCCAAAAAACTGAGTAAGACATATTATATTCTTTACGAATATTTCAACGTAAACATAATATTTTGTCTATAAATCGATTTTAGCCTGTTTCTTTGTGTTTAATGAATGTTAAATAAAAACCTATTTCAGCTAAAAAAAATTATATTTGGATATTTGAATTCTTCTTAGATCTCTGGGCAATACTCGGCAAATGGAATTTTAAATCTTTAATCCTGTAAATATCTAGGTACTTTTGAGTATTATGTACCATAATAGTTATTGGTTATATATTACTATAGTAGTTATGTTCCGAAATTCGCCCTCATAAATTACAATTTACAAAAAACGCATATAAGGTCAGTAGTATAAAGCTTTTAGTCAAATGATTTTAATCAAACGTTTGATTAACGCTGGTTTTACCGGTATTAACTTACTAGCATCATTGGTCCCTTCGGCACTGGTACACCATTTTCAGACCTCTGTGTTTCCTCCCTTTCATAACAAGGGAAGGAGTTTGCTTCCCCTCCCCTTTTTTTCTACACAGCATCCCCAAAGATGACTGAAGGAAATTATTTTAACTATGTTGAGATATTGTTAAACAAAAATAAAATAATGTTGATTTCATGTAGGTTGTAATTTTATTATACCATATTATGCCTAATATTAATGCTTATTAGATAAATTAAAAAAATTAGAAAAGGGGTAAATGGTCAAAAAATTATTATTAAAAACCAAATATTTGTTGTGAATATCTCCTAAATTCATTTTTACATTAATACCTCTATTCAGAATAATTATATTCATTGTTAATTGGGCCCCTTCGTTGCTCCTTAATTGTGAAGGAATTTATTGAAATTTTTATTATATAAATTTGTACAGTAAATATTATTACATTAATACCTATTTATATACCTCTCCCCACAACTTACTGATATAGTTTTGACTTGGCTTTTTAAATCTGTCCACGCTAATAATATTTCATAATAATTTTGAGTTTATTTTGTATTTTGTTTATTTTTTTTGCATACCTTTTTTTCATACTAAAAAAATTTACAGTAAATCTATATGTTTTGTATTATTTCAACCGCTGTGCTAGGGGTATTCCTGTTTTATAGCGGGTGAAATTTACATATTAAATTTATTCATATTATGCTCGATAATAATAATGAATTATCATTAATTAACAAAGTAATGTAAGTGTTATCATTTAATTAAAATAAGATCCATTTGTTTTCTTGTCATTAAATCCTGAATATTGGGTCTGGGTATCCATTTTAGAACCTAAACATCAAAGGGTTTATTACGATACTTTAACTTTTTTATAACTGTATCAGATATCTATCTCCACATGACTGGTAAAAGTACAGAAATGTAGCAGGAATTTTCAGAATTAATTAATCCGTTTACATGTAACTGAATGTCTTCCTCCACAAACTTCTGTAATTCAAGGCGAATCTCCAGAAATATCCGTCCAGAGCATCCGCAGAACTGCAGAGCTGCAGAACTGTGAACTAAGTACGACGGTCTACCAAACTTAGTGATTTATGTCTAACTCCCTCCGACGTAGTACCGCGGTCGCTCATATAAACTATACATTAAGCTTATTGACTTTAAATGCGGCTAAATCATTTACTATGACGCCCATGGACTGAGAATAGAGAAGACGTCTGAACTCCATAAAGAGATTATTGTTAAATAAAGTACTTTTTCAATTACAGCAACTAAGTCAGACATTGGTATCGGCAACCGTCTTGTTCAACAGAATGCATCACCGAAAATAGCTTCATTGAAAATACGAAAGCATAATTATTATTAAATTCAACATCGTTTCTATATATTATATGAAATAGAACATAAAGTTTGACTTGTTTACTGTGTACCTACGGAAGCATAAATTTTATTGCAAAAAAAAATTTTCGTAATTTCGAAATACGCCATCTATAGACCGAAGGAGATATTTGGACATTTGAACGGATTTTGTGAACTTTGTATCTGGGTGTGATTTTAGATTTTAACGGCTAAAAATACTATCGTGATTTATTTTTGGGGTATTACATCTTATTATCAGGGAAGAACTGATGATAACATACATATTAGGAAGTACATAATATCTTAAGTTTTATGAAACCAATTTGTTTTGATTAAACCTACCGGTTAAGAGTCAGGTACGAATATTTTAGTGCTCTTTTAGAAAATTTGTATATGCAATGTATTTATATGTCATTTCAGCAACATTCACATCTAAGCAACATGAAGCATTAGTGAATATCGATGTCATATAATAAAGCGAGTCTCCTGGGAACAAATTTTTCATTTTTTTCTATACATTTACGTACAACATTGGAACATTTGTGAGTGCATATACAATTTTATTGCTTTCCGTGGCTGATGGTATGTTTTGTTTTGAAACCCGCCCAAAGAGGCACATTTCCAGGAGCTTTAAGGACTACGGCACCCTAACTGGGGAAGTTTTATGTGACGGAAGGAGATGGATAGAAAACGGTTGAATAGAATTTATGTAAATAGTATATTGTACATTTTGCACTGAAAGAAGATTAGTTTTGTTGAATGTCCCCATGTAGTTATTCCATATCTTATTATTGGGAATTCCGGATCGATTTTCTCATTCAAAGCTATCATGCATTTTTGATGGAACCGTTTTCATTAAATGGTCTTATTAATACCCATTCATCTAGGTGCATTTTGCACAGTATTCTCACTATTTTTATGAAAAGCACAAATCAATCATTTTTAAGCATTAATTGGTTTTTTCCGTTTTTATTAGCGTCACAGGAATCATATAATATTTTCAATTAAGCGTTTATTTAATTTCTGTGAAATTCATTGAAAGTTTCGAACGCACCAAAACATTTCAATTAATAATTTCTAAAGCTCACAGAACACACAATATTAATTACGAGTGCAACTGCAAATCAACCAGCTAAGGATAAGGTTGCATTTGAATAAAATAACTGCATTATTTCATTCAACGTTTTTGGCAGGAAAATATATTAAAATGGTTTTATGTGTGAGGAAAATGTTAAAGTGGTTAAAAGTTTTTTTTTACAGTGACTCCACACGGAAGCAATATAATTCCCCTCAGGACATATGACATCTTTGGGGATGCTGTGGAGAGGGTATTTTTAGGAAGAAAAGAATAGGAGGTTCGGGGAAGAAAAAAGGTATGAGGGGTGGGTATGAATTTGGGAGTCAGGCGTCCCTCTGTCACTCCTGGACGTCTCTTTCACTGCGGTGCAAGGCGATGTTCTGATAGAGGCCTGCTAAGAGGTCATCAAAAGTAGTCTCTCCCAATTCGGCCTGGCACTCCTGATAAGTCACCAAACTGGGCTTACCAATGGCAGAGGTATTGGTTATCCAATAAATGGTTCCCGTGGTGGTACCCATATCCGCCTTCCAAATTGTCGATTATAAATAAAAAAAGGTTAAATATTAACTCTGGCGTCATAAATTTTGCAATTCATTTTATTATCACGAATTTTTAGGTTAATGTAACTTTATTTGCATCATCAGCTACGCAGTTTACAAAACATCAAACTGCAAACATGGAGAAAAAAAATTACCAACATTGGTTTTGACATAAGTATTGTATATTATTTATAATACAGTGATGTACTGAACACTAGTTTAATTATGCATATTATGACTAAATAACAAATAATTCCAAATCCTCTCTCTTCCTAATGTTCGCATTGCCGTCCCTAAAATAAATTATTTCGAAGTTTTCCGTCCTTAAAGAAATAAATATCAAAAATTAAAATGATTTACGAGTATCAAAAGCTTCACGGCAAAGAGTATTCTGTTTTCCAAAACGTCATAAGTCATAATAACCCGAGCCATAGACGATATTTCACCACGTACTTGTCCGCAAACAACACAATACTGCGTGGACTATAATAAAACATGAGATATGAAAAGGTACCCACAAACCGTGCGTTAACTTAAACTTTGATTTATTTCGTATAATGCTTCAAACGTGAAATGTTGGCTGAATAAAATATAATTTATGTACGCATTGAAATACGCCTTGCTACATGAACCCTATTAACATATTCTTGTAAGTAATACAATGAAATCAACAGATAGAAGGTACTTTTTAGGTACGGTTTCAATATGTAAATTAGAAAAATAGTAGTGTCACTAACTATAACACTATTTCTTCACAAACATTTTTACTTCCTTCACATTTAGTACTTTTCTCTAATTCCGTTTGATAACGTGATCTCATTCAAGTATTTTCTATAATTCCGTTTGATGGCGTAATCTTATTCAACTATTTTCTGTAATTCCGTTTTATGACGAGATCGTATTCAAATATTTTCTGTAATTCCGTTTGATGACGTGATCTTATTCAAGTATTTTCTGTAATTCCGTTTGACGAAGTGAGCTTATTCAAGTATTTTCTGTAATTCCGTTTGATGACGTGATCTTATTCAAGTATTTTCTGTAATTCCGTTTGATGACGTGATCTTATTCAAGTATTTTCTGTAATTCCGTTTGATGACGTGATCTTATTCAAGTATTTTCTGTAATTCCGTTTGATGACGTGATCTTATTCAAGTATTTTCTGTAATTCCGTTTGACGAAGTGAGCTTATTCAAGTATTTTCTGTAATTCCGTTTGATGACGTGATCTTATTCAAGTATTTTCTGTAATTCCGTTTGATGACGTGATCTTATTCAAGTATTTTCTGTAATTCCGTTTGATGACGTGATCTTATTAAAGTATTTTCTGTAATTCCGTTTGATGACGTGATCTTATTCAAGTATTTTCTGTAATTCCGTTTGATGACGTGATCTTATTCAAGTATTTGATTCCCTTCATGCCATGTCTTTTATTAGCGTCCTTCCGTTTCATTGTCGTTTTTTATGTCATATCACATTTTGTTCATACTTGATTTTATCATACACTACTCTGAGATTTATATTATATGCGGTATACTTTCCTCTTTCGGCCTTCTTCGAAATATTCAACTTTATGTGTGAGATATCTCACTATCAACCTATATAAAAAACAAATGTAATTTTTATGCGATACATAAACATCCAACTACTTATTAGACACTCTCACTAACAAATAATATGCATAAAAATCTGGGGTACCATTGGCATATTATTTACTGACTCTATTTCTATACCAACACTTTTGGACACGATAATGGAAAAGTACATAATTCAATTGTAGTAATTTCAAGTTTCTATTATATATTTCACTATATTTGTTTCATATTTAGTTTTACATTATTACGTGCTTTTAACACTCTTCGTATAATATTCTACAGCTCATTAAGTATTATTCTGTTCTTATAAATAATGTAAAATCCCAGCTGGGCGTAAAATCAAATACAATCTGCAATTGAGTAAACGAATTTTTCATTTATTTTATGAATTCGAGGAAGTGGATTCAAAAATCGATAATTATATTAACATAATTGTCTTATATTGTCTGCCAGGTCAAGACGATAACAATGTGTATAATATGGTAACAATAAATTACTTCATCAAAACTAACTTTCAATCAGTGGCGGCTCGTGACTTTTGGTGAGCTAGAGTGCTAATATTAACAAAAATGGCATTATTGATGTCGCAGTAGCCGAAAAATATTTTTTATTTTTTTTTCGAAAATTTATTTTTTGTATGAAGATTTTCAGGAAATTTCAGTTTTGCCGTGCGCCGCACCGATTTCCTGAAAATCTTCATACAAAAAATAAATTTTCGAAAAAAAAATAAAAAATATTTTCCGGCTACAACGACATCAATAATGCCATTTTTGTTAATATTAGCACTCTAGCTCACCAAAAGTCACGAGCCGCCACTGCTTTCAATATATTTGTTCATCGTGATTACACTATGCGGCACGTGCACCATGCAGGCAGGATGCATAATGATAACAAGAAAAATTCAATAGTAATTATCTTATAAATATTTTGAGTTATGGTCATTTGTCTACTGCAATAGCCGATCTCGTGTTTTCTCTCTCGCAGGTGTACAGAATTACAGACGAAATGTTTCGTATTTTTTCTTCGTTTTGTTAAGAAAACATCTTTGCCGGATGCCGGTCTCGTGGTCAGTCTATATTTGAACCCTGCAAGGACCGTCTTTGATCTGCAATTAGTTAATGGCGGGGATTTCCGAGATTCAAAAGAGAAATGATAAAAATACGCTGAACTTTTACCCACGAAATGTTGGTTATCGCGGAGCGGGCAGAGCGCGCCGGCCGGAAATTGTATTTTTGCTAATCTGATATGAAAAACCCGGAAAATTGACTATTGATTTCATCGTTGACAAAAACTTAGGTGTGAGTACTGTGAATTACTAGCGTCATACGATAACCACTAGATCTAATAAATATATTTTTTTTTAATTAGGCACATGATGTATATTGTATATGCACAATTAACCCCCCCCTCCCCCAAATATCAAATGATTTTTTTTTATGGTGAAACTAAAAAAATTAAATATAAAAATTGTTTTAGGGCTATCTGGGTTAAGAAAGTCGAATTTTCCTGAGTTACCAATAACAAGACAATATTTTGAATTCTCCTACTGCAATCAAAGTAAGCGGATTTTTTTTTTCATTAAATTTCCCTCGGGGCCTATGTCGTCTTAGGGGATGCTGTGTGGACCGAGAGGAAGTTCTGGAAAGAAAAAAGTTATGAGGGATGGGTAAGAATCTGGGGGTCAATGTGTCCAAGAGTGATGGACGTGAGAATCCATCCCTCCAATTGCGGTGCAAGGAAATGTGTCGAGAGAGCCTAGCTGGAGAGGTCAAAAGGTCTCTCTCAACCGTCCTTTCCTGATCCGCCATGCAGTAGGTGGGTAGATGCATCCGCCGCCAAAGACCTGAAAAACCTCTCCTTATGAACCAGGGCACCCGTGCTCCGAATGAGCAATGGCTGAGGTGTTGGTTATCCAATAAATGGTACCTTATTTACCTCCCAAAATAATATTTAAAATACCAACATAGGTTTTTTTCATGTATGTGTGTATCTTAGGGATCTTTTAGGCTAATTAAATTAGAGCAAAAACAAATTTTCAGTACATTCTGGGTAATTTTTATCCAACTGGGATTTTTTCCCCTTTTTAAATATCTGATTAAACTCCCACTGAAATAGACCTCGAGCCGCTACTTATATGATGTAGGAAATTTAATGAAGTAAGGATTGTGTGCAAGACAGTGGTATATGACTCTCCTTTCTCCCAACCGTACACAGCCGCAGCCGCAGCCTGTAGAGTGTAGAGAAATAACATGATCGTTAGTTAGTTGTGTCGCACCTTTGTTTAGTTTTGTGTTCACACTCTCTGATAAACATGTACAGCTGCTGTTCTCTGTTATTGTTGTAAGTAGTTGTTTTTCATTGTTGCAAAATAAATAGCACACCGATAGATTGGTTATAGGTTGATATCTGATGATACTAATCTTAACATATAAAAAATAATGTTTCTTTGTTTGTCCCTTATGCGTTCTTAAACCACTCACCCAATTGCTATAAAACTTTGGGGATTTGATGTGCGCATGCCCACGATAGTTTCTATATTTATATAATAGTAAGTTCTGGCGTTATGAAATTTTTTTTACACTATTCATCCGTTTGCAATGAAACTTTGGTTAGTTGTTATGCAAACGCTCGTGAAGGTATTTATATATTATACTGATGTTGTTTGAAAAGTGAGTGTATTTTATATAGTTTAGTGGCAGGAAGCGAAGGAAAGAAGGAGGGTTCGCAAGAGGTCGAATGGGAAGGGAACGGGGTCGAATTGGAAAGGACACGCAGATAGATAAAATGTGTAAATTATACAATGTTCATTGTTTTTAATATTAGCCCTTGAGGTGATTTTTTACAAGAACATTGCTACATAAATCTTCCATCTATCGTTATTATATCTATCAACATTACTTTGTGTTGTTTCGATTATCGATAATAAGGTGCAACAGGTAAAAGCGTGGTGTAATTTTTTTGAATTTAAAATGTATGAATGTATGAATCAAAAATGTTTTAAATTTCTTTCTGTATTCATAAATATGAAGATACAAGCTTCTGCCCGCGACTTCGTCTGCGTAGGATTAGTACTTCGAGTAATCTATTTTCTTTTCCTAGGTTCCATCTACGTTTATACCAAAATTCTTAACCTATTTATTTAATACATGTATAATTCTTGATTCCATTCAAAGTATTAGGCGAGTACTTCAAATAAATTCACTAATTTAAATATTTTCCAAAATAGAATTTTGATTTAACAATCATTGTTTTGCAAAATGTCATTCTCAAATTTTGACGTTTTCTATTACACGATAATTTTTATTTTCAATATATTGAGAATAAATAGCTAGCTTTATAAATTCTAGCCTATATGTTATTCTGATGTATGAGCTATATTTAAATCCATTCATTCAATTTCGATTTAAAGAGTAACAAACATACATACATCCACACAAACTTTCGCGTCTATAATATTAGTAAGAAGTAAGATTCTTTATAATATCGATTCAAGTTACGAATTTGTATTTTGATGCGGGGCAGCACTAGCGACTAGTGATGGGACCACGCGTCCGAAATCGGACATTAGGGATGGGCGACACTGCGGCCGATATTAAGCCGGTTCGTCACCAGCATCCGCCGGTCGGGACATAAATCATTCGGGACACGCTCCCAATGACAGCCGCGGCCATTCATGATGGTAACAATACTAGGTGAATAGCCGCCCCCGCTCAGATGCGTTACTGGATTATCCCCAAGACGGACACTGCGACGACCGCGACAAGTAACTTTTACTCCTCCGTAAAAACAAATCGTTTTATCGCTTCTTAATCATTAATCCGAATCGATTTGGGTTGAACCTTTTTTTGTATCAAAGTTTTATAACACATTACTTTTTGTTTCTCAAACCTGAATAATCTGTAGGTATGTGGATACAACATTTTTAGTATGATGTTGGTACATACAGCAAGGGTAGAAGAAAAAAGCGGCACATAGCTATATAAGATTATTATATAATATATTGAATAAATCTAACATTTTTCTGTCTTTTATAATGTACTCCGGCTTTTGTGAGTACCCGGCATGCGTTAAAATACCATTTAAATAAAGTGTGTTTTCATTCTGTTTATCGAAGTCCTTTTGGATGCACAATTTTTTTTTGTTTTTACCGTCTGGTGCTTACACGAATAAATCAGAAGGTTTTCTGATCCGTGAGTAGGCCACATACAGACAACTGTCAGAGTTAGAAGCATGATTTTCCAAATTTACCCCTTGCTATCCACTACCACTACTATGTATTCTTTGCAATCCCTCCCTCTGCCCCTCATTGTAATTTTTTATACAAATGTCATAACGCCAGAGCTCACTATTATAGATAGAACAATTTGCGGGTGTCCGCGTAACAACTCGCCAAAGTTTCATCGCAATCGGATGAATAGTCATAGAAATAATTTCATAACGCTAGAGCTCACCATTATATTATAGAAACCATAGCGGGCATTTGTATGACAAATCACCAAAGTTTCATCGCAATCGGTAATTTATTCACATTATCAAGAATTCTGAATTTCTGACAGAATCTAATTCTAAAAAAATACTTTTGATATTTAATCTATAATATTTCCACTATTTCATCAAGTAAGGTCATTTATTTATTTTATTTTAAGGAAATCAATATTTTATAAAAGGTTGGTTTATGCGAGTGCAATTTACTTTACAGAGATACCAATCATTGCTTATTAAAGATTTCCTTGTTGTTCAGGTACAATAATATTTAACAAAACAGTTTAAATATCTACAATCTACATATATAATTTTGACTACCAAAAGCATGTGAAACACTACGTACAAAAACTTATTTGGTGAATAAAAATAAAATAATATTATTTGAAAAAAATTTATAATTTTGATTAAATATTTGTTGTTTTACAAAGTGATTTGTTTTCATTTAATTTATAAAAAAATGCAACCATTAATTTCATTGTAGTGATTGCCTTGCCGTAAAAATGAATTACACATTACTCTTTTTAGATTTTTACGACCAAAAGTATTATGGTGATTTATTTTTGGGTATTATGCTGCGTTCAGCTACCTCCTTCTTTTGGGTCCATGATGATAGACACTGACACATCCGCCCTGATGATGGACACTGTAACGCTGTCCGAAATGTTGGCTAAAGAAGGAGGTAGCACAACACGGCATTTAGTAGCAAATAAATCAATATAAACATTACTCGTTTAATTGTTAACAAATCTCGCTGAGTAAAAAAATTAAAATCAGAACCGAAATTAACAGTAAATATCGCTTAGAGTAGTTTAATATTTATAAAGCAAATTTAAAATGAATTCTCAACAAGATATTATGCATCATAAAATAAAATAAAACCAACCCAAATACTCAGAAGCAAATAATTTGACAGCTTCATCCGATGCATCTTTTTCACAAATATTTTTTTGTCGGTCCGAAAACAACACCCACCGAGACCTCAACCCAACTCTGTAATTTGTGATTATTTATGGGTGCTGTTGTTTGTGCGGTCCGTATGGCGACTGCTGTACAAAGATGAACGATTTTTAAATACACGTGCGGTGCAGTGGCAAGTTGGCCATTTTGTTTGTTTTTGGGATCGGTGTCGTGTTTGTGTGAATGCCGCACGCACTGCGATGTGTTGCCAAGAGATTATTGGTCAAATTGTCAGCTTATTTCGTGGCGGAACTGAAAATTGTGAATTCCCAGCTTCAAACAACATTGACTCAAATTGATGTTTTCGGCCGACAAATCTACAGATTTAAAAAAAAAATGAATAACGCACCAGAATCCCACATGCGCCCGTCTGGAGCCAGTGAGTCTATGGCATCCCCAATTGGAGTATGTTGTTAGGCTGAAGGTAGTAAGGAGGGAAATAAGATGGGGTAGAAGAAGGTGGCGAAGTAAATGGCTATTCAGATCTGGTCACCAAACACGGCTAAAGCCATCTCAAGCACGGTTCAATTCTGAATGGTGGTCTGATTCTGAGAGTATCTTCCACTCTGGAACGGGCAGCAATAGTTCTTTATATTATTTTTAATTAATTAATTGTGTAATATCACAAATTAATCAAATAAAATTTATTTGCAATTTGGAATTTGACCTTTGGATTGCGAGTCGAGAGTTTTACCCCTCGACCACGGAGGCTTCAAACTCATGACATCTGGCATATTATCATGAAATTAAGATTTCAGAACTCCATAGTTCATTATAGAATAGGTATTGAAAGCTGAAATACCTGATCTTTAAATGTATAAAATATTAAAATATATATTTTTTATGATGGCAGAACTACTCATGAGCTTGTAGTGAATAAGAATTTTTAAAATTGTTCTGCTTTATATATACGATTACCTATGTGAATAACTTATTAACATTCAGTGTCTAAACTTGAAAATCAACACATCATTGCTTGCGATGCCTTTATAAAATTATTATTGCATTTATAAAGACTTATTTAATAGATGTTTATATGTATATACCTGATGTTTTCCAATACCGTAATTTGAATACCTACAATACTTACAACGCAACGTGAAAAATATAATTTTTTAAATCCGGAAATAGCACCAGGGATTTAAAAACATGCACCTTCTTTAATAAACATTTTATTTCTATTCAGCTGTCAAAGTTTAATAATTCGCCCAGTGGCCAAGATAAATGGCACGTTGGCCATTTTGAAAATGCAAAGTAGGCCAATCATTCATCAACATATTTCAAATTGCCACGGGGCATATTTGAATACGCACAATGAAAAATACATACACCCCGTGTTGATAATTACGCATTATAAAGCAGTCAAAAACTTTAACTCGTTACTATGGCCGGTTCAGTAACAAACCGGCCCTGGACGCAAAGGGGTAGTTTTTTCAATGAGGCCTGGCTATGTTCAAAATAAATATTTCAAACATTTTCAAATTTATCGCAACAGTTTTATTTTTACAATACATTGAATTAGTACATCGGTTGTCCATCTTCTAAAAGGCGCTTTTAGTATTGCCCCGGAAATGGAACGGTGACGGGATTGACTTTCGCTACCTCATTTATTTAATACTAAGTCAAAAATCATTACTTTCTTGCATGTTATGTTTATTACCTTTAAATTATTATTTTAAAGTTGTTTGTTTTTTTTCTGTTATTTGGTTTGTCTTCTTACCAATTTGAACTTTTTTTTTAAATTAGCTCCACACAAGAGGTCATCTTTGAAGATGCCGTTTGGAGGATTTTTTAAGAGGAAGGAAGGAGAGTAAGTCCTGGGAAGGAAAAAAGTTTGAGGGTTGGGTAGGAATCTGGGGATAAATATGTCCAGGAATGATGGACGTGTGAAGCCATCCCTTCCACTGCAATGCAAGGCAATAGGTCGAGAGGGTCCGGCTGGAGAGATCAAAAGGTCTCCCTCAACCAGTCCCTCCCGATCCGGCCTGCCATGCAGATGGTCGGCAGACGCCTCAACCCTCAGACCTAACCCCATGAACACGGGCACCCCCGCTAAGTCACCAAACGTAGCGAATCACTTGGGGTGACCTGTGGCAGAGGTGTTGGTCGTCCAATAATTGGTTCCCGAGGGGCGGTAAATTGACATGTTCCAATCTCTGCTGCTAATGCGTTAAATGTATTTTCACCTGCAATGCTACATTTTCCGTCTTTTAATCTTTTTATTTATTTATTGTTTCTTTACATGGTAGGTATTATTGTTCACATTTCAATATTAACCTCACTAGGACAAGCCTGTTTTGAGGATAATAAGTTTATAAAGTAGTACAAATAGAACAAAAAATATTTAGGTACCTATTGATAAAACAACAAAGGACAAAGATGAACCAATTGATGGCAATTTTAACATCGATAATTTAATATTTAAAAATCAAATTAAAAAATGCTCAAGATGTCTTAATATGTGTTCTGGAAGGATATTAAATATAAGTGTAAAATATCGCTTTCTTATCAACTCTTCGCATTCACACAAATATTTTAGTGATGGTTATCGTTGGGTATCGATATCAGTAATTAGTTTCTAAGAAAACATTTAAATTAAATATAATCATATGAAATTAATAAACACGGCCCGTGATTTCACCCCAACATTTAGAATCACCCCTCTCGCGTGCGCTCTGAATTAAATGTATTCGCATTTTTTTGTTGGGAAGTTAAACGAGTCCGAAACAGTAGACCACGTCGACTGACCTAGAATTAATGCGATTCGTTAGGAATGGTCCACATTCAACGTTCTACTGTACATTATTTCACATTCTACTGCATATTTCCATTTCGCTCAGGCCAGGACAATAGATATTGTATCGGATTTGGCCTGGTGCGCTGACACGTTTTTCCCGCTTATCCCCTTTTTCAAGCGTGGAATCATTTCATTAAAACGGGAATCTTTTGTTGCGTTTTAAAAAATGAATCTCTTGTGTCATGAAAATTATATTTTATACTTGAACCGAAAACCTTGTTTTATTTAATGGAAAAGTGTTTTTGTACAAAATTTACCATTTGTTAAAACGTCTAGAAAATGTTATTATTTAACATTTTAACCGCTTTCTGTAGAAATAAAATGATTTTTCTTATTTTTACATAAATGTTAGGAAAATGAAAAATTACATGGAAAGCAAACACTATGTAGACGTAGTAAATAATAATAAAAATGTAATTTATTTAAGTTTTTAAACTTTTATTCCACTATAAATGATGTAATGAATATTTTGATCTCCAACCAGAAAAAAACGCTGTCTTCCATCCATCGGTCTAAAATATTAATTCATTTCCGCATTTCTACCGATTTACCTATAACATATATTTTTCTTGAACACTTTTAAGTTTTTAAGTTCCTAAAAAAATATATCGTAATTTTTAAAGTTATTTTCTGAATGTAGTCGAAGCGAAATAGTAATTATTTGAAATTCACCCGACAGAAAAAATCGCTAACTAACTAACTAACTAACCACCACGCCGTGTCTCAGCAGGGGTAGGCAGAGAGGACGGACCGCCAAACAACTCGGTCTTGGCACCACTCCTTGCCTCATTTACATTCACACATCTTCTCATACATACTCTTCTATTATTAAAAATCGCGAAGCATGAATTATTAAAAACACTTTTTTTTGTTATCTAACATGTTATAGCTATGAAAAAAATCACTGTAGCCTTTAAATGCACTTGTCGGGGTATTTTTCTTCTATTTTAAACGGGAAGTTTTTTTTTTAAATATTTTCACACTAGCGAGCTCCCACTTATATTCATATATACGTATCTCCCTTTCTTCTTTTTTTTGAACGATCACATCATTTTTTTGAATCGCCTTAAAACAAATTTAATGTTTAAACATAAAAGTTTATTGTAACATCCACGACTTGTCAGAAAACTGCGTGCTCCCTGGTGGTCTTTATAATATTAAAAGTTTGCATTTACTTGTTTACGTGTCAATTGTTGACATATGAATAATATTTATAAATAAATATGATCCTTTCAGATCATTAAAAGAATGTTTGAATCGTTCACACGCTTAGTTCTAATGAAGACTTCAGTACTAGGAATTCCCATCCCATTAGTCACGCAAAATAACTAATGAAGTTTTTCTTTCTAAGCAAGTGGTAAAAAGATCGTGTAAAAACAAAGCCACATAAAATAATGGGTGACCCAGTAAAAAAACATTTAAAGAGTGAGAAATTCATCAAAAACCATGAGTATTTGGTTTACAAAGTTGATTGCTTAGAAATAATTTAGATGTTTTAATTTGGCTCTGACATAATCGAGCATTTTTTGGATACACGCGTAGAAAAAAAGCATCAGAACTTTAAAAATTGCTTTAAGTTTAAAATGTTCTCTCACAAACGCCGCCTTTTCGATTCTGGTTTTATAGAATAATGCGGTAAATTAAGTTCTTTTAAAAATGATCGCAAAACATTTAAATATTTTTGTCTGAACTTCGGAAAATAAAATAATATACTGTTTTTGGTGATGTTTTTTTCTTGCGTAAATCGATACTAATATTGTGAGGGAATATAAGCCTCATCACCATCTACATAAGTAGTTTTATTGTCAGAAGCCCGAATGTTTACACGACGTGGTTCCTCGCCTTAACACGTTCATTGCTGACACCGCGCGTCGCGCGTTGACAGTCATGTGACCGGTATGCGCACAACGCGCCACGCGCGGTGAGCTGTTCTTGTATTGAAACAGATCTAAAACAGAGGCAACTACGAAGTCGGTCGTTTGGAGTTTTGACAATGGACAAAACTGACAAATTTATAGTTTTTACACAAATATGTGGGTAGGTACTACATGTCGGTGAGATTACGTTTTAACAATGCCTAGCCGTGTTATTAAACTTACTATGGCAACTTGCATTGTTTGTCTAATTGAAGTACACTGATTTGCCTTAAAGTGGATAAATAGTTGTTTCTCATACCCGTCACGACATGAGAAATAATTGTGCAAAAAATGGATTGTGTACAAGATATCTTGAATGGCATGACATCATTTGTTTGTTAGTCATTGTATAAAAAATATTTCCAACTTTGGTCTCATTCGTCTATTGTTTATAAAATGGAATTACTTACATATTTGCCCATGACAACTAATATTAACTAATGTGTAAACCACATATAAATCAGACCACACGCAATTTTTCTTCAGCCTATAAAACTAAGCTAGAGCAACGTAGATATAATTTTATGAAGAACGAATACATTATTGCCTTTTTGAGTATGAATCAATAATAAAAAGGTTAAACTGAACACCATGCGACAGTCCAAAGAGGGGGTCACTCGTAAAATTATGAAATATTGTAAAATTGAAAATTAATAAAGGGTAGGCGAAGAGATTGATAAGGAAGTACTTAACACCGTACAGGAGACCCATTGTCATCTTTAGGGATGCTGTGTGGATGGTATTTTTGGGGAGGGGGAAGGAGTGAACATGGGTCTTGGATGATCCCATGTTGTAGGAGGGGGGAAACACTGAGGGCGGCAAATCATTTCACAGCCACGAATGACGAAACGACGACTCCTCATATGTGTTTTCCGATTATGCACCGGTGCCGAAATGATCAATTACACCAGTTCCTCGGAGTATCTTCCATTGAAATATTGGTAGAGCAAGGACATTATTCATTTATTATTGATTAATTTAATTAAAGATTACTTTTAATTTAAATCTATCAAATGGACCGTCCGTTTCTGCACAGTCAAAGATATTTCAGTAATTTTGGGGCTCCAGACCAGAGGTTGCTTCCAAATTCAACACTTAGGCTTAACCCTTTAAGCAACAGCGTTTTAAGTCTTATCTACGAATGTAATTCAGACCGAGCATCGACGTGGGCCAACGCATGATAAGTTATTTCCTGCCAATTGCATGGTGCTGACTCCAAGTAATAATAATTGTTAAAATGTCACGGGTTGTATGTTGTGTTTTAAATCAATATAATTGTCACTCGTGTTTTTTATGTTTTTCAAGCACATGTTGTCCCAACACAAAACAAATGTTTCATAGGCCCGGTATATCAACCTATCCGTATCCTTGCTATATAAGACATTCCTCGTTCCAATTTAAGCGGGCGAAATCTACCGCTTAAGCTTTGATAAGCCGCAGAATAGTTCCTATTTTAGACGCCGAGATGCTAGCAGTCGTATATTTAAATAATATTTAAATACTTCCCACCGAAATTTATGGAAATTGCTCTATTTTACAAGAATGGACTATTATGTTCATCGAACGACCAGGAATGACAATGTTATTAATTGATAATCAATCAAAAGTAGTCTGGTAAGGGATTTTAAAAGTTTCAACGTCAGGACAGTTTGTTTTCAGCGGTTTATTTCATTCATATTTCACTGACTCTAGCAAAACAAATACTCGTTAAAATTAGTATATATGCATATAGCATCATCCTGATTGAAGTGGGGAACTTTATCAAAAATTTACTCGTAAATTAAACCTGCCTAAAAATAAGCTTCCGTGGTTTTTGAAATATCGCGATCATAATATCGCGATTTCCCGGTGCGTACAGATGCCCCGATGAAGATGACAGTAGAGGGCGTAGATATACCACTCATGTAGATAGTAGATTTGTTTTTCAAAGAAAAACGTTCCTCTATTAAATTCATAGACAATACACGTATTATTGGTGACATCTAATAGGCCTTCTACCTATTACGGATTATGTTCCAAGATGTGCTAAGCTTGACATTCCAACCAAGTCAAGCTTATAACCAACTGATATACCGGGCCATAGTAGAGGTCCAATCTAGGTTATTATTTTTCTTCGAGATCAATGGTTCACTTCCAAGGACGAATTCCGGTTCGCTCCGTTTCAAATAAAGTAGCAACATATATTTTACAAGTTCACACAAAGCCGCACAATGTAGTTCAATAATAAACTTCGGTCCCCTAATTTCGTTGTATTTTTTTGCTCTACTATTCCCCCTAGTAAATTATGAATGGGGTTTTTTTCTTCGCAAAACGGAAAGAGTGCGCATGCGTTCAACAAATTGTTATAATATTCTCTTTTAATGTCAATGATTGTAAATAATGATCACGACTTCTTTTCATCGCTGCGGCGGCTTTACAGTTTTGTTGTATTGTTGGGTTGCTATGAAATATTATAATACGTACTTACATGATGTCTCTTATGTGTGTGGAATAGAGAGAGTTACATCTGTACCTACTTTCAATTGTTTGTTTGCGTAAATTACGCATCTATCAATAGGACGATGACAAGTCATGCGGTGCCGTATGAAATAATGTTTTTTTTTGTAGCCATAAAGCGAAGTGTTTTATACAGAAGAATTATGATGCTAATATTGCTTTTTTTAGTACATTCAATATAGAAAATGAGATAGTTACCTTATTAAAAGCTAAATATTGTGTACATGGTATTTCAACTGGATACAATACGACAAGTAGTACAATGTACGTCGAGCGCCTAGGATAAGATGCAGATACAGGCTTGAAGACATTATGGCCCAGTCAACTTTAGTTTCTAACTAGGCAGATCCTGTTCTAAGAAACTAATCATGAGATCAATTTTGTTGTTTGGTACGATCAAATTTTAAATTTCATTTATTATTTGTTCAATCTTCGTAAATTAATTTTAATTAAATAAAACAAATTACTGAATTAATCAATTATTTAATAAATTCATGTTATTATCCCGACAAAGAAACCATCGGTTTTGAAACGTGTAGATATTATAACATGTTATTATATGATGGTTTACAGAAAGAATTTAGTTTAATTTACATTATATTAATTTATTTGTATTGATAATACACTAAAGACGAATATAAGGAAAAAAAAATTATTGAAAGAGAAGAAATAAAAGCGAAGATACATCTAGGCACTCGCAATAAATTATCAGATGAAATTAGTTTAAAGTGATCATTTATATATTGATTAAAAGTAGGAACATGTTTATAGTCAAAACTTTTTATATTTTTATATTACCAAATCAAGTTGAGCGATCACTAAAGATTAAAAATCTGATAATTTCCATTTTATCACATATATTATTATGGCTGAGCGTATTATTATCAAATCAAGAAGTATAAAATTAAAATGTCAACTACTGTGTCAAATATGCAATTGATTGTTGTAAATTCAGGGCACTGCCACAAAAAAGGAATTTGGGATTTCGGAGAGCATGAACGGTTGACACTACGCACTATCAACATTTTGATGTGGTGTCCTCTACAGATTGCTGGCATCCATAAACACGAATGACCACAATAGATGTAAGGTCGTTTGTAAAATGATTCACACTTATTGTGTCAATTAAAAAATCTCTCGATTAAAAACTTCTAAAGGAAGTTATAACAAGTTTCGATAACAGCTCATACAATCAGTAAATGCCTACAAAAACACCCATCACCTATTTTTATGGCATAGACCCACTGGCTCCGGTAGTTACGACTGTAGGCTGTATTTGCTTGGTAAAGAAACTTCATAGCCCTCATTTCATAAGCTGAGAATAGCGTAATAATATCTACAGTAATTATCGTCATATATTTTTGTGTTATTATGCCGTCTTACGATACTTTCTTCCTTGGCCAACCTTTCGGACAGCATCACAGTGTCCATCAACAGAGCAGATGTATAATCAACAGAGCAAATGTGAATCAAATCCAAAATTGAGTTTTGATTCAAAAGGTTCTTCGCAGGGTGAAACGGACAAACCGCTAGTCTATTTAATAAACCAAAATACTGGGAATTAGGCAAATTATTAAAAAAAGTTAGTCGGTACCTGCCTACATCATCTACCAACAGAATAATATATTTATGATACAATTTAATAATGGTTTTAATGACTTAACAAATCCGCAGTTTCATAGGTAACTAATTTATGTAACTGTTTGTTGGTACTTCACATATCATGCAGTAGTCATCATATCATCAGTCAAACGAGAGACATTTCATAATGAAATGCGCAACAAACACAAAACACGATGTTTATTTCGTCTGCTCCCCATTTGTGTGTATTAGTAGTATTGTGAGAGCACTACATAATAACTCTATCGCTACTTACTGAAATATTTCATCAATTCTGCACCGGGGGTAGATTCGGGAGGGTGGCAACAAAAGTATTCATTTCCCCCCCTCAAATATATTATGCAGATGGTTATATTCATTCCGGAGGCGAATGCAATTTCCTTGCCCCATTTAATTTATTTTTTTCGTCAGAACATTGATAGATACGAACCGTTTTTTTTTGTGGGCAGTTGTCGACAAATAAATTGAATTATTATTATTTACAATAAAATATATAAATTTGTTTTACACCACTTTGTGGTCTAAAACAAATTTATATATTTTATTGTAAATTATGGCGAGCCACAAAGTTAATGCTTTTTACGAACATGTATTATTATTTAAACTAAAACAATAACTTTCTAAACACAACTTTTATTTTTTATACTTTATGCCGACAGGGTTTCGCTACAAACGTAGCTTCTTCAGGGCAGTATTATGTCTACTAATGTCTAACATGTGTTATGACTTATTATTAAAATACTATGATTAGGATTATGTAAAAAAAATATTATTACAGATAGAAATCAGATTTCGAACTTAGGTACCGCAATTTAATATTTGTTTTATATAATTAGTACATAAAATCTATGTAAAAGATAAATATTTTTTATTAGAGCGATGGTATTACTACCTGGTTTCACCGTTTCATTTTTTATGTGAGTACCACACATGAGTCACAAGAGCTCCCAACCGTCTGGAGACAGTGAAAAGGCTTTTCTAAATAAGGTATGTGGTGAGGCTGAAGGTAATGCGGAGGAGAATGTGATGAGGCTATTCAGATCTGGTCACCAAAGACGACTAAAGCCATTTCAATCAAGATTTACCCATGACCTCGTAGCCAATCAAGCTGAACATATCTCCGTTGAATTAGACATGCTAATACATTTAGAAAATACTGTGCATTTTTCAAGTTACCAGAGCTATTCTACCTAAAGAGTATCGCTCTGGTGTAAGACCACCATTCAGAATTGAAACCTTGCTTGAAATGGGTTTAGCCATTTGTGTGTTTGGTGGCGAGATCTGAATAGCCAGGTATTCCCCCACCTTCCTCTTCCTCATCTCCTTCCCCTCCCCACTACCTTCAGCCTGACAACATATCCCAATTGGAGATGCCATAGTCCCACTAGCTCCGGGAGCAGTTAGTAAGTATTTTCGGTATTCACATAATAAAACAATAGCAGTATAAAATATATTAGGTTCTTAGGGGGCAGGTACTCTGCTGTACCTCTGTTTCAATGAAGTTGCAATGTAACTTTTCTTTTAATCGTCGTGATTTGGGTCACATTCGCTGACTTCAAGTATATTTATTTATTTATTCAAAAAAAGAATGCATTACATAAACAAATATATGTACCTTCAGAGCTTGAGCATAAATTCTACTTCGCCGTTATTGTTAAAATAAATTTTTCAAAGTCGCAACCTAATTATCGAACTGCTCAACCATCCAGAAAACAGAAACGATTTCTAGAAAAAATGTTGACGACTCCTTCGGTTGACAAAACGGTGGTTGCACAAATGCATTAGGTTCAAACTTGTGCCCTATTATAGAAATGATACCAATTTCGTTAAACATTCGTGATTCAATAAAGGCAACATGTTACAGAAAAAAATTTCATTATAAAATTCAGTAAGTAGATAGGTTGTTTGAGTAGAAGAGAGATTTAGATCTAAAATCCCAATGTGCTTTGGGATGCAGGGGACATCTGATTTTAGAAATAAAAAAGCATTTCTAATCACAACTTGAAAAAGTAATTTCAGTAAAATTTTGAAAACTTTTTCCATATAAAGAGTTTTGGTTTGATATGAAAATCGGTTAGAAAAATACGAACCAAAAACTTTTACTGAAAATTCAAAACCGGAGAAAACTGATGGTAATACATAAACTATCTACAATTTCAAGCAATATTTTTCTATATACCTATTTGAAGTGCATCCTATTATTTATAAAATTTCGATATTATGGTTTTCGTCATTACACCCCAAAAACCAACTAGCCTTTGCAGTTTGCTCAGCGCGTATGTTCAGATATCACATCTTTATTTGGCAAATGAAAATACATTAGATTTGGGTGACATAAATTTGTTATATCTTATTTTCAGTCAATAATATTTTCTAGTGCTGTATTTATTAGAATTATGTGACTAATTTGTTTCCAATAAAAATACAAGAAGTATTAATGAGATAAAATGCTACTACCAACATTATGCTTATTTTAATTTTGTTACTTTTGTTTAATGTTGTTTAGGATGAGATCCCTGAGGCGCATGTGTAGTAAAACAATGTATGATCTTGTGAGAAATGTGGATATCCGCAAATAATGCAAGGCTGAAGTAGTTTGTTCTCAGTCCTCCTCACTAGGTATTCCTGTTCCGAGGCGGACTGTACGTTGTTGTATTGGTGTTGATCATGATTTCCCCATCAAAATTCATTTCCTCATTTCCTCACACTTGTTGGTTTCCACAAAATAAAAAATAAATAAAGTAAAAATTATCTATGTTTTTTCGTCTTTACAGAATTTTATAGTTACACTATTAAAAAACACATTGTATGTGCATCAAACGTGATGTGTTAATTACGCTGTCATTAATCTCAAGTAGTATTTTAAAATATACGGTTGAATTTACTATTCGACTGAGCTAGAACATTAATCACAAGGAACAAAAAAGCGACGAATTAAATCATTAGCGGACCCTATGATTCCATCCCTTTTCATAGGGAATAGGGATGGCTACCGATTCCATGAAATACCTCCCAAAACGAATCTCATTGTAATAACGGTAATGAATAATGGCTGCAATGATTGTTCGCCTATAAATTACATTTTTTCGATCATCGCATAACAGGGGGCCGATATAATAGAAAACATGTGTAGTATCGATACACTTATTTTTATTCCTAATAAAATTTCCCCTAATTATCGAACTGCGCGGCGAGGCGGACTCTAACAAAGCAATTTAGTTCTCAATTTTCATCGGTTTAATTATTCGGTTTAAAGACTCAGTTATACATTTAAATTTAAACAAATAGATAGGTACGAATATATAAAAGCTCTAACTAACTAACCATCACAACGTTTACGGCAGGGATAGGCAGAGAGAAAGGACAATTGGGCAACTCGATCTTTACCTCATTCACATTCTCATACATACTCTTCTTTTATTCTGACTCTTGACATGGCCCGACTCAAGTATCTGATTCACTTGGTAATGCCATGTCTTCCTCGGGCTTCCCCGACTTAATCTACCATTCACGTTTGCGTCATATATTATCCTTACACTCCTTTCTTCGTTCATTCGCTCTACATGCCCAAAACATCAGAGGATCTTAACATTTCTCAGACGATCATACATGGTTTTACCACACAAACGCCTCAGGAATCTCATTTCTACGGCATTACGTCTACTGGTATCCTTCCTCTGCTAGTTCCATGCCTCACTGTCATACATCAGGGTATATACCAGCACTCCACTTGTGGACATATTATAAAAAAGTTGCGGGATGAAAATAGTTGCGTCAGCCTAAACAATATGGAGAATAAAGCTGTTTAAATTTCATTACGCCAGAGCTCGGCGTTAGGTAGTGGCTGCCTCAGAAACGAGATATTCTGCTTTGGAATTAAATTTACTGACGAGTTTGTCGTTGTGGTCATAAACAAAGCTTTAGTAATAATTTTTCATAAGATATCTTGCCGCGATCACTTTGTTGTTTGACAACGTAAATTAATTAAAAACAACCCATGTTTACAAAACACTTTATTGTACCTAATAAACAAAGGCAACTAGTTTTAGTCAGACTTAAGCTTCCTCAGACCTCAAGGCAGTTACTGTTCTACATTATGTACGATGGTTTAAAACAAAGTTGGTTTTCAATTAATTTGAAATATATTTTTGTGAAATGATTACGTAAAGTATACTGTCTCTAGAATAAGGATTATATCGGTAAGTAAAGAATATTAGGACCAAAAGAAAGACTTGAGTTGCGGGTTTTGTACAGGAAAGATTATATTTAAGTTACAACAGAGGTTCATTGATTTTTTTGCGACGCGCCGCATTGTGACTGGAGTGGCCATTCTTATCCCAAATCTCAGTGGAGATTTATATAATGGTATACCGATTAGAAAAGATTTTAACTTTGAGGCGAACAGATAAACTTTTCAATACCTAAACGATATTCTCTGCAAGCGAACAAACAAAGTATCATGTTACAAATTATTACTATTATTCAAACTTTTTATCGGCGAATAAATACCTAAGACCTAGGTATTTAATCCACTTTTTAGTTAGTGTGACACTCACACTCACAATTCCCACTTCAAACTTCATATGCGTTCTTCAAGCAATTTTTCAACGAAAAATTCAATTTTCGCAATATGTTTTATTTTTGTCATAGGCTCAGAGTTTTAGCTCAAACCTCTTTGCTAGAACCTTATTTTGCATACTGTCGAAATCATAAGATCCGTGTAGGTTTTTGATTACGTGATAAAAAAATTTACCATGGAAAATCAAACCAAATGTTTATTCCCATCAATGTAATAATTAATAATATATCATCGAAGAAGAAGAAGATAACACTAATTTTCTAAATTAAAATATGAAAATGATACCATGAATAAAATATTACTATCTAGTTAAAAAATATATTCTTTGAACACTTGTTTCCAATGAAAAGGGTAGCTGCCGATAATATGGAAAAAAATACCTATATTAGTTTTAAAATTCTTAACATAATCGCATTATAATTTGTTGATGTGTCCGTATATTCTTTAAATCATGTCATGTTACATGGCTAACAGATGAAAATCTTGCAAGTTTAATAAATGTACTGGCTTAGTATTGTGTTCATCATCTTGAGAAGCTTATTGATTTTTCACACCTTTTGAGGTGTTGGCCCTTCAAATCCACTCTTTCCTTCCTTGCAGCTCTTGTCCTGAGAATGGTGCACGGATCGTTGGCAGGCTTTCTTCTGGCCCTTTTCGCTACCAACTACCCCTCACACAGGAAGGAACTTCGAAACTTAAAGCCCTATACATTAGCACGAATGTGTGCTGAACGAATTGCATCGTTATCCCGACTTCTTTTATTAGACTGTGAGATCTCACTAAACTTTGGATTTCGCATGATATCTTCCTCTTATGTTTCTGACAGTATTTTTTATTATGGTTGTTAATATTTTGTCTGTGTTGTGATATTATTTTCCATTAAAATGTTACAATTAAATGTGACAAAGAACTTTCAAACAACGTGCGATATAGGGACCTAGCCAGACACAATGTCCATTGTTTTAGTAAGTCATTGTCAAATATTTTGTTCCCAAATTTGTGAAGAATAATCAATTTGTTTGTTTTGAAGGTCATAAAATAATCAAACCAAAAATGGACGCCATTGCAATATTGCACCAAAAAATACTCAAGTCGCTTGCAAGTTTCTATCTACTATTGCATTTTATTGTAACGTCTGTTTGTTTTAGCGACAATGCCTGCAATCCAAGATAGCTAAGATTTCCATATTGTTAATTTGCAATCAGACAATACAAATAGCGAGGTACGCGCAAGAACTTGACTATTGAGCATGAACGTGAAGAAATTAGGAAAGGGTTGCACCCCTTCTAATATAAAGGCTAGATATTATGCATACGGTGTAATAATAATAAATAATAATAGTATCAGAGCCGAAATTAGGATAAAAAATTGTTTTGTTCTTAGATCATCTTTACTTGAAATACTTGAGTTATGCCAGATAAAATTTTAACGTATCCTTTTCATATCTTCCTTTCCACACGCTTCACAGAATCTTTGCCTTGTCTTGAAAGAACAGCAAGATCTTAGAATTTCCATTCTTCATTTGCACAGTTCATGAACATGAGTAGCATACCAAACTAAATATATATAAATTCTCACTTGTAGAAAACACTATGTGGTTATACATAATTATAATAATGACAATAAAATAACTTTGTTTGATTTTTGACATGAGCTCCGGGCCAAGAACGATCCTTTCTCTTTCATAATGAGTTTATATTATTTGGTTGTTAAAAAAAATTTTTTTTTTGTAGTTTGTTAAAAATTATTGCAATGGGGCATGGCTGCAATATGGGGAAGTTAAACTTCACCTACCTAAACATTAATTGATAAAATTGATACCTAAATTGATTTGATTCATTTACCTCCAAAATGTGATGCCAACCATTATTTTTTAACACCAGAAAATCATGCGACGAACTTGTTATCAAAACTATACTTTTTTCGGTCTGCATTCATGTCTTTTCAGATAATCTTACGAAGCTTCACACCCAATTTATTGCCATAATCGTTTCAGTATTAATCTCGCAGTAGATTCTGTTGGGAGCAAAAACCGAATCATTGTATGGCTTTATAGCACTTATAGTGGCGAGTGCTGCTTTTAGCTTGTAAATGGGTAGTGGTATCTTTGTGAATATGCCCATTTTACGCTTGACTGAGGGGGTTCGCCACAAGTTTGTCAACCGTAGTTAATAGAGGTTCCTCCATTATGTTCTATTCGGATAATATTAAGACCTTAAGCCGCTGCTAGCTCAAAAAACCTAACACCTACAATACAATATTAGTGCAATAAATCTACTCATCTTTTGTTCGGATGTACTGAATATGTCACAGTTTTTTGTTCGATAACCTTGCACTCAATTTCAATGGATGAATGAGTCCATTCAATGATAGTTCTAGGTAGGTACTTTTCTTCAACAGCCTTGTGCTGTTTGTTGACACTAAAACTAAAATCAATTAAAAAAATATTTTTTGTTATTTGGTTAATTAATGAACAACAGAGAACTGGAACACCAATACATGGATAACCCGTTTTTTCGCCAACATTTTATTTTAAACTAGCTAAGACCATTGAAAAATCACGGTATATTATTATTGCAGGATTTGTGAAACTGAAAGTTGCCTTTTAACTGAATTGCCTTTTAAAAGAAGAAATTTACTTTTCGAATGTTAGAAAAACTTGAAAAATTACCATGTTTATCAATATCTGTCACACATTTAAGCAAAAGAATAAGAGTTCCAACTCCACCCAACCACCTGGAGCCAGTGAGACTATGACAACTCCAATTGGGATGAGGAAAGTGTGGAGAGTTCCTGGCGATTCAAATCTGGTTAACAAATATGGCTAAAGTCATTTCAAGCAACGTATTAATTCAGAATGGTATTGTTACACCAGGACGGTACTAAGAATATATTCCATTCTGAAACGTGCCGCAAATTCACCCTATAGGTATTGTTTCAAATGATTATATTGTGAAATAAAACCAATCAATCACATATTATTTATGATATGAACCCGCGATCTTCGGATTGCTAGTCTAGAGCCATACCCCTCGACCATGGAGGCCGTCCAATCAATCTATCTAAATCTTCTCATACTACAATTTATTTACGAGTATTTTTATAATTTTTTTCCATTGCTTTGTGGGCAACATTATCCTCAATACGATGCGTTGAAATTACAACGGTTATGAGAATTGCTACTACAAATAGTATAACATCTTACATTTATATGAAAGCACTCGCACTTAGCTTTGTAATAACGTAGTTTCTATTCTATTGATAGGTTGAACACAAAAGATGGGCACTTTCTGTAATCTGAAATACGGCGTTCTCCGTCCCGCCATTGCGTGATTGCGTGGGTACCACAAATAGTTGTGTTTTATAAATATGTAATTGGGTATTCCACCAAGAATTATATTTTAAACTTACTAATTTACAGTAGTCACACGATTCCGTTTTCATATACATAAATATATTTTCGTTGTTTGTTTTGAAGTGTTATGCCGTATTGTGCTACCTCCTTCTTTGTCCGAAACGTCGGCTAAAGAAGGAGGTAGCACAACACGGCATAACACCCCAAAAACAAACAACGAAAATGCTTTTGGCCGTGAAAATCTAAAAACGTATATAAATATATTTGTTAAGAAAGACAAACATTCCCGGTTTTCGAATAACCTGACAATATTTACCTACTACCACAACAGTAAGTGGAAAATGTTGTTTTGTGTCGTGATGGAGAACTTATTCAGCCGAGGAATTGAACACGGGACCCAAACGCGATGCGAATTCGGCCACAGACCGGTCAAATATAAATGGATAATTACAATAATTTTTTTTAAACTTTTTTACAATAGCTCCACACTGGAGGACCTGAGGAAAAAATATCCGTCAGGACCTGTGTTATCTTTGGGGATGCTGTGTTGAGGGTCTTTTTAGCGAAATGAAGGATATGAAGTTTTAAGAAGGAAATAGGTTTTAAGATGATACCCGGTGGTGCAGAAATAGATTTTACTAAAATATTGCTGTCACTGTTGCTCTTACTCCACCGGATATTGAGCCAAAGGGACAATGCACTGACACCTAACTAAAATGGAGGTTTTGTATTCCCCACTTTTCCACTCCTCCAAAAGTGGACTGATTTTCAATTTTTTTTTTACGAACTACATAAGAAAAAACTATTCTATGTCTGTACGTTTTGCTTTTTTTTAAAAAACATTGTCTGGTTTGTATACTGAACATCTTTTAACGGCGTTTAAACCAGTCAATTTTATTGATTTTTGGAAGGTCATAACTTCTATAAAAAGTAACTTATCAAAAAAAGACAAAAAGTACCGACACGCTAGTAGTTGATATCTATTTTATGCAAAAACAATATTTTCTCTAGGATTAAAATCCAGAGAGATAAATAGGGAATACGTTTGTATGGAAAAATCACCGCCGCGTATCCTCTTAAGTGTGGGTAGAAATCTGAAGGTCAGTGGGTTTTGGAGTGACGGACGTATAATCCAACCCTCCTACTGCGGTGCAAGGCGATGGGTCAAGAGAATCCTGCAAAAAAGGCAAAATGGTCTATCTCAACCAGTCTCTCCCGATCCGGCCTGCCACGAAGTTGGTGAGCAGACGCATCTGCCGCTAAGACCCGGACAAGCCTCACCCCATTCAACCGGGCACCCTTGCTAAGTCTCCAAACGTAGCGAACCACTCGGGGTACCTATGGCAGAGGTGTAGGTTATTTAATAAATGGTTTCTGCGGCGGCGATACTCATTCCCGTCTCCCAAATTGAATTACGCAAATATTAAAAAAGATTTATTGAATTTATTAAGAACAAAAACCGTTGTTTTATTGCTTGCATAGATATAGATAGTAAAGCGGAGTATACATAGTAGATGACGTCTCGTCGTAGGTAGAATTAATCTGCAATTTATTGGGAAATTGCTATAATCATCGTTTACCGACCATTTTCCCAATGACCAGCTGTTCTCTAAATGACCATCCATTCCCCGTGAATGTGTGAGTCCAGCGTCTCTTATTACGGATATATTTTATTGGCTGCGTTTGACGTAAGACTGCGGCTCGCGCTGGATAGCGGGTTGCCCTACATGGACCGGCCGGGTCCTCTCGGCGTGGGAAGGCAGATACAGTGTGTAAGCCTGTATCAGTGTGGCTGTATGCGTCCTTCATTGCCCATGGTCTGTACTTCTTAAATCCCATTCGGAGCAGTGCACTCTGGCTTAACGAGCGAACTCCGACACGATGCATTGTGAAGCGGTGCTTTTATTATACTGAAACGTTCGCATTCTTCTTTCCGAGTATTAAACTCCTCTTCAGTTTTCTAGACAGTGCCACAATTTATGGAGGACTTATCTAGGTACATTTTAGTACGTTTACATTGTCCCGGTTTTACTAATATATTACGGATTGCAGAAGGCACAATTTTTACTTTATTGTATCTAAACCTTAGTAAAAATTATCAAATTCTTCATACATACAGGGTGTTAAGGTACGTTCTTGACTAATGATTAACTTTAACTTTAACTAGTAATTCCTGACATTATTTGGAGTAGAAAATGTTAATGAAATTTTGGTCTCCGGTGACATTTTTATTTTTTCAATTTTTTTCTTCAAAATCCTACAATTTTTTTTTCACATGACCACACTGGTCACTCAGCCGAGTTACCAACCCACCACTTACCCCGCCTCCAACTGTCCAACACCTACTATTTTTTTTATGTTTTTGTAAATATATCGAAAATGTCACAGGAGACCAACATTTTATTTACATTTTTTACTCCAAATAATGTCAGAAATCACTGGTTAAAGTAAGTTAAGTACGTACCTTAACACCCTGTATGTGCGCAGAATAACCCACAATTTCATAATATCGACAATCTTAAAAAGCTTCAAAAATTTCGAACCGAAATATTGCTTACCCATGAAATTCACAAACAGAATGAGAGCATCTCCTATCCTTCTCCTATATTCCTTCTAATAAAACTCCTATCTCTAATCAACTAGAGTAGCAACTTTTTTGGCTAAACCTTGTCTTAACCTCACCTAAACTTGTCTTAACCTTGCTCAACTTTGGCTTAACTTTGGCTTAACCTTGTCTTAACCTGGCTTAACTTTGGCTTAACCTTGTCTTAACCTGGCTTAACTTTGTCCTGACCGTGTCTTAACCTGGCTTAACTTTGGCTTAACCTTGTATTAACCTGGCTTAAATTTGTCCTGACCCTGTCTTAACCTTGTTTTAACCTGGCCCTACTTTGGTTTAACCTTCTATCTATATTTATCTTTGTATTAC
The DNA here is from genome assembly GCA_951813805.1 of Limnephilus auricula. Lineage (NCBI taxonomy): Eukaryota > Metazoa > Arthropoda > Insecta > Trichoptera > Limnephilidae > Limnephilus > Limnephilus auricula. The sequence goes on from OX638393.1 coordinate 39,151,025, forward strand.
GAAAGATGATTGTTTCCTACCAAATAAAAATAACGGAAATAAATAACTTTACATACATTACTTTTTAATTTCTGCAATTTATTTTAAAATTAAAATGTACATTGAAATTAAGTTTTTTGATTATTATTTAGACATCGTGGTAACTCCTTAATTTTTTGTATTTTTTTATAAAAATGTTTAATATAAGTATCTACATATATACATAAATACAATAATTACCTAACTATTATTTTATGTAAATGTCATGTTACGATAACCAATAATAAAAACTAATTAATCACTGCTCATTGTAATATTCATATATACTTGTTTGTCTATTCTCATATTTGTTAATTTTCATTATTAGTACGTTGGTTTTGAAACATGGCGACTATTTTGATTAAATGGTGGTTGGTATATACAAAGTTATTTATTTTCATTAAATTAAAATGATGCCACATAGTGAGTTTGCGATTATTGAAGAAATTTAAAAAATGTTTATTTATGATATTTGACAGAGATTTGATCATTTTATGACAGCTCACGAAAAAAGATGTGAAAACACATTTTTAATATTTTGTATACATTGTCCGAGTTTAACAGTTATGATAATGATGATGTTTCTGATTAATGTAGGAATAGTGTGTCAAAATGTGTTTATTTTAGTTTGGGATATTTGCCAGACATTATTTGATAATGCCTTGTGACAGCTCAGGAAAAAACTTCGCCGATAAATCAAAACTAACAAACAGTCGTATTATACTTTAATACTTTGTCATTGTTAAATTTTCAGATAATCTAAAAATAATTCTTATTTATTTTTTATCGATCATTATGTTACATCGCACAAGTCCTATCTGCCCGACGGTACTGTGACTTTGGCATCACCAATCAAGGTGTGTTATGAGGCTGAAGATAATGGGGAAGGGAAGGAGATGGGAAAAAAGGTTGAGAAGATACTTATTTTCGCAATTGGTTCTTAAATAAGACAGCCGTCCGTGGTGGAGGGGAAAGGCTCTCAACTCCCAATCAGAAGGTCGCGGGTTCGAACCCGACGTATGCAAATAAATTTTATTTGATTTAGGTACTTCCCCACCTTACTTTTCTCCATTACCTTTCCCTTCCCACTTCATTTAGCCTCACAACATACCCCAATCGAGGATGCCGTAGTCTTATGGTTCCAGACGGGAGCAGTTGGGACTCTTTTGTGCGGTATTGATATAAAGAAATCTAAAAATAAATCTTATTGTTTTTTTTATCGATTTTATTTTGTTACTTTATTTAGCGTGACTATGGAATCAACAATAATTAAGGTGTGTTATGACACTGAAAATAATGGGGAAGGGAAGGAGATGGGAAGGTCGAGACGTAACTTATATTCACATTTGTTCATATTTACATAGTTTATCTCTTACATCGACGAAGCAATTTACAAGATTTAAAAAATATTCTAAGTACCATTTTTTTGAGTATGACAAACTCCCAAAGAGCATTGATTGTTTTTCACTATCATACTGTCATTGCGTAGTCGAAACTCTAAATATTCACAACAGCTATAGGAAACTAAGGTAGATAGGGAAGATACTCGTATTTCGTTCGACATCGTTTAGTATTGGAAGTATTAATGATTGATTATTCCTGGGAATAGGTACCTACCCGAACTGAATACCTGCCGGGATTCTCTGATCGTGCCAGTTTAGTTAGATAAACACTGCTTAGGTTGGTACCTAACTATAGCTTATAACTACGTATTATAATACCTTTCCTTACTTACACCACAATGATGGAACGTGCTAGATAATACAGTGGCGTGTGGTGAAAAGACAAAATTTGGGCTTCTTACAAAAAATATTTCAGAATGTTATTTCACTATGTTGTGAAGATTGAAAAATAATAGGAACTTACAACAAAAATTACAGCATTTCTGTGACTCTTCTTATTAATAATGTGTATAATTTTAAAAAAATATTCTTAAATTCATGATAAGCGGGTTGTTTTAGTGACATGATTATAAAAAAAATTATTCTTGGTTTAGGTATCTGTAAAAGAACTCATCTATAATGTTTGTTACATCGAAAAATCATTTACCAAAACACATTTCAAGCTTGGTATAAATAATATTTGACCGGTCAGAGGCTGAGTTGGCATCGCGCTTGGGTCCCACCCGGGCGTTCCAGTTCAATTCCTCGGCTGGCTAAGTACTCCATCACGACACAAGCAACATTTACGCTTACACTTAAGTAAAAAAAAATGTACACATATTATTAGAAATGATTTATAATAATATATAAATATATCAGGGAATACCATTTCTGTATTGATGCTTAGAAGGAATCCCATTATATGCTTTTTATAAATTCGCATAGTATTTACAGAAAACTGGGATTCGAAACTATTCCAGTAACAAATTGGATTGATTGTAACGAAATAATGGGGTACCTACGCAGCTGAGTGGCATTTATAAAGGCTGCGTATAAAAATAATGATATACCTACATACCATAGTATTATCATCAATCTGATTTGAATAAATACTTCAAGGCATTCGAACGGGTTTCAATTCTGATGGTGTAAAGGGGTTTTTCCTTTCGGAATCATAAACAACGAACGATACCATCTACATGCTCTTAAATGGTCAAAACATGGTGTTCAGTTCACGTTCCTCATTTCTCATCCTGTCTGTGTGGACTGTAGAGTAATAAACACATCAGTCTGGCGACGCCCTATTAAATAATTGAAAACATTGCAACGCATTATGGTTCTATTTTATATATTAGTATCCACAAACAACGCCATACATTACAGAAAAAATGCAGAAACTTATTCGCCAATCAATCTTTCAATAATATTGGCGTTGACATTCAATAATTTTGCCGTTTACCTTGATAGCAAACTTATAATTTATAGGCACATCGACTCAATCGTTCAAAGCTCGTATAAAATGATTGGTTTTGCTCTTCGTATAAGTAAAGCTTTCGGTAACCCGCCGATAATAGTAATGCTATATTTTGCGTTAGTCAGAAGTACACTGGAGTATGCCTCACCAATATGGAACCCGCAGTACAAAAAAATACACATAGATAGCATAGAACATATTCAAAACAAATTTGTAAAATATATTTCCTTTAAATTCTACAACAACTTTGAATATACATTTCAAAATTTGCAACAAATGCCCGCACCAGCTGATTTCACATCTATAAACTGAATTTTAAGTAATAATCGACTGTTCTATCCTTAATTAATTTCAATATACTTTTAAGACGTACATGCCATAAAGCACTATTCTACACGTGTAATTACAAACCGTGCTCTTCATACATTCAATAATATTTGCTAAACTCTAAAATCGACAATATCTCGGTTTCCCTGTCCAAATTTAAAAGCCACATCATGTTAAAATGATTTGCTGTGTAATGTGCTTACATATCCCTTCATAGATATTCACTTCACACACCTACAAACTACAAACATGTTCGTGTGTACACACACCCATATACTAGGCATATCACCCGGTAATTACTAAATATACACACCACATATAAGACCTTACAAAGAAACATATAATATTTATGTAATAAAATATTTATGTACATTGTTTCATTACTCTAACCAATGTACTTACTGTTTATTCTATAATTAAAATTACATTAATAAAAAAGAATAAATAAAATTATAGCGTTTTACATACAATGTTCAATATGTTGGAAGGATGGAATAAACCTTGAAGAAAGATATAAAAAAAAAAAGATTATTTTTTATTTTTTTATTATTATTAGTTTTGTAGCATCAGAAATCATAATAAAAAGCGAGGAATAAAAATCTCATGATATATTATGCCAACGCATTCGATCAAGAGTGGCTGTAAATGGTAGAAATCCATTTTCTGGAGCGACAAAAACTCTAGAACAGTGAACTTTTAAATTGATATACTTTGATAGCAACTGTTTTATGGAGGGGTGAATTCATACGTTCATACTTGGATACACTGACCCCCAGATTCCTACACTCCTCGCATATTTTTCCTTCCTATAACTCCTTCTCTTTTCTTTCCTAAAAATACACTCCACACAGATCCCCAAAGATGACGTAGGCCCTGTCAGGAATTATTTTCCTCCGGGCCTCCTGTGTAGAGCAAATGTCAAAAATAAAAAAAAGTAGCAGTAGCACAAATAAGGGTCCGAAGGTAATGATAAGACATAAAGGATCAATAAAATTATGGTATTATAACGTATCAGGCTTTCAAATGATTTATGCGTGCATTAGTGTATTTTCAAATACAGAGTATCCGTAATGCCTCCTTCGTGATCCATTAAGATATTGAATCCTGCAATCCAGAATTCTGCGCCCATTACGAGCCGTGCTCCTCGTACGTCTGGTCTCCTGATATTAAAAATCGACATCCAATGAAGTACACAATGATATTTTTACATTACCGTAATGAAGTTCGATGCGAAGCTTTCACGATATTGCAAAAAATATATGTTCTTTGTGCTTTTGTGCGGTTTCACTCTTTTTGCAAGGAATGTATACGAGTTATATTCGCGTGATTTTATGTGAATGTGAGTGATTTCACAGTGAATACAGTTCTATTAATATGATAGGTCTGGATGCTAGACGTTAATATTTCATGAATACGGTACAAAGTGCTTTTTCAAAGCGTTTTATATCAATTTGAAAATTCTCGAAATTAAGCATTTTTGAAGTAAAGAAGGTATTATTTTTTTCACAGAAAATCATATTCATTCATATAATAAATAAATCTTTATTTTATGTAATCATTGATGAAGGGAGAAAATAATTCTTTCATAAGTAATTTTAGTTTTTTTTAGTAAATATGATGATTTAACGGCCGGAGTGGACGAGGGGTAAGGCTCTCGACTCCCAATCCGAAGGTCGCGGGTTCGAAAACGGCGTTCGCAAATAAATTTTATTTGATTAATTCGAAATAAAGTATAAGTGGAAGATAGTCTCAGTAGCGCCCTGGTGTAAGACCACCATTTAGAATTGAAACGTTGCTTGAATGGCTTTACTGTGTTTGGTCCCCTCTCCACTACTTTTAACTCCACAATATACCTCAATTGGAAATGCTAGTCTCACTGGCTCCTGACGGGAGCAGTTAAGACGCTTGTATGGTATTCATATAAAAAAAATATTTGTATAAGATGAATTTTAATATTGATGGTAAATAATATACCGTCATAAATAAGTTTCCATTGAAAACGGTTCTTATAACTTCCAGCCGGTAAAGGATCATGCTTTTTCTTAAGAAACAAATCACTTTACAATATTAATTTCTGTAGTAGACATCTGAGACAAAGGTTTGGCTTTTTGACTATAATATTATTCATTAGATACTTTGATAACCTCAGAGCTGTGATTATAAAATCAGTCGAACGTTTCTTCACAGAACCAATCAATTGGCCTTTGTGATGTCACGACGTCATAACCTTCTGTTTGTGGTTTGTTTTATCCCTATAGAAGTTATGTTAGCAGCCTCGTATATCTACCTACATAGCGAGCTTCTAATATCAAACATTATTATATTAACTTATAATGAAAAAGCCTTCATTAAATCATTTTATAATTCGTGCACTAAGGACAACAATGTTCTATGTGATATTTTGGCCGACAATGACTTTTTTGCAACAAGTTTTATTGATTTTTATCTCTCTTTAAATCTTTGTATAAAAATGTCCAAATTCTATTTTATTTAGCAGATTGTGCTTCAAAATTATATTTAAAATATTATAATTATTTTTTTTAGATCAACCAGATTTCATTTTAAATTTAAGTGCAAGCTTAGTTCAAGTTAAAAAAACTTTTTCTATTTTTATAACTACAAGGTTCCATTTGCGTCGTACTTCGAGCTCATTCGCTTGAATGGAATTGAACAAGGTTCCATCTGCCAATTGCGTGAAGCTAAGAAATAAAATGAAAAATTTCATTTATGAAAAATTGATAATTCAAAACGTATCGTAATTGATTTATATTTTGGAATAAGATCGTTCTAGGCAAAAAAACAAGGCATTTGCAAAAAATAATTTTTATTTATTTATAGATAGATACAAAAAATGAAAGTAGAAGTTACATATTAGGAAGCTTTGCCTGTCCAACTAAGAAAGGTTCCCGTTCCAGGACAGAGAAATTGACAGGTTTAGTTCATATTATTCCTTAAGGTTTACTAAGCCACAAGGTTGCATTTTATTGTTTTGCTTAGAGTAATTTTCACGTATTTTTTTTGCATAGAATCTTAACCGTAAAAAAAAATCAATTGCAATTCTTCTTCATATTCACTTTTTTTAGAAATTTTAAGTGATATTTGGGCTTTAAACTTTGAACTGCAATATCTCAGCTTCATTCAAATGACAGATAAAACCTCGTTGTTCCAAGGGAGATGGAATACATTTGTCATATTCGCGTAGGGGTTGAGTAGCAAAAAATATAATTCGCCTGTTTTTAAAAGCTTGCCTCGTGTGAGCAGAAAAAGTTAATTAAGCTGAAATCGTGTGTTTCGTATTCTGGCTGACGTATGTTTTTCTCCGCTATCAAGTTTAGTTTTCGTGTCGAGTGTTGCTCTCCTGTAAATAATTTGATCATTTTCGTTATGCTAGAGCGCTCCCGAACCGTATTCACCACATCAGTGGGTTCGTAGGAAACTATGTAGATGGCTGGTACTCGAATGCGGAACTTTGCTAGGTGAAGAGATGAGGAGGTGCTCGGAAGTTTAATGTGTGGCGCAAATTCATAATATCAATAAGAACTATACGTGCTCAAATCTAACTACGAGCGTAGGAATTCAGGGTAATTGATGAAGTAAATTGAATTTCTCTAAATAATTACAATCTTGGTTATGTTGAATATTGAACCGTTAATTCTGTTGAAGATTTATTGAACCGAAGTTCTGCGAACCTACATCATTTTCTACTATTACGACCTGCCTTGATCCACTTTATCGTACCGTGTGTTTCTGGAGGCGTTTTTATCTTCTTCTGTCAACCACTTGATTATTCTTTAAATGACACTCCTTTCTACATCTATCGGTTCTTCATATCTGTAACTTATTATGATAGTCTATGATTTAGTTTTTACATTTCTACAGTTGTCTATGGGCTCTTTGGTCTCTTTACCGAGTGGTGCAGAAGGTGTTTGGAGTCATTAGGTTTCAGAAGCTCAGTAGAATAAAACAAAACATCAGTCTGAAAGGACGTTTATCCTGAGAAAAATTATTATTATTATAAGACGTCAATATAAACAGTCACTGTGTTATAAAGCACATAAGCCTTTTAATAAGCATCCTGTAGTTACTGAAGTATACACGTCGTAGAACTAATTATATTCTGAATATTTCTGGAGCGACATTACAATATCCTTATCACCTAAGAACCCTTTCCTAATTCAAAATCATTAGGACATCGGCAATTTTTTCTTATCGCCGTATTTATAATAAGAACAACAATAGTTTTCCTACACATATGGCGATAGTTCTTTATACTTTCCACATTCAGCGCTCACTCCACAATAATACATCCGAATTGGTATCAAAACTCCACCGTGGACTGCAAGCCTTTCTTCCTTTGACAACTTTGTATTAGCGACAACCATGACTAATAATGCTACACATTAATTTTCGAGTGCCCGTCAAACAATGACATCTTTCAAGTAACGTGCAGCAATGATCATCAGTTGCCATGCTCTGTACCAAACGGCAGACACCAATCCATCCGTCGAAAGATGAACGACATCCCGTCTCCCATCGCCATTGCTTATACGCTTTGCTCTCATGCATTCGGACATATGGAACTAATTATCCCAGCAATAATATTAATATGAATAAACATAAACACTCGTAATAGTAATGATTACTACAGTTTATGGTTTATTCCACTCATACCTAATAATAATAGCCGTGGCCATTGTCATAACAGTCCTAGCAAATATAGCCCATTCGCTTGCTGGAAAGTACTGGATGGTACATAGCTCCCATTACGCATAATGTATGCAGTGTGTTTGAAACAATAATTGACAGTGTCCAATTGTTTCAGTTGTGAAAAAACTCATTAGGTTAATTTTAATCCGGTCCTAATTTCACTCAACATTTCGACATTTTAATTAATAACACTTTGTTGCTTGGCCACTTATTTATGTGAGTAATTTAGTGTTAAGAGTCGTGAAATAGGTCTGTGTCAAAGTGTTTGTGTTATCAGCATTCAAGTTTCTTTTAAATATGTGATAACTACTCGGCGCCATTAGTATTGGGACTAAAACAGGAATTATGGTTGGTAGTAGATAATAGTAAGAAGAGAGGGTAGATGAAGAAAAAAGTAGAAAAAATGTGGTACAGTAACGTTTTTTCTGAACATTGTTATCTTAAACTATGCTGACGGAATCTTCCTGGAAAACGAAGAGCAAAAAATGTCCCTTTCAACGCAGAATTGTATTTATAAAAAATACAACACTCTCTCGGCCTTTGAGTCGAAAGTCAAAGAATGATCTTTGTCGTTAATTCGTCATCAGTCATCAAGAATCTCAAAATCATAAAATATTGTTTTAACCGAACATGAACTCGTAATTCATAATCGAACATTTATCTTTCAGCGCGTTACAAACATTGCCGCCTCCTAAAAAAAGATGCGACAGAATCTCTATAACAAAAATCACCCTGATTCGAGCTTTAAAATGCACAGTGAAAATACAGAATATTCTCAGATGTGAAGATCTTTCAACCCGGCTCGTGGATGGGTAGAAATTTATCATGTGTCATAATTATCATTCAAGCGATGGATCTATTTCTGGAGGCGAGCGATCCCACCAGCTCTTGTGATACGGTCTTTCGGCACTGCGATAACAGGGCCAACAAAATATAAACTTTCCGGTAGGTGTACGAGTTAAATTTATAACTGGAAGTTTGCTCTGATGTTTCCAGTTTTTAAGTGATTATTTCGGCATTAGGATATTGCATTTTGGAAGGATTACCGTCACATCAAGTAATCCAAAAGCATGCCTTTTGATAAGTAGGTAAGTACACCATCTACCTGATAAATATTATATCATTATGATGCTTCTGCCGATAGTTCCTTTGTTACATCTTTGTTCATGGGTTGTTCATGATTTACTGAGATTATAACGAAGTTTTCAGTAGTATGCCTATGTTGGTAGATAAAAATTTGTTAAATTGACATTCCTGTTTGTTATAAGTGGCCAAAGAAAAACAGATCATTATTTCACGTCAATTCGACAAAGAAGTTCAATTCTTAGAAATCTTTCCCGAAGGTTGATCTTCTGATATTTCTGGTGATCTCTCCTTCCATTCCTGAACTCCTACCCCTTATTAAATTACTATTTTGGTATTCCACTATCTTTATTAATACGTCAAGTTCATATTTTAGTCAAAATGTTTTTATTTCTTTCTCGGACGTCTTTTGATTGAGTAATCTCATTTGAAACTGGCCTGAAGGCAGTGTCTGTAAGACGGCTGTTCTCTGGGCAGCACATGCGAGCACTGGATCTGAAGCCGCCCACAAGCGGACACCGATTGTGAGGCAGCTGTCAAAATTATAATTAACTTCAACGGATGATAGTGGACGAGCAGCGGAATCATTGTACCTCCCCTCGACGCATCCGAAACCACACTCGATGCTTAAATCACATGATGCAACTCAACCGTCGCTAATGTAAAATTTCAACCAGCATCGATTTTAAATACAAAAACATACTTACGGGCGTTTTACAAGATGTTTTTTTTTCTTCAAGCTACGGATCGTCTTTTCAAATCGTCTTTTGAAAAATAAATCGTATATAACGCCCATTTGGTTATTTTTTTAAGCAAGCTATCTACATCTGCGTTATTGATATTTTTTAAATTTTAATTGGATCTTCGATGGAAACACTGATTTGTTGTGAAATTACTTTTAAAAATATATGTTTGTGTTGTTTTTGTTCTTTCTCACAAGCATCTGTCATTCTGGCTAGATATTCTTCAATTTTTTATTAATTGCAGATCATTTAAACAAAAACAGTGTTTAGTACGAATAAAAACACAGATCAGAAGTAGGTGTTAAACTGAATCGGGACATATTTTTTTGGTACAAGAAAGTACATAAAAGCTCTGACGTATTTTTAAATTGTAATAGGACTTGTGGAGAAGGGGTGGCTTACAATGCCTATTTTGTCATTGTACACGTGTACCTATTGTCTTCAAACTTGATTTCGAGCATGAGCGCCGAGTTGAGGCTTGAAATCGTTTCGAAATTCGCCTCTTGTTCTAATGTTTACATTGGTACAAAAGGGATCACTACAATGAAAGGCCGACTAATGTTTTGATAAAGTATGGAAGTCATATTTCGTGTTTGCCCAGCAGTGCGCGTGTCACTTCGTGTTTTTCTAAGTTATGGATGAGATGTTTGTTCGGCTCTGGTGTTTTTTTTTAACCTTAAGTGCATCAATACTATAGCATTCAAATAAACATGATAGAATGTTTAACGCTTGCATATTATTTTGTGTGATTTTACCGCTTCGTTCTAAGACCTTTTTGATATTCTGGTTTACGAGAAAAATAAGAAGTTGTCATAGCGGTATTTTATTTGGGTTTTTATTAAATTCGCCGACATTAAACGACACAATATATATATATTTTTTTTTTTTTTAAAGAAAGGCAAACATTTCCTGTTTACGAATAACCCGACTATGTTTGAAAACCTCCTACTACCACCACAGTAAATGTTGCTTGTGTTGTGATGGAGGACTTAGCCAGCCGAGGAATTGAACTCAGCCACCGACCGGTCAATACATAAATGGTTGATTATTGTAAAGTTTTGATTTACATTGGTGCAGCCGACGCGATCCTCGTAGCAATGTAATTAATGTTTGTTGTATACAGAATAGTATTGTATAATAATGTTTCGATCATTTGTATAGCACCGTTTTCGTGAGAAAATCACCTCAAGGGCGCTAATCCGTATCTATTTGCATATATTAAAACAGCCGTGTTAAACTGAGCACATCATCAAAGCGCACCTTTACCATTTTTGGCAGTAATAACATTTTGAAAAAGCCATTGTTTACACATCGAAACCGACTGGCTACCACCACAATTGGACTATTATTGAAATACGATACATTTGGGTCACCACGGTCCATTTTCATACATTATTTTGTCAGAAAAGTGGTTTTACGGACGTGCGTACTAAGCAAAATGAAAGCAAAAACCGTTTTATCGATTTACAAACTAACCTACTCCAAATAAATATTGCTAATGTAGCAAAATCGCATACAAACGATTTATAAAATTAAACAAATTAGAACCCAGCTGTGTAGGCACTTTTATAAATACCTACTAATATTTCGCTGAAATCACAAATAACATTTCAAACTCTTTTCGGCTTAACTGCTCATCATCGCTGAATATTATGCACAACGTATTTGTACTCTTTTCACTACATTGCATCCTACACCTATAAAATATTGTGATGTTTATACTTAATATACGAACAATACTGCCGCCATGAGCGTATAACCATAGTGCCCTCTTTGATGGTTTCAAATAGGATACTGTGTTTCTACTTATGGCGGCGGCTTAACACTTTTTAAATATATGCGAACACCTCAGCACAGTATCATCTAGTGAGGTGTTCACAAAACATAACTACTTAAGTTTTACCAGCTTATATTCAGTTGCTAATTAAATTATATTACACTCTACTTACTATATTCCATGTTTTATAATTTGAACATTTTTGTATTACTTGAACTTTTCATCAATATACTTTTAATTTGTGTGAACAAGTGTGTAAAAATAAATCAAAACAAAATAAAAAAAACATTCTCTGCACATAATAAAGCGTATATGCTGACATCGTATACATATTTGTATTCCTCATTCAATATTTTTATAAAACTTCGAATGCCCTATTAGACTGACTTATCAGATGGTATCGATGGGGTTTTATTTACAAAAGCACGCCAATGTTTACATTTACAAAGTTTGAATAACGATTCGCCTCTTCAATGTCTTCATTAATGCTTGAAGTTTGTTTGTTTTGATGCAATTTTTACTGCATCAGTTCTGGGTTCCTCTTTCTGCCGAGTTGTTGACCATGTGTGGAGTGCGCGCCGTGCAATGCGGCGCACTTGTTCCTTCTCATCAGCAGTAGTTGAAAACGATCAGCAAACAGCACGTTCTTTGAGTAAACAGCATTCATAAACCACTGAAGAATGTATTTGTGTTTCGAAGAAGCTTAACAAGTTTCCTGGTATCTCTGTGCGTCGTCAAGTAATGTATTTATTATTATTCTTGCGTAATATTATTCTAATACTCGGTCGCGTGTTTGACTGCGAGTATTTTTAGATTTTTACAGTAATCTTTGGCCGCGAGACATGCATTTGGCAGAAGAACGTTGGAAGTTAACTGAATGCAGTAGACTAGAGCATTTTTGAGGGATATTGTGTGATAAAACCAAGCATGACCGAACTATGAAAGAGAATATTCGAAAATAAACTCATGGCCGATGCAAGCGTGAAGAATAATATTAAGATTTATATGGTTTTGTCACGTCTATAGAATAGTATTTAATATTATGTGAAACGGGTGGTGTGATCAGAATCAAACATCTACTTCAGATTTGTTGGTTGAGAAGTTGTAACAATGCGGATGAGGCAAGGTGCGTCTGCTAGTTGGTTATCCAAAAATCGTATTTTTGGTTGTGCCTCTACCTGTAACTCTGGTTCAATAAACTCTACAACTTTTGCTTTGCTTTTAAGTTTCATTTTCAAAAATTGGAAGTGTTTGTGTGCAGATTTAAGATAAGGTGATAAAGTACTTACCTAACCTAACCTCACATAACCCGACCCAACCTAACAAAAAATTATTTTAATTGATTTTACAGAAAATTATTTTAATTGATATTTTTAAAATTGGAACTGATTTGTCGGGAATTCATACTATCCCCATTTACGTATTATAATATTTAGATGAGACAAGAACCGAAAATATGGTATCACTTTTTTACCTCAAATTAATCCAATTTCACCCAAACGCCGTACGACCGGAAATTGCCAAATACGGTCCCTGCGTACTGCTACTCGCGTGATAATAATGGAACAAATTTTGACGAGATATACGCAAGCAATACCGCTTCTATGACTATACCGTGATATTTAACGGGTCTGTGCTAGTTACGCTCTAAAATGATTCATTGTCACTAAGTACATCAGAAATATTATTTAACACCGCAAATAATAGTAGTTTCTGCAAACGTTTACATAAATAAATAACAACATTTCAGCATAATTAATATTAATTTAGTGTTGTTATCTATCGCAGTATGATTACTTTTATTATGGAACGCAAATAAATAATAATGCGATTGCTTTGTCGTTGAATTTTGTTTTGAAATACGTATATCAACAATGAGTAATAGTCGCTGGATAATTATTTCAATTCTATAGTAAAACTGAACATGAACCTAATATTTTATAGTCCTGTACGAACTATGCAGCTGACCACAGATGCAAATTTCCACAGAAGTCTTTAACATAAAAACGATTTACTAAACCCATCCGGATAATTTGTTCAGTTTTCGGAACAACTCATATATTCTCATAGAAATCGTTGTATCTCTCTTACTATCAAGGTTAGAAATATCATCTAAACGGTTTTAGAAAGAAAAAACACCACGATTTATATTTACATAAAAAATTAACCGCAAGATAAATAAAATGTAAACTTTTTAAGAACAAGTTTTCGACCGCAATTTAAAAATTAATTATGAATTTGGGAATTTTTTAATAATTATTTTTACATGAAACGACAAAAAAGTGAATGACGATAGTGAATTTATTCAATATACCTTTGCGTAATGAAAATGTCTGTTTTTTATTTTTTCGCTGTCAGTAAATTTTGGTTAGAAAAAAGTGAGTCAATTTTAAAACTTCTTTATTTCTTCCTGACAATATCAAGGAGGATACTGTGTTTCTACTTATTTCGACAAAATAACACATAATCCAAAACATGTGAATACCTCAGCACAGGTTCACAAAATGCTACTACTAAACTTTTTACATCCAGTTACTGAATATTAACATGTTTTTGTACTACTATGTAAACCACAGTAATCATTTGTAAAATGAATATTCAAGAATAGAAATAAATCAAATTTAATTTTGTATTCCAAAATTTTAAGTTTAAAAAGTATGTGTTGTTTTAGAATTATAAAATTTGAACGCATATTTCATCACCTTTCAACAGTTTTTAGTTTTTGGATATGTTCAGATACATTCCATTTATTTGTATTTGATTGCGAAGCGGAAATATTTTGAAATAAAATTATAAAACATGGTCGATACCTGATACACATGGCTGTTGTATTTGTGGTGCAGCCTAGCGATGGGCACAATCGATGAATAATCGATTATTTACTCGATCTTTTTTACCATCGAATGATTTCGATTCATTTCCATAGAAAAATCGATTCTCGCTTCTCGATGTCAAATTCATTCGAATGCACAGTCCGAGAGAATCGGTTTGAAACGTCATCGAACTTGGAATCGATTCTCGCTTCTCGATGTCAAAATTCTTTCGAATGCACAGTCCGAGAGAATCGGTTTGAAACGTCATCGAACTTGGAATCGATTCTCGCTTCTCGATGTCAAAATTCTTTCGAATGCACGGCCGAGACAATCGGTTTTAAACGTCATCGAACTTGGAATCGATTCTCGCTTCTCGATGTCAGAATTCGAATGCATAGTCTTGAAACGTCATCGAAAGTGATTTTGCTTGTCAAACGAAATATTTTATAGGTACATGTTATAATCAACCTGATGTGTGAATTTTATATTATGAATGAATACTTTTAGGTAACGATTTACGTTTTCAGTATAGTTTATACGTAAAAGATTGCGATGGTGATAGCTTTCAACAATTTAAAAATGTTTAGTATGAGGTTATGTATCATCTATTTGGGTATTGTATATTTAATTTAAAATAAAACAATAACTTAGTATATACCATTTTTATATTTAATGCCGACCGGGTTTCGCTAAAACCGTAGTTTCTTCAGGGCAGTAAATAATACTCTACTAAAATCAGCAAGTAGGTAATATGTTTTCATATCTGCTTTATATGACCAAATATATTTAATTTATTTGAAATTAACAGGTGTTTCTTAGTTTGTAATAAAAATGAAACGATTTCTATCGTAAGAAAACTTTATTTAATGATAAACTACAAATATAAAAATATAAATACAAATAATTCCATACGAAAAGGTGTCCATAACCTACATGTTATTTAGAGGTTATTTTTTTTAACAAAAACGACATAAAATTATTATCTTCGTATTAAACACAGACACACTGTCAATATTATTAATGGGAATTTGTACCAACCGGCTAAACTAAATATCTTATTAGTAATTTTATTGTTGTGAGATGCCCACATATTTGAAATTCGTGGAAAATGGAATAACACTAATGTTGCCATCAAACAAAAAGGAATTTGCCAATTTGCCATTGCCAGGAAATAAAAACGGTGATTGAATTATTGTCGCAGTACTTACTTACTAATGTTGCGTTATTTAGAGATTGTTTTTGATCAAAAATGTCATATAATTATAATTATTTTCATATTATTAAACATACATAAATATTTTTAATGGAAATTTTTACCAATGGGCTAAACTAAGTAGCTTAACAATAATTGTTATGTTGTGAAATGCATACCAAAAAACAACAAATAAAATTACAACAAACAACAAGCGTTGCCATACATGATGCACCATAATAATTTTCGACTTCCTACCACCCCCCCCCCCCCCCCCCCCGTCACAGACAAAAATCCTGCCCCTGACCGTAGCTATTGCTCCCGAACTCCGAGCAAAAAATCGATTAATCATTCGATTATTGTGATGTCTCGATTAAAAAAAATCGATTATATAAAAGTTTCGATCATTCCCATCGCTAGTGCAGCCATAGTTTGATTATCCAGTATGTATTGCTCTGGCTTGTCTGCGCTACCAGGAGCGCCTAAGACAAAGGAGGTATTTGTTCCTGCTGCTAGGAAAGGAGCGACGGAGCGATCCATGCTGCTTGCTGCTACTGGCATTGATTGATGGCAGCTAACGGGCGCCGTGTTGTCGTCCTGATCTGTCAATCTTCAGCCGGCATCAGCTCAATAATGAATGGGCCTGTTGGCACTTTGCAGCGAAATGTTTACGGGATGGTGCTAAAAGGGTTATGTTGTCTCATACGACTGATCGGTTCTAAAGTTGTTGTATTATTTACAAATTTTGTTTACTGAGGTTTTACGTATGGTCCTGTCGGTAAGATCTCCGATGCAACCTCTCTTCCTGGGGCATGCCGTTAATGAAAAAGAAGGATATGTTATTACGGATCAATCATCGGTACGCTAACGGCCATTGTTCCCAACCTTTCGAACGATTAATCTGAATCTCTGATCAGCTAAGTGATTTCTTTAGTAACCCTCTATTCACCTGTTGGTCGGATAATTGCGTTGGGAAGAGTGTATTTGTGCATTTGAGGAGTGTTGATCAGTAGGTTTAGGAATAGCGGCCGTAAGACTTTTAGGGATGTGGTGTTACCCGCAAGTCCCATACAAATGAAGTTAGATGTGGCATAGGGTTAAAATGACTGCATCAGCTAATGAAACTGTGACTGGATCAACTTTTAATCAAATCGTAGGTATCTAAGCTTTAAATGCTTTTATCTGTGCGCAGTTCATACGTTGCAACTGTGTGTCCGCCTTGTTTATTACAATAGAGCTTTTCACTTTACCCGTGCATTATTTGCAAGCATGAAGAAGCACTTTGAGATACGTTGTTAAACTGGGCTATTATTTAAACCATTACCTTCCTTTCATGGCAGTATAACAGCCGACAATAAGTAAGATGCCTCGTTTCCCACAAGAACAGATTCAAATTTCTATTCCAAATTAGGTCATTCTTACTTCTCACACGAAGTTCATGCATCGTTTACCCTCACGAATTGTCCCTATTAGGGTCAACAGAAAGTACCCAGAACCAAAATTGGCTCACACCGCAAATCGTGATGAATGAATGGGTGGTTCCTCGCCAAGTGAGACACAGTAATTTTCCCATTATCACCTGATGGGACTTGGCATGTTTACAAAAGCCAGAAACATTTGCCCCAAAGCCTTGCCCTGATCCTGCCAAACTAAAAGTTACAACTCCACAAAAGCGTAATATCAAAAACAAGATATTATTTAACACTAATACGCTTGAGTGTGCCCTTTTTTAGCTACGGTAAAAAAACTTTGACGCACCCTAAAACAAACTTGCACGAATCACTTACAACATTGTTTAGAGAAAGGTGTTATAAAACTTTGTAACCTCAATAAAAGAGCGATAGTTGATATGGGATGTGCAAAATAGACAATGAAGTGATTGGTAACTTTTTATTAAGGTCTTCCTTTGAGTAAATCTTTGCTAGTAAAAAGTAAATGTGGGTTTAGTTTCTAAGTTATCACTGCCATGGAATTATGCTCACGCACATTTTCCATTACTCCATCAAGTAATCAGCTGATTCGTGAGCTACTCATCGAAAGGCTCTTGATTTAGGGGCCCATGTCACGCACGGGGCTGTTGGTAAATATATCGGCTGTTATCTGAATCCGATATTTTCATTTTTCTTATCGAAGTGGTTACCTTCTACCTCCTGCCTTCTTATGTGCTCCGGGTAATCTAAACAGAACGTGCCCTTACGAAAGGGGAGAAAATAAATTTTACTTTCGGCTGATTTATGAATGCTTTACGTTCTTTGTTTTTTTATGTATTATTTTATTTATATATACCTAAATAGGTACGTGGCGTTCGATGTATTATTTTTCAATCTGGTTGATTGATTATTCACGATATTTTATTATGAGATTTCAAGGGATTTCAGCTCGGATAGAAGTATTAGAGCTAAGAAATATGTTTCTAAAATGATATTGACAGAAGGTTCAAAGAAATGTATGGAAGGTACAAGGCTCATGTTAGTATAACCTTTGGGTTTCAGTTTCCTCGTATAAATACCATTAAGTTGGGAGATTTTTCTCAAGAAGAGACGTTTCTCAAGAACAATATATAATCGTTTTGGTATATACATATTTCGCAGATCCCATAGAAAAGTGTCTTAAGTCAAAATTTTCTCTTTTGCGTTCTATCTCTGAAAAGTAAAGTTATTATGATTATATGTGCCCCAACCGTGTTTAAGTTGGATCACTTTATCTCCTCAAGGTGTCGCTAATATTTCTTTTTGATGGGACCGCTCGTTCATCATTCATTCATTTGTTTTCGCTATCCTATGAAATTGACTTTTTCGACTTATGACACAATTATATTTTATTTACGAATACCGCACAAGAGACCACACTCCTCCCATCTGAAGCGCTGAGACTATGGCATCCCCGATTAGGGTATGTTGGTATGGGTACATTATGAAGGTACTGGTGAAGGGAAGGGGATGGGGGGGGGGAAGATGAGGAATTACTTGGCTATTCAGATCTGGTTACTAAACACGGCTAGAGCCATTTCAAGCAACGTTTAAATTCTGAATGGTGGTCTTACACCAGGGCGATACTTAGAGTATCTTCCACTCTAGAATATGCCGCAAATATACTATATATATTATTTTTAATTAATTTATTGTGAAATAACACAAATTCACACATATCCGCGACCTTCGGATTGGGAGTCGAGAGCCTTACACTTCAACCACGCCGGTCGTCGATTTATATTCGCTAAAATGCTTGAATTAAAGAGACTAACCTAACGCAAACTAATCCTAATGGAACAGGGTATACGTAAAATCATAAATACCTACATATTTTCATTTTAAATTTGTTGTTCACTTAATGAAAGCAATATTGGTAACCACTGTCCGTACACCTGATTCCTCCCTTAATGAATCACGACAGTTGGCTAAGTAACGCGAGGGGTTGGAGTACAATTTAGTGGAGGAATAACCCATAAAAGTAAAGTGAATGCTGTTACGGTAAACACCATGAACACCGTTGATGTCGATTTATGTTGATGGCCTATGAACCCATTTAAATTGCCAAGTTTAAAGATCGATTGTGGCACGAGAAGTCATTATCGAACGAAGCCTATTTACAACTGTTTCCTATACAAACCGGGAAACGTCTTAGTTTCACAATCAATTCGAATTTATCTTCTGGTGGATACTAACTTTCTATCTAATTAGTTGCTTGTTCCATCAGTAAAATGATATCAATGAAGTTAGTCTGCAGTAGTTCGAGAATAAGTAATTGAAAATTTCAATTTAATATTAGCCTTTTGGAGTGAATAAGGTTCTGAATGGTTTTAGCGTCATCATACTTGACTGGTTGACTTGATTTCTGCGTAAAGGTCTGAAATCTTACCCAGGTAGCTAATATGTCATTTTTATCTAAATGTCTCTCTCTAGTATGTCATTAGATAAAAATGACATCTTAAGATACCTAAATACTCATTCCAATAAAACTACGCGATGTAATTCGCTCTCAATGTGATTTATTTAAAAAGCCGATAATGTTTGCCGGCGTCCGTGTTTCCTCCCTTCTTTTCCTTCACATTTCCGTAAGATATAAAAATTAGATAAAATTTCTGCTACCTCGAAACAGGCTCACCTTAGTGAGGTGGTTTACACCAACAGCAAAAACTGTTTTTGCATGTATTATATTATCTTTGTTATGTTAATCTTAAAAAGGAATTTAAAACAAAATGAATATAATGAGTCTAGTTTTTGGACTGTTAATTCGTGGTGGAATTCCATCGTATTATATTTGAAATTAAACAACTTTTGCATTTTGTTCCACTTATTTATTTTCACCAGGACCGGTTTCATCCTGCTACGGACATTTTCAGACTGGTAGTTGAAATTCTTATGCTACGGAATTTATACAAACTAACGTCCAGATGAAACAGGTCCTGGTGAAAATAAATAAGTGGAACAAAGTGCAAAAGTTGTTTAATTCCAAATCTAATACAAATTAATATATTTTTGGGGTGTTACGTTTCGTTTCGTTTCGGACAGCTTTACAGTGTGCATCATCACGGCAAATGATGAAGACTGTAACGCTGTCCGAAACGTATAACACTCCAAAAACAAATTACAAAAACAGTTTTGGCCGTGAAAATCTAAAATCATATCAACATTACGTAAAAACGCGTTGAGCCAAATTTTTAGACGGCAAAAAATTTACTTCCCCAAAATCATTTTCATTACCAACACAAATTCATCAAAAGAAAAAAAATCGTAAAAGGACTAAAAACGTTTTCAATGCACATCTCCTGTCGAAAAATATACAAAGAGCGAGTGAGTCTATTAACGGTATCGCGCTTTTTCGCCGAAAACTGCAATATCCATTCAAATCATCACCCTTCAGTTTCAGGGGGTGTTTGCTCTGTACAGTGTACAGTGTGTTCCAAACCCTCCCTTAGCTACCAGCTACTGCTGTACCGGCGCTGGAAGCCCCTGGGGGATGGGGTTATTTGGTAGAAAAAATCGGTAATCAATCAAAACATGGGAGCAAGAGCATTGTCTGGAAAAAATGGATTACGAACGTTATCTCGTATTATCGCCTCGCGCCACAAAGCGGGGACGTTGCAAATTGATTTTAATGCCAAACTCGCATCAGGGAGTGGCTGATTTTTTTCGCGACTGTGACAACGTCACCCCATTTTCACCATTTTGTTCAGTCATCTGTCATTTCTGTGCAGATGTTTATAGGAAATCAGTTTTTGAACGTCTAACATCTCGGTGATTTTATGTTTAAATATAATAAAACGCACATAAAATAAAAAATAAAAACGATGTGAATGTTTGGCGCAAATGAAGTGTCCCAAAAAATATTACTTGTCGAACATTTTTTACGGTTATGCATACTTCTAAAAATTCTATTTTAAATGCGCTGCAAGAGTGGTAACATCTGTTATTTTTATTTAATACTTATATTGTTATTACATTGAAAAATATACCTAACTGATTTTGAAGACAATTAGTTTTTAACCTTAACTGCTACTAATTTCAAATGTATGTTCGCTGCCATGGTTCGAACCACAGTGCCCTTCTTGGAGTATACTGTGTTTTTACTTATATGTCGACAAAATAACACTTAATCCAAAACATGCGAACACCTCAGCACAGGTTCTCCCACTGAGGTGTGCACAAAATGCTACTACCTACTAACCTTATTACATCCATTTACTGAATATTAACATTTTTTGTACTACTATGTAAACCACTGTAATCATTTGTAAAATTTAAGTTCAAGAAATAAATAGTTTAATCAAATAAATAAATACTAGTACAGTCTTGTGAAAGCAAACTAAAATCTTGAGAAATGTGTTCCAATTTTGAAAATGTGTTAAAAATATAATCTTATAGTTAGGTAGTTACTTATTTTATCGTTTGTCTGAATTCTTTTCAAAATCAGTTGCAATTTTTTTCAAGCTTAAATTCAAATTAATATTGATATTACTGAACCAGATTTCACGCAGGACTAAGCCACATCACTGACAACTGAAATTAATGCTTTTGATATTCATTTGTTTCATTTTTAGATATTATTGGCTGCTAGCTTGGAAATAAGTGTTTCAACTTTGTTCCAACATTATTCTGGAAAATCCTTAAGATATATTCCTCATAATGTATTCTGGCACAAAATAAAACTTGGGGTATTTCTAATACAAAAAATCTATTTATCAAAAATGGTTCATCTAGTTGCCTTCCATTGTTGGCGAAAAGTTAAACGGGCGTGACCCGACTTAATGAGGAATATTATTTCTTTTCAAAAAAGATGACGGATGAGACGTCACGTAATAATCAAATGTCCCCATTTCGCCCCTATTTGTATCTGTGATAATGACAGTTCTACCGTCATCCATCACCCCACCAGCGCTACCCCACCGATGTAGTTTGTCCTGTTCTCGGTTAGGAACAGATATATTTTTGCTACGTTGCATGATGCAGCGAAATGCAACCAAGTTGTTCAGATGTGTGAATGGCGTTCGGAAGCCATGACGAAAAATATGATGTTTTATTAATGTTGTGTATATTTTTATTCTTAATCATCATTTATCATTACAATTTGGGAGGTGGGTGTGGGTACCGCCGCCCCAGAAACCATTTGTTGGTTAAACAACACCTCTGCCATTAGTCACCATACGTGGTTCGTCTTTGACCATACAGTGCGACGTTTATTACTCTTTATCATTTTTTGCAGATACTTGCAGCATTCACAATGTCCCATTACCCTGCGAACAGCCGCTTTTCATATTAATCTGTTTTCTTTTTTAAATGTTTTATCCTTGACTTGCTTTACATTATTCGCATTTTGTACGTTATGTAAGCACTTCCTTACACCGTAAAAAAAATAGAGTCCTTGCGAGAGCCTTGAAGGAGTAACCATATGTTATTATACCACGGAGAAAAATGTTATTCGAAAAAACGATCAATTTAATAGTAAAAACGGTTAAAAACGGGACTTAAGTTCTTACGAACAAATTAACAGGGTTTCAATGTTTATTGACGGGAACATGTAAGAATAATTTGTTGGTATACGTAATTTCGTACGTATACCAACAAATTATTCTTACATTTTACTATACAGAATACAGAATTGTGCAGAAGCAACCAAAAACTTTTGACCGGTGAACTCTTGTAACATGAATTTTTCACAACTCTATCTGTTTCAAATATTTCAACCAAGCATTTTTAGCTCGATACATCACCACCACTAACGACCCACATTATAATATTCATGTACAATCAATTGAAAAAGTGCAAAATAAATTATTACGTTTTATAAATTTTAAAATGGGTATTCCAGCAATTTTGTTGAACGACAACACTCTTTTAAATTATATAAATATGATTAAATTGTCAGACAGGATTTTCACTGATTTGGTATTTTTATATACAATGTTAAATGATGTAGTTGATAGTCAAGAATTGCTTGCATAGCTTTTGGATTCCATTACGTAATACTTACTAGAAGTCGAGATTTATTTCAGTATAGAAATTCTGGGACTAAACACCATATGAATACTCCTCTTTGCCCAGAATACTAATGGAGGGAAATAATTATATTGGACATCTTCAATTTGTCACTAAACAAATATAAAATGTTGTCACTGAAGCAGTTCAGTTATAAACAATAAATAATGTATATGTTTTACTACCCACATGTAAAACCCCATTAAAAGCAGCGTTAATAAATAAATAAATAAATCATGAATTACACCGATTTTACAATTAACTTAATATTAATTTAACTGTAAAAATAGTAGATAATCCATTATATTGTTAGTTCTGTATTTGATGTCTATATAGTTTAATTGGTTAAAGATCACTCAAAACAAGGTCGATCTCAGGTAATAACTACTACACAAATAGAGCAGAAAGATACCTTAATTTGTAAATTAAAATAAGAAATAGGCAATAGACCTATGAATGTCATTTACGCTGACTAATTTTCATTCGAACATAACTCCGATGATTGCCAATGATGCTCCCTTATCAATAACGCTGTCACTAGAGAACCCGGCCGCACTCGAATATTTGGGGGCGCCCGTCGCAATCACTGGGCAGAATGCTGCGAGGGTAGACCTACCACCTAATTGACGCATTTGTAACATGTCCAAAGGCCATTTGTTAAGAAGTGACGAAAGGATTCATAGATGCGGCGGGGATAATGACTGACTGTTGTCGGTAGTTCGGGAGGATGACGTGGAGGAATTCGGTTACCGACCTTATCTCGTGACAATCGGCAATGAACGTTCCGTGAAAACTATTATTTATCTTGTTTAGATAATGTATGGGACGAGTTGTCAGGCTTCGGTCGTAAATTTTGATTGTACGTATGTCATTATTATGCGTTACGACCGTAAAGTATTCAGCGGGTGTAAGGTAATTTCTAAAGCTCATCACTTCATTGCTCCACTACTATTTTGTGTATGAAACTAATAAGTAGATCTTCCTGATTATTTTCGTTGTTTATTTTTGAGATGTTATACCGTGTTGCGCTACTTTCTTCTTTAGCCAACGTTTCAGACAGCGTTACTGTATGTGTGTATGAAAGAGTTTAGTGTGAAAGCGAGATGAAATGCTTGCGTGGTAAATATAATCGAACGTAAGGTAGTTTCGTCCTCTTTTGTAAAGCAACCGTTCCCCAATAAACTTATACGAAGATACTGCCGTATGTATTACCAAGCCACAATCATCACAGTTACAGTGTCCGTTATCAGGATACATCTGCCCTGATGATTAACAGTGAAACGCTATCCAAAACTTTGGCTAAAGAAGGAGGTAGCGCAACAAGGCGTAACACCCAAAACTATACAACGAAAATACTTTTGGGCGTGAAAATCTAAAATCATATCTACCTGATTATTGCACGTTTCTGAAATCATGCTCTTTTTTAACAAAATATGGTTGAAAAATGGCATGGCTTTTTTCAACATGTAAATTATTCATCGATAATTTAACCTATCCAATAATGGTATGTGTTCTCGGACCAACTTAGGCACATCTCGTATTGTGGTGTCCGAGGACTGTTACCAATGAATAATGAAAACTTTGATTAAAACCAATTTCTAGCACTTAAATAAATTAAGGTAAATTTTATGAAACCAAAGCTTTGACTTCCTCGTTTAATTAGAATTTTACCTTATTGTTAAGATTTTAAAATATTTCATCTAAACCAACATTTTCTCAAATAATACACAACTTTACCCCTGCTTGTTAAACCCAAGCCGGTGTTATTATTTAATCTTGTGCATGATTCATAAAATCTAGTGATACATTGGATTAAGCTGTTGTCAATACAGGGTCGTGTCAAACTGAATTAGGCTCAGCGACGATTCACCTCCCTGATTGGCGCAGACGCAGTCGCAGATCCCGCATCATATCGCTCATTATTTATAAAATCTTTCCTCAGCACGACAGATGGTGAACGGCGAATGGTGGATGGTGTATCCCATCCACTCTTGTCTAATGGGAAATATAATCAGGGATTCCGGACGGTCTCCACGTGACAAAAGGAATTAAGCCTGAGCGCCCCCGAGGTGCAGACTTTTGGCACATTATGGCGTGGGGTAATCACTAATTAATTCACCGCAGAGTTTCGGTGACATCCGATCTGTTGACGTATTTATGATCAGAAGGGAGAAAATTCACTCTATCACTATTTGATATCTTCAAACATTCATGAAAAATCTTATCCTTCTGGTAAAAAAATTGACAAAAATTGCGAAACGAAACATTTTTTGCTTTTTCTGTTAGTTAATGTTTTGCCAGTTGCATTCGGCATATTTTCGTATTTTCTATACCAGTTGCATGTCTCTCTGCCATACATCCAGTCTGGATGACTCTATTATTCAAAACTAACATACGAACTAGTAGCATAAAGAGTAGTGTATCTAGTACATCAATACTAATAATGAAATTTCACTATTTTTATTAATTTCACGAATGTTCAATAAAACAAAAATATTCCTACAATATTGTTCCCGGTATTGTGAAGTGCGTACATAGTCCGGTCAAGTTAGCCCAAAAAATAGAAGTAAGAAATGAGTTTCTTTTGAGTTTATCTTCTCAGAATCGTACAAAATGTACGTTTAAGTAACACAGATCAATATTTTTTTTTGTATTACTTGAGATTGAGATTGAGATTGAGAATTCAACTTTTCAACTTTTTGAATCGCTATATATCAGAAATGGCGATTCATAGGAAAAAAACGTGTAAGAATAATTTTTAAAGATAATTACATGATCTACAATTTTTTTTTAACTATTTTTATGATATAACTTACCGTTTGGCTGAAAAATGCAAATAACCCATATTTGCAAACCTTGAATAATTTTTTTTGCAGATGTGGGATCGATGGGGACTTTTTACATTTCATTTATGATCAATTTGTGTTCCCAATATTCGTACCAATTTTCAGCTTTATCCGAATTATTATAACCTTGAATGTCTATTTTGACCTGACTGAATGTACAGTAGGTAAATGTGAGTCTGTTCAGTCTCTTTTAACACTTCCTCGTCTGTCGTCGCCAGTTCCACAATTCCAGTTCCATTTCTAGTTCCAGTTCAAGGAACTCGGCTTAAGAAAGAGGCGAGCAGGAAAAACAGACCGGGGACGTCACGTCGTTCCTTTCGATTGCTTTCTCGCATTTGCATTCACTGGACTTCATTTATACGCTTCCAGACATATCTTAGGTGTTGTCATGTAGATTCGGGTAGCCAGTTATTGTAGCATTGTTGTGCTTTCACGGATCGAACGAACACCAACAGAGATATCCATAACGGTAGAAATGCATACACAAATTGATACTGAACAATAATTCAAGAGCCCTCAACTTCGACCAAAGAAAGACCGAAGGCCTTCAAAGAATACAATAATGGGTTATTTCTATTTCATTAGTCATCATATTTATGTAACTTTTACAACCGTGTGTCCCATATAATTCTGATGGTGAATATACATAAAATCGATGAACTGCTGTGCTTACAATGCTTATATCAAATGCTTATGTAATTGATCAAGTGAATCAGATACTTGAGTCGGGCCATGTCAAGAGTCATAATAAAAGAAGAGTATGTATGAGAAGATGTATGATTGTGAATAAGGCAAGGAGTGTGTGCCAAGACCGAGTTGTTTGGTGGTCCGTCCTCTCTGCCTACCCCTGCGGGAAATGGCGTGATGGTTAGTTAGTTAGTTAGTTATATCAACAAAGCATAACTGAAACATTTTAAAAGAGTAAGATTTTATTTAAATAATAAGATTTTATTTTAGTTCCATTTGCCAAAATCAGAGGGTTATCCTAGTTGTTCCGAACATTCGCTTTGCTTCTTGGTGGGTATAGTGATTATTGATTTATTTATGGTTTAAAAAATATTGTTATAATTCATTCTCAATAACTCAGCTGGCCACTTGTTTAACTTTTTTATTTTTTCTCCATGTAATATTTTAATTTGTTTGTATGTAGTGAGTTAATTACTGTTTCTTTACTCAAATTTATAAATATTAACATCACTCAATACAGGCTACTAGTCCTAGTGAGGTATTTTTAATGTAAAAAAATGGTATATGTACGGTGAGAAGATAAAAGTAAATACTTTTGACAGGGAGGCGAGATAGTGTAAAATATGGTTGACGTTTTATTATTGTAAAATAATTAAAATTGTTACACATTAATTATATTACAATATAATTTGAACGATTGACAACTCATTTAAAATTTATCGTCATGTTAATATCTTAAATGTTACATGGTTAGAAAGTGACAAGGTATCATTATGGATACATTGGATACATCCCCGAGTTTTGTGGGCGTATAAATCTCTCACGGCGAGGTATTGTTATCGCATCATTAACCCGTCTCATATTTTCTATTCAATATTAATAAGGTCTTAATTGACGCGATTAATTTAACCAAAGAAACCAGGTAAATTTATTTACAAATCCATTAATCTTTTATTAATCGACGCGGCTACTTAGATTAATCCGTAAAGCATAATATGACAAAAATCTATATTAATAATACGGTAACTTTTGTCGTATACACTCGCTCCACGTACGAGATACAAACGGAAGTGCTGCCATCTCCAATATTCAAATATAACTATTTAAGATTTCATATTTTAATTAGTAATTAATTATATACACGTGTAGCAAAAACGTTGTTTTTGCTACACGTGTATATAACTTTGTGGGTATAAATAATAATCCATACTATTAATATGCTAATGCCTGTCGTACACACGACAGACGTTATGTCGTACACACTCGCTCAATATACGAGGTGCGAAAGGAAGTGCTTCCATCTATAATATTCAAATAAAACTATTAAAGTTTTTATATTATAGTTTTCCCAAGGAAGCGAGTTTTTACCAGCTAGTTATAATAATTAGAATAAAATAACTTAGTTTGAATACACTTTATTGTTTGTATCTTTAATACATAAAACCAAACGGTTTCGGTTCAACCTGAACCTTCATCAGGTATTTGAACGCTTGAGGAGCCAAAATAGTGTAGATTTATCAGACTTTGCAACGCATTTAATAGATAAAGATCACTTTTTTGATAAATCTTCGTGGATAGATGTGTTACATAGAAATGGGAAAAGTTAACGGCTTTATAATATAACCCTTCAAATTAAAAAAAAATCTTAAAAGTAAGTAAGACCAATTTATTAAATAAACATTTAAAAAATATTCCCCTTCCAAAATAGGGTTTTACCTCATCTTTCTTACTTATACCTCCCCATTGCTACCCACGAAAGTTAATGTTCTCTCTCTCTCTCTCTCTCTCTCGTCTATGTCGCATATAAATATGCTGTAACTCTGTAATTAATTTAATGGGTTTTTATACAAATCTGATGAAGGTTCAGGTTGAAGTAAAACAGGTTTGTTTTACATGATACATTTACTAAAGTGGTATTGAACTAAATCATTTCATTCTAATAATTATAATATTTATCATAAATCGTTAATAGCTATTCCAAAACTAATACATTTATTCCTTGTTACCTACTGTCTTTTATGAGACTGTAATATAATTGTAGCTATATTTAAAATTACTTTATTTTATTTTCTCACTAGTCTTTTGTAATCTTGCTTCATAGTCGCTGTATTAAAATTTCACATAACGAGGAATAACGAAGCTGATTACTCTATTTTACTCTGTTTTATCTAATTCTGTGCGTAGACTTTATTGTAAATCCCTTGAGATAAGCCAATGTCAAATATTAAAACCAATCATCCTTTCTTCGGAATAACCAGAGTCTTAGTTTACACATGTGTAAGTAAATATTTTCCCTTCATCTTACCATTAAAGATACAGAAAATTCTCCGGTTTCGAGGAAGGGAATAAACTAGAATGAGGGTTGATTTAACCCCTCTATCGGGATATGAATAAGTGTATAAATTAAGCTTCACCAGCTTCAAAAATGGCTTCATTTTTTATGTTAAAAAAAGGTGTAATAGCGTCTTCCTCCAATTTTCTCTCAAAATAAAATGTTTTTCTAACTTCAAATGTGAGCACGATAAAAACACAAATGGAGAATTTTCTTTAGATTCTTCGTAATCTCTAACTAATATGACCAAATTTAGGTTTATAAGGTGTAACTTAAGTTATGTATAGGCAGATATCATCTTGTAAATTAATTAACAGATTTTTGATGAAATGTTTGAAGTGGGTTGGGCGTTGGTTTTAAGAATAATGTCTTCTAATACACCCGTCAACTCGACGTACTTGTAAAATATAATTCGTAAAGTAGGATGCTATATTTAATAAATCAAAATCGCGTGAGATTCCGGGAAAAGAATGGCGTTTTGTTAAAATATTGTTCTACTACCAAGAAGGTATCAAAGCAATTTGTTATATGGAATAGAAATATTCTGTAATATTTCAAGATCCGTTTTCGTTCCTCGCTAAAAATTCCCCAATTGAAACGTTACCAAGTCCTTGTATTTCATCTGGCCTGGTATGTATTTTCTTTACATCCTCTCGTATCTCTACGTCTTTTGCATCTTCGAGTGTGAATTTATATTTAGGATTATGTAGGAATCGCTCCGTTCGTTTGGGGGAAAAGTATTGGCGGGTGGAATAAAATCCTTCTCCGAGGATGTTTTTATTTCGCATGCTAATCGATGGAGCGAACTCCGCGGGGATGTTTCCATTCCTTACTTTCCTCACTTCCCCATTTCCCAGGATAAAGGGAAGGAAAACACTTCAAGGGAAGATGCCTTCGGCCTTAAAGCAGCGAGGCCACCGGAGGTTGTGGTAAGAGTTGTTGCTTTGAGAAACTTTTTTACGAGCGCCGCTCAATGCGATCAGAATTGTAACATCGGAGTATTTTATTTGAATTTATTTTGCTGGTTTATGTATCACTTTCGAGTATAAATGAAATAAGTTTTACTCGTGAACTTATACGGTATAATATTCTGTGTGATGTAATTTCACAGGTTTTGAGGTTCGGTTGACCGACCTAATTTATTTTTGATACCGGGTTATTTTGGAACCAACCTTTTTTCAGGTAGATAGATTTATAGGTCGGTGCCTATGAGTTCAGAAAATTATGTGTGTATGTTAATAAGGCGTAATAAGAACCCACAAAAATTAAGAATATTATAAAAAGTAAATTCCTCATATTTAGGTACTCGAACAAGTGGAATTTGCTAAATATTGAGATTTAGTGATGGATGTAGTAATAATATGTAGTAACTTCTCATCGACCATTATACTCGTAACTACATCTTGCAGAAAAATACATGATGTGCTTACTGCATGCTTTTGTTATCAAAAAGAATCTTCGTTTCCCAATGATGCCGATCCCGACTAGCAATTCGGAGGTCGCGAGTTAAAATCGAGTGGAAGATACTCTAAGTATAACTATGACGTAAGAACACTCTTCAGTATTGAATCGTTGCTTGAAATAGTTTTAGCTGTCTTTGGTGATCAGATATGATTAGCCAGGTGCTTTTCCACCTTCCTCCTACACATGTTGTTCCCCTCTACGGCACCCTCAGACGGTAGGGAGCAGTTAGGACTCTTGTTCGGTATTCTTATATACATAAAGCTTCACTTATAAGTCGGCGGTGGCGTTAACATGAACTAACGCCATATCTTTATATTTTATTCTGGCAACCACATGTACTATCGTTATGTAATACACGACAGCGCCACCCTTTTTCGCCAACTTATACGTGGTGCACTGTAAAGATATTTAGGTATAAAGGTTTGAACCTACCTAACCTCATTATAGTCATTATATTGTTTGTCTAGTGTGTAGTTAGAAGTAAGATTAAAGAAATATATTGAAATTTGTACAGCGCCCTTGAGGTGATTTTTCACAAAAACGGCGCTATACAAGTCATCCAAATATTATTAGTATTATTACATCACATTTAATAGTACTTATATAAAAGAAAAACTTATTATTAATATAATTTTATATCAATAATATGTTTATATATAAATAAAATAACGTATTACGTGAACACTTCCGTGGAATCAAACGGATGTTTCTTAGTAGCAATTCGATCATTGGACCAGTATAGAATTACATTTTTTGATTAATCCAGTTTTTTTCCAGTTGTCGATGTTTTATTTCTGCCGCCAGGCGTCTCGTGTATCGCAACGCGGCGAGTGGCGACTTCTCCCGGTGTCCCTTTATTCGGAATAGGATTTTGAATATGATACGAAGGTGTCAAATTAAAGTTTTTTGTTGTTGTTTGTTTTTGACCCGCAATCTCAATTGTCCGCTACAGGACAGCTCTGCGGTCAGGCGATTTCGTTTGAAAACCGACAATCACTTAAAAAGAGGGGGAGATGGTTCGTCGATTCTTATTATTAAGGTGAATGTCAAAAGAATTCATATTTTACGCTTTCGTAGATGGCGCGCGTATAGTATTTTTACTTATAAACGCTTTTTACAAATTATGCTTTGAAAGTTTAAGAAAAATTTATTGTTCGCGGATGTAACGAGCAATATGAATATTAACAAATAGTTTTCTCTATTAATAAACTCAAATCTTTCAAGAAAGGCTAACAAATACAATATTTCATTGGTGATTCAATCCAATATTGTATTTGCTAGCCTTTCTTGAAAGATTGGAGTTTTTTAATTGAAAAAACTATTTGTTAATAATCATAATCCGCGAACAATAAAATTATCTTAATATTTCAAAGCATAGCTTGTAAAAAGCGTTTATGGGGCCAACAGACCTAGCTATAATAGCTCAAGCGTTATTTGACTTGGCCTACTTCAGCATATCGCTCGTCATACATTCCCATTGGGAATGTACGGCAACCGATACGCTGAAATACGCCAAACCAAATAACGCTTGAGCTTTTATAGCTGGGCCTGTTGGCCCCATTATGAGTAATAATTCTATACGCGCGCCATCTACGAAATCGTAGAATATGAATTCTTTTGATATTAACCTTACTTATTTTCATCGTCTATGTTCTTATTTCAAATGCAATCAATGTTTTAATTATTTTTAATATTGTTGCACTACTTAATAGTTAAGTATTTTTATTTTACGTCATACTATTAGAATTTCTAACAACACGACTTCGATGACTAAAACACCATTCAACAAAATATTAGTTAATTACTAACCTTCAGCTTACGTAATAGTAATACATATCTGCAGTGAATAATAATTATTATAACCTTATATTTGTATAGCGCAGTTTTGTGGTATTTCACTTCAATTGCGCTTTAGTGTGATAAACTTTCAAATAATATTTAATCATTGAAGACAATATTACAATAATTTGAGGTTTTAGTTATTAAGTTTTTATATATTATTATGTAATAAAAATTAAAAATAATAACTTAGTTTTCAGCAGTCATGTTCAAATTACTCCAACAATGTTTCTGGATAGAAAATATTACATTAATCTTAATTATTACCAGTAGCGTGTGGTCCAAATACAAAAATATACCTACCTGCTTTTGATGACAATTATTTGTCTAACTTTAACTTCTACCAATTTTATGTCTACGATACTGCCGCCATGGGTCGAACCACAGTGCCTATCTTGACAATATCAAGTAGGATACTGTGTATTTACTTATGTCGGAAAATCACTTAATCCAAAATATGCCAACACCTCAGCACAGATTATCCTAGTGAGGTGTTCACAAAATTCTACTACTAACTTTTTACATACCTTTTTACATCCTGTCACTGAATATTAACTTTTTTGTACTACTACGTCAACCACTGTAATTATTTGTTAAATGTATGTACTGTACAAGAATAGAAATAAATCAAATTTTAAAAAAAAATGCTTCTTACATAACACACTTCCGGTTTCATCCACATTCACACTACATATTTTCAAAAATACATTATCTTCTATAATTCCGTCTTTTCTGTTAGTTTCACTATAATAAATTAATATATTATCAAATCGTCTTCTTCATAAATAAGAAGTAAAATTAGTCAGTTATTCTTATTTTATTTTGAAGATATCTCCTACCATTATTACTAATGAAGGGATAACGACAGTATTGATTAATTCAAAGCCAGATAGATATTTTGATTCTTCTATAAATAGATGTAGGTATGAATGTATGTACTGAAGATATGAAACACAAACACAGGTAAAATCAACCTCAAGGCGGTCGAAGGAAATGATATTGAACACCGCCCCATTAAACGCGTAAGTATCGATTACTACGATCGTAAACAACAGTACCTAATTAATATTGTGACCTTTGTGGCTAACCCATCCTTAATCTGATACATTTGTTGCCTTGTGATTAGTATCCGTGGAAAAATAATAATTTAAAATAATAAATTGTATCTAAATTTGTCTAAATAAACACTGTTAATCTCAAATATCTCTACCAGGTAAGTATGGTCCCGTATATTTTATTAAAAAAACATTTTTAATTGATCAGATGCATTGTACATATTTATTTATTTATTGTTTCTTTACATGGTAGGTATTATTGTTCACATTTCAATATTAACCTCACTAGGACAAGCCTGTTTTGAGGATAATAAGTTTATAAAGTAGTAAAAATAGAACGAAAAATATTTAGGTACTTATTGATAAAACATATAAGACAGGTAAGGAAAAGATGAACCAATTGATGGCAATTTTAACACCGATAATTTAATATTTTTCAAAAAATGCTCAAGATGTCTTAATATGTGTTCTGGAAGGATATTAAATATAAGTGTGGACTGACACGAATAATTTCTTTGACCAAAATGAAATTTATTTTGAATTTCCATAAAGTTATGAATGTGATAACATGATTATAATTTAAGAGTTATAAGGATTGTAGCCAGTTCCATATATGTTTTTTTTATTCTTTTTTTTTATATGTACATAAGAACCGGAGGATGCAATGTTTTAGCCCTTTATAGTGATTTTTTTTAGATTTTTATGCCGTATTGCGCTACCTCCTTTCTTAGCCAACGTTTCGAACAGCATTACAGTGTCAATCATCATATCATCAGGATTTGTCTATAATGACAATTACTTGTCATCGTTCCTGAACACGACTGCGGATCGCTAATCTACAAACAACAGTTCACGTCGAATAAGTGAAGAACACTTACGGACGTTGTTCCCAACTTTTCACAGTATTCGTTTATTTACACTCGATTCGCATTTTGGTCGGAGAGTTACTTTGGGAAGAGCGTATTTGTGCACTTGAGGAGTGTTGAGCCAAAATTTCGGCTCAACAGATCAGTAGGATTGGGAACAACGTCGTTGTGTACTATTGTATTTCCATTGGCGGTCTGCAGTTATGCTCTCGAATGATGACAATTACAATAAAACATATATACCCTGTTTGATATTGTGACGAATGTTTCCGATGCTGCAACCATTCCCGAAATGTTGAATTAAATATTTTGTAATCTTGTAAAGTACCCACAATAAAATCAACAAACTGGGTAATAATACTAATTTAGTTTTAACAGTTACAAGAAGTACTAAACTAAAAAATAATATTATCTCTAAAACTTCACCTCTTTTTTTTCAGATTTATAAATAAATACATAAAAAATATACATATAATATACCTGAAGAAAACACAGTAAAGAGCTTTATTGATAGACAAATTTGTCTTTTATTTACATTTTATCAAACTGTAAATAAACCGTTTGCTTGTATAAAACCTTTCCTGAATATTCAATAACAGGTTTAATTTTGAAACCTTGAAGTACCGTACCGAAGGCGTAAATAATTAATATCGGAATTCAATGGAAAATTTAACCGAAAACTTACCCGAACAATTATTCGATACATTGATTATTAAAAAGCAAACTGACCCTTTACTTCCGAACTACTCGGAGGCCCTTTCTTGACCGGATCATATAACGCGTGGATCTAGAAGGAACTCGAACCTACCCCCTGAAAGGGTTAGAATAATAGCACCATGTTTTTGTTTGGAATAAACCTGATTTATTTTTCTACAAAACACCAAATAAATTAATTATGCACAAGTAGTTGGTAAAGGTCGGTATTAATATTATAGTTATTTGTTGTTAAATAATGGATTACCCCTTTCTGCAACGCCTTTATAAAGTAATTTATTAATTATTAGGAGCCAGCTACCAGGGACGTATCGTGACCGTATTTTAGGAACATTGACGGGTAAAAGAAAGACGAGAAGTTGTCTAGTACGACGACCTCCGTGGTTGAGTGATTAAGTTATTATATGAATACGTTAAATAACCCCGTGGTGAATGACCACCATTCGGAATCGAAACTTTGCTTGAAATGGGTTTAACCGTGTTTGGTGACCAGATCTCCCCATTTCCCCTTGCTACCACTTTCAGCGTCACAACGATTGGAAATTGCGTATATACATCAAAATATCCATTGATGATGAAATCAAGTGAACAAAATTCTAAAGAGTCTTATTATTTTCATGAAAGCGCAATGCGAATGTGGACAAACACAGCAAAGTATGTAGCTTCCTACCTAACTAAACTATAATTTACGAGTAGGTATACTTTCTAATTCGTTGTTTAGAAAATAAATAATTATGTCAAGAACTATCTGTAGTATACTTACGATGTTCGAAAGCCAAATGCCATTATCGGATCCCAGCTTTGAAGTGGTGGTGTTATCAACATATTGGTAGCATGCAAAATACGATACCCGACAAAACCCAACACGTCCGTATTCCCCAAAACTTCAGGGAGTATTCAAGCTTTATTTTGAAAGTGTCAAAAAATGTTGTATTCATGTGACAAGTAGAATCATTTATTTTAAAAAAACATCCCTTCTTGTTACTCATTTTTTTGTGTTTCACGCCTTTTGTTTCCACGCTTCACACGTTAAATTTAAAATGTGTAGAATTTTATATTTTTTGAAGAATTTTAGCAACCTTCGTCATTTCCACTTTACAGGAAAAAAGCTTTACGTTATAAAGCTGAAGCAAAAACGTCCTCTGCGCCGAGTGCTTTTGACTCCAAAGAATAAAGTCTCGTTTTAAATCACGCTTGCTCATATATTTCCCCGGCATTAATAAACATTTTTTAAGATGTCTCTGTTTATGATATCGGTTGACGTCCTCTGTTGAAAGGTCCGGGTCTCGTTCGAAAGGTCCTCCATCCCCGGGTATGTAGGTACCACTAGTAACTAGGTACTCCGGGGTGACCGCGGGTCCCTGTGAAATGGGACCCACTAGGTATTGTTCTTGACACTTAATGGTGACCCTTGTTTACGCCGGGGCCGGTAACGTAGAGGTCCAAGAAGAGGCTAACGATTCCCCACCCTTTTTGCAAGATTAATGCTCTGTTTGTTTTAAGAGAAGAGGACCAAGTAGTGTATGTGAATAATCGTATGCGTCACCTAGAATACCTACCCGTTCCACTAGCCAAGAATTGCCCGAAATACAACCTTGTTTATTCCACCGAAGTCGAATGGGATAGGCTCTCGATTTCCAATCCGAAGGACGCGGGTTCGAACCCGGAATGCGCAAATGAATTTTATTTGATTAATTTGTGTTATTTTACAAATAATTCATTAAAAGTAATATACATTACGTTTGCAGCACGTTCCAGAGTGGAAGATACTAATATTGCCCTGGTGTAAGATCACCATTCAGAATTGAAACGTTGTTTGAAATGGCTTTCGCCGTGTTTGGTGACCAGATCTGAATAGACAGGTTCTTTCCCACCTTCCTCTTCCTCTTCCTCATATTCTCCTCCCTACTACCTTCAGCCTCACCAAATATCCCAACTGTGGATACCATAGTCTCACTGGCTCCAGACGGGAGCAGTTGGGACTCTTGTGCGGTATTCGCAAAAAAAGGCACACCTATAATTTTACCTTGATTATTTATAAATTATGGCTTGTATTATCCTTATTTTCTATGGCTTCGAACAAGTTGATGATGTTTTTTAATTGACTCGATTATCCAAGAAAGTTCCCCACGTGCAAGTTAGTATTTTACGATCAGTTAAAATTAATCCGAGAAATAATAATGAACCAACCTACACCGTCTCTTAGGTCCCTGCTGTAGAATTTTAAACTTCTTGAAGAGAATTTTAGAAATCGTAAAGTATGCACAAATGTTTTATTTGCCAACAACTTTTTGCCCAATGTTTCTTCGTCCTTTGCTGCAGCGCTGCAATATACCAAAATAAGTATCTACTCCACACAATCAAGTATTTTCTTTTCATATTATTTACTTTGCAATCGCTGGCTGCCTTCTCTCGGAGTCGTACAGAACAAAGTGATAAAAAATAATCCAAAACGTTTTCGTGTTTATATTCCACAGCCGTCCGCCCAACTCTGCCTGGGCGGTGTGTTGGGCGGGCAGTCGGGCGGGCAGGGCGGGACTCCGCTCGCCGCCCATCGCCCGTCTTGACCGCATAAGGGAACAGGCGTCGGAAGCGACATAAAAAACACGGGAAGAATAACATAAAAAATACTGTGGAAACATAAAAATGTCAACGTAGTGGGCGGCCGTTTATGTATTTATGCTAATGATGTGAGAGTTTTGAATGTTTTCATGTATCGATGGAAAGGAACATGTTCGATTGATTGTTTGTTTAGGATGGGAATATTTGGGGATCTTCCACATAATTAAAGTTTATGATGAAACCGGGTGCATTTCGTAAGAAAGTTTTAACTTCTCGTAAAAAAACAAACTGCACGAGCTACAAAAACAATCATAAAATATAATTTTAGTAATCACAATACAGAGTTGAGATTCATTTATGTCCGCTTTGTTTCCAGTTTAGGTTAGTTTAAAAAAATCTTAGATTTTACTAGAGCTATTTTTATACTAAGCACTAATGCAAATTCAAAAGACACCAATAACAACTATTTGAAAATTAAACATTTAAAATGCCTTAAATACTGCCCATTGTGTTGTATACATGTTTTCTTTTATATTCTTGAATGCGTAAACCAATATTGTTCACATTTAAACATCACACATTTGTGTATAAAGCTGACTTTATATCAGTACAAAACTCGGCGGAAGTCACTTTGACAGTTCAATGGTTAACGAAGGATCCATACAAAAAGATGTATATTTGAAGACAACAGGGAAAAAACAATGAATGACAGTAAAACCCAAATTGAAGTAACAAACCATATATTTATTTATTTAATTTCCACGGTATAAATATACCATAAACAATAGTTACACGTCATAGTTAAAACCATAAAAAATATTAGAAATAATACAAAAAAAAAACAATTAGTTGTGGCATTTGATTATGAAATGACATCAGAGATATGAACAAGAGTTTCAAGTACACACAAATTCTATAGTACAAGGTATACCTACTTAGATTAAATTAATATTGATTGAAAAGATATGATGGGATAACCCTCTTGTACCTACTTTCCGTGCAGCAAAATGTATCCGCCACATCCGCGTATCTATTACTAACTGCATGCAACCTAGGTACAAGCGAATTTTTGGAATACTCAGTCCTGGTATTGTTGCATTTAACCCCTGGGAAACGACCAACTACAATGGTAGTGCAGTAAAATCTTGACTATACCTACAAATGCACTGCAATTTGCGCATGTAGAGCTATGTTTTAGAAGTTTTAGACGCATTTTGTTACTTTCCATCATATTTCCAAAGTAAAAAAGTTAATAAGTCTTCTAAGGGACAAGACGTTAGAACGAGTAGCTCTCGTATGTATAAGAAATTCAATGCGGTTAGTTAAATAAACATAAATATATTTTCAATAATATAATATCTTTCAGACTGCAAAAATGTTTTAACTACAAAATCGATGGCGGTTTATTGGGTTGTTTACCATTTAGATTGAAGTAGAAAAAAATTGATTTGTTTTTCCTATAAAAAACATTATCAATGTCAGGAACAAAATGCAGTATTTTCAACATTAAAATCTGATTTACGCAAATTTGTCTTTACATGGCTTCCCTTGTTTTTCCCTGCTGTTTTCTATTGTAATGAGCGCACCACTGAGCTAAAATAATTACTATAAAACACGTTATTTATAAAAAAAGTTGCAAAAAAAGAGAGGATATGTTAATAAATATTTAAATTGATTTATTTATTGTTTTATTCTCGGTTAACCGTTTAGATTCCAAATTACTCGTCCAGATTTCCATTTCGAGGCGATTCTAATTTTTCCTGCCAAAGTGAGAACTTCGAAGAGTAATGTGGGGTAGGAGGCCTTCGAAGAGTAATATGGCGGTCGGGAGGAAGCACCATAAAAGGGTATGCTCATTCTTATTCCGTCTGCGGGCCTCGTTTGGTTGCCACTGTAAAATGGGTAATCGTTTCAGACCTCTTCTGCGTTCTGACCTCCGCGTATCGTTTGCCGTAAACTACTATCAAGACGTATCAGGAAGTATGTGGAAAGGATCGAGTGCCGTAATTTCCTCCACTCTTACCCCCTCCCCTTCCTTCTACCCTTCCTCCCATATGTGATCTATATTTAATTTTTAAGTTTAGTATACATTTGATCCTGATGATGTGAACGTCGTCCATAAAGCATGTTGATTGTGTATTAGTAAAGGTGATGACGTAACCTTAGTTATTTGTCTTTTCATTAAAATAAATAATGCCATCACAAAGTGAAAACCTTTCCGAAGAAGTTTTCTTCGAAAAATTAACAATTTTCTATTTATTTTGTGTCTATTAGTTACTATTAGAACAATAAATCTATCCCTTAGGGTAAAAAAAAAACGTATCTCATTTTTCTACAAATCTGTGTATCTGAGATGATGAGATCAGTATCTGTGATTTTCTACAGATACGTATCAATGTATATGTTTATCCGTTATACCCATGGAAACGTTTCTTTGTCACTTATTTTTTTTCTATCACTTTCTGTGTTATTTTGTGGCTAGTGCCGTAACTCAAAAGCGATCAAAATTGAGATACGTCTCTTTGACTCTAAGGGGCCGAATTTTATCAAATAATTGTGCTTTTGAAGAGACCTACATAAACTATATAACAAAACATCATTTTATTTTCGTAATTATTGCTTCAAGTACCTTCTTTACCAGTGTTTTATCTGCGCTCTTATTGTTTACAACGTATATTAATTTGATCTGATATATGAGGTTTGTTAAAAAAAAGTAATTTATTGTTTTTCTCGACATTTTTTTTTTTAATATCTTTTTTGCCCCCTTTAATGTAATCCTCGTACATTGCATTGATGTTTATAACATTTTGTTGAAACCGGTAGCAGAAAAATTAAAATTTATGTAACGATAGTACATTGAAAATTAAAACTCTTCAAAACAAAATGTCTAGAAATTGTTACATAGTTAATGCCCAAGAAATACAAAAAATTGATGTTTATAACACCTACAAGCTACGTTGCTACACAAAAAACTACTGTGTAAGTAATAAACTTTAAAGAGAATCTCTGTATTGATTATTCAATGTATTTGAAGGTGAAGCTATTGAAATAAATAAATTTCGAGAGAAATAGCAAAACATAATTGCAACGCGATAACATTGTATTTTATCATTATTATAGTTTCGAAACACTGATATTATACCAGGTACCTAGTGCCCATATTCTAAATTGATGTCGAATATAAACCATTACCTTAACAATACTTCAACAACAATTGATAGAAAACCACTGTCTTCAATCTCCAACACTTTGTGCTGAACACGATGGAAACAAACGAAATGTTTACAAGTTGAACCTAACCACAAAGTTCAAACGTAAACAATGATTGATTGTGCTGGCTCTTTGGTATGAAAACCTTGTTCCTTGGTACCCAGTAATATCATTATTATTACGCAGGTACCTTACAAATAATAATGTCATCACGCAACCGTATTTGATAGAGTTAGTATTCCATCATCGGGTCCTCGGGCCGGAGCGACTGACTAATGAAAAGATAATTTCGCAATTTGGATTCGTTCGGCACCTCAGAACATCGGATGTATGAGGGGCTCCATTGTTGGAGTGTTTTTATTTTGTTTAGCACGCTTCACCGCATTCGTTCCCGGTATCACTGAAGGAATAGGCAGAGGAATATTCCCAGGGACTTTCACAATCATATTTTATCTTTCGGCTTGTGAACTACGCTTTTTTGACACGATACAATCTCGGGTGAAAATGTTCAAATTTACTCTTGGCATATTGACGTTGATATTCCTTTCAATTGCGGCAAATTCAATTATATAATATTTAGTGTTTAGTGGCGTTGTTTTGCGCTTTCTAGTTTGCGGATATATATACTGTATTTTTAATTATAAATCAAAAGGTCTTTTGGTTTGAAGTAGTAAAAATACTCGAACAGTGAGATCTTGCGTCTCGAAATTTAAACGGCTTTCCTGTTTGTATCTTTAATGTAGTCGTGGTTTTTTCGACTACAAACCAAATTATTCGAAAAGTTAAAAATGCGAAGTTACGGATGTAATAATTAGGAGGCGGCTAAGCGGTGGCAAAACGAAGAATTCCAAGTCACGAATCCGCAAAAACATCATTCGGAGACATTGAAGTTTGAAGTTTAGAATTGATATGTTATTGTAATAACAAATAAATTCTAAACTTCAAACCTCAATATCTCCGAATGATGTTTTTGCGAATTTTCAATTTGGAATTCTTCGTTTTGCCACCGCCTAGCCGCCTACTAGTAATAATTTTACAAACAATAAAAACACTACACCTGAGTAGCACCTCGCTCTTTAACGATCGATAGGATAACTATCGGTAACTTCTCATCGTTCCCTAGCATGACTACAGATCGCCAACGAATAAGTGACAGTTCACAATGACTAAGTGTTCTTAACATATTCGACATCAACTGTTGTTTGTACGTTAGCGATGTGCAGTTGTCCTAGGGAACGATGAGAAGTTACCGATAGTTATCCTATCGATCGTTATAGAGCGAGCGTGCTAGGGCCTCTGACCTCTGGACCCCCTTGAGCGATAATATTTTTATCATCGACTGTGTTAACCCTTAAAAAAATAGGCGTATTTTGTCAAAGGCTAAAAATATTCCCGCTTTGCAATAAAATCCAAATAAATGGAACATTTCTTAACGTATTCGATAACTAAAAACTGGTTTCGAAAGGTGATGAAATAGGCTTTCAAATTTCTATATTAAAAATTACTATGTATTTTTTTAAATAATTTTTTTTTTGCGAAAACTTTAAAGTGTTCAAAATGGCCCACTTTACTTTTTTTTCTAACTAAAATTACTGATAATGAAAAAAAAATAAAACACATACTTATTTCATTAGATAAATGAATTATAAACCTTACTGTCACCTCACTTTTTTTCATTTCATGTAAAAAAAAATCTTAAAAAATTCACAAAGTTCCATAAATTTTTTTCAAATTGCTATCGGAAACTTTGGTTTCAGAAAGTGGTAAATTTTTTTTTTTTGTGGTTTTATTTTAGATTTTAATATATAGTTTGTTGTATTCTCTTTCCAATACCGTTTAAATCACATTTCTAACTATGATAGTAAGGGAGAAACTACGATTTCTGTGAGACCTATGTGAGCTTGGACAAATATGGTCTCCTGTGATTAAACGGGTTAAGCAATAATATGTGCAAGCACGGTCAGCAATAATTGAAATATAAAATGTTCTGACAACGGTAGACAAAAGTCGCCTAATTAAACGAGGCGTCTCGACTGATGTCACTAAGCTTCAGTTAACTGATTTCTTATTTATTATTCTGATCTTGTCTTTTTTGCGCATTAAATTTCTTTTACATTTTTCCGATTCGCTTCTTTTCCGATCTAGCATGCGTCTTTCTGCTCACATTGTGTTACTTTCAGTTTTATTAACTTAAGAAAGTATATTTAACGGTGCGCATAAAATGGCGTAAGTATCCCATGTTCAATCTTTTCGCTCTGAGCAGAATTTTTAGTTTCTTCTTTCAAGTACAGTTTTATTCTTTCAAGTACCTACAGTTTCGTTCCGTACTTTATCTGACACTCAAATTTTTCAATCTTATTTCACATTATAGGCATTTGTTTACAATGTGGGATTTTGAATAGTATAGAACATTTTATTTAGGAAACATAACAATGCAATGAAGGCCGGCGACTCCCAATCCCAAGGTCACGGTTTCGAACCTGGCGTGCGCAAATATATATATATATTTTTATTAATTTGTGTTATTTCACAATTAATTAATTAAAAATAATATATAGTACATTTGCGACACGTTCCAGAGTGGAAGATACTCTCAGTATTGCCCTGGTGTAAGACCACCATTCAGAATTGAAACGTTGCTTGAAATGTCTTTAGCCGTGTTTGGTGACGAGATCAGAATAGCCAGTTACTTCCCCACCTTCCTCTTCCCCATCTCCTTCCTCTTCCCCATACCTTCAGCCTCACAACATACCCCAATTTGGAATGCCATAGTCTCACTTAAATAAATGCACGATCCGCATTCTAATTTCAGAACTGAATAAATATAGAAACACTTTTATCAAGTTGTCATACACGAATTTGTAAGCAAATGCAGCGAGCGCGTCAGCAATAATCATTGTGCGTGGAAAATTGCTGACGTCTTGCTATTCCATTGTTGAATAGCCATTTTTTATCTGGTAGGCATTCATGGAATTTAAAAAATAACCACATACTAAAGCGTGTGTTCAACGAACCTCATCAAATAACGCCTTTACACCAAGCACAATGAAACAACGCCAGGCAGTATGTGGTTAGTAACATATCTCCTAATTACGCAATCGTTCACATTTGCGGTGAACGGGAACTCCTAAAAATAGCGCGGGTTATAAAAGTTATATTATGAAACCACTGTACTGGAACCGAAATAAAGACGGAGATCGGTGGCCTCTATGACAGTACGTACATACTACCGGCGTTTCTATATCCAAAACCACAACAATATCAGATGACTTGGGATCCTTGATTGACATGGCGACTCATTAAAATGTACCGCTGTTGCATGTAATCTAATAATAATTCTGTTACATTCGCAAGCGGGGGCTCATGACGGCTTTATTGATGTCAGTATTTGTACAGGGTGACTAGCACGAAAGATTTAAGGGTGTTATAGAGGAGAAATGCACATTGTACAGTCAAAAAGCTGCCGTGAAAAATACAATTTGAGAGAGTCCGTTTTCAACTCTAATTGAGATATAAATGACTAAAAAGGTAAAGATTCTGAACCTAAAATTTAGCGACAATTGGTTGTCGTTTGTCCCTCCTCAAGTGACCACAAACTG
Source organism: Limnephilus auricula (assembly GCA_951813805.1). NCBI lineage: Eukaryota > Metazoa > Arthropoda > Insecta > Trichoptera > Limnephilidae > Limnephilus > Limnephilus auricula. The sequence goes on from OX638393.1 coordinate 39,195,190, forward strand.
TTCGTACATTGTGCAGTGACTTCAGAACAATTATTAAATAAATAACTTTTGCACTGGCGACCATCTCCAAATTGGGTAAGAATTGAATTCATGCTCAAATAAAGTTTTTGCTTGAATATCTTGTGCTTCTAGTATCCAATTAAATCGGAGGTTGATAATCTTCAGAACAATCTTGACATCAATGTGCGAACTGCAGCCCGGAAAATACACGTTTGTGATTGCTCTATTTCACACTTAAATATTTCGCATTAAGTGCAAATCATCCTGTACAAGGTATCTGCACAAAGCCAAGGAAAGGCAGAGTAAACATCAGTTTGTCTTCTGGGGAATACATCTAACGTCTTTCGGAGTCATCTAGAATTTCACAATGTCTATATTTCCTCTGAAGTCTGTTTGCAAGAGTATTTTCGTTTGCTTTGGACTATTGGCATTATTGCTAGCTTTCTGAGAAACCGTTCGGTAAACATGGCTTCGCAAAGTAATTCTGTTATGTTATTATTTGGTATATTTTCTGCACACATTTTTAACCCCCAGAATACAACCTCGAGACATATTCATAATAAAACGTAATACTCAAATTATGTGTCACCAGTTTAGCACTTGGCAATGTGATATATACTGTATTTTTAATTATAAATCAAAAGGTTTTTTGGTTTGAAGTAGTAAAAATACTCAAACAGCGAGATCTGTCGTCTCGAAATTTAAACGGCTTTCCTGTTTGTATCTTTAACGTAGTCGTGGTTTTTTCGACTACAAACCAAATTATTCGAAAAGTTAAAAATACACTTCCTCAGAAAACGGAAACGTTTTTATGACAATGTCCTGATATGATATCAAGCTAAGATAAAATCATATATATATTTTATTTATTTGTCTTTGTAGACTGATAATTTCATCCCCAAGACCTTCAGCAAACTTCCTCTCGTGGTAATCTGTAAAACTAAAATAATACAGTCCATATTGTTATTTGAGCGGATGATATTGTTGACTTATGCAATGTCTAACAAGGGGAATATTATGTTTGCAATGACCCTTTTCCATTCCTCTCAGTTTATTTAAACCAGCCGGCCCGAAAGGAAACTGAGAAATGCTAATGCACCATGTTTGAATTGGTATTTCCCGTCTTGTTTTCTTAGCTCTTACGGAACATGGATGCACACACACACGCGCACGCACAGATGCACGTGCACACATGTCTCTACCACACACACACACGCGCACCAGCTGAAGGCCCACACACATTGCTATGACTTATCCTAATTTGAATGAATGCATTAGTCCAAAGATAGAACAATTTGATCCCCATTGAAATTTACTGGGAACGAACGACTTTAATTGCAACCAGGGATCGACAACGTTGATATACGTTTATCATATTATTCACATCTGAAAATACCTACTCAAATTTTAGATGTATAAATTGTTTTTGACATTTTTTCATTCAAATCTGATACTTTTTTCACTGTAAGATAGATACGACTTCATGTCTGTGTGGTATCTTTTCGTTTGGTAATAGCATTGCTTTTGCTTTATTTTTAAATTCCGCCGCGCGACCTGTGCTATTACACTATATGTAGATACTGTTAATTTTTTTTTTACTATAAGCATAGTATTCTTTATTGTAGAGCATCAATCTACCATAAATATACTTTATTTAGGTGTAAAACGAGCTTCTTTCGGACTCCTTTGTGTCTTTACTGTACCGTTAAACAGAGAAATATAACAAGTTAGCTCGCATCGTCGTGGGTGCTAATAATTTTAGTACATAATATATATTATTTAAATATTTAAAAATCACAAACAAAACATCTAATTTGAGACAGACATACTGTCTTAATTCCTTTTCAAAATTAATCATATTCCCGATCAGTAATTTCATTCGGGATCTGTTGTAGGTACGGCCTGGTATATAAAATGTTGGTGCTTGATTTCTTCCTTGTTGGCAATCTAATTTGATTTGAATTTGTCGTCCCGTGTCCGTGTATTTCGTAACTAACCATCACGCCGTTTCCCCGCAGGGGTAGGCAGAGAGGATGGACCGCCAAACAACTCGGTCTTGGTGTATCTCGTGATTGTAATAATTTATTTTTCCTTTCAGTTCGTTAGGTATTATCCCTACATTAATTTTATGTATAAAAATAATTACATGGTTTTCTTCATCGTGTTTTAATGTATAAATAAAATGTGTATAATTTAATTGATGTTATTGATAGAAATGAATTAATATTTCACCTACTATTCTTTCCAGGACAAGGCATATTGAAGAAAAGTACTTCAGTACAATTGTGTACAATTTAGATGATTATTTTCATGTAACAAGTGTAATGGATTGTAACAAAGTACCTAATTAATATATGTTTTTCATTGTTTCAGGTGAGTTATCTTCTACATTTCATTAAACAAGAGCTAGAAGACTAAGCCAACGTAATATTAAACCTATTAGTTAATATTTACGTAAGTCATGCGGCTGTACCCCATGTAGATGTCGGTAAGTTAATTAATTGATAATTCATGTTTTCTGAGCATATTACGTTTCACACTGTCATTGGTACCACCTGCTCTAACTCATCAATATCTCCGTGTTGATAATATTATCAGGTATATCGAATATTAATTTCCTCGCATCTTTAGAAGCTCTTTGTAATATGTAATACATATTAATTAATAATGTATTGTGTTAAACCTATTATTGATTAAGTCTTAAACCGTATTAGCGTTACGCTTTGATCTCATTCAATTATTTTTGCCCCCACATTTATCTGAGTGAATCTTTGACGAGAAAAAATTGTATTTTGATTACATTCAATTGAAATCCTGTCGCAACTTTTAATCGTTTTGAATTATTTTTACCTTTCTTTGTTTTGTGTGAATATTTAATTATTTTGTGTGTATTCGGTTTTGTTTGTTTGTTATGGTTGTTTATTCCTGGGTTGAGATGGTCGATGGTATTAGCGTTGCCCGTTGCCACAAGGCAAATAAGAGTAGGTTCTGAATAATAAATTACATAAATATGAATATTAATTCAGAGATGGTACTGTAAGTCAACGCGAGGGCGGTTATGATAACCAAGAAACATGTATACAAGCTTGTTATTATTAAGTATCCGATTAATAATTCTACCATACCCCACACCACATTGATTTGCCGTCGTTTTCGGATTTGTTTTGATGGTATCTAGAGAGTATCTATAAGAGAGGACGCAAAGGTTGTGTGAAATATAATTATGAACCATGATTTCTCTCCAGAAAGTGGAATGGTTGTATGATGATGGGAAGGCTGATAAAGATGCTGACAGATTGGTTGCCAAATAAAGCAGGACCGAATGCTCTTATCACTAACAAGAAATTGTCAAAGAATAGCATTAGCAAGCTGCAAATAAGTTCTGATACTGTTGAGCTGTTGACAGTTAGTTTATCAATTATGCCTTAACCTTACCGTCTGGTTCTTCCAAGTAAAAAGTTTTAAATGGAAAAAACTAACAAGTTCTTAAATTTTGCCGATTGGTTTCTTGCGTAGCAAAATTCCTCTTGGTGGGGAGTTTTTTTTCTTTACATGAAGTAAAATTGTTGCTCTTACAAAGTGCATACTTAATAATTATGTAAATTCTACGCATTGTAGGGGTTCCCTTGTCAATAATAGCACATGGAACGATGGGAGACGAAAGCAACAAAGAGAAACACATGGTATTCTGAAAGATTTCAAAATACCTGCCAGTAATAGGCACGTGGCTAAAAGCTGGCACCATTTGTTCCGTGAGATTTTAAATAACCGGATATTTTTACTAAAACACTTTATTTATGCTCGAAGTGTGTGTATAGTTTCTTTAGCAGGAAATAGTAATCCGACACGGTGTTTGAATATCCTGTGCCCCTATTAGTAGCTCAATACCCCAATCCGAGTTTGTCAGAATACGCCCAGCCAAACTTTGAAGCTTTGTTCGTTTAAATATGTGACACTTTATATCATGAGATCTGTGATTCTGGAACACGTGATTTGTACAACTAAATACACAAAAATGCAGCATGACAAAATAACCTCTGAAAAGATTCCAATAAACCATTGGAAATTTCTAACTGACTTTGGTTAGTCGTTTTATGAAATCTAATAGATGCTAATGCACTCTCAAACAAGAGTCTTTATGCTGTCACTTTGATCCTTATATTTATGATTTAGACCCAGCGCGGTGAGCACAGCAGTTGTCGCCAGATGACGTCAGTGTTCAGAAACAGTGTTTTTTTTAAATATGACAGCTTTCTATTGTAGATAATATGCTAAAAAATGTATTATAAAAATATCATTTTGAAGTATAGAACTAATAATATTGTAATTATTTTGAAGTATAGAACTAATAAAGTAATAGGCAGGCTGATGGAACCTAAGCGTAAGTCAAATACTTAATTTGCAGATCTCGTTTTCGGAGTATCTTTGCCTAAGGCTTGGAATAAACTCAAACCGGAAAGAAGATGCATAACAACCCCAACAGAACATTTTTAGGCTCTCATACCCTCAAATTAAATATACCTATCTAAGAGTATCATTCTTTTATACGAGTAATACATATATCCTAAAGAATCATTAAATTCTCAAGTCTTTCAAAGTAAATATTAAGTCACCTTTGGCATTATACTTCTTATAAGTGAATACCAAAAGTGATGGGGGGCAGTAAATGTAAAATCATGCAATGTCCAGTGTTTTCAATATAATGTCCTCCGCGTGCAAATTAGTATCTTCTCCAAGCATAAACTTTCTTATTGAAGTGTGTTTATCGGAAGTGACCGAACAGGTAGGTATGTTTCAGTATACAATTGTAAATAATAAACTTAAATATAGCCTAAGAATTATATTATAAATTGTACAGCGCCCTTGAGGTAAATATATAACGCAAATGTGAATGGTAGAAAGACGATTGAGTAAATCAGATACTTGATTGGGCCATGTCAAGAGTCAGAATAATGGAAGAGTATGTATGAGACGATGTATGATTGTGAATGAGGCAAACCTTGGCGTTCACTCTGCCTACCCCTGTGGGGAAACGGTGTAATGGTTAGTCAAGTAACTAAATAGTATATTTTTTTTTGAGATACTTCATAACATCATTAGATAAATCTAGACATAAAAATATATTAGTAAAAAGAGACCGTGCTTAGTCTTAGGACACGTGGCATTTTATCTGTACCTATGTTCCATCCCTTGTCAACAACCCCTTGAAGAACGCGGCACGGAAAAAACTTCAGACCTCGTCTCCTAATGGAACATCCTAATCCCCTTTTGAAAAAACTTTCTTTAAAAAGAGGCGTCCCCTTCAAACTTCCAAAAGAGTTTCGGAGTAAAAAATCTAAAATAAGTTGAGATTCCGTCAGCAAAGAGCCACTTGGGAATCGGTGTGTCTGGTTTCGAATTTCGCGACATTATGCGTTTAGTTATGCAATAAATAATGTGGGGTATTTTTTTCACCCTGAAAGGGTGGCGGGCGGGGATAGGGGAGTTTGGGAAGCGTGATTTTAATATTGGAGACGTTTTGATGTCACGGTAAATTAAATACGTCAGTACTAGCCAAGGTTCTAGCGGTACTGTTTAACGTTATGCCCGATACACGTTTTCTTAACATTTCGTTTTATGTATGGTGCAAACCTGACTGAAGAAATAGGATTTATTTAACTCTTATTATTTAGATATTTAGTATTAAATCTTAGTCGTTCACGCAAATGTTTATTCCGGGGGACAACGGGTATAACCGTGGCTGAATTCTTTAATAACATAATTACTTATTAATTTTATGTCTACGAACACCGGAGCGCTTGTTATAATGCAATGCTACCTAACAGCTAATCAGAGTTGCTTCGTAAATAAACAACAAATGAGTATGGTGGAAAAAAATACCCAAACAGTCATACATTGTATTATTTACAGGCATAACGACATAACGTCAAAAAGTGTACTTAGTATTCATAAAAAACAATAGGTATAAGACTACTACTTTTTTAAACTTAACATCGTTGAAAAGCCATACTTCATTGGTTCCGTGCACACGATACCCGCCTAACCTACCGAGATGCTCCCCTCTTTGTAAGTTTGCAAGTAAGCTAATACGTATTAGAATAAGTCCTATGATTTAAATTTATTTTTTTTAGTACAATAATTTTGATTTCACAATTCATTTTGTTAATGATGGCCTCACTGGGTGGTTTATCCGTGCTGAGGCTCCCATTTTATATTACAAAAAATCAATAAGTAATAAATTAACGTAATACAAAGTAACACAAAAATTCAATGAGTACTCCTAAATATTATGTGATACTACAATGGATTTTACGAACTTTATTTTGCCCTTTTGACTGCTTAATTATTTATTTGCCACTCGGGTGTTTCTTAGGGCGTTGTACGTCCGGCATGCGGTTGATCCATAATTTATCAATTTGAGAATCCAATAAAAGAGCAACTATTATAACGACGTGTGTGACAGGGTGTTCCTAATTTCTCTTGCGAAAAAACGGTTCGTAATTTACTCTCGAGACGGGAATCACGAAATGGGATGATAGATGTATTGCTGTCTTTTACTTCTATAATCCATCTCCGCTCAAATCTCTTATTTTGAATTTTTTATTTGTAAAGATTTCTTTGGCGTGTGTTGCTGCATATTAATATCTTGTAGGGGGCTTATTGGCAAAATACACATTGCCATACTTCGTCTTTCACACTCTAAATCTGAAATATCGTATTTTTATGTGCAGAGGGATGGGAACGAGAAATGTAGGGAATAAGAAGCGTGGTAGGGTTTGATAATCAGGCTTTGTTCCTGGAACACGTAGGCAGATAAGGTAAATCTGCACTATTTTAATTTTAATAAATACAATTGTTATAGAAAATCAACAAAAAAACGTACGATTAAATTTAAATCCACAATTCATATAATAACCTAACCTAACCTAACCTAATCTACCTGTTTATACGTATGCATAAACAGGAAGGTATTATTGTCAGCCGAACCATGCATTGTGGGAAAGAAACAAAGCAACTACCAGCGGTTTTTCGCGCCGTTTGCGGTGGATTCATTCCTTTCTCATAACCCGAGGTTCATTGTTAACATGTTCGCAAATGTAGACGCAGCATAACGTAAACCTATTCGTCTCAAAGATTAATCTACATTAGTGATGTCACTGATAGCTTCGCCTTAACTACCTTTTTTATATATGTTTATATAATAATATATTTTGTAACGTGATTTTTCTAGACCGAGTTAATTATAAAACCTTGAGAAAACAATATTTTCATTCTCTTGATTGTTACGTAATTTCATGGTCAAGCGCAGGAAATTCGTGTTAAAAATGCAATTAAGGAAATCGTATTGCGTCTCGATTGTCCAAAAGATAAAACCTAAATGATGAGGCCATTGCTACAGAAAATTACTACAAAAAATAGCGCGTTAGAAGTCATTATTTAATCCTCATTGTTTTACCTGAAAGGTGATCTGGATTTAAGTCTTGTCCAGTGATGTCATTCTCATTATTAAGATTGGCGACCAGGGGTAAAGCTTTGGACTCCCAATCCGAAGGTCACTAGTCCGAACCCCGCGTGAGCAATAAATTTTATTTGATTAATTTGATTTGTTTCACAATTAATTAATTAAAAATAATATAGTATATTTGCGGCACTTTCCAGAGTGGAAGATACTCTTAGTATCGCCCTGGTGTAAGACCACCATTCAGAATTGAATTGTTGCTTGAAATGTTTGGTAACCGGTTTGATAACCGTGTTTGGTAACCAGATCTGAATAGCCAGTGACTTCCCCACCATCCCTTTCCCCGATCTCCCCACTACCTTCAGCCTCACAACATACCCCAATAAGGGATGCCAAAGTCTCAATGTCTCTAGATGGGAGCAGTTTTGAGATGGGAGCAGTTTTGAGATGGGAGCTCTTGTTCGGTAATTATATAAAACAAAGACAAAAAAGGGTGAACGTCTTTACCATTATAAACCCTAGGGAAACAATACAAAAATATCTACTAGTGACTATATTAGGTACGTAGCATGACCTACTGTCGCGCCATCTCTCCAAGAAGTTAAAAGCAGAGATGATTTTTTTACGTAGCTCAACACAGCTCCAAGCTATCATAATATTAATAATTGGATAATTTGTTGAGCGCCGCTTTTGTGAAAAATCACCTCAAGGCTCTCTACAATTTATTACGAGTTCTTCCGCTTTATGTAATTTTATTATTTACAAACCGATACAGAAAACATACTTACCTGGCGGGTCACTTCCCATAAACACGCTTTTATTATAAAGAAATATAAAGAGCCTGGAGAAATGGAGACGATACTCTTGTTTAATTATTGTTAATTAATTGGAGATGATACGACTTTGCACGCAGAGGGACGCAGGAAATTGCACGATTTTACATTTTCTACTTTGATTTACGTTGATGTTTTTTGAAAGACTGGAGAATTGAGAACTCTTTAGAAATGGAGAATTTTTATAAAATGACTTAAAAATCTTATCATCTTTGGGTCTAGAGAATCCTACTGGAGAGATGAAATGGTCTCCCTCAACCAGTCTCTACCGATCCCGCCCGCGACGCAGTAAATGGGCAGACTCATCTCAAAACCCATGAACCCGAGCACAGCACTCAAACGTAGCGAACCACCTATGGCATAGGTGTTGGTTATCCAAAAAATGTTTTCCGGGGTGGAGGTACCCATACCCGCACCCATAATTAATACATTTCGCAGGCGGTGATGATGATACGCCACATACTCGATTGTATTTTTTCGGCCTGAAAAACACTTACAAATCCTTTTTTTATCCACTTTCACGTCATTATATTTTCCTATAATTCCTTTTTTTCGTTAATGCGCTGTACGTATCTAATACACCTGACCGTCTGTCCATTTCTTAGTCATCCATCCTCACAGGCTAATTAATTCCTTTCATTTAAAAATGTGGTCTCAGATGGTTGTATTGTTAACGTTCTAAAAATATTTTCTACAGCAATCAACTTACTGCCCCGATTCTAGCTTTCTCTCATTAAGATGATAGACTTCGCCTTTTGGCCCATACAAAAAAGATGCCCGGGAAAAAACACTTTTCTACATCGAAAATTGCACAAAATGAATATATTTTTTTATACTGCCTTCTAAAGGGTGCAAACTATGTCGGTGTATTTTCGAATTTTCGATGCGTTTCGTATTAACGTAAACATTCACTGTCGAACATTTACGATTTATCAAAAAATATTATTTAAGGAAAAAGTGCTGCTAACTCAACTCTCATAAAGAATTATAAAATTATAAAAAGCTACCGGCGTAGCTTCTTCTTTCTAAAAAATACATATTTTTTAAAATTTCAATTTCGTGAAAGTTTTGGTGTAGAAAAGTGTATTCTCCATAAACCCCTTTTCGAGAGATTTCTGTAGGTAAATTTGAGCGTTGTCTCATTCGCACATTTCGCATTCGCATGTACTGTAAGTGTGCGTGAGCTTATTGTGAGCGGGACAGAATGACAGACGCGGGTGTTCCGCGTGTGGTTCAAAGTCTAGCCTCTTAATGCTCAAATTTGCCATGCTTTCAATTTGTATATTAAAAGGGTTTTTGTTAAACAATCTTGAATACTTTAAAAACCAAATTAATAATCTTCTACCATGATGTCATGGAGAAAAGTTATGTAATTGTTTTATTATTACGTTTTTTTTTGTTTTTTTCTTTCTCCGTAGGTAATATATAGGTACTTATTATGTTTTATATCTCACTAGCTGACCCGGCAAACTTCGTACCGCCTCAAAATCAATAAATGTTGTGTTTAGTTTATTAGCTGTTCGAGTTGATTCAAATTATGTCGACCAACGCACATTATTTGAAAAGCCGTTCCATACAAAACATATGAAAAAAATTATTTTCTTCATAATTATTTTTCCCGTGATTTTTTTCGATGTTTTAATAGTTATTCTGTTAATCGGGACGGAGACAAATCCAACAAATCATATATCTTAAAAATCGATTCAGCCGTTCTTGAGTTATAAATGGTGTAACTAACCCGACTGTTTTATATATTAAGAAGATGTTCTATATTTCATTTTTATTACTATTATTTCCGTTTTTTTCACTACTAGAATCTAATAACGACTTAAACTTTATTACGCACGCTGTGAACATTTTTTATTGTAGTATTAATATCTGTGCACATTCCAACGGCAATATCAATAATGTAATAGTTGTTAACACTCTGTAAATGTTTCAAATAATAAATAGATAAATTAATAATTAAAATTAATACAAAGAAAAAAGCCGAGAAAAGTGAGTTAATAGTTGGCGGATGGACGCGTGCAAGTTTACACTGATCCGTTTATAAAAATCGGTTAATTCGTCTCTCTCATCTTTCATCCCGGCCACCATCAATCTTTCAACAAGTCCTCGAAAGCTTCCCTTACGGCGAGCCGCGCCAGAAGTCGCCTTCGTGTTACATTTTTTATTTTTATTTTTTCTCCGTCACTTTTGACGTCCCCGCCATATCAAGCTCCCCCGCCGACAGCTAATAGAGCCCGATCGGTGACGTCATAACAGCTCGCTCGATGTTGGCTCATCATTCTGCCCCCGGTACATTTCCTTGCATTTAGCTGGAAAAACGACCTTTGACTTTGACGCTAACGTCGATGGATTTTTATTTAGCATTTTTCATGGAATTTTCTGCACGAGAGCTTAGCCTCGGAGAGCGCAATTTAAAATTGCTTTCAATTTGATGCAGGCTAACGTTACACTTGTTCTATTACCGTGCCATGATTAAAACTTGCTTATGACATGTAACAAAATTGCATCTAAGCCAGCAAACCAGCATTTTCCAAATACACTCAACGATGAACGTATTTACAAGAAGTTGAAAAGTAATGAGTAGGTACCTAATGAAAGTTATCATCTGATGTTTAATTCATTCGCTTTCAGAAAGTTATTGGCCACAAATTATTCTTATGCTTTATCTAATTAAGCTAATATCAACACAAAAATAATATTATTTCACAAATATTTTTTCAAAATTTGATATTTTGTGTTTTATTTATGGATGAAGAATTGAAAAATCGTTTCCATTAATAATATTGTATTGTTGAGTGTTATGTCGTCCTTTTTAAAATATTTTACTTAATTTTGTGTCTGTCATTTTTATTTTAATTCATCTTGATTCATTTCCGTCTATGGACTCTATTACTTTCAATTTACCGTCTGTGTCACTTTTTATCTTAATCTTCATACAAGAAAATTGTCTTTGTATCATTTTGTCTATGCTCTTTTGGAAACTATGGTCATCAACTCCTTGTAAAAATTCAATCATTCCATTTCTAAAAGCTGTAAATCCAGCATCTAAAATCATTTCACTAACTGCAATGTCTCTTTCTCTGTAATCTTTTACACAGATATTGCCTTTAGTATTTTTTTTACTTTTTTAAAAAGAAAGACAAACATTCCCGGGTTACAAATACCTCCTACTACCACCGCACTAAGCGGAATATGTTGCTTGTTGGTATTAGAACTTATCTCAGTTCTATGCTGTTTGATTAAAAGACTGGTTACTTGAAATCACAGTGACTGTTTATTGTTTTACGTATAATACAAATATAGTTCAAGAAGACACACTTCCGTTTAACTCGTTAGCTGGATTTTTTCTGGCGAGCTCTTGCAAAAGGAATGACACGACTCTCTTCGATCGGTTATGCTCGCCACACATCGTAACCGAGCATAGCATAAACAACAAAAACTGATCACAACAAATATTCCGATGTATTGTTTTAACACAAGTGTTTAAATTCCATTCCGAGTATTACCTCAATAATTACTGTGGGACCACCCCTTGTTTTGCAAGACGAAATAAGTCAAACAAGAAGCCTGACCGACACCAGACTTCTGGAGGGACCGTACAGAATCTGTACTACAGATATGGAAAATCAGATTTTGAACCACCCATCTTCATTATTAAAAATATCCATAAGATGACGGCTCCGAATGCTGGACCATGTACAACTCCTACACCAGGCAACTTGAATCAGCAGAAATGCGAATGCTTAGATGGTCGGCAGGAGTGTCACTAAAAGATAAAATTAAAAGTTCACGCATTCGTGGTAGCCTGGGTGTCACGGACATAAACAATAAGCTAGAGGAACGACAGTTGAGTTGGTATGGACACATAAAACGGAGACCACCAGACCACACAGTGAAGCAGGCAATGTCTATGGAGCTTCATCGACAGTCATCTAGAGGAAGACCAAAGAACTCCTGGATGCCTCAATGCTCTAAAATCCTAAGAAGAAATGGCCTGGAAGAAAGCGATACCCAGAACCGAAGAAGCTACAACCTGAGAACGAGGAGAGCCGACCCCAACAGCCTACCTAGGCAATGAGTTGGGAGAGTGCAAGGAAGAAGATCCATAAGATGACGGCACAGAAAAATTCCCTAAAACAATGGTTGTATTTTTTATTACATACATATACAGTAATTCAGCACATTAGAATTTTCACTCTTCTCAGTCATTACAGTGTTTAGTTTCCTGGAAGAATCTGATTGGGGGGGTAGGTCGGGGAATAGAAATTACACTCATTTTGATTCCACGCCGTGACACAAAATGACAGGAAATTCTAGAACGTGTTAAGGATTCGATTCGAAGGTAATACGCTACAATAGAATAAGGGAACATTCTATTCGATTGCCCATCGGGTCATTTTACTTGATTGCCTCGGCGAGCGCGTTGTCCGAACGGAGTGCTGGAAGCTCTCAGCCCCTTCCAATAAAAGTAGAATTGAAAATAAACCGGCGATATTAGCTGAAGGGCGTTCGGGCAAAATGTACGCAAATAAACTGGAGGCGTTATTCAATAGCCGCCTATGAAGACATGTGTATCCAGAGCATACAAGAAAAACTGCTTTTTCCTTTGATTTCTTTGCTTGGAAACAAGCCAAGCTTTCTCAACCTTTGGGAATTGAAAAATTCAATAATATTATTACATAAATAAAACTTTACAAAAGTTCTATTTGATATCTTAACCTTGCACATTGTCTCATCGTTTTAAGAAATGCGAAATTAAAAACTAGCAAAAAAATTAACAAATTAATTTTATCGCTGTGTTTTTTTACAACTTCGTTAGGACGTTCTATGTAAGCTTTCCAGCAAAATTGTGATTTTTCTGAAGTGACTTGTCAGTGGCTGAGTTGGTTTATCGCTTTTGGGTCCCACCCAGACGTCGTGTATTCAATTCCTCGGCTGGCTAAGTCCTCCAACACGACAATAGCAAACCTGGGAATTCTGTACCTGTTATTTCAATACGTCAATAGACGGTGTCCGAGTGTTCGGTCAAGAGACACGAAGCGACAATTATTTTATTATTTTGATTGACATCTCGAATCTGAAAAAGCTGTTGAAATATCGGTCATTTCGAGAACAATTTCAATACCTTTCCATCTCTAATATATGCTTTCTTCCGTGGGGCTAATATAAATGTATATACGAGTATATCTGTCAATAATAGACTTTGTTTTGTGATTTTGGTTTTGGACATATCAAACATTTTACAAAATTGAGTTGACATAGTTCAATTTGAAGGAGTTAGTTTATCTCGCCAGTTACATTTGATGTGCCAATTCAAGAATGGTATAACAGTTTTAGAACAGCCATTAGGTCGGATATGAGGGAAACGTATCTTTACTTACATATGTAGGAGTGTAGGTAAGTAATACAATTTCCCCTGATTGAACCCGTATAGCAGACTCAGTAGCGTACTTTTAAAACGTATTTTTCGCTCGTCTTCGAGCTTTTCTCCTGCCTAATATACATAAGTACGACTATTTGGATGAAAGAAGTGCCTTTGGAAAGGGAAAATTGAATGTCACAATGGTATTGCGAAGCATCTCTTTACTCAGGGTGTAAATAAACAACTTGTTTCTGAAAAGATGGCTTGTTATTTATTTCAGAGAACTAACTTTAAAAATTGAACGATGATAAAATTGTGCGATAAATGTTTTTGTACACCTTTTATATCTTTAGTAGACTGCGATAAACTTATTCAGCCAGCTTCTCCAACCATCCTCATCCTAGTACATCCCTTTTCTTCTTTCACAGATTTTCCCATCTTGGAATTATCTTGGAAACTTGTACTGATTATGATTAAATTACTTGTAGTACTGCTTATTAATAAAAACCGATTTACTGATAGTCTTACACAGTAGCGTCTTCATGGAAATAGCGGTGCCTGTTTTTGGTGAGTATGGCCGTTGGAAGTATGCCGCAGGCGGTGTTCATAGTCATAAGTCCTTAAATTAATAAAATTATTTTTTAATAAAATGTTATATAATGTGTTTTTTATTATTACTATTTGATTAATTCGGGAATTTTGTTAATATGTAATTTTTTTACAAAGCTTTATTTTTACAATACACAGTGTAAGATTCCATGATAGTTGATTCCCCTAAAGTTGGCCCCCTGGCTTATATACATTACGGAAAAATACTTAATACTAAATGTATTTTGAAGTCGTTTTTATTTAAGTTGGTTGTTAGTGCTCAAAAAAGTTATAATTTTATAATAATTTTTATTTCTGGTGCCCAATTGTCGGGGATCAACTGTCGGGTCACCATAGTGTTAAAAGAATTACATAACTTTTGAGGTACAAATTTGTCACTCATTTGAACATTTTTTTTCTCTCAAAAACTCTCTCTTATCGCCTTAGTATTCACTGATCAGTATAATGAAAACAGCCGTCAGTATTTATATGCCATTACACTATCTCAGTATACTGACATCAGTAATGTTGTCAGTATGGCAGCATTTATTATTAGATGAGTCAGTGTTTGCATCAGTATTAAAATACTGTACCTACTTTAGCATTCAAATGCACAGCTATAATTCATAAATAAAGTGGTATCTCTCCACGCAGCGGCGCATCTCTCCACGCCCTTTTGCAATAACGTCATCCCTATCAGTGCACGTATCACGCGTAATGCTTACGACACTTCTACGTACAATTATTATTATTATCCTCGGCCCGTGCTGCCCCAGTCGGTCGCTCCAGGGTTTTATTCCGTCCTCTGCATGCCGGGCACGCGCGGCCCGAATGGCTTGACGAGCTGTCCTATACTGACTGTACTCTAACCCCACTAGGGAAATCTCTTCCCCGCGGTGACTTCATTGCGATGGGGTAAAAAAACTCCACCCCCCCGTTTGACCCTTAAAGAAACGAATTGCTTGAAGTGTTAAAGAAATGATACCTACCTTCTTTACTTCTAAACAATCTTCTAAAAAATTCCAACCCCCTATTTTTGACCCTTAAAGAAACGAATTGCTTAAAGTGTTAAAGAAATGATCCCTACCTTCTTTACTTCTAAACAATCTTAAAAGTTTCTGCTAAAAATAAGAAGGGATCTACACATTTCATAGATTTCGCTCGATTTTCGCTAGCGAACAACACAATACATTCGCGACCGATTACCTCATATTAGCTATTCGTACTCCAATACCAGAGACGGACCTTTTAACCCCAGCGACGGATATCAAACGAGAAGAAGATTAATTCCGTTACCGATTGCCGCCGATCTAACAACTCGCGAATTGCTGTATGTATGTCTAATTAATCTTTTATAAAATGTTAATTAAGAGTTTGAATTATTGTTTTATAAACCTGTTAGTAATGGGCAATGCTTATTTGATTTAAATACACATTAATATAAAATAATTTGTGTACAGTTGACAATAATTTAAGTGTATGTGTTTCTTATGCTCAACATCCCTGCAGCGGAATATTTTGCTAGATTTTGCGTTGCTTACCTACCCTCTTCCAACAAAATGATCTTTTCAAGACCCAGATTCAACATATCTTTGATTAAAATGACCTTCCACACAGCATTCTTAAGAATACAGATTTCCTGGTTTTACTTGTTTCACGCTTGTTTTGTCATGTGTCAGAATAAAGCCATGGGTAATTTTATTGAATTAATTTGTGTTATTTCACAATTTAACACCCTCTATACAGCATCCTCAAAGATGATAGGCAACTAGTGTTTTTTATAAAATAATATAATATATTTAAATTTGCGGCACGTTCCAGAATGATAGATCATTTCAGTATCGCCCTGGTTAAAGATTACTATTTGAAGTCTAAACGTTGCTTGAAATGTCTTGGGAGAACCTGTTATTCAGGGGGTTCTCCCCAGTAACCCTCTTTCCATCTCCTTAAAGAAATCTTCAGTCTCACAAAGTACCCCCAAATGGGGATGCCATAATCTCACTGGCTCCAGATGATTGTGAGCAGTTGAGAATCTTGTGCTAATACATACTTACATATACAAAAAATTCAATTAATAATTCAGCTATAAAAGAGTTCAAACAGCCATGCAAAACGAAGTACGAAAAAAACGCATTTCTTTTATAGCTTTTTCCCCCTCTCGTCTTAACTCTACCGATTCTGTCGTCCTTCCCGTCACAATATTTCCACGTACTTGGACTTAGACTTTTCCACGTTTTCTTCTTCTTCTCGCGCCCATCCTTCTTTCCTTCTTGACCCGGTGTGGGAGGGGGGGGAGGGGAGGGATTGATCTGTGCCCTGCAAAGCTCGCCACGCTTTCCTTCCCGGCAAGTGAATAAATCTGCCGGTGGAAAGTTTCCATTCACGGCCTAAGTGGAAGATTTGCCCTTATTTTTATGGCATCCCGTATACTTTATCGATTCACTCGGCCGATAGAAATGAAAGCGATCACCTACCCCGTGATGGTACCATGCGCATAATAATTTTTTATGGGCTATCTATTTTATATCATTTTTTTCTTGTCTTGGGAAGAAACAAAAAACGAGTACAACAAAGTTTGCTATCTTTTTTTGTTTAGATGCTTAAAAAATATCTTGGTACTCAATCCACTACAATATATTTATTCTAAGAGCATGTAAAACTTTCTTAAAATACGCAGTAAATATAGGTGTCCCACAACTTATTTAAACACAGCTTTAAAGAAAAATGAAAGAAAAAATACTGTGTGCCTACAAAGTCATTAATATTGTACGTACCTTCGCTTTGTGTGTTCATACTCCCAGCACTTACAACATCCTTTATTCAACAATAAGTGCAGAAAAGAAGCGAAATGCACTCAAACTAATCTTCAATTTATTCACTAAGCTCTACTACCTATGATTATCGTAAATGAATGCAGCTTTATTGAGTGGAATTGGATCGTTATGTCGGCTATAAAGTCGAGTTGAAACGAATTAAAAATCGTTCGAAGTGAGTCAATTGTATTGGCTTCATTTTTAGCAGAAATAATCTATTTGTTCATATGAAGCAGTTTCTTTGTGATGTGACATTATAATTTAAATAAAACGATGACTTTGTAAACACCACTTTTATTATTTATATACTTTGTGCCGACCGGGTTTCGCTACAAACGTAGCTTCTTCAGGGCAGTGTAAACTCCACTAATATCTAAAATTTTAGTGACATGTGTTGTAATATGTACTTTGTTTTTACAGTAGTTATTATTTATATTAGATTTACTTGGTTATTAATTACTTCTTAATAAAAGTCCTATACTCTGGTTGTTCCCCATTGACAAAGAACCCCCACTTCCCAATCCTTAGTCTACCCTACTCAAATTACTTCCTGCACTAGCCGAGCCCATCCCATTGCACATTTTTTCCAATTCACTGTGAAAACGAATTACCTATTATAACACATGTCACTAAAAAGTTAGATATCATTAGAGTTTATACTGCCCTGAAGAAGCTACGTTTGTAGCGAAACCCGGTCGGCACAAAGTATATCAATAATAAAAGTGGTGTTTACAAAGTTTTTTTTTTTTTTCAAAGAAATAATGTACATCAACCACCGTCTTTACCTCCCTTTCAACATTACCTTTTATCGATTGGCGTTGCTTTTACGATGTCTCGCTAGAACAACGTATCAATTTGCCAGCGCTTGTTTTCCGCCATACCCTTTTCTTTTCGCGTCAGAATAGCGGAGCCTCTATAAATTATAGCCCGCGATGATGGGACATTGCAGAATGGACGACGTATTTCCCACAATAATTACACAACAGTTGCCTATAAAACCTGGCATTGTGTCAAAGTTTGTCTCGCATCAGGCGAGCAGTTGTGGGCGGAAAAAGTTGTCGGTTTGCAAGTTGCTAGTCGCCAGTTGCTAGTTGATGGTTGCCACCGAGCCTCTACCATTTATGAAGTGCCCGGGTTGGTTAAAGTTATGTGAGGAAGTTGGTCCGATCAAGGACCTTCTACTGAGCGCACAGCCTACATCCTATTATAGTCACGCGCCTGTTCCAGGTTGTAGGTTGCCACGCGTGAGTGTGCGCGTTAAAGTGTGTTTGGGGTAATGATTAATATTAGAGAAGTTTGAACAACCCCCCGTTAAGATTCACGGTCCTACAATCTATCATACAGTTCAGATGTGTGCCGAAATTTGCTGCTTATTGAAGAAAATACCAATGGCTACTTTTTGCTCCAGATACCTACTATCTAGGCGGTTATTGGTGGAAATGGTTTCCTTTATTATGCCGAGCTTTCATTCTTCTAATACATCAAATTTTAGCAAACACTACAAATTACGTAATATAGGTCAATCTAGGAAATTAGATTTATTGTAACACATTTAACGACCGCTCTTACTGTTACACACAATTATTAATTAATAAATTGGTCGTTCATATCAGTTTATATAATTTTGTCATAAATTGTAGAAACTACAATAATTAAATACCTACGTGGTAGATAGATTTTATCAGAAACAATGCAGTTGATTATGTCAATATTTTGGCTGCAAATAATGATTGAAACGTTTTAATTAATTCTTTGTTCTAGAATACAATATTAAAACAATCTAGTATGCAAAGCTTTTATTAAAATGTCAGAAAAATTATAATTTGTTATTTAATTAATTACCTAATTTTTTAGCCATGAAATAAACGTCACAATACCGCACACGGTGAAATCGGTTACTGACCAATAGAAAATAAATCTAACGTAGACAAACTGTAAATTAATTCGAGCAATGTTGAGCAGAATCTACATAGTTATTATAATAAACAAATTTTGTTCAAGTTTTGGATTTAGTAAATATTCTAACAAAATTATTTATCGCTATTAATTTAATTTATCGCTATTTCAAACAGTTTTGTATTATTAAACCAAACAACAAAGGGTAGAATATTCCGAAATCTATATCTGAAATCTATGTAGTTTCAGGTTTGTAATCCAATCAAAATTTCATTTCGATATACGATAAAATGAACACTTGTAGCTTGTCTTGAGAAATACTTACCTAGTTGAATGGCTACCTACTGCCTATAAAAATATATCTCAATATAGCAGAATACGAAAAGTCGTACAATCGACACGAAGCTTACGAGGAAATGAAATAAAATTCACCATTCCGTAGCAAATACAACACGTCTTCTATTGTCTTCGAATCACTTTTCGTCCCTGGAGATTCTGTTTTAGCATCTACCATACAATATTTCGTGAAATCGTAAAATTCGTAAAGTCTAGTGGATGTGTGTTACTTTGAAATGTCATGAACAAGTTTTACACTTTGTAGAAAATTTGTCAGAACTAAATAGACAATAATATGGGAGGAAGGTGTACTTTTAGGAAATGTGTGGAATATAATAAGTGAAGTATTGGAATAATAATAAAATCATTAATTTATTAACTGTTAGGTTTGTTAACTGTCTAGGAACATAACAGTTATTCTTTTTACATCATTTAATCAAATCAACTTAATCACTCACCTGTAAGTCTCTCTCTTAAGTATTAAGTATTCATAGTAATTATAACTTAAGTAGAATAAGAATTAAATTAAACAAATAAATATGTATTAAACCACTATTATATAATCACAATTATTGGTAATTGTGATTATATAATAATGGTTTAATACAAAGTTATTTCATGTTCGTAATAAGCATTAACTTTGTGGCTCGCCATAATTTACAATAAAATATATAAATTTGTTTTAGACCACTTTAATTTTAATTACACTCTACCGGTTTCGGAAGAACCCTTCCTTCGTCAGGAGAATATTAAAACTAACCTATGATACAAAATATTGATAGATATATACCAAACATTTAGGTGCTGGAGTGGGAGGTCAAAGGGGGAGGGGGGTAGTTGCGGGAAATCCAGCAATAACAGAGCGGCTTATTGGAAACATATCTATGATGGGACTAAATGATAAATTTATTTGGTTATTCAATATATTAGCGTTATTATTTAGGGAAGGAAGGGTTCTTCCGAAACCGGTAGAGTGTAATTAAAATTAAAGTGGTCTAAAACAAAGTTATTTGTTTAATTTAATTCAAAATTACGCCACAAAGTGATTTTGCGAAGTTTGAAGAAAGAATAAGAATTATTCGTAGAGGTAATTTTTTTTAAACTTTATCTATTTACATTTCTTTATACATATAACATAATATTAAAACAAATGGTACAAACAAGAAATGAAAACCCACTAAGGCACTGCCTGAGTGTGGGTAATATAAAAACAAGTACTATATTTCCAAGTACCTAGTATAAAATAGACTTATAATTGATTTTTTCTTCTTGCTATGTATATAAGTTGAGAATGTCCACTGGATTATCGGATGTTCTAGAGTCCGAATACCAGAGATAGAACGAGACTATAAAGTATTCATAAGTTCCATTATGGCTTACACGTTCCCCTACAGAATTCTATTTATTGGTCTTCCCGCAGTTCCTTCCCTATAGTTTTTCTCTTCTTTATTTTACTGGTTTACATCCACACCAAAGTATTGGCCTAAATATTACCTTCACTTGTCGACCTTCCTAATGCTTGAGGAAATATTATGTTATTATCCATTTTTATTCTTTATATCTAACGTATCATATCTTGGAATGGGAATAATATATATGTCTTATTAGTTTGGGTACACATTATATTTTTTTCTAAGAATAATAATACTTATTCTAAATTAGGTAGTGTAAATAGGAAGGTTTCCCTTTTTACTTCTTCCTCCCTTTCAAAGATTTTCCCTCTCGAACACAATTGTCCCAAATTTGCGCATTACAGAGATGATCGCAATTGTAACAATCTACCCCACCGACATAAATTCACAGGTTATACCCGATTCTTCTTCCTTCTTACTCTACAAATAAAGTTTTTCTTTTTCCGTTCTACACTCATGTTCTTCCTTGCAACAGAATGGCAAAAGAGCTTAACAAAGTAAAGGGATGGAATAAAAAGTTTCAAACTCCGTTATGGTTTTTTGATACCAAACGAACAATTTGCTTGTGCCTTGTGTATCCGCGGAAAATAATTTTCTTAGCCGAGAATGCTTCGTTGTAAAAATGCAACCTGCATATACAGTAACAAAAAAAGGTTATGAGAGAGGTTCTTAGAAAAGTGCAACACAAATCTCAGTGCCGCAAAATTTGGTAAGAGGTGCATGTACCCCTTTCTCCTAAGTTGCTTAATTTTAACAATCCAGTCTGTTTTGTGATAGTGTATGGAGTGCTTCCTAATTCCGCTGAATGTCGCAAATCCGGCGGCCAGCCGTAACCTGTTTAGGCCACCCTTCTCCATAGAGGGTGCATTATTAATGTCTCACGGGCCTCTACCGCCCCCTCCCCTTCCTGCGCTCCTGATACCATAGCAGCGTCTTGAAATACATTTTCATGGGCTGGGGGCAAAACTTTCTTGTTCAACGGGATTCCGTACCCAATTAAATATTTTGGTGGCAAATAATGGTATATGATATCCATTAATTTCTCGGTTTAGGAAGGATATTTATTTCAAGGGTAGTCTGTAAGGGTAGGTACAACCTATTAGTAAATTCTCCCAAGACAAAGGTCTAATATCGACTTGACTTAAATTTAAGATTTCTACTGTTAAGTTAACCATTATATTAATAACGTGTAATGTATTCGTGTTAGGTATTTTTCATGTTACATAGCTTCATGTTCGTCTATGAAGTATTTCTATCCAATTAGTTCGGTGTTAGACATTGGCTTTTGGTCACGATTTTGGTATTAGAGAGACAATTCGCATCAGCTCTAATACAATTCGCGTGAACCGTACGAGAGGCATTTAAAGCAAAGTTACCGCATCCGATGGAGCAGACTCAACCTTATTTCGCTGCAGCATTAGCAACAGCTGCCAACTCTTGAAAATGTCCCCTGACATTTGGACGGTTCTCGCACTAATGGCCAACGTTTGACTGACGACTCCGGTTGCCGCACGGACGTCTTATCAGAGGTCCCTAACCTTTCATGGCTAGAAGCTGGAATAATATACAAAAAGAAGAAATGAAAATACGTTTTCAAATAATCATCATTTACAGGAGGTTGGTTTCTTATATTTTAGTTGTATTTACCTTATACACAAGTAGACATTAGTATGTGTTTTGGGCTCTTCAAGAATAAATTGGTCCTTTATACCAACTGGTTATACGTTTGGGTCTTAGAATCGACTATAATTATATAGGAATTGAATATGAGAGTAAGAGCTCTCGTTGACCGGGAATACTCACCGGCTGAATCTTCTCTAACTGCCCTACAACTTCACATAAGCTCTAAGCCTATCGTCATCTATCAAAAGCAACTGAAACTACCTTTCATTCAAGTAAACTACAATTTTCAGTTACCAACGTGGGAACAAGGTTATATATTTATTAAAGGTCTAAGGTTCCCTAAATCTTCATTATATCCTCATCACCGTGAAGACTAACTACACATTTTGACAGTTCTAAAATTATATGAGAACTGTTGAAATGCTGAAATGATAAGTTTAAAACCACAGTTAAAAGCTACCCACACCAGTTGGAAACTGACTCGGTCAGAAAATATGTAATTGGAAAAAGTGTATCACTTAAGGGCAGGTGCCATCCCAGGGTACGTATTTGATTTATTACAAAATTCCTTAGATGGCGTTGGCGATCTCTGATAGTAAACGTTTCCTCGGTTGATTGTGTTTAATGGAATTAGCCGCGAGCAAGTGAGGTACAGATTCTATGTGGGTGGTTGTTAGATCGATGAATTGATGGTTGTTCGAATACATTTGATTATTCAAGTGTCTACCCAATCAACAAAAACAAGCTATTTCTTTTAATACGGCCGTATTTCTCGTGGAAAATAAATAACACCGTCTTGCAAAGCATCATTAATAAATGCTTATTTGGCTCCGTACTTTTGTTATAAGATTATTAATAGCTTCTCATTAAAATTCTTGTGGTTAAAGCATTGCACTCATGCATACAACAGCGCTATAAGAAAACTTGCTATAACTTCAATACGAGAACCCTAAACGAGGGAAGGTTACCTACGTGATTCCAATCATAATTATTGCTCACTAGATAAAATTAAGTTTTGAGGAGAGGGGCGCGCGCTTTGTCTGCGGAACCATTAAATTCCCAAACAATGCCATTATTGAATTTAATTCAGCGAAACACACGAATTACAAACACCACCCTACCCTGTATGTTAAAAATATTCGCACCAGAATTTATTGTTCTCGAGCACGTAGACAGAAGATAATATTCCTGCCGATAGGAATATACTCCGTATATTGTCACAAGTAAGCGCCCTCTTTTTCTTGAATTCCCTATAGTTTTACATCGGTACTCTGCCAGGAGCGCAGAGCTTCAAGGAGTTTATTATACTTTTCTGTTGATTTATGGCAGTTTATTGTTTTTGCGGGCTCTGTTTTCTGCGCCGTATCTCCCTCCCGCGCTGCTCTCCTGGTCCCTGCTAGTGCCGAGGCTAATGCAGGGAAATGTTTTTCCATCTTCCATATGGTGCATGTGTACACAACGATCTTCCGCTTACCCCATGCAATTCTTTGCGGTTGCTCTATTTCAAATATATATTTCATAAAACTTGCTTCAGAACGAACTCAGATTCTGTTATTATTTATGCTTTATCCCGACATAACATTTTTATGTTCACGAGAATGTAGTATTTTTACTTCTGGATCCCATGTTGAATTTAACTTGCAGAAATTAATCTAAACCTCATTGAATAATACATGATTATCCGTCATTATATTATTAAGCTGTCTGTCGTCTCGAATAATTACATGATGTTCAGTTGAGCGATCACGCGCCAATAATAATTTCACTCTTTGAATTTCACCATGGCACCGGGGGAGGATCTCGTTTATAAATTAATTCCGAGAAGATCGGTATTAATTCACGGTGGGGGCAACGTTTTGTATTGAATAATCACCCCTGTAGGTTAATTTGGTGGAAAAACCGAATACCTTTGCGTATTTCGATCGTCTAATAAGAAACATGATCAAATTACTTATCTACTGGGCATGTACTTAAATGTCTTGTAATCAAAATTATGGTTTCAATCAAATTTTGATTAAATCATACAGAGTTTCTCATAATCATAATATATAGTTTAGTAGTTATCTATATACATACTAATTTGAGATGGTCCTTTGCTATCCATGAAAACAAAACAAAAACATTCGCGAACAAAAAAGTTTTTCAGTTTTTCAACACAGTATTTCAAGGTTATCTTGTTGTGTAGTATTAAGATTGGAATTGGAAGCAATTCATTTACTCTTTGGTTTTTCTAATTAGATACCCAAATTTCGCTCATCCCATAAAACAATAGTAAGTCAACATTTTCTATTTTACGTCTTACCTCTGAAAAGTAAAGTGAGGCGATCCGCTCACTGAGGCAACTTAAAACTGCCAACTGGCAACTATCTTTGTATGACAATGTGATGGCCCGCACACTTCACAATCACACAAAATCCCGTTGTCAATGGTAACGCAAGCGGTGACTCGCGACTCGCACTGCTGATTGCCGTGGCCGGCCGTTGCTAGTTGCCAGCTGTCTGCTGATTGTTCTTCGTCTATGGTTAAACAAGCTTTTTGACCAATCAAGGCATAGAAACCAGCTGGTTTTAGTTTGTTTTCAGTTGCCTCGTCAGCGGAGTCCCTGATTGTGATTATCTTCTATGCCCCACGAAACCCTTATTTTAGTTGATCACTCCTTCTCCGCAAGATGTCAGTAGTATCTCTATCCGTTGGAACTGCTTGTTATCAATCATTAATTTGTTTTTGCTGTCCTCTAAAATAAACTTTTGACTTACGATATTTTTCTACGGGATTTCAGCTCAACGTAACAAATTTGGTTAATAACAGTGCTCATAAATGAGACTTAATATTCCTGTAGTTACTTACTATGGCAATTGGTGACTTATTTCATTCCACAGCTCTTATGTTGGCAAGAACCGATATTATTGGTTGGGAAAAGCATTTGTTAATCCTAAAAGTTCATTTTAGTATGGAGATTTTCAGACATGTTTTGGTTTTGCTCGCTATACTGTGTTACTGAGTGCTGTGTTGATACAGTGATGTCAGTTTTGTAGTATCGGCCAATCTGTACACAAAGCGCCGCAGTGTCTTCCTCGGCGTGGATTTCTTTTTAATGCCCGCATTTAAATTCCCTTTGTCGCGCACCATGTGTTTTCAATATGGTGCTACGAGTGCCTTACAAAATTGCTTAGAGCTTTATCCACAATCATTTTCTTACTTAACACCTCCCACGAGTCGAAAGAACTGATGTTTGTCTCTTAAAACAAATACGAAGAAAACTAATAAAGTTCACTTTTCTTTGAAGTGGTAATTACTGTATTAGATCGTTGAAATTAAATGTCTTCAAATATGGTGCATAGTAATTCAGTGACTTATATATTTGCGCATCGCAAAAAGTCCGGTGGTTTTTTTTTTTGTGAGTTTTTTAACATCGTTATTATGGTATCTTCCTTGCTACTTGTTGCCATTATTCTACTTCTTGTATAGTGTCTTTCAATAAGGACACTCGATTTTAAAATGTAAATAAAATATTGTAAATAAGTTGTGTGTAAGGTAATCACACAATTTTTATTTATTTGAAAATATATTCTATGGCAATAAGTGTGGAATATAACGTCGTTCAAATATCCGCCACGGCTTTGCTTGGCAGCACTTATTCGGGAGGTCTAATTTTCAATGACTTTGTCGCATAAATCCTTCTGAATTTGCTGGATGGTGTTTGTTATGTTAACTTTGAGGGCCTCAATTGTTTGCGGTTTATTCGAGTAAACCTGCGATTTAATGCGATTTTAGCATTAAAGGAAGAAGTCTAAACACTATGTCTTGGCAATATTGAAATAAATGTTCCCAATTCCCATTGTTTAAGACGTCATAACATTTTTCACCTGAATACATTTAAAAATAATATCGCTCACTTTAGCCCTCTGACCCAGATGTGTCGACTATATAACAAGATAGAGTGTGCTGAAGTAGATATTTTTGTCGATAATTTGTACGGATTCAGAAAAAAAGTTCTGGCGCTGTTAAAAAATATGCTAAACTAATTAAATTGTGTCATTTGTGTCTGTATGCATGCCTCTCGTGTTTCATATGTCTCTAGCCTCTCATTGTAATATCTGTTACTTGAGTGAGCTTGTATATAATTTTGTATATTTTTTATTGATGATGTTTCTGTTTTTCTAATTGTTTGTATCTGTATTTAATTGTATGTAATTGTAGATTTTTTGTAATTGTATGTCCCTATTTGTACAATAACTGAGTTTTTATAACTGGATTGTTCTCATGTAAATGCGAACATCTGTAAAAACCCAGTATAAATAAATAAATAAATTTGAAAGTCTAAACGTGTTAAATCGCACGATATCGGTGGCCGTCGCCGTTCACGTCGTGTTAAGTTCCCGCGCGAGATAACCGTGCCTTTTTTGTTCAAATTCGATGATTTGCACAAGTTGTTCAACGATGCAACCTTCCATGGTGATTTGCTGTACACTAAATGTCACTTTAACAACATGACTGCTATAACCTAACAAAGTTCGAGCGTCCCCCTTGAAAGACCCTATATATTGATGTAATATTGGCAAACCTGTTTTCATAAGAATTTAGTCTATCATTGAAGAAAAAGACAACAAAAATAATCTAAATTAAAATATGAAAATGAACAAGACATAGAAAAATAATAAAACATAATGGTCGTAACTGGGACTCGAATCCAGATCTCACGTCTTACCGGGACGGCGCTCTACCAATTCAGCCATTGCGATCTATTAAGAGACTGTCGTATTCTTCTTCAATGATATCGTACATTAATGGGAATAACCTTCAAAAGTTAAAAAGATAGTTTTTATTATTAAAAAAAAAATACTCTTTTGGTACCGTGCCCTACAGTAAAGAATCGCTCCCAGATGTTATTTGATATGTCATATTAAAAGCGGTTGAGACGCGATCATAAAACACAAAACACCACCGCTCTAAGGACAATGGAATAGCGTGGCATGTACGAAATACAAAACGGTGATATTGCCTGCATGCAGATGCGTTTTTATTGAATATTGGAGCTTAAAAAAACTCGTATCTGATGCATTCCTTTTTATAAGATTTTTGAAATAGTCTAAAATAGGATCTGATTTGAGATTTTCACGGCTAAAAGTAAAATCATGATTCTGTTTTTTGGGTATTATGTGTTCCGCTACCTGATTCTTTAACCAACGTTTCGGACGGCGTAACATAGCCATCATCAGGCTGGATGTGTAATTTAAGGTACAAGATGAACTACACAACTACCCTGATGATGGACACTGTAACGCTTTCCAAAACATTGGTTAAGGGGATGGTAACTTTATTATTATTTTTTTTTATTTCATATGATTGTACAACATCTTAAGATTGTTGTGTCAAATTTGAAACAAATCGGAGCAAAACTAAATATGATATAGAACTTGTATGAACAAAATTTTTATGGTTAGTATTGGGTTTACTGAGGCCCTAGCACACTCGCTCTTTAACGATCGATAGGATAACTATTGTAACAGTTGATGTCGAATATGTTAAGGACATTTAGTTATTGTGAACTGTTACTTATTTGTTGGCGATCTGTAGTCATGCTAGGGAACGATGAGAAGTTATTGATAGTTATCCTACCGATCGTTATCGAGCGAGTATGCTAGGGTCTCTGGTATTTAACTTTAAAGCGATATTCTGACACTTGTCACGAAGCCGGTAAACAGTTTAAATCAAAATCTACTTGACCGATTCTTTTGAAATTTTGTATACTCCGTTTTTACATAAATGACCAGGTAATTCTGGGAGTTTTTATTTTTCATAATTATGACTTTTACAATAACAAATAAGTCAATTTTTTAAACGAAAATCGATTTTTTCACTTGTAAGTGTCACCAAAAATTTAAAAATCAATAAAAAAACATTTCCTCCCAGCATTACCTTAGGGAAGTAGTTATCTAATGATATAATTTTTATTTTTTGATTTCCGATGATCCGGTCGTGTTCACCGGCGGACAACTTTTTTTCGAGGCGCCTCTGAAGATTTGATGCCGTCGGCTTAATTATTTATATTTTGTTTTAAAAAATTAAGAAAATTTTGGTTTGTATGTTGTACTATAATGTAACGATCAATTAAATAAATTTGTATTACAAAAAATTCTCAAAAATTGACCCTTTTTCCCCCAATTAACATTACCATCCCTTTAAAGAAATATGTTAAGTTTAAAAAAATTACGATATACGTGAAGTGTATAAAATATGATTCAATTCAATGGTAGTTTAATTCACGTAATCTTAAAAAAAATTCACCCCTTTTAATAGCCAATGTTGTATACGGATAGTAAAATATAATAAAATGATAATATTTAATTGTTTGACTTTATATCGATGCCTTGCATTGTATATTTTAGGTGCCTTGAACCAGAATAATCGTCATTGAGTTCTAAGTGGAGAAAATGTATTTTTTTTATTTGTGTGTCAGTTCAAAATTCATCAATCTTTATTCATTGCTTCATTGTGGTTATTTTGTGTGGAAAAACCATTTAAATTAAAATCCTTGTTATGTGGCCTAATCAATATAAGGAGCGCACATTTGAATGTGTTTTTGCACACCGATAATGGTTTGAAACACTTTGAAACACACGCCCGCGGTCCCCTCTTACCCCGCAGTAATCCTCCCATACACTACACTACTACACTAACAAGAATATCTTTAAAATGAGTCTACCCTAACTCTGGGTGCAATACGGGAAATACATTTATATAAAAAAAAAACTACTTTTCAATTGGAAACTCAAGTGCAGTGTAAAGAAGCTCAGTTCGTTCCGAAGGCTTCTTCCAATTATAAAATACCACTTGCGCAATCGCCACAACCAACGAAGACCAGATGTCAAATGTTATTCCGACACTTCCAAACCTAACTAACAATTGTACTATAAACGTTTTCATTTCCTCGCCCTCTCAATTTCCGTATTCGAGTAGAATTAACTATTATAATTCTAACAAGGATAGCTCTGTTACCAATCACCTCAAATATACTAATGTACTCGTACGTATTAGGAATAAGTTGCTCGTACAGCGCCCTGGAGTTGTTTAAGAAAACGGCGCTATGCAAATTATCATATAATTAATTATTTTCATAAGCTTAAGAAAAGCTTATGTTAGGTTAGGTTTTGTTAGTTTGATTACATAGGTTATATAGGAAATAATGCAGTATTTTCTCAAAATTAAAACACGAAATAACATGTTCGAATCCCAAACCAACATTTTAAAAGCATGTTCGAATCTCAAACCAACATTTCGTCTGATTCTGTTAGGATGGTTATTTTACAGAATTTGAACAATTTATCTAATTTCAAAATTTTGAAGTTCTGAAAAAGTCCTATTCAAGTCCTACTGAGAAATAACCGGCCCGTAAAAAAATATTAATAACAGAACTTGAATTATAACTTTGAAATTTGATGAATTCTGTTAGTTCTCCAATCTGTGGTGTTGCTTTAAAAATCTGAAGAAGATAATGCTGAATATTTTAGCGTCGTAACAATAAGTCGTTTGGAAGCTTATAATAGGAAGATATCCCTTATAATGCGGGGTTGCTAGAGTCGTGTGAGTCGGTCGTGTAATTGGACATCAAGGCTCCGCGGAGACTCGCCCCCTGTCTCTGGTTTGGTATAAGGGATGGGGGATGGTGTTTCAGGGAAGCGAAACAACTCTTCATTTTCTTGCGACATTACGTTTTGCTGCACGCCTTCAAAATAAGATTTTTTTTAAAGATGTTCCAATTTACAGCCCTGTAATTCAATTTTCATGGCTTTCAAAGGGGAGTTTATCTATGGGGAAACCGTATTAAGCACGGTGCTTCTGATTCGTTAATATTAACTTTTAGCATAAAGAAAATCGCACCGCACACCGTGATGAAACCTACGTGAAAGTTCATTTTATTAATAGAAAAAAATCTGAATATTTGTTGTACAGGCACCAGGAACTTATAAAAAAAAATTCTCAGCGACAAACTTACTTAGAGTAAAAAATATCCTGTCATTGAATTGAACTGTCAAAGTTGAACCGCCTAGTTCTTACGGGTCAGCTGCACTAACAACAGTATATCCACAATAAAAATATACACATTGGTTTTAGACCACTTTAATTTTAATTAAACTCTACCGGTTTCGGAAGAACCCTGCCTTCACCAGGAGAATATTAAAACTAACCTATGATATAAAATATTGACAGATATATACAAAACAAAAAAACATTGTATAATCTGTCAATATTTTGTATCATAGGTTAGTTTTAATATTATCTTGACAAATAAGGGGTTCTTCCGAAACCCGTAGAGTTTAATTAAAATTAAAGTGGTCTAAAACAAATTTATATATTTTTATTGTAAATTATAGCGAGCCACATATATTATGTAGAATTAAAATCAATAAAAGTTTAAGTACATGTGATACAGAATTCAACTACCTCGTGCGGTTGAAATGCTGCAGTTTTTATTACTGTTGTATGTATTCTTGGTTATTATACTAACAATTCCAATAACATTATGTCGCTTATATTAATTACAAAGTTTTACATTACCTTTCTTCCGCTAAAGACAACATTTTTCGTTCGCTCCTTTTGTTTTGTGAACTTGTACGACAAAGGTATTTATATCTACTTTTCTCTTTTACGTGAATACCACACAAGAGCCCCGACAGCACCCAACCATCTGAAGCAAGTGAGACCGTAGCTTCCCCAATTGGGATATGTTGTGAGACTAAAGGGAGCCTTACTCCTCGACCACGAAGTCCTCGTCGCTTTCAGCCTATTTGTAGAAATCCATACTAAACGTTTATTCAACCATAAATGACTATTATTTCGACGTATAATGTTTAAATAATTTGTTTGATGTTTTATAGTTAAGGTCGAACACCTCTGTTGAAAATTATGTGGGTGTGTTTAGATAATGTTTCCAGCAACATCCTACCAACATCAATACATTCCCTAATACTAGGTAAAACATCACGTGTAGCTTGTTCGTCAGAATTTGGCAACCCTATCGAGTGGGACCCTCGCAGGTTCGGGTTTATTAAATCCCTCTTGTAATTAGTGTTTGATATATGTGACCTTATCGGGCTTGCACGGGCAAGACCCAATATGAAGGGGTCACCTAATACACTGAACTTGAAATAAAACATACTAGTTGGTCCTTCGCTAGCGAAATTTCGAATAAGTGGGCCCTCTTACTGGACTAATGATGAATGGCTTATAATTACATTAAAACTAAGTATAGTTTACCAAGTCTATACACCTAAGTGGGCCTAGTACAATGAAATGTGTTATTATTGTAATGAAAGTCTTGTGTTTTAAGGGTTTATTTATTTGTTGATTCACGGTACAGGTTCCTTTAAATAGACAGAATAAAACCTTTTCACAAAAAAGCTTAGATAATTATATTTCTATTGTGATTCAATTTAACTAAGATTTATAATCGGGCTGTAGGAAACAAAACTTAAATTAATAACTTATTCCAAAAACAAGAGTAAAGCTTTTTTTGTAAGTCATTTTTATACAGTTGTGTAAAAATAAGTAAGATTTTATAAGAATGTGGTTTGCACAACATAATATGAAGCGCTTAAATAAAAATTTTAGAAATAAAGATGCTCATATGTCGATATTTTCTCCAAACATATTTGAGTAAATACGTCCGTCCCTTAATGTTTTCATTTTCATATCAATGTGCAACGCGCATGTTAAACGAGAGCAATCAATTCTGGTAAGATTCTCACCTAGATGATATGATACCACTGCTCATCACAGATTCCAGGAAGTTAGACTCGTAGAGGGATTAGGACAAAAGGGAAAAGGCTTTTTGGAAATGTGGTGTATTTTTGGCCTTTGTGGAGGTAATAAAAAATAATTAAAATAAAAAATAAAAAATAAATAAAAAAATAAAATAAATTTACATTTTTGGGCAGTATCGCGGTAATTGGTCAAATGCATTGTACATATAGTTTTGTATCACTGATCGAAGAACTGGAGGATGCAAGGTTTTAGCCATAAGTTTTTATAATGTTTGTCTAGTCTGTAGTTAGAAGTAAGATTGTAGAAAAGTATTGGAATTTGTACAGTGCCCTTGAGGTGATTTTTCACAAAAACCTCGCTATACGAATCATCCAAATATTTATATTATTATTAAGGCCCAGAGTGATTGTGCGTCACATTACGTATGTGGGCCACGAATAGCGAAAGCACGTTTTATGGCAATTTCGTACCTACTATATTTAATTTACTCCCAACATACCATAAACCTTTAAACGTAGGTATTAAAATGTAGCTAATAAATCTACTCGAAATTAACGATGGCAACACCCATTCCCAGAAATAATAATGTTGAAACGAAACCATTAAATTTCTCCTTATATAACGAGTCAGTATCAGACCTAACCATTATATCAGTGAATGCCAAAGGGAATAGACTAAAAATGATTTCGCGTTTGTATGTTGCAAATAAGGAAAACACTGCTTGCTTTCATTAAATACAATAATTTCGAAATACAATGGCTATAAAGACCGATTATTAAACATTACGTTACAATATTGCAGATTGCAGGGCTATATGATATTACAAGGAAGCTGAAAGTACGTAGGCAGTTAAATGGTAGGGATAATTTTCATATTTGAACTGTGTGTCATTCCATAATGACGTTAATTTTTTTTATATTGCCTGCAAAAGGAGATAAAGTAAAAACTGAGATTAATGTTGTTTAAGTGTAATCTATTTGATAAGGGTCAGTTTGATTAACAAGTTATGCAGAGTTGTTTAAAAAAAAAAAAAAGATTTATTACTTTATATAGAGTGGAAGATACTCTCAGTATCGCCCTGGTGTAAGACCACCATTCAGAATTGAAACGTTGCTTAATAATGGCTTTAGCCGTGTTTAGTGACTAGATCTGAATAGCCAGGTACTTTCCCACCTTCCTCTTCCCCATCTCCTTCCCTTCTCCACTTACCTTCAGCCTCACAACATACTCCACAATTGGGGATGCCATAGTCTCACTGGCTCCAGAAGGGAGCAGTTAAGACTCTTGTGAGGTTTCTGTATAAAAAAATAAAAATATTTAAATTTACAACTCCATTTCATTATTTAATTTTTTTAAACTGCAAAAAATAAATCAAAAAATTGTCCCGAATCTATAGCAGAGCTGTGTGATGCTTGGCTCCGGTTTCTGAGATTATGGTTTCGAATTCCGGCGTAGGAAGAATAAAAGTTGCGTTTTAGCGTGTATACATACACTGAATTTTTGTTAATAAATAGTTAAAAACATCTCTTAGTATCGTTCTGCTTGTAAGCCTTCGTCTAGAATTGAAATATTATTTGACTATTATGTTTAGTAACCAATCTAGCCAGATATTCCGACATTCCAAATCTCTCCACCTCATTCCCTTTATCACTTTTTCAGACTCACAAGATTCTCCAAATTTAAGGTACATAGCTTTTAAAAATACAGTAGCTCACAAAGATACACTATTTGGTAGTTAGATGATATTTCGTTACAGATATTCTTCTATATGTTAACAAATACCAACATAGATATATATATAAATATACGATTACCTAATAGTTTACCTTTTATGGACACTGTTACTTCAACCTGCAATAACTGTGTATTTCTCGCCTCTCTTTAAACGGGCAAGCCTATTCATTATAACTCCTAATATGGGAGAGAGTGAAGGTTTTAATTCATTATTCGTTGGAGAACCTCACAAGATGGTATCAACTAAAACCTGTGTAAACACTATTGATTGATAATGCTGTAAATAGAATTTGACGTAATTAAAAAGGCGTGCGCTGGGAAGACGTGTTCAACAACACCGATGGGTGTGGGAAATAAGATTGTATATTATATATTCCGGGTAGATATTGTGTCAATAATCATAACTTTAATAAGCCTTTGAATTATTAGATAACTTAATGCTCACTGAATAGATATAATATTATGAGAGTGATATATTCAGAATCAAGAAAAAGTGTTTGTAATATAATACTTTCCAGAGTTTTCATGAAACTTAAGTGCCAATCATTTCAAAACCCATTTTATTCCATTTCTAGTTTGGGTAATATAAAAGTGTCCATCGGATAAATTTATTCCATATTTCTGCAATCTTACCTCTAACTACAGTCTAGACAAAACATTATAAAAACTTATGGATAAAATATTGCACCCACAGGTTCTCCGATCGGTGATACAAAACTATATGTACAATTGTTCAATGCATTTGACTAATAAACACGATGCTGACTAAAAATGTTCATGTATTTTATGTTTTTATTATTATTATTTTGTTTTGTTTATTATTTTACTCTCGGAAGAAAATATATATAAGGTAGTACTTGAGATTATCACCGTTTATTAAGAGAAATTTAGATACAGTTTTCACGCAGAGGACCTAATTGGAAACATATATGTTATTGGAAAAGCCATTATTTAATCCTGCTGTATATTTAAAAAATAATATACAGTATGTTCTTTAATGAACGTGTTTGGAAAAGCAAACTTTTATGATGGGCGGTATAATAGTACAAGAATTTGATTCGAATATTAATCTTCCTAAATGTGATTCGTGCATCGGTAAGAGACAGATTGCTGTGTGTGGCTTCAAATAATGTTTATCTAATAAGAAAATGTGATTAAGTAACTATGTAGGTATCTAAAAAATTGGTGGTTCCATTTTTGGTTCGGGAACAGTTACATTATAATAATATGTTCAAATATCAACAACCATTGCAGATTATTTACAAAATGTAGTTTAAAATGCATTGCGTATCTCTTCCAGAATCGATTGATAGGAACTTACATGATATCCATAAAGTTATTGGTTTATATGTGATTGTCTCTATGTGGCAATATTATCACAGTTGCCAAAACATAAATATTTAGAAAACCGCACTGATGCTTAAAAAATATTATTATGTTCGTATGCATACTGGATTTATTTTATCTACAAATAGCCTCGATTTCAATAAAGGCTTATTTATCGTAAATATTTCCATTTATGCCATATCATATTTGATTCAGGAAGGTTGAAAAGCACAAAATTGAATCATTTTCCCAGTTGTTATTAGCCACCATACTGTGACAACGCGGGTGGCAAGAAAATGACTCCATAAATAGGTGGTTCCATACTTAATGTCATATTAGCATACTTAGACTAAATTTTTCCACGCACATAGCAATTTAATATTATTTACATGTATTATTATCGAAAAATATAGTCTACCAAGTTTATTTCCCCTTCAAAAACATCAAAACGGTTGAATTATTTATTTCACTGGGAAATTTTTGATAGAGTACTAATAAATTGAAATACAACTTTCCTAACACTTTATCACTGGACAAATCATAAGAAATGTTTTTATTCAATGAAACTAACTAACAATGAAATTTTGTTCTGAAATATATTTTTTTTATATTGGGTAGGTACTTTTGTTACGGATTTGTAGAATTACTATAAACAGAAGCCGAAAACCTACGGGAGACTAAGCACTTGCTTTTTTTCGACCAAATTATATATCATTATTTGAAAATATTTTGCACAATCCAACCAACTTTTTCATTACAAAATTGCCTTCATGTAAATAATAAGCCAAGCTTCAAACCTTCGTGAATTATTAAGGGTCGGTTTTCTCCGCTTATTTTTCTGCTCTTTAGCTCCTACTCAAGGCGTATTATTATTATTATTAAAAACTGTCTCTTGGTGATTTTTTACGGTATCTTTTTCCTTTTTGTTATTTTTTCTGTTTATTGGAAAAAAGCTATTTTATACTTTACTGTTCATTACATCTTTAGCTTTATTTTTCTTTATTGAAGACGTGGTATTTGAGGCCAGTTGTAATTGATAAATTATATAGAAATTATCAAATTTTCACATTTAGCAAACACTTTGTGGGTATACTTAATTATAATAATAACATTAAAAAAACTTTGTTTTAAATTCACCTTATTGTATATCTTTAACCAACCGGTGTCTGTTCGACCCGACCCTTTATTAGGAGTGAATAAAATATAAAAAAACAAAATACGGAGTTTCAGAGTATTGAAATGAAAAGTAAAAGAACGAGAGAACCTCAAATTAGGTGGTGGCGAGGGGGAGGTGCCCAAGAGGGGGGCGGTGGCCTGGGAAGGGGAATATGTTAAAAATGGGTCTATTTGACAAATCGAACTGTTTATTTAGTAAATTGGTTTTTATTTATTTTTAATGATTTTTTTATTTATTTCACGAGCTTCTAGATTATTAAGGAATAGACCTATCTACCTACCTAAGATATGTAGTGCATATATAAATGGGATAGGTCTACGCTCACTCAAGAGGTCTTCGCTCAAAGATCACTCGTTTAATAAATCTTCGGGATAGATGTCCCTACCTAAGTTGATGTTCTCTCTCCTTCTTTTAATTTTCATTTAAATACTCTGTATCGCTGTATTTTATTTCACCCGCGATTAAGGTTCGTGTCGAACCGAAACCGGTTGGTTAAAGATATATTATAAACTTAATTTAAACCAAAGATGTTTTATAGTCATTATTAGAAATAATCATGTTTAATTTTATATTGTGTGGAAAAAAATCATTAAAATACATGTAAAAATCATTTTATGAAGTTGTACTAAATACACAGTTAGTTATTTGACATAAGTAAGTCTCTCTGCCATCGCAGGGGTGGGTAGATCGTATCTCATCTCAACAGTGAGTGACGGTTTTCCATTCGTTGACGTTTCGGAACTCATTAATTGAATTGTATGCCAGTAGGGGATGATTTGACCACCATGCACTGTGCAGTATGCACCCCGCAACCCCTGATATAGTGGCAAGTGTAGAGGGTCTTCTCTCTTTGAATAATTTTGAGTGCAACACAAGTACAACCCTCTACACTTTATGCACATACCGAATAGAACCTACTTCAGCTTAATGAAATTTTATTCTAACTACTCGTGGCACTATATTGACCATTGTGTTTGACGAAGTTTTAGAGCTCTAGGTGTAAAGGGAAAAGCAAATTGTAATACATACCTAACTCTTTTACGATAGTCCCAGTTAAGAATAATTTGTTGGTATACGTACGAAATAACGTATACCAACAAATTATTCTTACATGTTCCCGCCGATAAACATTGAAACCCTGTTAATTTGTTCGTAAGAACTTCAGTCCCGTTTTTACTATTAAAATGATCGTTTTTTCGAATAACATTTTTCTCCGTGTAATACCCTGTACGCTCAGCATACATGTACTATGAATCTTTAATGATTCATCTCAGTATTTTTTTTTGTTCTTTCAATCTTTGTTTTTTTTTCTGATTTTTATAAGAATTATTTTTACGAATACCTTTTTAACAATTTTCGTTGTTTGTTTTTGGGGTGTTATGCCGTGTTGTGCTACCTCCTTCTTTAGCCGACTTTTCGGACAGCGTTGCAGTGTCCATCATCAGTGCAGATCCGGCAGATCCATCGATGTAACAATGTTGTTAAGTAACGTCCACGTGTTAACTAATGCCTAACTTTGATTTTTTTTTTCTGATAAAAATTCTTTAACACTTTTTGATAATCATCCAAAAATAGCCTTTTTGCCAATTGATGTTAAATTAATAACATTCACCTAAAACTAATACCCGCTGCGGTGTTAATTGATTAATTTTAAAGTCAGAGATAGGTTGCTTGCATTATTTATTCACAAGTGTAGTGATAATTTTATGGTAGAGTAGGCCCCCCTAAATAGATTATCTACGTAAATGCATAGTATTATCAGGTTTAACCTATTAGAGCAAAGCGTACTTGGGGTGAAATGTCCTTATGGGTAATATAAAAATAAAAAATGAACCCATTTTTTACGAATCCGCATCTTAACGTTCCTAAAATATGATACAAACCGGTTGGTTAATACGTAATATTATAAAAATAATGATTACAAGTTTGTCTGACAAAAGATTTGTTAACCTTTACCTTCACTGCTCGGGACATTGTAAATAACTAATTGTGTAAAAATATAAGCAAATTCTTATTTGTAAGATGTTGTAAAGGTCACTTCACGAAAATTCTTCAGTTCTAAACAGCCCTAAATGCTCAAGTTTTTCAAAATAAATTTTATCTCAACTTTGGCATTAATCTTCTTATAATGACCAACAGTAAAGTAGCAAATGTAAAATTATTTAATGTCCTGTGTAAAATCATATTTTAATGCCCTTCGCGTGGACACTCGTATCTTCTTCAAGCATAAACTTTCTAAATCAAGTGTGTTTATCGGAAGTGGACCTGCCAGGAAAATATGTTTCTCAATCGATTTTCAAATAATAATCATTTAGACAGAGCCTAAGAATTCATATTAAATTATACAGCGCCCTTGAGGACATTTACAAATCTACTAATTATCAAATTATTATTATTATCAATATGGCGATCGTCACCTTCAGTGTCAACGCGTTTTAATCTGCACTAATCACGGCGCAGTAGCCCGGGAACTAAATACAACTAGAACCTACTGAACTGTAGTAATTATATCATGTTTAATTTACATTACAGTAATTTTAAAATACGGTGCGTTTAGTTTCTATTTCGGGCACAGTCACAGTCACACTGACACGACGCGACACGCGACACGCGACATGGCGTGTTAGATGCGACAATATCACAAAATCTGTCGCAAAGGCTCGGAATAAAAGTGATTAAGTCAGATTCAAATAAATTCTTATTCTAATACCATTTTATGATTTTTTTTGTACTGAAGGGTGGAACGAGTATTATTATTTTTGCCTGTTTCACTTAATATTATATATGCCACATACATTATATTTAGGAAGCTAGGTACACTGCCACCACTATTACTACGCTAAGTTCCTATAAAGTTTGTGATAAGTGACATCGATTGGATGTCATTAGAAACGTAACGCATGTTTAGTAAAAATACTCAGATGTAATCGCCTAAATAAGCCAAAATAATATATTGTAGGTTAAATAGATACCTACTTAAACACTTGCTATTGTGTGAGATAACCATTTTATCTACTTACATAACATATATTTTTTCAGACAAACACTTCAACTTTTTTCCAAAAAATACCATAAAAAGTTATAATTTCAAATTTACTTTTTAATATTTTTTTATTTGTTT
Source organism: Limnephilus auricula (assembly GCA_951813805.1). NCBI lineage: Eukaryota > Metazoa > Arthropoda > Insecta > Trichoptera > Limnephilidae > Limnephilus > Limnephilus auricula. The sequence continues at coordinate 39,234,644 of OX638393.1, forward strand.
GATTTTGGTTTTGAAATATTTGTCGTAGTCCAGGGAAGGTTTAAACGGTGAGAAAATATTGTAAAATTGCGCGGAAGATAGCAAAAACAACAATTTCATTTTCCCATCTAAACTGTTCTACCTGGGAGGGGGGAGGCAAATAAGGGGGGTAAGGGGGTTTACGGAACGAGGGAATGGGGGGAGAGTAGAGTGAAGAGAGGGAAGGTGGATGAGGAATAGTGGGAACGCGAGAGGGGAAGGGGATGCGGGAGAGGAATGGGAAGAAGGAAGGTGTGTGGGACGAATGGGAAAGCACACGCAGGGAGAAACAATTTCTTTATTAAATGGCATAGCAACGCATGCCGGGTACCAGCTAGTCTATTATAAATATAAGAATAGAGAAAAAAGAAAAGAAAAACACATTCACTACGGGTACACATACAAGATATTTTGAAAAGTACTTTGGAAGTACAAAAATAACTGAATTTGAGGATTAATGTTAACCTTTGAAAAAGATTTTAAGTGGGTGTATAGATTACACTTATTTGAATATTTTAATGGCTTCAGCTTTGTAAAAAAATCCTATCAAAATATATCTTACGCCTTCGTCTATGAAAAGCTCTAATATATTTCGTGAAAGCGAAAAAATCACCTTTATTAATGTATGATGTATAAAAACAGTATGCGCAATGCTATTTATCTTTGGCTGTAGCTATAAATTCTGTAATAAAATAATTACGAAACAACATCTTAATTTCTTGAAACAAACTTCGCTAACTTTGACAATCCCAGAACAACTGAAACCTTTATGAAGATATTCACAACAAAGCGTGACACGTTGCGGATATGTTAGGGAACACGTTAGACAGATACTATTATTTACAGAATAATACAATATGTTCCATCCAGCTTGTTCCCGAGTCACGTTTGATTGTGGAACCTCCTTCTGCAGCTCTAATTAAATGTTCCTCATTGTTTGGTAACGCAGAACAAATAAAAACAGTGGAACCGCGAGATTTGAATTCAAATTTAAATTTTGAACACGGACCCGGATGTTAACGTCTCAGTTTGTCTTGTTACAGACGTCTACACGATATTACAATATGCATATTAAAACGAAGACGCAGTGGAAAAAGGAATTTTATATTAATACCTTTGTGGAAAATTAGTGCTGTCCTTAGGAAAGCCACACGAAATAGTATGTAAGTAACTTCGACTACTGATAAATGTAGAATCGTAGGTCAGAGATAGTTTCGCTTATACTATGATAACGTTTTGTGGCCAAAGGAACTTGAGGCAAAGCCTGAAAGAAAAAAGGTAAAGGTGGAAGATGGAAATCCAAGATGGAAAAATGCTTGGTACCTAAGAATTGCCTTTTATTAACCTTTATTTAGCAAGTATTGCTAAATAATTTGTTATTTATAAAAAAAAAATTGTAATATTAAATAAAATTATACGATATTTTGACTTATATTTAAAAATTAATATTGCAAAGCTTCTTAGCTAGTGATGGATAGTCATGTTTTGAAAATTGTCCCTTTAATTCAAAATTTTGTGTCTTCATATCGCCCTTGGGGTCATTTCTCTCACGTCAAATCGTCGTATTATTATTTCGACTAAAAGATTTGAGCAAATTTTATGACGCCAAAGATTTAAATTCCAGATATTGCCAAAAGGGAAATTCTGCTTAATAGTAAAAAATCAATCTCGTATTCTTAAATGTGCGTAATATCTCTCCACACAGCATCCCCAAAGATGATAAAGATCTTGAGGGAAATTATTTTCCTCAGCAACCCCTGTATGGAGTTCATGTTAATAAAAAATTAAATTGGTCAATATTATTTTAATAGCAATCGTCATTTTTAATATAAACGTTGGCGGCGCGCGGCTATAGAATAGCTGAGAGCTGCCTCCGAAGGAGGAGTATCCACGTGTATCCAGATTCGGTACAGGGTTCAATCTGTGTAGTGTAATTCAAGTGAATAGGGCCCGCGAGCGCTTTCCCAGTTACTTGGAAGGGAAATGCGCCGCTAGAGTTGATCTTCGAAATGCTGTACGGGGAGGTAATAAGCACTTGGCCCCACCTGCATCTTGGAAATGCGTCATTTTGCTTAATGAGATTTATGTTAATATGAATACCGCACCAGAGTCCCAACTGTCCCAGTGAGACCATGGAATCCCTAATTGGGGTATGTTGTGAGACTGAAGGTAGTGGGGAGAGGAAGGAGATGGGGAAAGGAAGGTGGGGAAGTACCTAGCTATTCAGATCTGGTTACCTAACATGGCAAAAGCTATTTCAAGCAAAATTTTAATTCTGAATTGTGGTCTTACACCAGGGCGATACTGAGAGTATCTTCCACTCTAGAAGATGCCGAAATATACTATATATTATTTTTAATTATCTAATTGTGAAATAATACAAACTAATCAAAAAAAAATTATTTGCGCACTCCAGGTTCGAACCCGCAACCTTCGGATTAGGAACCTTAACTAAGGAGGCCTTTGTGGTTGAGTGGTTACAGTGATTGGCTACGATTTCGTAGTCGGGGTTTGAAATTCTGTCGTTCCCGAGCAAATTTTATTTTGTTGATTCGTGTTATTTTACAAATCATTAATTAAAAATAATATATTTCGAGTGGTAGATACCGCCAGTATCGCCATGGAGAAAACCGCCATTCTTAAAAAAAAGTTGCTTGAAATGACATTTACCCTATTCTGTGTTCAGTTCTGAATAGCCAGGCACTTCCCCACCATCTTCTTCCCCTCCCCACTAACTTCAACCTCACAAAATACTCCTATTGAATATGTCATAATCTCACTGGTTCCAGAAATTTGAGAGCAGCTGAGACTTGTGCGGTATTCAAATTCTTAAAAAGTAAAAAAAAATAACATATATAAGTAGATACATAAAATCATTAATAAACATTTTATCAAGTCTAACATTTGTATAATATAAAAATAAAAACAAAATAAATCGTACCATTTTACACTCATCAAAATATAAATAATGCCCCAAAAAATGCTTTCATCTTACGTGTTTCCAAGATTCCGAACATTTACATGAAAATTTGATGATAATACCGCTGTTTTATGTAAATTAAAATGCACGTTCCTTTCAGTTATTATTTTCGATATTTCTTATAAGACTTTGAATCTTCCTTTTTTTTTAATTTTTTTTTTTTAATTTATTTCAATTTATTTTACCTTTTACACCATTTACAATTTCTTTATTTATTTTGTTTGTTACAGGTTTGTTTTACATGACTTTTCGACTACCAAGCTAGACAAATACCCGTATTATGATAGTCGAGATTCATAAGAAATTAAGTATAAAATATTAAGTATAATCGTCCATATATGTAGATGAAAGTACAAACATATAGCATACATATTAGTAAAAATATTCATACTAATATTAGGTACATGATCACATACAGGAAAGAAGTTAAAGTAGGTGAATATTTGAAGCAAGATTTCCCCCAACGAGGACACAGCTCTCTCACAACCGCAATAAAGTCACACTTTGCGCTACTTTTAGTAGAGAAAGGAATAGGTACTGAGCTGCCTTTAGTACCTAGTTCCCACTTCCCGGAGACGCGTGACTTCTCGATGATCCCAAAGCCCCGTACACACATGCAGCTTAAATCAGCGATCACACGAACGTGTTGAGTTGAGTTTGTGCGCTTAAAATATTACCGTCTTAAAAATGTGTATTTTTTGTTGTTGCAATGTGGAACAGGTACTGGTTGGATTCGTTTTCAAAAGCCCTTATGGATTCTTTTTTTGGAGTGTTACGCCGTGTTCCGTTACCTCCTTCTTTAGCCAACATTTTGGACGGCATTACATGTATCCCATCATTGGAGCAAATGTGTACTTATGATAGACACTCTCACCGTGTCCGAAAAAAGTAGCTTAAGAAGGAGATGGCGTAAACAACATAATTCCCCAAAAATAAATCAATATAATATTTATGGCCGTAAAGATGTAAAATCACACAATACATTTTAATTATTTAATTTTAAGCAAATCAAATTTAGACTTTACGTAAAGTTATTCCATTGCATCTATTAGTGTCGTTTTTATTATTGTTTAGTGTTGAAATAACTTTAGGACATTAATCCATTATACCCATGTTCCTTACCAAATATTCCTTCCTTGTGATTCCCTTCCTTTCACATCAAGGCCCTTACCCAAGAAGCAAAGAAGATGATTTAAAACACTTGAAAAAAGAACACTTTTGCACTTCCTTTTTTTTTGAATAAAAACATTCAGTTGTTATCTTGAAAATTCAACCAAGCTTGTACAAGCATTTCGCAAATCTCGCAAATAACAATAATATAAATATATTATAATTGTCGTGAAGACCATCGGGTCATCATCATTAAAGAAGAACTGGGAGCTGTCACCTCATCATCAAGGTAAGGGCCATTCCTATCGTTTCCTTCCCCCCTCGTCGATTTAAAAACACAATCTTATACACTCGTAATTTCGCCACATAATTTAGTTTTACAGTCCACACGGTGTCATCGGACACTTAACAATTATTTTGACAGTTGTTTTGACATGCGATGAATCAAACTGTCGTCAAGGTTTGATAATGGCATCGAACACCGAAATGGCTATCATTATAATAAAAACTAAAATAATAGATTTCATTTGCTTAAATTAAAAAAAAAAAGTTTAATGAATTATATATAAACAGAAACAATAAATCAACTATTCCTGTACTAAAATTCTAAAATTCTGTTTTAACGTTTTCGGTAATTCCTACAAATGTGAATAAGCATTTAACTATTGCACCGTTTCATTTACATTTCATAAACAAACAAATTTTCTGCTTTTTAACACAGTTGTTTGTGGATGTGATTTTCGTCGAATATGAAAAAATGCAGCATACAATTTAAAAAATGTAAGTTCTTAAATTAATGATATCACATTCAAAGTACACTATGCTGGTAGGTGAGTGAATTTGCCGTTTGCAAGGATCTACTAGGCGGCGCCGGAGTGCTTATGAAGCTCAGGATTACGTGAAAAGGTTGAAGTTTTGGAATGCCGTTAATTGCACGAAGGTGAGCGGGATTTTCATTTCAAACGGAAAGTTTGCACAACTTACTTCCGTTCCGGTGTTTAAATGTTTTTAAGTTACCTTTACATCGTTTCGAGAGCTCTCTGGGGGAAATAACCTCGCCATTTTGTTTTGAGTATGTTAATTTGATTGCCTTAGTGCGCGAAAATAAACGTGATAACCACTTTAAACAAACATCGCACACGCAAAACATAGTTTTCCGGTACAAGGGATATCAGGGATAATTCGCTGTTTTCATTTGAACTTATGTTTAATGTGCTCGCTTTCTAATACTCCCGACTAATTGTTCCGGTGTTTTTGTTGGGTAAATTCACATACAAATTAAATGATCGCTTCACCACGAAACCTGTAGTTTTAATAAATATTAATTTTTGAAATTAAATGAATTTCATCGAAATAACTAAGGATAAATTTATTTACTTATTTTTTTTTAATATTGCAGCATTTCATATGTGTAATTTTATACATTGCTGGCAACCGAATTAATTTCTTATTTACTTAAATACCTGTATTTAGTGCATTTGTACTTTTGTATATACATCACAAACACGGGCAATCTGCTTGCATGAGTTCCGTTCTCAAACCTTATCGTGAGTGGACTATTTATGTATCCGTACAGACTTCTCTAATTTGAAAAATACGGAGTAAGATAAGTGACAGACAAGATTCATTCAATGTTTAGAAGAGCATTTTTATACTACGAATACTTTACCTAATATATCGTATCAATATTGTATATGACACTAACAAAAAACACTGAAAATATTTAAAGATAAAATGATTTCAAATCATATAAAAAGATACTAAAATGTGCTCCTTTATGAAAGTAATGGGAGTTGTTCGATTGTCAATTTATCTTTTGAATGGCGTTTCCAACCAATAACTGCAAAAATAATGTAATAACTACATTGAAAATAACAATGAACTGTAAAATCGTGTGCTAAAAATAATGCAGAGGAAAGGCTGATTTAAAGAAATAAAAATTTTAAGAAAGGAAGTTTTCCGTATGCATGTATTATTTAAACGTACAAACCTCGTAAGGAACGCAAGCATCAAGTTGCTTAGCATGAGACGCCAAAGAAAAGCACACGGAAGCTCACGTGCAAGAGCCGCGGTACGTGCACTTAGAGTGCCATGGTTTGGTTGTCCTACATTTAGAAAGCAAGTACCACGGAATAGATATGAATAACATAAAATATAAAGAGCGAAATTATGCAGATACGTTTAAATTTTAAATGACTTCTCACACGTATGTACAGCGGTGTACTTCTTTAGTCTTCGAATACTTTTTATGCATTACATCTATGAACACCGATGTTTCAGACACTTGTGAGACTTCACCAGCCCAGCGCACCTATCGTAAACTTTCGCTCTGATTTTCTCTATAAATTGATTTAAAGTTATTGTTTTTTTTGTTTATTTTTTTTTGTTTTACATATTTCAACATTAAGTCCCGTTAAACTGATTTATATCAGTTTGTCAACGGGTTATTTTAACAATTTTTAAGTTGTTTTTTTTTAGTTGCGTGTGTTTGTGATTCTGTGTGACGTATGTGAGAGTGTGTGTGTGTATGTATGAGCGCAAAGGCGATGGTAAGGACGTCGTCGAGTTTCATCGCTATTCTGGGGCTACGCGTGACTGGTATTAGAGATATTTAAAAGATATCACAAAAATGATATTTAAAAATTCTTAGGTCACGCAGTAGGCAAACAACTGACATTCGTTTTTGAATTTGCCAATATTTCATCATACTATATATCGTTTTCCTTATTGCTGGTTCTGGGTGCCTAATGTTTTATCAATCAAACCTCGTTTTTCCAGTTTTTTGTTCATTCATCGGTTGCAATTAATAATATCAATAAACCAATCAATTATAGAGTTTTGAATAATTGAAGACAGGGTTGAGTTCTTCCAAAATCTTCTACAAAATCTCTTCTATCTGAGGGTGGGGTATAATATAATCTACTTTCTTGTAGCAAAGGTATTGGGCAGTAATCGTATTATGTGGTATCACCGATGCTAAATCGTTGGCAATTTGGCTCCCGTTGGACGTAGATTCCCTGTGCTTACGATTACTCCGAATTGAACTAGTGTAACTCAGTTTTCTCAGTAGTTCAGAAGATCCCATGAAGTGTACCTACATAATTTTTTTTAACCAATTTGTAAATTATTAATATGTTTACAAGTAGCGAATATTTGATAAAATTCAACTAGTCTTGATAGTATTTGTAATGTGTCTTAGTAATCTCTCCAGAGAACATACTGGAACCTGCACCCTCCCTGACTTAGGTTCTTTAAAACACAGTGACTGTTTATGGACGTTTTATAAATATAATACTTCTGATGAAAAAAGTCCTGCTGGCATTAGACAGGTTAGTTTTGATCTGGGGAGCTCTTGAAACCTAATTACTTCGTAAAACTACCTTCGGCACAACTCGGCAACGAGACCACGTGATCCTTATGATAAAATATGTTCTAGATCATGCATTACAGTACTCAACGATTTAAAATGTTTCTTAAGTCTTCTGGCCTTAAGACTTAATGACAACAATGTATATATTTACTTTCTAGATGTACGTTTTTTCATCACACGCTGAGAACATTATTTGTAATGCAAATACAAACTAATTAAATTAAAAATTTGATTTCATTCAGGAGTAGTTGATGTCGAGAATATGTTTTAAGATAACAACCTATCCTACCCTCTCCCCAATCCATTTCAATCAACTTGTTTATATAATTTTTCATATCATCTTTAAAATCATTTCACTTATATAAAATACCTATGTGGAAACCTGTAAATGGTACAATTAATGTAACTTAATTAATTTTGCTTTATTAATTATGTATACTGTTGGTCTCCCAAATCAAATAAAATAAATAAACAAATGTAATGGACTACCAAGTATTGGAAGTCTTAACATCAAAATTATTAACTTTGAAGTAAAGCCAATCAAATTGGTATAATTTGCATTGCATTTAAATACATCCGATCTAGTGCCTATTGTACCAATGATGTCAGATTTCCATCAAATAATTGGCGGAAGACAACAATGATAATAACAATATTAGGCGCAGTTGCAGCATTGCCATAAGCGATAATACAATCGTGCTAAATTGCCTGACTTGGTTTATCCACTTATCAATAGCTCTTATCAATAATAGTTGCAGTAGATGCGGCAATGTTGTGGGACTTCCGGGTATTGCTTTGAAACTGCCGCACCGTACCTTGTTATTAACCAGTTGTCTGTAATCGATCGATTTAAAAACACTGGATTAATTGCCAAGCTGTGATCGTATGAATTTTGTGGATTGGTTAAATATTTTGACTTTGCCCTGCGCTTTGAATATTTTCTTTTTTTACATTATCTCCACACAGTAGGCCCTGAGGAAAAAAAATCTCTCCGGCTCAATTTTATCTTTGTTGAGGGCCTATTTAGGGAAATGAAGGAGAGGAAGTTCTGAGAAGGAAAAAGGTATGAGCGGTGGTTAGGAATCTGGATGTCAATGTGTTCAAGAGTCATTGCGGTGCTAGTCGATGTGTCGAGAGAGTCCGGCAAGAGAGGTCGAAAGGACTCCCTCAACCAGTCTTTCTCGATCCGACCCGCCACGCAGTAGGTGATCAAAAGCATCTAATGCCAAGACCTTGACAAACCTCACCAATGAACCCGGGCACCCCTACTAAGTCAACAAACGTAACGAACCACTACTTGTGACTTATGGTAGGGATGTTGTTTACCTTATAAATGGTTACCTGGGCGGCGGCTCATAACATAACATAATTAACAGAAATTATTTTATTTGTGCCATTTTCGAAATTGGATTTGATTTATCAAGAATTCAGACTATCACTTAGTTTTTCACGGATCTGATTTAGTATATCCTAAAGTTATAAATGATTAGAAAAGCCTGCTACACTTGAACAATGAATCTTCGGCATTGTTGAGAAAAGTAAGGGAAACATGTGAATGAATTACTGTAAAATATATTACTGTCAAGGGGGATTTTAGGTAATCGAGGTCTCCCCGAGGTCCGAACCCCCTCGAGGTTAGGTACTACGCAACGCTATTAATAATAATACCTATTGACCACAATATTGTGTGCTCTGATATACATATATAATATATAGGTACAAAATGACCGCTATTGTAACATCGTTAGCATGTTCAATGTACACGGTAACTATATAGGTCAGTTCCAGTCGAGTAACTACCTAGCTGACCTATTTGAGACACTGATTTGATTGATCTAATTGAGTGGTTTGGTCATGAAATAAGACTTCCAACAATTCTAGTAGGCCACATAGTAAGGTATGAGTCTTTATGATTGTCTATTTCTATCTAAATTCTGAAAAAACTTTATTTACTCGTACTTATCAAGTTATTCTCTCTCTTATGTAACGTCTAACGTTCAAATAAGTAATTACACTTAGTGAAAAACTAATCGAAGAATAATTCGATTCCATTTCTCCAACATTTTTAAACGTCTTTATTTCATCAACCGTGCTCTCGTTTTGGTAATGGGATTTTCAATTTAGATGTCAAAGTTGTCGCTTGATAACGATATCATGTATAATGTTAACATAACGACTTTTTTTATTTTGTTTGATTTGTGAAATAGGCCTTCTGTCTAAGACTTTGAAAAACATAGAATATTACTTCTAAAACTGAGAACCATGTACGGAATAAAAGCATAAAGAACATCACACTTCTTGAATCTACTTTGTTTTATTTTCACATAAAATAAGCAATTATTTTCTTGTGCTTTGTTTAAGGGAAATCTGTTTCTCTTTCTTGGACAAACTGCCGATAATGATTGCAAAAATACGCTCGTCGTGAAACCGACTCAACCAAATTTCACCTTTGTTGTACGATTCTCGTTTGTCATCAAAAACACCGCGCGAAGACTGAATGAAGTCTCCGGAGCGCAGCACAAACGAGTGCATATAAATTTAATCGTTACCGGTGCCTTATTTACCCGTTCTATTTATGTTCGCCTGATACCCGATGCCCTGGCCCCAGTATCTGCAGGCACTGGGACTGTTGGTTACAGTTAGCGGTAGTGACGAGTATGGCATGTTCCGTATTGTCACCGCTGTTGCCTTTCATGTTCGCCTGTTACTGTTGACATTGCTAATTACGCCGGCAATTCCTCCAGGAGCTCAGCATGGCGGAAACCGGGTCAGACGTAAGTTGCTTAATTCGGTTACGTTAATACTTCGTTAGATTCAGGCTGAGTACCTATAAACTGTCGCGACTGGAAACTCGGGAAATCCTCCCGAGTGGTAAGAAGTAAGAAAGCGCCTCTGTAAGACTAGACTCAAGGTAGTACCTATAGTTGAGTTAGGCAGGGGAGTCACTGCACTGCTCCTCTCTCCTGCACGCTCTCCTCTCCACTCTCTACTTCAACTTATTAAACTTTTTAGTATCGCTTTAATTAGGTTGTAGTTTGTCAGTGTAAACTGTTCAAAATTAAGATATTTAATACGCAAACCCAAACCATTTTAATTATTATTTTTTAATTGATAAACTAACGTTTGTGCCAAACCATTTTATTGGGATATTTTTGGGAAAATCTATAAAAATAATAATCATTACCTTATAGGTAGATAACGTAAGCACCAAAATTACTAAAATTTGAAACTGTCGAAACAATAAATTTGCACTTCTGTTTTAAAAATGCGCGAAGAAATCAAAATTCGAAGGACATCATAATTTACCTAGTTATGGGAAATTTTATGGAACCATTTTTATAACACCTAATTTTTCAACTACCCAAATTCAAAATCAATACATTATGTACCAATCCAATTCTGAAATTCTCTATATTAATGACCAATCAGAACAAATAAATAAAATTTTACGCATTTATAAAAAGAAAATTACGTATTTATGAAAATATTTTATACAAAACATTTTGAATGAAAGCATAAGAAATATTATGGACCTACCTACCAAGGTAAGGATCGTGGCTCCCATATCAGGTACAAGAGCTCCTTGTTATATGTGTGGTATGCTACGTGACCAAGAAAGCCCTTAAATACAATATTTTATAAAATATAATATGGTTAAAATGTAAATCACATTTATATTTTTAAAATAATCAAAAACATCTTTAATAGGGCTTTTCAAAAATGTAATTAACATCAAGTACCTATATATTAAGACGGTTCCTGCTTTAAAACTAGCACATATTTGTGTACCTACTTCTATTTTTTTTTTCGGGAGGTTGCGGTGCAACCTCTTACCGCTAGTAATAACGATATATTCACTTAAATATATGATTGCGTCACCAAACCTAACCGAGTAATCATTAATTTGAAAATAATGTAAAAAAATCGATATTTTATCAGAGTGCCCTAAAATTTAAACAAGGTGATATATTTTTATAAAAACTACTCATTCCTTGATAATATGAAGGAATACATAAAGTATTATTAAGTGTGCTTGCGAAAGCTTCCTGGAAATATACTGATTCTAATAAATAGTCCCTTCGAATAAACATTCACAAACCGACCACAATGAATCGTGTAAAATATCATATATATATATATATATATAAATACCTTTGACATATTCAAAATACTCGTTACAAGCAGCCTCGGAGAATTATACCAAAAGGATATTTATATATACAATTTATATAACGGTTAATGTTTCGACTTTGTTTTCTGCGAAGATTAGACCAGAAACGTGTAATATTTCAAAGCCATTTCAATTAGCGTGTTTAATATAATACTTCTAATAAGTACCTACAAACTCCGTTCCAATTTCACCTTACATGGAGTTCTATCCTCGGAATGATCCCAGGAAAACACGAGGCACATGTGGTATATTTGATAAATTGTTATTATATTATTATAAAGCATGTGAAGATGAAATGGTTAATCTGGTATTTCTCTGGGACTTCTGAGCTAAATTAATTATGTCTTTTAGCGAGCCCGCAAATATGTTTATTATTTTAGTGTCACACAGACGAATGTACTTGTTCAATTTGTGACAACAGTTTAAATCTAATTCCTATTTGATACGTTACTAAAGCTCTGAAGGAATAACTAATGCGAACTTTATAAATATTTTTTTAACATCAAACGGTTTATCTACTTTTACCTGCTCTGTTATTGCTTTCTCTGTAAAATGACTTTTGAGTTTCAACTAAGAAAAGTCTTGTACAATACATTATTTTTTTTATCGATTGGTTCATGAGAGACCAGAAGAAGTATGAGACGATGCGTGAATGTGAATGAATCAAGGAGTATGTTCCAAGACAGTAATGTGTGATGGTCTAGCCTCTTTGTCTCAGTGGAAATGGAATGATGGTTAGTGGTTAGACAAGGGCCTTACCCCTTAATTACGTAGGCCGTCTTAAACAACATGAGCCTGGATATAATGCTATTAGTTTTTGTTTGTAACTACACAACACTCTTTCAGGCAAAACATGATTCAGTACAGTTTTTCAGTGTCAGTGCCGGCAACCCGCGCGCTTATTTAATTTTAATTTATTTACATAGTTTTATTTTCTTTTACCCGCCTCACTCGACAAAGTCTGTTCCGAGGCAGGTAAATAACATATTATATTTACTGAAAAAGATATTTATCAAAAAGATATGTATTAAAAAAGATATGTATTATAAAATATGTGTATTAAAAAAGATATCTATCAAAAAAAATTATGTATTATAAAATATATGTATTAAAAAGATATGTATTAAAAAAGATATGTATTAAAAAAGATATGTATTAAAAAAGATATGTATTAAAAAAGATATGTATTAAAAAAGATATGTATTAAAAAAGATATGTATTAAAAAAGATATGTATTAAAAAATATACGTATTAAAAAGTATGTATTAAAAAAGATATGTATAAATAAAGATATGTAAATAAAAAATAAAAATTATATATAAAATATATTAACGTACCTATTGTTTTTATTATTTTTTACATTTCATCAAAAGATTGCATGCGTAATAAAAATAAGAGAATATAAATATAGCAGGTATCTACATCTTAATTAATATTGTTAACCTGCAGTCCCCTATGTTATTGTATTTTAATAATATAAAACTCATATAGACCTGTACGTTCGTGCCTTTGTGAAATTGGATTGATTGATGTTACAAATAATTTATGAGTCCGAATAATACACTGAATCCTTCCTTTTACAAATTATATCTGCTTGTAGAATACGTTGAATCAATTATTATGGAAAGATCGGTAAGTACTTTCTTTCAAATGAAATAATCCTCAACCGATGGGAAAAATTAGTAAAAATCAATCTCAAACGATATATTTGTGTACTGTGTCTATTTTACCAGTTTTAAAGTAACGGAGCAGAAGTACATAGCTGTTGCAAATATTTATATTTACCAAGATGTGTTCGTTTTTACGCATCTCACTTTTAAAACTGATTTTTCTACAGTATCATTCTCTTCAAGACCTAGGTACACTCCCTGTAAACAGTTAGCAAAAAAAGATTTCTATATTTCTCTTATTTCATAAATCAAATCCGGATTTAACGAGACTTATAAACTTATAACCTTGCGTGTACCTACGCGTGACACACGATTGCCTGTTCTGTATAATATTCCTAAGTCTGCTAATAATTATTTGGAAAAAATATTATTGTAGAACACCCAATCTGGCGTAATAAAGGCTGCTAATTATAAACATGGATTACAAGAAACTTTCCATGTTTATTTTTACAATAATTATCAAACTTACTTAACTGCTCACCTGTTTATTACCTACTTATTTTGTTGTTCGCTCGTTATTATAGGTACTATTATATTATTAACTTATCGAACTCATTTGAATAACTTTCTATGATAATGTAACTTACACACTTTTATTGTGACTACTTATGTCTTTCTTCCTTTTATTAGATAATATATTATGTCTTGAAATAATAATACAAAATAAAAGAAAGATACAGCTGTAGAAAACCTGAATTAGGCAGGATTTATATCAGAATTCACCCAGTGACCCGATCCAGTTGTATATTTATGATACTGCCCTACGGGCATTGGTCGTTGGTCGCCGGTTGCAAAGCCCGTCCCAGTCGTGTTGTGTCAAATGGCCGCGAGCCTCTGTGACAGTACGACAGGTTAGTGTTGTGCTTTCGGATTTGTCCGACGAGTTCATACAATCCGAACGGACACTGACGTACCCGGGGATCTGTGTATACAGACCCTTATTTTTGTGGATACACTGAAAACTGAAAGTGATCACCACACGAATTTTAATTAAAATATTTTCTTAACATTGTTTTACAGTTTTACTTTTATTGAGTAATATTATGCAATAGAAAAAATGCGTAACGAAATTCGCAGTGAGTGATATCGTCATTTTATAACATTTTTTGTGAAATATCATTGCAAGGGCACAGTATAATTTAATGGTAAATAATAAAAATTATGATTACTCTTACAAAATATTGGGATTTATGACAGGTTACGGGCGTTTTTCAAAAAAAGTGTACATAGATAAAAGTCAGTGTCCCATCACTTTCAGGATCAGTAACTTTTGTTGTGTCGGTTTTAATGACCAACCATATATTTTACCAATATAATAACAAATAAATACCTTTATGGACTAAAAATAATGAATAAATCTATTAAATTTCGATATTATTTTAAAATAAGTAAGACTACAGGTCACTGTTTCTGGTATGTCCTACACCTACCACTACCAGTAAGAGTTCAAAAATTAATGTTATTTAATGTTATCCCAGTATTTATTTCTAATTCTACTAATAGTATATGATAATATTTTCGATTTGCAACCATAATATAGATTAATTATCGTGCAAAATAATTTAAATACCAGATATTGAGTTGTCCTACGAAATAGCGTATGGTGGAATTTCCGCCTACGCCACCACATTATTGACGTCTTCCAATAAAAATATTACCAAATTGATGAATATTTTCGAAAATAGCAACCCTATTTAGTCTATGAAGGGCGGCCATGCTTGGTTTTTTACAGCCAGTTTGCCAAGAAATCGTAACAAAAGTGGTCGTTCTCGGCTGTACTAAAAAAGTGTTCCACCAACGCTTCCGTATTTCTCCAGGTAATTTACCAGAATGTATTAGACTCTACTTTGTATTAAATTGATTCATTTATTGTTTTATGAAATGTTTAGTTAGAACAAACAAAAGTTTCATAATTTATTGATAAATACATTTCGAAAAAATATTGACGCGATTACGCTACTTCTCTTACGCAACGGTGTCGTGAATGGAACTTAAAAGTGACGTAATGGAATTCTAAAGGTCGGTTCACTCTGTCCGTCTTTTAGGGTATTTGGGTGTGTTACAATTTTCTAATTAAATTTATATTTTGCATGTATCTTCAAAATGTAACTATTACATGTAGATATGTGGGTTGAGTGATATATGTAGCATTGAAAAAAAAGAACAGCATAGCTAAAAAGAAAAAATTATTTGATTTTTATGTGTATAATTTTTTTTCTTTTTTTTATTAATTAAGATTATTAAAGATTAATTCTGAAAGAGTCGAAATGGTGTCGAAGTACTAATATAGACAGCAATATCAGCAACTATTACTGTAGAGGCAACTCTGAAATTCAGTATAAAATCAGCTGGTTCATACAATTTTGATTAAGTAAGTATAAAATGTAGCATGATTTATGTTCCTGTGTGTTTTAGTTAATCCTGTACCTAATTAAAGTTGTGTACATTAACAAGTACTTTAATACCCTTTCAGCTTAGTTACCTATTTCAGGCTATACACGGTATGCACGTGTAGCCCATTATTACCTATCTAATTATTTGTGCATTTTTATAAATAATTTATTTTAATTTTATGTTCAAATATGCCGTTGAAAGCTGCAGAAAAATCAAAAAGGTACAGAGACAAAATTAAAAACGACCCTGAAAAATATGAAGCCTTTATGAAAAAAGAGTTACAAAGACAAAAATAACATCAAAATATAATCAGAGAGCTAACCAAAGAAGAATAGAAAAAAGAAGACGTTGGAGAGAACAGAAACGAAAAAAAAAAGAAAAGAAAAAAGAACAAGTGGAAGAAAAAGTACTTGCGCGGGGGGCCTTCCACGGTGGCGGTAGTACGTAAAATCGTCCTTTTTTATAGAGAATACCTCACATGAGTCTTAACTGCTCCCATCTGGAGCCAGTGAGACTATGGAATCCCCAATTGGGGTACGTTTGAGGCTGAAGGTAAGTGGGGACAGGAAGGAGATGGGGAAGAGGAAGGTGGGGAAGAGGAAGGTGGGGAAGTACCTGGCTATTCAGATCTAGTCACTAAACAGGATAAAGTCATTATTAAGCAACGTTTCAATTCTGAATGGTGGTCTTACACCAGGGTGATACTGAGAGTATCTTCCACTCTTCCCATACCAGTCGCTTGTCGCGCTTTCAGCAGTGTAGCCACAACGTGCGTACACATACGACTGATATTTCGCGCCCGCTGTCGTTACCGGGCAAGCCTCTCAGTCTGGCCGAGGCCTTAGAATTCCTAAACGTTACCAAATTTTTCCCCTTACGCCACTGTCCTGTTATTGCTGTGATTTATTTTCTAAGATCAATTATTATATCTCAAAGAAATTTGTTCTTTTTTTTATTGATATAGTTCATGATTAATTTTAAATTTGTTATAATTAAACATTCGTAAAACAAAAACTTATATTCGTCTTTCTAGAACGCAAAATATACAGTACAAAGTATCCAAAAGTAGCGTAAAAGAATATTTTTATTGAAAAACTTAATATTTAATTCAATAAGCTTGATTATTCATATTTTTTAGGAGACTGATTGTGTTTTCAATTCGTAAATAAAAATCTGAAATAATGAATTTCTTTTAATTTTCTTTATAAACTTTATGATAAAAGTGACGTAAAAGAATTTCTTACCAATAGTATTAAACTTAAATTGCAATTATTTTCGAAGTTTATTGACATTTTCTATTTAAATACTTTTTGTCATGAAGTTCATTCTTTCTTTAATAAATTTACGTATATTTTTAATCGAAATGCAGCATCTCACTTAAGTGGAATTCCTATTACGTCACCGACATCTTTTTTGGAAAACGCCCTTATACGGAAATTTCAACAATATTTTCTGTGGGATATGATTTTAGATTTTCACACATCTGCCCTGATAATGGACACTACAACGCCGTCCAAAAAAGGAGACTGGCTAAAGAAAGAGGCTCTTTACCCGCTGGCTAAAGAAGGAGGTAGCGAAACACGGCATAATAACCCAAAATAAATCACCCTAATATTTTCTGTCTAATTTTGACTTTGTTAGAAGTCAAATTGAGAACAATTTCTCCATCTGAAACCCACATTACAATATTCTTGTACAATCTTTATATTCAAGAAAATTCCAGAATTTCTTGCATTTATTTATAAACTTTTGGATTCCATTACTTTACACTAGAAGTCGGGATTTATTTCAGTGCAGAAATATTGGGACTAACTACTATATTACATACACTTTGCATTGCTTAAAAAATAAATAGAGATTTTAAGTAAAGGAAATAACTAGTCATCTTATTAATAATAATTTATCAACAAAATAACACAAAAGGTTTATATGTAATAGGTTATGTTACCAATTACGGGAATATTAGCTATGGATGGGTATTGCAATATAAATCGGATAAATAATTCACTTTACTCACAAGTTTATTTAACACAATTTACATCAGGTAAACTTTAAATGTTGTAAGAATAAGATAATTGCTTGTGGTAAGCGTATGAGTTGTACAGTGTTCAAAGTCCGGCAATCTAGACCAGAATAATCTGAATTTGGTTTCGTTCTGTGACGATGAGTAAATCAAAATTGATGATTCGCTATTGGTAGCCAGGAACCAATAGGCATTCTTAAATTCGTGCGCTCGCCACAGGTTATTAGTTAATGGTGGTTATGGCATTACTAAAATATATGTAAATTATTTGTAAAAGCCCCTAAAAATGGCGTTAAAAATAAAATAAACAAAGTATTGATTTCGGTTGATGATTGCAAATGCGTGTAAAATTTTTTTAAGGATTTTTTGTTTGCAGAAAACTAAACTGCAAAATTCACAGGCTAAATATCCTCTAGATTAGACATGCTGAATTTGGTGCAAATATTATTTTAAATAACATATTTGCCCTTTTTTCACCAACATGCTACATGTATCAAGTTCGTGTTTGCTGGTACCGTTCATGTGAAGTTTTTATGTTCCCCAAGTTTATTAATACAACTACATAGGAAATTTACAAGTAAAATCCTCTTGTAATGTTAAAATTTCTTATAAATAATAATATTGTATTATCAGATATAAACGAAAAAATCAACAACCTAATTGTGTTCCGCCGCCTAAAAAATGTAAGTTTTAGTCGTAGGTTAGACGCACTTAATTTTTTTTAGTTTATGCTATTTATTCATTACCAAGTATTGTCGTTAGTTGAAGATCAAAGGAGGAACTAATCGTGCATATCTGTCTCAATTGTTCACTGAAAGTAAAACGGCAAACAAAACTTGACAGTTCATTATTATTTTTATCTAAACTATAACTGCCTCACGACACCGATCACACAAATTTCAGTTTCAGCGTCAAACAAAAATTAGTTTTAATCTGTCAAAGTTAAGTGAGACAATGTTTTCATTTTCTCGAGTCTTAAATTTTATTTCGTCTTTATAGTGGATTATTATTTTAACATTCATATTATATCTTCTTTTTAATTGAAGTATGTTTCTGTATTTCTATGATTTTTAAATTTTAGGTAACTATAATAAAAATGATACGTTTTTAGATTTTCACGGCCAAAAGCATTTTCGTTGTTAGTTTTTGGGGTGTTATGCCGTGTTGCGCTACCTCCTTCTTTAGCCGACGTTTCGGACAGCATTGCAGTGTCCATCATCAGGGCAAATCCGGCAGATCACACATCTTCATCGACAAATACATCGATTTTAATAATATCGTTGCTTCCATATTTTAAAAATATTATTTGCGTATTGTACTTCTTTTTAGTGTTATATATACTATTCTGTGTTATATACTATTCTATTTTGTGTTATATACTTATTAATTTTTTTTAAATATTATGTGTGTAATATTTGTATTTCTTTTAGCATGAAATTCTAGTATTAAAAATAATAAAAAAATATTCAGCCTAATATTAAAGTTTTATATCTTTCTATCACGAATATTACGGATGTGTTCTACTGATTCTGCTCAATGTTTTGAAATAGCAATATATTTAAATCACTTGTTTTGAACGAAGACGAAACTGCACGTGTGTCGTCTGCCCATACACGTGTATAAAGTGTTGCTGAAAGCGTCGCAGTCACGTATATTTCAGTTTTCCCCTTTTCCCCTGGGTCTATTGATTTTGAAAAATGAAGCACTGAAGAACAAGGCAACCTCACATCTGTTTTCGCGACAAACACAGAGTTTTGCTTTGATTTTGAAACAGGCTTAAAAGACAAACAAGACATCTACCACTTTTAGATGATAATAAGTAGAATACTTAACACAGAATCAAAAATGCTAATTTTGGTTGTCTGTGCGTCCTGCGTAACACTGATTCATTGAACTCTAATTTTCAAAATTGGAACTTATTGTGTGAATACTTGAAAGTCTTGAAGCGATAAAGTACCTGTCAAGATAAAAAGATGTCATTTTCGAAATTGGAACTCATTTATCGAGAATTTAGATATCCAGTAATTTTTCAAAGAAAAATTCTTACAATTATGAAAAAGATAATTATTAAAATATTATTCCGCTAAAATATTATTATATTAAACAAAAACTTTGGATGGACATCCAATTGGGTATTCTATTGTCTCACTGACTCCAGACGGGACTCTTGTGCGGTATTCATATAAGAAAAAAACTTGAGTATAATTAATTACATGGTTTGTGTTGATTATGGTTTGTGATGATTATGGTTTGTGATGATTATGGTTTGTGATGATTATAGTTTGTGATGATTTTGGTTTGTGATGATAATACAAAGGGGTGAAATGTTATAACAAACTACCAGAAACTATAAAGTCCGCACCAATTGGAAAGTTTAAGATATATTGTAGGAGCTACATGAAACTGGAGAAAATTTAATATAGAATTCAACATTTAAATAATTAGCAATTTGTAAACTTGAATGTACAAATTACTGAAATAAAAATTTAAATAAAATTATGGTTTGTGATGATTATGGTTTGTGATGAACACAATTATACATAAATATGTAATTCATAAAGCCTTCCATGTAAATACGGCAAGTTTCATTGTTTTTTAATCGTACGTAAATCCTTTTTATTATTCACTACCTAGTCATAAAATTAATAAACTAAGCGATAATACTTATTTCCCATGTTTGCGGAAAGCAAATATCAAAGGCTTACGATGTTCTGATTGCCGAACGTAGAAATTCTAGTTTCGGCTTAATTACGTAAGTCCTTTATCATCATGGACATTCATTGGAAGCTTAATTTTGCTGTCATTATTTAATCGCTTAACAACGGCGTTATATAATTATAATATTTATTACAATTTAATAATAAATTATTATTTTGTTTGTTTTTTTCTCTTTTCACGAGCATATATGAAATAATGTGCTTTGATGAGTGTTTCGGTTCTCCGAAAAACTTATTCGTGAAGCTTTCATGAAAGCTCTTTATCTCATTTACATATTCACATAACTATCCATGTATAATATTATTATACCTGCTTTTACAAACATATGATATACATAATTATTATGTAGAATAGTAATCGTGAAGTAAAATATGCTATATAAATTATTTAGAACCCATGCAGATGAAAAGTGTTATGGTAACATTGATTATTATTACGGGGGTATGTTATTATAGCCTTCTTATACTATATTCCGTGCAGTTTATTAATACATCAATCAATGCAATCTAGGTACAAGCGATTATTATATTTTGCTGTATGTATTAGGGTAATACTTCTAAAAGTTTGTATTAAGAGGGTATTACTTAGTCCTTTTTAAATCAAATCTAGACGTATTGACTCCATTTTACAAAAAAACATAAATTGATTTTGAAAGATTGTTATTTTATCTGGTAAAGGCATTATTTAATTTTTGAAAAACTAAGTTTATTTTTAATATACTAAGGTAATACCGTTGGTCGTTAGCAGATTTGTTCAATTTTCAAACGACATATTGTATTATACAACATAAATTTCAAATTATATAATCATACATCAAAATAAATCAATTTATAATCTAGTAAACACATTTTCCAGAATTTTAATTTTAGTTAAATTAAAATCATTCAAAAATAAATCCGACAACGTGTTTGTGACGAAAATACCTCAGTTATTCTATTTATTTAAGGTCTTACAAACCAAAATATTTCAGATTTTTTTACATACTTATTTTGTTTGGACATTATTAAAAAAATATAAATAGTTATGATCAAAAAATAAAGTCAGTTTTGAATGAAATAAATCGACATTTTTAATTTCAAAAATTTGATACGGGGAATAATCGATTTTTCTCATTGGAACCTCCCTGTAAAGTTGCAATTTTACACTTTTATTCTCAGCCGCTAGTCAATCGTCCTTGTTAAATTTCATTTTTATTTTCATTTCTAATGCCATTTCTTATTACATAACCACGAACCAGATCAGACAAAATTCTTAGCGTCCCTTGATGCAACACCAATTATTAGTAAAACTCTTTCAGTTATCTTGCATTTTCAATACATATTATACACAATTTGGCATTTTTAACTCTGCACCACACTCCTTAAAGTCTCACTGGCGATCTCTAGATACTTTACAACAATACTAATCTAATCCTACCATTATCATATGAACTCCCTTTTTTTGTTATGCATATTTTTACTACATACTATATGTATATATGCATACTATACATCAACTAGATCAATCCTCCCCTTCCTTCCCTCACCCCATTCCCATTGAAACAACTTGTTATGTAATCTTTCATTATAATCTTTTATAAATAATACATATATGGAAATGTGGAAACCTGTAAATGGTACAACTAATGTGACATAAATACTGTTATGTTTTGTTTATTTCCGAATAAAATTGTATAAAAATAAAATAAAATAACCTGCAAATGTACTAATGATGTATTTTTGTTCTTCCCCAGGTGAGTAATATAACCGCTGTGAGCACGTGTTCTCCTCGCCACCCAGCACATGATTCCAACACGGCCTCTACCAAGATATGAGCTATTCGCAAGGTTTGTCTCTCAGTGGAAAACGTAACTCATCTTCAATATGCACTCCTGATACTGTTTACTATTACTGTATCATGGAATCATCACAAGTGTCCGTTATTTTTACTTTCGCATTGTGCCGTCCCCATTTATATCTCACCGTTTGAATCATAGCTTCTTTTTACGTAGACTCATTCGGGACTTGTTATTTTTAATGACTTCACTGCCGGTAGCCATTGGGAATACAACATTCCTAATATTTTTGAAATATTGTGGAGTGCAAGGAACGCAGAATATCAAAGAAAAAGATGACCGCGTTTGAACCATCCACCACTTCTCAATACTAAATATTACGGAAACGATATCCATCTGCCACCACTTTTCTATATCGCAGTTTTTCGCTGGGGCAACATATGTATCATTTACTGGGAGTGGCCGATATGAGAATTATTAAATTATCATGAGCAATAATTTAATCGTCTTATAAATCTAACTGATTACCAATCAAATCGTTGATGATTTATATTGGTATGAGTGTTGATTATATAAAAAAATGCGCTTTTATGAAAACATATTAGACAATACATCATTACAATTATAATGTCAGCAGTGGAGTCAATAGAAAAAAGAAGCTCCTTACATGAAAACATATTTTATTTCGTATTATGTCGTCTTGTATCCAAGTACGAGTAAAATTACTTTTATGTAGTAAAATTACTTTTATTAATTCAGGATAGTTTGATCGCTTTTCGGAACAACGCAAACAGGGCTCGTAGAAATCGTTGCGTCTCCCTTACTATTATAGTGAGAAATATGACATAAACTGTTTTTAAATATTGATAAGTCTCAATTTATATCTTTCTGTAGAAACAAAAATCCTATTATGTCTCATTATAGTATCAACAATATTTCTCATATCAAGGAGCTGGGTATCGTATTTGATGAAAAATTAACGTCTGTTCCACACATCAATGAAGTAACTAAAAAGGCTATGAAATGTTTGGGATTTATTTTAAGAACAGTCAAAGATTTTACGTCACTTTATTCATTTAAAATTCTCTTCACTGCCTTAGTTAGGAGTAATTTAAAATAAAATTCCACTATTTGGTCCCCATACTATAAAGCACATAAAATAAAAATTGAGAGAGTTCAACATACATTTTTAAGGTTCATTAATTTCAAACTCTCCATACCCATTGAACAAATCAATTATGATAAATTAATGAAAGGACTTAATTTAACTGACTTATCTTGTAGAAGAACAAACAGCGATATGGTACTTTTATTCAAATAGTTAATGGCACAATTGACGCACCTGACTTAACAAAACTAATGAACATTCCGAGTATCAAATCGTAACACGAGGCTACCAGAGCTGTTCTATGTTTATCCTTCGAAAACTAACTATTTCATTAACTCCCCAATCCAAATAATACATAGGCTTGGAAATAAATTTAGTTCAGTTGATATTTTCGTTTATTCATTACCAAAATTTATTTCTGAAATTTCAAAAATTCTGTTTCCCGTCTACTAATTAATGAAAAGGAAGAGAAACAATGATATAACATAATTTGTATATTATTGTTTCCTTTTTTTATTATTTTTGTTTTATGTATAATCTTCTGCTGTTGTAAAAGCCATAAAGGCGTAAATAAATAGATAAATATATAAATAAACACCGTTAGAAAGAGAAAATTCCACGATTTTTATTCAAATCTAAAAGTTAACTACAAAATAATTTTACTTATTACATCGTACATCGTTTTAAAATCAAAGTTTCGGAACGCAATTTGAAAAAAATTTACGAAACTTTGGTAATTTTTTATTCATTATTTTACATGGAACTACAAAAAAGTGAGGTGACAACGTTCATAATACATTTATCTAATAAAATATATTATTTCTGTTTTTTTTATATTTTTTTTTGTCATCAATAATTTTTGTTAGAAAAAAGCAAGGTGAACATTATAAAACCTTTTATGTTTGCATGCAAAATTATATGTTTATTAAGATTTTTTAAATTAGTAAGCGTATTTTATAACCTTTCAAAAACAGTTTATAGTTTATGGATATATTCATTTATTTGGATTTTATCCCAAAGCCGAAATATTTTTACCTTCTGATAAAATATGGTCGAGGCCTGAGGGGTTAAAGTTCGTTGTTATAATCCAATTCGTGTATGAGCACACTGTTCAATTTCATAACAGTAATAATTATTGTAAATCAGTAATACCTCAGAGCGAAGTATCAATATAATGGAAATGTAGGGTCTCGATAATATAAGCTTTTTACTGAAAAGCAAGATAGGCTCTCTGGGTTGTTGAGATTCACAATAATGCTAATTCCTTGGATCAATAAGTAATGAATTTAAATATTTGATTGAGATAATTGGGGAAGAAGAATTTCCAATCCAGGAAACCGAATCCGAACTAACATTTGACTTATTCCGTTCGCTATTATTAGGGAAATCTTAATTGAATTATTATTCACTTTGTTGGTTCTTCTTTTGAAGTCGCGCTTCAAATAAAAGAAAGACAAGGCGAATTT
The DNA here is from genome assembly GCA_951813805.1 of Limnephilus auricula. Taxonomy (NCBI): domain Eukaryota; kingdom Metazoa; phylum Arthropoda; class Insecta; order Trichoptera; family Limnephilidae; genus Limnephilus; species Limnephilus auricula. The sequence goes on from OX638393.1 coordinate 39,259,446, forward strand.
ACAAGGTTTGTTTATTAAATTTTGCAAAATCACGACGGATTTTCTCCTGATGTACATACCTAAGTACAATGCTTTATAATTGGATTTTCAAACAAACGATTTCTCCGAAATAAATCTGAAAAACATGTTTCCCATGTTCCTAGCAATAAACAAGGGAGAAAACTCAATTACCAACGTTTTTTATTGCGATTTATTAAAGACTCGTCGAATCTTCACAAGGAAACTTTTATCTGATGGATTTTTTGTGTTGTATAATGTTAATTGAATTACCCCAAATAACCTCTCAAATTTCAACTAATTCGTAAAAGCACAAATAATTATATTAAATGAAGAAAATATTAGCGAAACTCAATCAAAAATCTGAAATCAGAAAAATCAGAAAAAGATACAGTCACATCTAGGATTTGAACCCAAGGCCGAGGCGGAGCTCTACCAAATGAGCGAATGTGTCCCTACCCGATTCGGTCATATTTAACTCTATTTTCGACTAAGAACTTGATGTTAACAACATTAACTTCAGTTTCTTAACGCATATTGTTACTGGCTGCAAGCTTTATTTATGATTACAAGATTCAAACCCGAACTAAATGCTATCTACATCAGTGTACCGCAAAAATTTTGTATTCAATGTACACCTACCAAATCAAGAAATTTTAGAGGTACACATCGTTGTACATAATCGTTGATAATGCTACTCTCATCTCTTCGTCAATCATCCTTAGGCGATCTCTTTTCTTTATTTAATCGTAGTCAGAGTTGAAAACCCCAATTCGCATTAGTAGGTCGTGGAAAATGGTAAGAGAATTACAATAGCGCGCTTTGATAAATGTGGATAGATACTCATTTTTTATATGCAGCCAAAAATGTGTTGGCTCTGTTTCGGACAATTTTAGTTTTAATATCCGATCAGTTTTCAGCTCCATGAATTCTTCCTGCTCGTTTATCGGCAACTGTCCAAGGGAAATGCTATCTGAGAATGTATGTCGTGTCCAGTCCATAGATTGCAGATCACACTTAAGAAAATATGAGTTCATTTTTTCTGCTAATAGCTCTAAGTATTCCACTATCAAAGCCTGCACTTTTTTTCTGAGTCTGCCTCCATGAAATTTGGGAACATTTCATTACTTACATTGGTAGCGTGGCTGATCCATAACACTAACTTAGCACGAAAGCTTTTAATCTTTTTCGATGAACTTAATACATTAGAATTCCTGCCTTGCATTTTTTTGTTATACTTATTTAAATGAGCGAATGTGTCCGCCAGGTATGCAAGTTTTGCGACCCATTCTTCTTTTTTAAACAAATAAGCAAAATCTTAACCCAGGGTCTCTAAAAAAATCTGGACCTCATTTTTTAGCTCATAAATTTGATAAAGCACATTTCCGCGAGAAAATCATCGTACTTCTGTATGAAACAGAAGTGACAGTTGATTTGCTCTTATTTCCTGACTCACTGCATTAAACAGTTAAGATTCAGCGTTCGAATTTTGACGACTTATTGGAGGACAGACAACAATTCATCAGGCAGAGACTTCCTCATCAATGCTTCCCCGTGTGAAAATCAATAAATTTTTTTATATTAGGAATTTTTTCAGAAGCCCTTGTTACAATTTTCCTATTTTTTTCCAACATAGCTGCTGCTCTGTATGTACAAATGCTTATGCAGTTATGCCATTCCAAATTAGGCTCACTGAAGTACTGTTCTGTTACTCTGAATATTTCTTCTCCAGTTATATAACAAAAAGTGGCAGACAAAATAAAAAGTCCTGTTTTATTTCATATCCGTCAGTGTACCCCACATTTGAGATGAGATGCGCGTGATCACTTATATAGTAGACTCGTTGACTTGTAGCGCAAAAACTAAGCCTTAATTTTTCAATTAACGTTGATTCAATGTCGCTAGAAATATAACAGAAGCGGGTATTTTTTCGATTTCCTTCGCGGCTTCTTGGCTAATCAATCCTGACAACTGCTTTGCAGACAGGTAAAATTAAAGTTTCGGCGAGAGAATGAGACTTCTTGGATTTAACTAGCATATTAGCTATCACGTAGCTTGTTTTTTTGTTTTATGTTTTGAAAGACGCAATCATATGTTGAAAAAAGGGTGACAATGTAACATTTCGGTGAGGCACACCAACTAATGACCACGGTACACCAGTGTTCCGCGGCACACACTTTGCGGAACACTGTACCTAGATAGTGTCTTGGATAAATTTTATCCATTTTTTTTATATGCGAGTCTAAAATAAATATTTTGAACTGATATACAATGATAAAATTTATCCAAGACATAATTTAGATAGTATTTAGTTCGGGTTTGAACTTTGTCTTCATTTAATTAAAATTTTACAATTTGAGTTTTTAATAATAATAAAAATACAAATGAGTCTAGTTTTTTAACTGTTAATTCATGATGGAATTCCATTGTATTAGATATGAAATTAAACAATTTTTTTCACTTTGTTCCACTTGTTTATTTACACCAGGACCGGTTTCGTCCTACTACGGACATTTTAATAATTCACTTAGAATAGTTCAATAATTCACTTAGAATAATTTTACTTCAGAGAGCGGTGGTGTAATTTAAGTATGTAATTAAAAAAATGTAATAACCCAAATGTATGGAGAACCCTAATAACAATAATTACCATAGTGCTATCAATATTTGTTAATTAAGCCCTAAGCAACAAGGAGGGAATATCCCAACATTACCAAAATAAAATATCAGTGATCACAAACCTTTTCAATTATATAAATTCATATAGATTCATGTCAATTAAAAATAACCTTTTTCTATGTATCATCATTCATAATTTTAATAATAAACTTTATAATTATCTATATGTATCTTAACTTAACAAAATAACTGATAATACCTTAAATTAACAAAATATAAACATTCATCATATAGAGACAATGTTGTGCGCCCCTGCCTAAGTTTGTATAAATTCCGTAGCATAAGAATTTCAACTACCAGTCTGAAAATGTCTGTAGTAGGACGAAACCGGTCCTGGTGTAAATAAACAAGTATAACAAAGTGAAAAAAATTGTTTAATTTCATATCTAAAAATACAAATAATGAATAAAAATATTATTCATCACAGATAATCTTCGTAAAATCAATGAATTATACAATATCAGATTACGCGTGTTTATATCAGAGCTCGATCATTTCAACAAATATAACTTTGAGCAGCCGTGGATGAAGCATACAGGTAGGCAGGTATAACTGGTGAGGGATCGTGGTTCTGACCGCGAACCGCGGATTTAGGCCCTGGTGCTAACAAGCACGTGCCCGACCGCTGCGGTTGGATTTGGAATAATTATAACACTGAATTTCTCCAGGAGTACAGCCTTCCCGATACTGCCTTCGCCCATTCAGCCTTCTGGCTACGCGGAATCCAAACTATGGCAGTTACATATTAGTTAAATATGAATAAGTATTGACTACCGGAACAGGTGTAATAATAAATTCACATTAATGCCGGCATTATTCTTGCCGCAACCTTGTTATTCGGTTTGTTATACCAATTAAAACTTTCAATTTTGTTTTCAATTGCCGACATAATTTTGCAACTTATACATGTTTTTGATCTTCAATGGGAATTGTTGGAACATGTTATCGCCATTAAATCAATGTAATTATACTAATAATATACTTTGAAATATAGCTAGAGCTTTTTGGTTATCAGTTATCATACTTATAATATTGAACAAATGAGGGGAGAGAGCCGTGAAGTTCGTTTTTGTAAAGTTTATTAAAAAAATGCTTCTTTATTGATTCGGCTTTATTTTACAAAACACCACATAGAACGAAAAAAAATTATAAATCAAACCGCTTTTAACGTTTAAGATATGAATTTTAATAAAGATATGAATAAAATTGAGCAACGTGATATATAATTATTGTTAAACGTGGATTAACTAACATAATATTGCATATTGCTTATGTTCACATTTTTCTCTTGACTTTACGCCTCCTGACAGACTAGATGAGCTGAAGATAGTAACGTTAACCTGTAGTTTTTGACAGTTCTAAATAAATAGATTTTCTGTTTGTACTTAAGTTTGCGAACAACCAAATAAACTCATAACATCTCAAGCCAATAAACTCAAACTCATATGCTGAAATAAAATAAATAAATTTAACACCGTGCTTGCTTCTGTGGTTCATTCCGAGGTAAACCGGCGAACACATTACTTCCTCAGAAAACAAACGGATCCTTGTAATTACAGAATTTATTCATCCACGATTCGTTGTAAGGCTAATTACATCTGATTATTCAAAGTCGAATCTAACCACAATAATATCGTTGTTTTCAAAGAGAATCTTTACCGATCCTTCTTCCCTTACGTGGAAACACGGAGAAAATACTATATTACAATTATCTTTCAAATTAATGTTAAGAAGAAGCCACAAATGTACTTATTCTTAGTGTGCCTTATAATACCTCTAATGTAGGTAAAAGGCACAAATATCGCTTGGCAGACGAGTCTAGAAGTCTCGATCAGAAGTGGTTTTTATTAATTTTGTGAATAATTTTGTAAAGAAAAATAGCCGATCAAGGAAAACTATTACAGATAATTTTAGCCATATATTTTATATACATTTTTTTAAAATTGTTTTTCATAATATGCGTACATACATTTCCAAAGAAAAAATACATTTTTAGTATCACATGCTATTGTTTTTTATAAAGTAGACAACAATTTTATTTAAATTCTACTTAAGGAAAACAGTAGGAAAAGCTTCAAATTTTTCAAAGCATATTTTTGACATTTATAATTTAAACCGTTTCTTATTAAAGATTGATCGAAAATAGTGATTTATCATTAAGGTCCGCCTTAAATGTAAATTAGCTGTTTTTCCAATGTTAAATAAAATCCTATAAACTGCGAATTTCACCATTCCACTAGCTTCATACAGTTGGAAATATCGTATCATAAAAATAAATAATCATGTCTATTTAATCCTAGCACTACGCACTTCATGTTGCAGTGAAACGTAAAGTTGGCGTATTTTCCCTGCATTGCTATTGTAGTTGGTCGTAGTATACGGGTTAAAAAGCTTTCCACTGCGATAAATTCGATGATTTTGTTGTTTTGATGGTTGAAGTCATCATAATATGCATAATCACGGCACTTTGATTGGAAGGCGGTCTATTAGCTTCACTATCGTGGTCGTTATAGAGTTTATGTGACGGAAGATGATGCCCCGGGCTGCGTTATGGACTCCATGTGTGTGAATCCCTACGATATTCATGTGTTATTACATGTAATTTATGTAAACGCGGTGTTTACGAGTGTTACAACACGGGTAAACACGTGTCCAGATGACTGTTGTGGAATATTACCAACGTTTTAACATTGGAAAAATTCCTATGCAATCGTTATTGGAGATACTATGAAGACTGATTAAACAGCTACATTTTTAAATCTCAGCTACTCAGAGCCATTGGGATATAAATTATAGGTAGAAAAATGTCTGAGTATTGAAATCAGTGCCGCTGAGCAATAGCTAAAGCCATTTCGTGCAAAGTTTTGTTTCTGAATGAAGGTGTTCCAGGGTGATCCTTCATAATGTTAGTTATTTCTACCCATAAAATTAAAAGAATGAGACTTTGAAGTCCGTTTTTCCAAACTATTATTAGAAAATTATTTCGATATGCATTTATTTTTAAAATGTAACAAATACGTGTGTTTACACCACTAAATTATTCATAAAAATCTACATGATTTATCAGTATATTTCTGACGAAGAAACTATTGGTTTCGAAACATGTGGATTTTTATGAAAAATATATAGTGGTGAAAACACAGTTATTTATTTTATTTTATAAATCATAAAAGTGAATATGCAAAGTTTGAAGAAACATTTATTTTTCTTTAAAATGATATGTAATAAAAATAACTGTGTTTAAACAAACTTATGTTCTTAAAAAGTAAAAGTAGAAAAGGTATTAATATTGCTCCCATATAAAGTTGCTCATTTGTGATCACATAGCTTTATGGCTGCATATTTTGTAACGTCAGAATAGACTAGACAAGACTGAATGCTGTTGAAATGAGATTCCTGAGGCGTATGTGTGGTAAAACCATGTATGATCGTGTGAGAAATGTGGAGATTCGAAAAGAATGCAAAACTGATGTAAGCGTTATGAGTAAAATTAAGAAAGGAACCCTCAGACGGTTTGGGCATGTAGAGCGAATGAACAAAGAAAGGAGCGTAAGGAGAATATATGATGCAAGTGTAAATGGTATAAGAAGTAGGGGACGTCCGAGGAAGATATGGCACGATCAAGTGAATCAGATACTTGAGTCGGGCCATGTCAAGAGTCAGAAAAATAGAAGAGTATGTATGAATGTGAATGAGGCAAAGAGTGTGTGCCAAGACCGAGGTGTTTGGCGGTCCGTCCTCTCTGCCTACCCCTGCGGGGAAATGGCCTGATGGTTAGTTAGTTAGTTAGTTAGTTAGTTAGTTAGTTAGTAGTTAGTCAGAATAAAATATTTAATTGTCCGTGAAAAGATGCTCTTTGTAACAAATTTCTTATACATGAATACACGTAGGTATAATATTTATCTTTATACATTGTTTATTCCATTTATTCTCATTTTCTTTTTACTTTAACAGTGTTGTTTCACACTTTTCGCAAAATAAACCTTTCTAAAGGGTCGGTCGCTGTATCACTGATGCGAAAGCAGCGTCTGATTAATTCAAACTACAAGCTACAGGTAATAAAAAATAATGTGAATTCTGTCTCCATTTTTTGGTGTCTTCTTAAATAAATACAGACGGGTTATTTATTGCAAAGTGTTGTTGTGGAGACGTGAAATTAGTATTTCTAGCAGTCTGACCAGCCCCAAGGAGAAGCGGTACTGTTGTAAGTTAGCGAGCAATTAAAACCCTTTCAGCTGGCTGCATGGCATGAAATATAATCCAGAGTTATTAAATAAATTTCCAGCGCGGTGCAGTCTACAGTCTACAGTCTACAGTCTATGCCAAGTACTCTCCCAGATGCTGTGGAACTTTTCACTGGGATCATCTAAAACTCGCGGCCGTTAAATCACCCTCGAGAGATGCATCTGTTTTTACAATCTGTATCAATAGCCGTTAAAATGTTCAGATTTTTTATCTTTACTACTGCTAGTAGGAAAAACACAACAAAAAAGGACAAAGAATCCTTCCTCCCAGATAGGAGGGACAGACATTAACAAAACTTAAGAACACTTAAAGAAAGGAACGCCCTGTTTTATTGGCAGTAAAAAGCACGAAATTGTTCCGTACTTTTTTAAAGCTAAGTTTGTTTGTTTTACTCCTTTTTTTAAGAAACTTCCCAATAGACGACAACTCCCGTTTTTCTTTTTTAATTTTAATTCGCATCGATAAAACAACCATAGTTAAAAAGGGTTTTTGCGATCCGTTCGTGGCCTTAGAGCTAAGCACCCTGACTTAATAATCGATGCTTATATTTTTTTGTTAAGATATTGTTTCTGAGTTAAGAAACCACAAAACATACATCAGCCGTTTAAATACTTAAATTTTCCAGAAAATTTTAAGAAGCAACTATACATAATATTATGATTATACAATCTATTTGAAAGTTTAAGCTATCTACAAAGTATAAGAGTCACGCTTAATCTATTAATTTGTCACGATAAAAGTTTTTTACATTGCGATAAATCAACGCTGAGTGCTACTTAAACCGTTGTCACATAAACAAAATAATAATACTCTAATGGTGGCTCATCAATATTAATCGATTACCAAACAAAATGATGAAATCCGACTTAAGTTTCTCCCATCCAACTACCATAATGAGATTAAATTAGAGACTCCAAATATTACTCATCGTTGAGCTGCCAAACTGCAATCATCTCGTATGTTATGGACACATCTTGTCCAATATTGTCGACATATTTATGATGACGCGAATATCGATGTCGATGAAAATATATAATGGGCCTTTCAAAAGCTGCCCACGCCGCGAATGTTTAAAATCGTATTACTCAGATAATACTTTAACGAATATCCGTAAAATTCTTATAATTGACGAGGAAAGCTTGTTTGCGTTTTAAATGAAAACCTTTTTTTAACAAATAATAATATTTTTAATAAAAATAAAACACTTATTTTGTGTACAACCACGAGTTTTTATTAATTTATTTTACCGATCCGTTTCGCTTTGCTCAAGCATCAACAGAGTACAAATTAATACTAAACAATAAATACAAAATGTATGCTTATAATTTGTAAAGTGAATTCCGCACAAGAGTATCAACTGCTCCCGTCTGGATCCAATGAGACTCTGGCATCCCCAATCGGGGTACCTTGTGGTTAAAGCCATTTCAAGCAACGTTTCAATTTTGAATCGTGGTCCTATACTGATATTATCTTCCACACTGAAACATGCCGCAAATATACTATATAAGTATTATTTAAAAGTAATTAATTATTATTATTAAGTAATTAATTGTGAAATAACACAAATCCATCAAATGAAATCTATTTGCGGATACCGGGATTTGAACCCGCGGTCTTTGGATTGCGAGTCGAAGGCCTCCTCCCTCGATCACGGAGGAAGTCATATATCACGTTTTGATTAATAGTGAAATAATTAATGTTTGTAAATGGTCCTGAATGAAATATTTCCAGTATTAGATACACCGTGCAAATAATTTTAGATCCACATAAATATCATGTATTCTGGTGATCACTTTTTATTGAAGTTTTTTTTATAGAAAATACAATTGGTTTTACGTCAAATAACGTTTCAATTTCCAATTATATTTTTTATGATAATTTTGTAGTAAAGAAAAGAAACAAGAATGAAAATCTACCTACTTTAGATATGTAATACTAAATGCAAATAGTAAACATGCATAGATACTATCTAAAAAGAAAAAATGCTTAAAATCACGACACTAAATCATTCTTTTTCAATCAATCATCGAAATTCATTACAAATATTTTGACAATTAAATGCAGTATTGATATACATTCGATTCCTTTATCTTTCGTTAAACACATCTACCGGCCGATAGTTCTAACGCCGCAACGCCGCCGTTACGTAACGCCGTTATACCGCTGTCGGAAGCTCCTCCGCCGCGGCGTAACGGACCGTTAATACACCTGTATTGTGTATCAGTGTATCGTTAGGGGTCGCCAGTCGCCAGTACCGCGCCTCGCGCTTAGAGACTCCAGTCTCAAGGGTCCAGACGACAGGGGCTGTGAGGACCCTCTAAGCGAATGTCAAACTTTTATTAGCTTGTCGAATATTATTAATTTGCTAGCGTTAACGACTGTTGTAATTAACTTTTTTTAGCAATTCGATGGCTATGCCAATACGAGCTTTTTTCGAATGAATAGAATGATTTCGAATGACTATGACCACGAAAAATAATTTCTAATAAATGTTTATTACAAAATGAACATTTTTTTAAATGATGTTTCACATTTTTGTTGTAGTTTTTGACGAGCTGATGATTTTCCATTGTAGCCGAATATTCGTCTAATTAATTGTCCCCTTTTTTTAATCATTTTAAATGATTTTAAACTGTTCTTATTTTACGACTCGTACTAGCGCAAACCCGTGAAAAATCACGTGATGGAGTGATTTTCTCGACAAATCACATCCAATTTAAACATTGCAATTACAATAGTGTTTTTGTTAATAATATTATATTATTAACAAAAAATTATTTTATTGAAAGCAAATTTAATTTTATGGAATCAGATTTCACATTTCACACTAGAACAACTAACACATATCGTAGACAAAGAAAACTAGTTTATGTGATACCGAATTCTGTTCCAATATTTAACCTTTTTAAGTTTGTTGTGTTTTACTGGATATTAATATTTTAAACCACCCTTTAAGTAATCCTTGCCTTTACAACACCCTATAGGCCTTCTTTGATAATGTATTGATTCGCTAAATGATTTCTTCTATCTGTTACGGAGTTGAAGTGTCTTCAAAAACTTATCTCTGGTTTAACTAACGTCGCAAATATCTAGGAAGGGTTTGACTTGAAAGCGATGCCAAAACCACTTGGAAAATCCTGATTAGCATCGTACTTTGTTACACGGATTAATAATGTAAAGAGTTGTAGCGCATCTATGTTTATTTTTTGCTGATTTAATAAAGCTAAATGGAAGGTAGGTGATAATTTTATTTGTTTTTTAAAGGAGTGTAATTATAATATTTTTGTAAAGTTTTCCGAAATCATGCACTTTCCCGGTGGCCTGAAATGCAAACAAGACAAATTTCAGATTCAATTATTCATTGCAAAGGGTCTTTTCTAAATACAACCCCAAACTTACTCCGACTGTGGCAACTTGACGCAGATTAGCGACGTGACTCCCCGAAGGCTTCAGCCACTTCCGTTTCCCCTCTACCCCGCTGCCACTCCTCTACCCTCATCCCTCGCCCGACTTCCGGCTGCAAGTCTTGTCTCATGCACCGACAGGCCGTGACAGAGTTGCAGTCACTGGCTCTTGTGTAAGTGACCGGAAATGTCGTGAAAACTTTTCTCACAGGCTTTCATGATAAAGATAGCTAAGCAGTCGTCTTTGTACATTATCTGCTTTTATGGAAAATAATTTTACACACAAATTTTACAAAACTTTTATATAATTTTCAAATTTATTCAAATTTTTAAGCACAGACATAATGTCATCCCTTTAAAACATGTCCAGCCTGCCGGCAGTCTATCAATTTATTCTAACTTTATTAACGTAGCTCTGTTGTCATACATGCTTGATTTTATCATCATAATTATTATTTTTCTTCTTTGCTTAGTTACTAGACGACGAGCAATGTGAACTCGAGGAAACAACCAATGCTAGCTTGCTATCAGTTCGTAATAGCTCTCAAGAAAATAATGATTGCTTTTACCACTCGCGCAAAACCCGGAAAATTAATAAAATAAAAATTTTAATATATGTACCTACTCACTCGTATATTTAAACAAAATATATATTAAAAAATTGCCACCTTGGAGAATTTGAACTCCGACCATCTGCTTGAAAGAAAGCTGTGCTGACTATTTTTTACACCACTCACTGTTTTAAAAATGAAAATTGATACTTCAATATAATAATGAAAATTTAAAACATAATAATAATAAGAAATATGTATTTTTGAATGTTACGAATACACAATCAAAATATTTCTGTTACATTATAAACAACCGACATTATATTGTTTATAAGTATAACTTTTTGTTTTTTTTTAACTAGTAGTAGTTTCAATTGAATACCTATATGAATCTTTTTAGCTGATGGTGTGTGAATACGGTAAGTTAAAAGAAATATTATCTTCGTTACAGTTAGTTCGTACATTATTTTGTCGCTGTTTCGTACGCTTAAATTTATTGAAATCGTTAAATCCGTTTTAAGTGCCATGTTCCCCCGAGTAATACTTTCATTACACCAGCTTACCTGATAAGCAGTCGTAACCACAATGGTTAGGAGTGTTCAGTTAGTGACCTCAGACAATTTCGCAGCGGATTTGACCATCGGAGAGCCGGGAGCGCAGCAAGACGAGGGGTAGGGAACTGCCCACCGAGCTTACCCATTGTGAGATTCTCTAATTGAATTCCGGACTTCTCCGCAGGTGGCGTTGCGGTTGTCTCAGTGGCACCTTGACCACCCCTTCCCCATTCCTCCCTCCTCCATTACTTCATGCGCCCCGCACTCCATAACGTGGGATTTTCGATAATCCTACGACAGGGACGTGACCTAACAAACCGAATTATAGTACAAACCTTACCTTTACTAAAAAGGGTCCTTTTCACTGAGCATTAATAATTTGTTTTCTTAAAATATTAATACAACTTTTATTAAACTGCATCATTACCGTCTGTTTTTATGTCAAGATGAGGATTATACTTTTGTTCTACACAACTCCTCGAATTATCTGTCCTCCTGTTACCTTCGCCGGAATACATTTATAAACTCGCAGGAATGGAGCTGACTTTTGTTTATTTGGTTTCGCGATTACTTTCTGTTCCAATTTTATTTCTCGGATCATTAATTCCTAGGACTTAGGAAAATATGTCAATTTAAATATCGCACTGTGCCACAGAATGCACCATTTTAATTAATTATAATATTCTGACATTATGAGTACAGAAAAATTGTGAACTATTTATATCTTAGTAGTAAATTTTTACCCAATGTGATAATAACGGCATTGACTACTTAGCGGGTACTTAATGAATGAATATAAATTTGGTACTTTGGGTATTGCGGTTGCAAATAAATCATATAAAAACACTAATTACTTATATGATTATTTAACAGTTTTCAACAAACATAATGTAATTGTATTATAAAGATTATTTTACAAGAAGGTGGATTGCGAACACCGTAGCGATTCGCAAGCAGCTGAATTTACGGCAATCGGAACCAGAATGATTTTTTTTTAATAAGTTTTTATTCCAGAAAAAAATAAAATAACATTTTCACTTACTTAACTAGAATTTGAATTAAATTACATTACATTACAGTAGATTAAATAACATTATATTATCACACAATATTGGTATTATCATACAATATTATTCACTTTCATTATTGTTGTAACTTAATAATTGTAATTCCGTTCGAGCTCTCTCTATAAGGTATGATATTGTGAAATCACTGGCCATATACGCCCCCTCCTGGCCTAAGGACAAAAAAATATATTTCCACTAATAATGAAAAAGGCAAATAAATTCACAGAAATTATGGATATTTCCTTCTGCCTTTTCTTTAATGGGCTTTTATTAGAACCTAAAAATTCCTGAAAGCAGATAAAACCTTTCAGTATTACGCAACATATTTAATCAAACAAATCGTCAAATTTCAAATATAAACGTCAGAAAATGTAGCAATATGTTCCATTGAAATCACAAAGGGAACAAAGTCAATGATGTACACAGAGCCATAATAATATGAAAGGCCGGTATTAACTTTTAGCATGCCCGGTTTACGCTACTATTTTAAAACTAATTTCAAACTCAGGGTGGCAGTTAGCAAGGGCCTCTCACTAAATTGCTACCATTTACCCCCGTTGTTGGGAGAATTCGGAATTAACTTTGGGGTTAATTCGTATTATAATTAATTGCAAATGTTGCAAATCCGACGCTTAACTTAAAAATATTGTAACAATTAACTATGGTTATTAGTATATTGAAATACGCTTTTCTATATTTATACAAAATTTTAATGAGTCTAGTTTTTTAACTGTTAATTCATGGTGGAATTCCATTGTATTAGATATGAAATTAAACAATTTTTTCACTTTGTTCCACTTGTTTATTTACACCAGGACCGGTTTCGTCCTACTACGGACATTTTCAGACTGGTAGTTGAAATTCTTATGCTACGGAATTTATACAAACTTAGGCAGGGGCGCACAACATTGTCTCTATATGATGAATGTTTCTATTTTGTTAATTTAAGGTATTATCAGTTATTTTGTTAAGTTAAGATACATATAGATAATTATAAAGTTTATTATTAAAATTATGAATGATGATACATAGTAAAAGGTTATTTTTAATTGACATGAATCTATATGAATTTATATAATTGAAAAGGTTTGTAATCACTGATATTTTTAAAATATATTTTATATATATTTATGATACATAGTAAAAGGTTATTTTTAATTGACATGAATCTATATGAATTTATATAATTGAAAAGGTTTGTAATCACTGATATTTTTAAAATATATTTTATATATATATATATTTCAATTATATAAATTTATATAGATTCATGTCAATTAAAAATAACCTTTTACTATGTATCATCATTCATAATTTTAATAATAAACTTTATAATTATCTATATGTATCTTAACTTAACAAAATAACTGATATTACCTTAAATTAACAAAATAGAAACATTCATCATATAGAGACAATGTTATGCGCCCCTGCCTAAGTTTTTATAAATTCCGTAGCATAAGAATTTCAACTACCAGTCTGAAAATGTCCGTAGTAGGACGAAACCGGTCCTGGTGTAAATAAACAAGTGGAACAAAGTGAAAAAAATTGTTTAATTTCATATCTTATATAAAATTGATAGAATGCTTAGTTTAAACCACGTTTATTGTTAAAAAACCAAATTGTTTCGTAAGCAATGCTAACTTTATTTTAAGTAAACCCTGGTGAATAGAATAAACGTAATAAATAATAAAGGTAGCTGCCAATAATATGGAAAAAAACATTAGTCGAAGATAATATTGATAATTCTGAAATTTGAAATATGAAGTTGACAATTAGGACAGTCTCATATGAGATCGCAGCAGCCCAATTGGTAGAGGTGTATGTCCCGGTAAGACGTAAGGTTCTGGGTTCGAGTCCCAGTTGCGACCGTTATCTTTTATTATTTTTCTGTGTCTTGTTTATTTTCATATTTTAAAAAATTAGATTATTATTGTTATCTTCTTCTTCAATGATAGAATAAACGTGGTTAAAACTAAGTATTCTATTCATTTTTAATTAAAATGGTGTTTTAAAATAAGTTTGCTGTGTTTGAAGAAGTGAATATTTTGTAGTAATATTTATAAATAAACTAGTAACAATTTTTTATTTAAGTTTGTACTCTATTCTAAAATCATTTTTATTACTGATTATATGTAGGTAAGTATCTACCTAAAGTTGTTTATAATTTTACTTATTAACATTGGTTCAGAATTAATTTTGGATGACTTGCCCTTTTTGAAAGCATACATCAGCGTACAATTTATAGTGATCAATTACTTTTTGTATCTTTTTTTAATAAAGTCTTATACCTTTACAATCATTACTCGTTACATGGGCGACGTTGCGGTGTCGACGCCCATTAGCTGTTATGCCTTCGTAACGGACGCCGCGCCGCTCGTTAAGGCGCAGGTTTTACGGTAACATTTTGGAAATTTATTCAGTAATGAGTGGACATTTGAGGGGAGAGGTCGCGCGCTCGCATTGCAGTTCCGTCAAGCAATTAATGGGGAAATGGGTGTTACACAAGCAAAGTAGAAATTAAATAATTAATTATTTTATCGTATAAAAATGAATGTTTCTTTGTTTGTTCCTCGTGCGGAACCTAAAGCATTTATCCGATAGCGATTTGTCGTGTATGAAATTATTTCCTATCTAGCGTTATGAAATTATTTCCTATACCATTTATCCGATTGTGATGAAACTCTGGTGACTTGTTATGTGCACACCCGCAAATGTTTCTATAAATAATAGTGAGCTCTGGCGTCATGAAATTTGTAAAAAAAATACATAAAAAATTAATGTTTCTTTGTTTGTCCCTTATTCGGTACCTAAAGCATTCATCTGAGTGCGATGAAACTTTGGCGGATTTTTCGTGTACGTGTACATGCCCTTGAAAGTTTCTATATATATTATAGTGCAAGTGAGCTCTAGCGTTATGCATTTATTTCCTGTACTATTTATCCGATTGTGATGAAACTTTTGTAAGTTGTTAAATGCACACCTTCGTAATTCCTTATACGGTACCTAAAGCATTACTCCAATTGCAAAGAAACTTTGGTGATTTGTTGTGCACATACCTGTAATGGTTTCTATATGTAGTGCTGAGCTCTGGCGTTATAAAAAATTTCCTATACCATTCATTCGATTACGCTGAAACAATACGTGATTTGTTGTGCACACGCCCGTGGAGGATTCTATATACATATAGTGGTGAGCTCTGACGTCATAAGATTTGTAGAAATAATTACAATATTTCCTTCTCATCCCCATTCACCTTCAGCCACACAACATACCCCAATTGGGGATGCCATAGTCTCACTGACTCCAGACGGGAGCAGGTGGGACTTTTGTAAGGTATTCATATAAAAAAAGGAGTGGCGGACGTATGAATCCATCTCTCCCACAGCGGGGCAAGGCGATGAGTCGAGAGAGTCATATAGTCGAGAGAGTTATATATAAAAATAAAAAAAAGCTTCTACTATTATTGTTGAGAGGTTTAAAAATTCCGTACGACTAACACTGTTTAACACAAGTACTAAAGATAAAATTAATATCATTCTAAAATCCACAAGTCTTGGCAATTTTTGTAGGATATTATGCTGAATATTTGCATACCAAGTTTACATTTAGTTGATTTTATATCAATTTGTATTAAATTTTGTGATTTTTCGTTTATGTGCGTCATTCTACTTTTTGTTTATCTGATCTAATATTTTGAAATATATTCTTTCTTGAGTACGAAAAAATTGGTCGAAATAAACTTTCAAAAACAAAACCACCTTTTGTCATTTCTATTGCACGTACTTAAAAATATTTGTCCCAACTTTATTTTATGATCTCCCTTTATTCACACCCATTATTTTCGGGAATATTATGAATACAGTTATTACCATTTTATAAACCATACAATCTACGTCAAAACACCATTAGATTCAAAGTCTCATTGAGTAAAAAACGGAGACGTCAAAAAAGGTTCAGGGCGTAAAAGATGTTTCTATCTATCCATTCCATTGCTAATATGATTTTTTGTCTGTCTAGCTGTATCCATTATCTAGTAAACAAATTTAAATTTTATAGAGCAAGTGTATTTTTTATTTCGTACTTTATCAAAATGCTAAATGGTTTACCAATTTGGTGTCAATCTTACCCGAGTCTGCCCCATAGACGGCAAATATTGTGGTTCGCTAGCGGGCGGTACACGTACCAAAAATACCTAACTGCAGTGAAGCCGAGTTTTGATATCCCCCCCTTAAGCGTAGAGCCAATGACGAGTCGCATAACGATGTTCTAACTTTCTGTGGTTGCAAAGCCTAATCTTATTACGGAATGAACGATCAACATATCGAACCGATTTGCAACTGGTTTAACTTGCCTTATCACTTGTATGAAATAGTCCACGCCTTTTACTTCTATATTAAATCAATTTCCTGTTTTTTTTTTAAATATTGTATTTAATCTAAAAAGAAGCCATCTGTTGTATGATTTTAATGTGACATTATAGTTGCAGGTTGCTAATACTTCAACACAATGGTTTACCAATTTGCTGAGAAACAAGAAACACCAAAATAATGCATTCAAGTGTTTATTGAATATAAAAACGTACCTACGTGAACGTAGGCACGGAACAAATCGCACTCCATTAAACAATACATGACACATTATTTACATTTCAGAATTAGAAATGGTAGTTTCCTTAATTGGAATGCCAATGGCATATTTATGAATATTTTAAATGTTTTCTTTAAAATATATTTCATCTACGTATAAAATATTACGTTTAAAACACATACATTATCAAAGAAATTTAATATTGTTATAGATATGTTATGTTATTAATATTTTGGTTTTGATTACATTTTTTTTAAAGAAAGACAAACATTTCCGGGTTATGAATAACCCAACAACATTTGAAAATCTCTTACTACCACCACACTAAGCTGAAGATGTTGATTAATTTTTAAAGATTAATAATATCGGTACGATAATGATTTCTTCATTTTATCGGACATAATTTACATTTAGTTAATAACTTCGTATTATTTGAAGTTTTAATTACTCGCTAATTTAAAAATAATCTTTAATACGAAAAGGTTTTATGATTCTTATCTTATGTTCCTAGTACTTAAGTATATACTGTTTACATAGAAAACAAATATTTACGATTAAATAGTTATATTTAATTCATGGTGTGATTCGCGCTTATTGAACATCATCAAATATGTTTGATGAGTCATGATGCATCCAAATATCAGTCAGGGGTCGAAGTCTATTTATAAATAGGTAGCTACTGCAAACGTTTGCAACATGCATTTTAAGAAAGGGAATTAAAATAATTTCGTTTAAATAATAATAACAAAATGTTGTTAATTTCGCATAATTAATTAGCACTTGTTGTAACCTAAGCGCACAGCTTTACTGCACACTTATGCACATACCCCCCTCCTTAGTAGTAAAGTTTATTCGTTTTAATAAAAGCAATCACAACCACCTATCAAAGTTCCGCCAAATATTATCACAACACCTGGGATTCGGTGTCGCAACTTGCCGAGTCCGGGGGAGGTGAGAGTTGTTTACGAGGCCGGGGGTGATTCCAGCCCGGGCCAGATCGGCCAACCTTCTCCTTGGCAGGACCTTCCCCCGGTATAAGGAAGGTAAACTAGTTACCAGGCGTAGACCACAGCAACAGCAGTCGCCGCTATTGCGGTCCAAACTACCCCAACGTCTCCCCGGGCGCTCGCAGATTTGTATTGAGACGGTTTATTCGACCAAATGTTACGTGAAAATTGTCTCGACAACTAACAGTTAGGTTACTAATTTACTGCTAATAGGAATAACGTCACGTCTAGGTTTAGTGCTCTGAAGTCAATGCGATAACTTGTCTGGACTTTTCAATAAGAGACGAAATATTTGGACAGTATCAAAGAAAGCTATTTATAGTAGCAATAAACCCTTTTTAACGCAACAGTGGCTGACACTTTTTTAAATAGTTTAGGCATACCAGCGTCTCTTTGTGAATAAAAGCTTTATGAAACTCCCTTGTGCATTTTAAAATTTATTATTTAATAAATAATTACATACAGTTTTACAAGTTGAACTTGAATTTATTTAATCAGTGACTCCTGACATTAATTGTAGTAAAAAATGTAAATGTAATTTTGGTCTCCGGTAACTTCTTTTAGTTTTTTTTTTTTTTAAATTGTGTTTCTACAAAACCTAACATATACAAATTCTTCCACATGTCATCACTGATCACTCGACCGAGTAACCTCCCAACCCCTCGCCGACCCTATTCAATACTGACTGATTTTTTAATGCTTTAAGATGAAAAAAATAAATAAATCAAAAATGTCACCGGAAACCAAAATCTTATTTACTTACATTTTTTACTTCAAATAATGTCGGGAATCACTAGTTTAAGTAAATCAAATACGTACATTAACACCCTGTATTTTGGTATATATAAGTGAAAAAGAAATATGGAGTAAATTAACAGAACCAATAATGATATTCTATTACTAGTCTTTTTTTACTAAAATTGTAGGAAAATTTTTATATAACTGAAATAATAATAACACAAAATATGTTGTTTTTCACTTCAAGTGGGCTTAACCATAAACAACTTAAAAATAATAATTTAGTATTCAGTAGTCGTATTCTTAAGATAACTTCTACCGTGCTCCTTACGAGTACTTTAAATTACATTGAAGAGGTATGCTATTATAGCTTTCTTGTAACTTCGATTTATGTATTTGAACACAACTGGTACCTACTTATTAATGCGTAATACAATTTGTACAAGTCAATGTTCTCGACTGAGTTGTATTTTACAATGAACACTTCTTTACTTCCATTTCTTACGACTTCTTCGTATTTCTGGGCATCGGCGTTGAATGACTTGAAATAATTTCTAATTATATTTAAAAGTTTGAATAACGTTGCAGTTTCGAAAGCTGAGTCAATATTTGACTAGCTCCAGCCGCAAATGGAAGCAGGGGTGGCGAACTAAAGTACCCCGACTCTTCTGTGGATATTGGTCAAACAGAAGAAATATATTCATTAGTGAAGGTATCAATCATGTTGCACACCACTTTAACTTTTGAATGTCTACGATAATTTGGACTTATTGAAATATTTCTACGTTTCGCAGTCGTTTTCTGTAATCATATTATTTTCTTCGCTTTAATAAAGGAAACTTGGTCTTACCTGAGGAAACATTTTTTGTTAAGCATTAAAATAATCTTCATCATTTACGCTGCCTGAGTTTGTTAATATCGCGTTTAGGAAGTGTTAAAGTAGATAATCATTTGTGTGACATTTTTATATTTTGTCGTTTCCTTTAATATTTTGTTGGCATTAAGAAAAGCTCCATTAGCTTGGACCATAAAGACATTTTACGAGCCGTGTTTATAGGCCCAGTGAAAAGATTGGATTAAAGGACTAAAAAATGAGTCTTTCGCTCACAGTTTAACATTTAAAGTTTAAATATATATGTATCACTATAAAGACAGTGTCGTAATAGTTGAAGCGAAACTTCTGGTACATAGGTAGGTATGACTGGAAACTTAGAGCTTTTAATGCGCCATAATTAACTTGGGCATTAAACTTGGCAAAATGTGCTGCTCCTTTAAAATTTCGAGGGCTTAGTCAGTGAAAAATGTAAACACCGGCGGGGTGGGTTTTTATAACAGTTGTAAATTTTTATGGGCCGTTAAGTATGAAAGAGTGTCGGCATATCTGGCCAAAATAATTCTACCCCCCTCCCCCCACCCACTTCTCCCACCACCCACAGCTGTTCCCACGGCTCGCGCACCCTTAAGCCTGCCATTCACTCAAGGAATGTAAATTATCTTATAATAATACCGACAAATAAAGAATTCAGAAAGTAGTGATTTTAGGAATCGTACGAGTGTGGTATTTTCTATTTTAATTAATGAAGGCAATATTAGAGAAAATCAATCGAAAATCTGAAACAGAAAAATCGGAAAAAGTTCGTTGATTTCCAAACGTGACCCAATCTTTTTCTGATTTTTCTCTTTCAGATTTTCGATTGATTTTCTAAAATATTGTCTTCATTAATTAAAATATTATAATTTGAGGTTGAACCATTGACCAAGTATAACCAATGATTATACTTGGTCGAAGGGTAAAACCTATTAAGTTTAAAAAATATATGCATATATTCTATGTTAGATCGAACTTTTTGAGTCGAATTTCTTTGGAACTAACTAACTCACTATCACGCCGTTTACCGCAGGGGTAGGCAGAGAGGATGGACCACCAAACAACGCGTCTTGTCACATACTCTTGGCCATAATCGCATTCATACATTATCTCATACATACACTTCTATTATTCCGACTCTTAACACGACCCGACTCAAGTATCTGGTTCACTCGATCGTGCCATGTTTTTCTCGGGCACCCCGACTTCTTCTTCCATTCACATTTGCGTCATATATTCTCCTTACACTTCTTTCTTCGTTCATCCGCTTTACATGCCCAAATCATCTGAGGGTCTCTTTCTTAATCTTGCTCATCAAGATTACATCAGAATAATAATAATAAATAATACAAATTCACAAATTCTTTACAAATTCATTTACACATTTAACCTATATTAAAATTGGCTTAATAATAATTGGATAATTTGTAGAGCGTCGTTTTTGTGAGAAATCACCTCAAGGGCACCTTATAACTAATATTTATAACTAATGACTTAAAACTATACTATTTTTTAAGACCGAGTTGGTATTTACACAACATTGCTTTACCAGTACTTTTTTATCTGCCTAGCTTTCTTTGCGGATATCCACATTTCTCACACGAAAATATATGGTTTTACCACACATACACTTCAGGGATCTCATTTCTAAAGAATTCCGTCTACTTTCATCCTTCCTCCGCCAGTTCCATGCCTCACTTTCATACATCAGGATACCAGCACCATGGTCCTCCCCAATCCGCATGGTAGGGTACCAGCACTCCATTGTGGACTGCTAGCTTCGAGAATTTTTTATTGTATGTGTATGTGTTTTTGTTTGGGTTCGCATTATTTCATCTTGATGCTTTTGATAAAGTTTTCTCTGAAACAACACCTATTTTAAATGTGCAGTAATGTTTCGATGTAATTCACTTTAGCTCTGCGAAATTTATGGTTTTCCTCACTCAGAAAATGCGCATAATTCGATAAAGGCATAATGCATTTACACACATCTGGCAAAATTTACATCCGTATGCACTTTGCATTAAGTTATTCGTAGGTCAGGGGGGGTGGAAGCGCTGGCTATGGGGAGCGCCGTTTTGGCCTTGGGTTGGGAAAGAATCCCCCAGTACTTTTTCCGTCAGTTAAACCGAACCCCGGCACTTGCACGCTAAGCCGCCATATTTCCCATTAGACCAAGGGCCACTAGACACTCTGGCAATAGTAAAAACAAACAATCGCCTCCCCTATTTGTAAATAATCAACACATTAAACAGACTCGCATAAAATGCCACGTGATTAAAACATAAAAATCACATTATTTAGTGGGGTTGCTAGTTGCTAGGGAACCTAACTCTGCACTTTATTGGTTCTAATAATGAAAACGCTCACTCACGTATGAAATAAATATTTACCGATTAGGCAAGTTTTAGAGGAATGTTACAAAATGTACAATTCAATAAGAATTAAATAAAGGGTGCTAATCAGGCAAACCAAACAAAACCACACATCAAACATCCCTCAGTGCAACACTAGCACAAAACAAAATACATTTATTTACCAAGCTTCACACATATTTAACATTTCATACAGTTAGTTCAACTTGTTTTACGCATTTTCGTTGTTTGTTTTTGGGGTGTTATTCCGTGTTGTGCTACCTCCTTCTTTAGCCGACGTTTCGGACAGCGTTGCAGTGTCCATCATCAGGGCAGATCCGGCAGATCCGTCGATGGACGTCTAAAGAAGGAGGTAGCACAACACGGCATAACACCCCAAAAACAAACAACGAAAATGCTTTTGGCCGTGAAAATCTAAAAACGTATCTTGTTTAACACAGTACCTAACATTTTCAAACCTAAAAATTAATAAATAACATTTACACATACATGCTACTAATTACACAGGAGAGATCCACCTATATCCATCCATCCCTCTCACCATCCCATCTACGTAGGATAATGTAACACATTTTGATTATATTCACTAAATAATTAAGATACATCAGTGAAAATCAATTATTGATTATATAATTTACACGTTTTTTATCATACATTATAAAATATTATAACTGTTGGTTTTCCAAATAAAATTAAAAATATTGCCCAAAACACGAATAACAATATTGAAATAAACTTCTTTAGGCATGCGTACAGCACCTATCAGCTGTATCTGAAATATGATTTCACATCAATAATAATAATAACGTAATATTTGTACAGCGCAGTTTTGTGTCATTTCACTTCAAGTGCGCCTAAATGTACCTATCTACATTAGCCATTAGGTATTACATTTTTGACAGCTTTTATAGAGTTCTTGATTTTGTATTTTTATAGAGTTCTTGATTTTGTATTTTTCAACATTTGTCGTGAAAAGTTAGACGAAAATATTAATTTTTTTGGGTACTTTGAAATTACTACAAAAATTGATAACAATGAAATATTTCGTCAAAGTTAGTTGTATCGATGTGAAAATCAATCGAAATTTATAATCGTGGGAATATCATACGAGTTGACGCACAAATTCATCCCGCAGTCGTCAATTAGGCACAAAACGCAACTCCTAGATAATAATTATGATGGATCTTAATTGAGTCAGGCGTCGGGTAGGAGAGATGTTTCCTGGAAGATGCGGAGAGGCTGGGGTAGGTGGGAGTGAAGTGGGATAGATGTGGGAGTGGGATGAGAGGGATGGCAGCCAGTGGGGTTGGGAGGTTAAATACTCTAATGTGAATTGTTCCCATCATCCAGTGTTATTTGTGATAAAGCCATTACTGTACTGTATAGTGAAACGTTGTGTTGCTCAACATGTTAACTTGATGTTATAACTGAGTAATTAAGTACTATTTACTAAGTACACTGTTGTTCTGGAATTAATGAAAACTAGTAATTGCGGGCCATATAACAAACAATCACCCACCCTTTACTATATTGTCAATAAATATAATTTTATCAATAATATGCATAATTATTTTATTAATGAAGCATCTCAGAATCCATTTAGAATCGGTGCACTTCTTTTACTGGATTAGGCTGCATAAAAAACATATTATTTTTCCAGGCTTCTGAGTTAAATCCCTCCTGTAATACGTGTTCACACCTTCCTCTTCTCAAAAATAGCATACCCACAGGCACTCCAGTTGTTGTGTGGAATTAATGTAAAAACAAAATAGTCAGAAACGTCAGAAAAGTTAGAAAAAAAAACAAAAGCCAAACATTTTTTTTCTCTCCGACGTCGTATCATCATTCCTCATTCAAATGTTTAAAAATATATGATGTATCGGCTTAAAAAGAATGAAAGTTCAGAACTAATTTAAATATGTGAAAGAAACCAAAGTCCATGAATGCAGTTTCCAACACAGTTGGATAAACTTCCGCGTTGACTGAAACGTGTGAGGCTCTTTTGCCCTATTAATGTCAACAAGTACCTTGTCCATCCCCGTCCCCCGCCCACCCCCGCTACCAACCCTCTCGCACTAACGCTGATGGGAATCTCGTGTCATAAGACCGTAGACCAATGATCCCCCCGCCAGACTATGTGCAGCCTCCTAGAACTGTATGCGCTCCTTGTCCCAGTTATTCTCGAAACAGCGGAAATGTACGAATGAAAAATACAGCCTTCCAAGGCTAAAAAGTTCGCTGGAAATATTGAGAGGAAATGCAGGAGTACGCGATTGTTACGTCATGTTTTGTTCGAATGTTTTATTTCAACCTGCATAAAAATATTCAAACGAAAACATATTTTTAAATCGTATATTTTTCTCCATTAAGTAATGTACCTACTATTGTATTCTAAATGCGAAACGTTTCCATTTAAAGCAGATTCCTAATCTTAGTACATTTTCATTGCAATGAATTTTAGGTTATTTTACATCGAGATTAAATAATTTAATTAAATGAAAATATGATGAAAGAAGAAGAAGATAACAATAAAAATCTAAATTAAACTATGAAAATGAACAAGACACAGAAAAAAATAAAACATAATGGTCGCAACTGGGACGTGGGATTGGGTTGTTCATTTTGTTCATTTTTTATATTTTAATTTAATAATTATTGTTATCTTCTTCTTCAATGATATATTACATTAATGCGAATAACCTTCAAAAGTTAAGAAGAGCGTTTTTCTTATAAAAAAAATAAATGAAGGCAAATCACCTTATATATACGCCATTTGTTTAATCCAAATTATCAACATATTTCGAAACCAATTGTTCCTTCGGCAGGATTAAATTATAATTAACAAGAATGACAAAAGACAAACACGTATACAAAACATTTATAAGTAGGCACTTATTTGTCTTTTATCATTTTTGATAATTTTTATTTTATCAGCATTGGTTTCGGAACATGTTAATAATCTTGATTAAATAAGTTGTGCGCACAATTGTTTTCATGAAATTAAAATGACGCCAAAGAAATAATTAAATAACAACTAAACCACAAAACTGTATAATGGAACGTGTTACTTGGTTATATACAAGGTCCCTAAATACTATCTTGTTATGCCAACTCTTGAAATGATTCGGCTAATGTTAATTCACTTGTTCATGCCATTGCTTTCTGGGGCGTTCCCAATTTCTATATATCTTTAACTAAAATAAAATACTATAAGAATCCCAGTAAAATAAGTACGAATGGAATATTGTTAAATTTTTCATAAATATTAACTGTTTATTCTTCTCAAATTGATGCTTTTAAGTTGACACAAGGTTCGTATTTCATTTGTAAATAAAACCCTATTGAGACGAGCACAATTCCCGGAGTAGCGCACAGGCAGTCTGAGAAATCCAGACAAAACGAAAAAGAATTTATCATCCGGACATTTTCTTCAATAACTTATTCCGCGAAGTAGTTTGTAGACATTGAAACCTTTAAATGTCCATTCGTTTATTATTTCCGCCGGTAAATCCTCGCCGAGTGCATGACAACATTACTGTAATACGGCTAAGGCAAAGGATGTAAATGAAGAGCGGTAGCGAAGCAGCACATAATGTAAGGGTAGCAAAAGGTAGCGGAGGTAGCGAGACCTCGCTTCATCAGTGCAAGAAAGAAGCCTCGCGGGAAATTTAAACGTCCGTTGCACCTTGCGGGAATGTAGGATCATTTTTCTGGAAACTGCAACTCCATTTATCAATCATTCACCCTGGGCTAACAATTGTGTAAATAATCTGTTTTACTTTTGTCTAATCGTTTTTTAAGAGAAATGGTTACTTATTTTTCAACATTGTGGACATTTTTGTTGCATGTCCAAAATAAACGGTTAATATACAGATACGAAGGAATAAATAATTTTTTTTTAAATATCGAATCAGTTTAATAACATAGATCAACATTTACATCAGTCGCCAGAGAAGCAAAAATAATGTATTTTATTATTTAAAATGATAGTCGTATACGGATAATTTAACTTCTTGTATTCACGTCATATGAATAATAATAATACTCGATGAAAGTGTTTTTTTAGACAAGTTTCATTAATATTTATTTTTTATTAAACCCGAATTAGGAACTAAGAACCTATTTTAAGTGCTTGTGTTTTAGTTTCACTAAAATAAAAGAAGAAGAAAAACTAGCCTAAAAATTATTATTACCAATAGTAATGACCGCAAAATTAACACAATTTTTTCAATTTTAATTTTAACGAAATAGCTTTGCAAATGAATTATTTTGCTTCTCGGGCGATTGAAATAGATGCTTCTTATTATAATTAAACTGATGCAAATTGTTTCTTCAATCTTTGCAAAATTACTAACATAATATCATTTAATGATGTAAAGTGTTTTAAAAACAATTTGTGCATATTATGGATGTCCCGTGTACCTGTATATATTACCAAATAGAGTTTTGGGGTTGAAAAATCTTAGAAAACCAAATGATATGTAGGTATTTTGGATGAATATTATTTATTGCTATTGTATGTAGATATACTCGTATCTATTAGTTCAAGCCACAGCCAAAAAAAGAAAGAGTAAACAGGGAAGAAAGGGAAAGATATCGTTAATAAGCTTTACTTCTAATATAAATGTATGTATTTTTTTTTTCTCACATTAAAATTTTTTTATCATCTGGAAGGCAATGGTTTGCTTACCGTAGAGTATAAATGGTGTTTAAATGTATATTATTGTGTTGTGTAAAAGGTCTGTGTACTTGGTACTTTTTGTGGCCTTTTAAATGAATTCTGTGTTTGTAAGTATAAGTTAATTTTTTTTATTTTGTAGAATTTCACAAAATCACACTTGTATTTTCATTCTTATTGTGTTTGTATTCTTATTGCATATAGTGGTAGAATCTGCAGACAAGCAACCATGTGGTGGCTTCGCGGAACTACCTATTTGTTGTCTAAACCGTGTACTTTGTTAAGTGTATTCTTTTTGTTAGAAATAAATAAAAAAGGCATCTTTTTACTCGATTATAATCATTTAGAAGGGGTTGTTGCCACCCTAGCATTTCGGATAGGATATTGGCCACAACAGTCCATGATGATGTTCTATGTCATCACGACCATTTAAGCACACGCCTGAACACAAATAAGCATCATTATAATGTTTATTTAATGTGAGTGTAGTGATATCAGTGAGGGTCAGCGAGTAATGACGCCGAGCTTGTCTCTTGGGAGTAAACTCAGCTGGGCAATGTATGTCTTATATTATGAACTTTATCATCCGGCCAAACTATTTACGCACCAAATACGTACACGACCATACAAATAATGGAGTAAACCAAAGTTGTACAACATGGCTTGGTTATCGATGAATAAAACGAAAGCCAAAATTTAAGCGGTCTTAGGTATCTATGCTTTATCTTTTTATGTGCAAATAGATACCATAAACCATAATTCTAAAAATATAAATAATAATGTAATTAAATAATCTCTTATGGCTAACGTATTGCATCCACCGGTTCGTCGATCACTAATTATAACAGTGTTAAGAACATGTATGTCATTGACCAATAAAATAACGACATTCAAATTGGCTAACTCTTATATTTCATTGGTGGCAATGCCCACAGTACGCACCAGCGAGCCAAAACGGGGTAGGAGGAAAACATTGCGAAAAATTGCTGACACGAAGGTTATGGGCATAAAACGGGATTGCACGGAATTAGCCGAAAACGGAATGCCGTAAAATATTATGTGTGTATGTGCGTACTATGTGTGTTCCGCTTTGTCGTAAATCAAACGCACTTATTTTGATTTGCTTGGGTCTGTTTTGCCGCTTGGATTTTTGTGAGTAGGGCATTATGGTTTTATGTTGCTCCAGCATGGGTTCGGTATACTTCTGAGCCATATATTTACTATATTGCGTATTATGTGACAGATTTTATAAGACATTTTTCAGTAAATTGGGTTTTTTCACTGTAGATAAATATTTTGCTGTAACATTATGTTCGACCGCACTGAAAAGCATTTTATAGGACCTTACACGCTTTATTTCGGCGGAACAAAACTAGAACCTACTTAAATACATACAAAAGAAAAGAGAATCAATGTAGGCAATATATATATGCTTTTTAACTGACATAACGTGGTGGAATCCACAGC
This sequence comes from Limnephilus auricula, assembly GCA_951813805.1. NCBI lineage: Eukaryota > Metazoa > Arthropoda > Insecta > Trichoptera > Limnephilidae > Limnephilus > Limnephilus auricula. The sequence continues at coordinate 39,287,666 of OX638393.1, forward strand.
AGTTAATAAAGTTTATGCTCACAAATTTATACGTATTTACGACCGGAAACATTCACCTTGCTAAAGGTATCACACACATTACCAGTCTGAACAGTAGATTCCCGCTGAGAGTCAAAACCAGTCCAATCTAAATCAAATCAGTAATAATGTGTGCTCTCATCGATGAGAGATTCTCTCGTGTTCTGGTAAAGAGATCGGATGGCATATACTAGAGTTCAGCTTCAGTACTTTGAAGAGAAGTACTTCTTTTGATAAGATTGTTAGATTTTTCAATCTTGTGCGTTATGGTGGCATTAATAAAAAAAAAGTTATAACCCAACTCATGCCGTGGTACAAACAACACATTGAATTAATTAAAAGCAAAAAAAGTTAATAAATTAGTTAGTTTTAAGCACGTTTATTGTTTAAAAAACCAACAAGTTTCTACCAACCAACTAATTACGGCAATATACATAGTCTTAAAGGTGTCGATGGATTGGTGTAAGTGGGAAGTGTAAAGGGAGGTAATAGGGCATAATTTACAAAGGAAACAAGTTTAATAACGGGTCATTAAGTAATCTATTCATTTTGAATTAAAATGGTGCCACAAAATAAATCTGCTGTGTTTGAAGAAAAGCAATTAGATTCTGTTTTGATTCTCAGAAAGTTTTATCTTGATAATCAATGTTGTCTTAATAAGACATTGTTGGGTAGATGCATTTTAAATTCCTCTTTTTCACGATTAGTATTTTTTTTGTTACTACTATTCATAAGCCACCTATTACTAGTTGGGGTATATTTCGGCCGCAATAAGCCTAGGCCCTGGTAATAAACGCAGCCTGCGAAATTACTTCTGCGTCATATAAAAGGAAACGAGTTAAGTTCGGACCCCGACTCATTAGGGTGGATTGAAAGTTAATCCAGAGCCTATATGACTAGAGGGGGTTAGGGGAATTCATCACGTATCCATTGTTTGATGACTTTCTTATGGTAATACGTGTCTTGGCCGAGGGGCGATGGACCCCACGGCCAGCTAGTGTATTTTGTTCTTACAAAATATATTGATAGGTTTGGTAGTATTAAGTTGAAGTATGATCAATCTATTTTCGTATCGATAGTTTCTCAGAAGAGTAATCACAGCAATCAAATTTCACAGATACAAAATTAGTTACGTAGCTAGTACTATATTAGCTTCCAAAGTTTTTTGTTCTCGTTCCTAAAAAAACTTTGTCCGAAAATGTTTGTGATAATTTTCATCATTATCATTTTATTATTCGTAATTTCAAGATTTTTTGTACGCTCAGTCTTCTCTTAATTAATTGTTAGCTGGATTAATCTAAATATTATATGACTGCATTGTTTTTAGGATATTGATCTTTTTTCATTCCAAATTTGTACAAAATACGTTCAGTTAAAGCAGACCTCTGCTCTTATATCACCTCTCATCCTTGGCTTTAGTTAACTCCCTCCTTATCTTATAAACCTAATAGGGATCTTTTAACTTCGCTAGAGACTGCGGAGAACAAGATGAAGGACCTTATTCCCAACGTTATATCGTTGAAACAAGACTTGACGTGAGGCATTGAAATCCAGCAGAACATCCGGGAGGCTGAAAAATTCCGCGACAGGGTTTTTCGCTGTAGTCTGTTCAGAATAAGGGTGCAGAACCCTGTGAATCATATGGGGTTGACATCGTGGGGTAAGTTTGGAAGAATTACCCCCCAGGGACTCTCAAGCTTTGGATACTCTCTGGGAGGGTTTGTTTCTACGAGAGGGTATGTTTCTCCAGGACGGTTTCTCAGTCAGGACACGTCTGACCTTGACAGTTTGTAGGGACAGGATTCTTGCTCAGTGCACTCCCACAAAATTATTACATTTAAAAGAAGGTGGGTTCAGACTGGATACAAGGGGGTCCGGCTGGACCCAAAAGAAACTGATTTAAATCCCTTTCACCTGCACGTATTGAAACGGAATTTAAAATTCTTCTTGGTTGTAAACATATTTACATTTTAAACCCATTTTGTAAGGAAAAAAACAAAACTTGTATTATTATTATTTTTACTTGTACTTCGCATTTGATAGATCCTGCTAAACTATCTGCTATAATGATAGATTAATCATTAGCTTTGATTGTATTTTTTATACGTTAGTTTTTTTTATACTTAACCTATCTGTAATAATTATAAAAATAATAAAATATTTTTTAAAATGCCGTTTTTTTTTAAATCACACAATTTAATATGTTTTTGGCTCTATTATCTAATTCTATTACTTACAAACGGATACAGAAAACATATCTGGCAGATAACTTCTATTAAAAACACCTTTATTAAAATGCTTATGCCTGGAGGAGATACGAAGTTGCTCGTGGAGGACACTATATTTAAAACACCGGACATTGCATGATTTTATATTTGTTGCCCCCCCTATAACTGTTGATATTACATTTATGGGAAGATTAGTGGCAAAAATAGATATTTATATTGAACGACTGGAGAATTTAAAACGGGAGAAGTTTTATAAATTGACCTTAAAAAGTTTACAAGTTCTTATCTGCTTACTTTTTTTTACCCAATTGGTTATTTACAATTTTGCGGGCTGTGAAGATGAAGACGGTGAAGTATTATTAATATATATTATATTTAACGGAATCCTATCTTATAATATATTATACCATTTGAAAATACCGTTAATCATTTAATATTCGTATTACCGTCCTAATAGAATAGTGGCGTAGTGTGAGATAATAACGAATATGGCTTATGAAGTTTTCAAGTTGATCATGAGAAATGCCACCCATCTTTTATCTCGTCTATGATACACCTAAAGCTCCCCTTAGCACATCTTAATTCCAAGTATGGGGGAAATCATTTCACCAAAATCTCTTAATTAGATTTTTACGAGGGGAGAAATTCTGAAAAATTTTCTACCCTTGTTTTTCAAACGACTTGTTTGTATGTTTCTTATTATTTACTAACCTATTTAAAACGGAATAAAAATCGCATTTTTTTAGTTCTTCGTTAAAAGTTTTCTACTTTTAAGTTAGGTCATGATGGAATTTGACAGAAAAAAAATAATAGTTAAAACATTGTCGATATATTTTTCTTTATGTCCACCTCACAAGAGCGCCCCAGTATGTACAGTGTAAAGGGAAGGGAACTGTGTCGCCACCAGAGGCCCTAGCACACTCGATCGATGACGATCGATATGATAACTACTTACTCATCGTTCCCTAGCATGACTGCAGATCGCAAACGAATAACTGACAGTTCACAATGACTAAGTGTCCTGAACATATTCGATATCAATTGTTGTTTATACGTTAGCGATGTGCAGTTGTTCTAGGGAACGATGAGAAGTTACCGATAGTTATCCTATCGATCGTTATCGATCGAGTGTGCTGGGGCCTCGGGTTCGGCAGCGTCATGAGGAGGGTTAAGGGAGGCGACTTTAAGAAGGGATTTATTAATGTGGGTTTTGAATAGGCCCAGATTATATGAAGAAAAATAGATGACGAAAGCTCGATCCACATTTATTTATTTATTTTATTTATTTTATAGAAACAAACAGTAGGTACATTGATTACAGTGTGATGACAGAGTTTACAGATATTAAGTAATATTTCATGGTGGGTACCTTTGATATGTTTCTTTGTAATGTCTTGAGTGGAATGTATAATTAGTAACTACCGGGTGATGTGCGTAGTGTGTGAGTGTGTGTGTATGTGTGAGAAGTGGTGATCTGTGAAGGGATATGTATGCGCATTAAACAGTTATATCATTGACATGATGCTCCTTTTAAATTTGGGCAGCGAATCTGAGAAAATGTCAATATTAGAGTTTAGGCAAACATTATTGAATGTATGAAGAGCACGGTTAATCGGCGAATTAGTTGCTGCATTTGTTTTGTAATTTAGAGTGTGGAATAGTGCTGTATGGCGTGTACGTCTTACAGGTATATTCAAATTAATTAAGGATAGAAGTTCAGTACAGTCGATTTTGTTATTTAAAATTCTGTGTATAAATGTTAAATCAGCTAGTGCCCGCCTTTGTTGCAAAGTTTGAAATGTAAATTCAAAGTTATTGTTGAATTTGAAAGTAAGATATTTTATAAATTTGTTTTGAATATGTTCTATGCTATCTATGTATATTTTATACTGTGGGTTCCATATTGGCGATGCGTATTCCAGTGTACTTCTGACTAATGCAAAATATAGCATTATTATTGTCTGCGGGTTACTGAAAACTTTACTTATACGAAGAACAAAGCCAAGCATTTTATATGATCTATGAACGATTGAGTCTATATGCTTATTAAATATAAGTTTGCTATCAAGATAAACGCCAAGATCTTTACAATCCGTTTTAGAGATTACAGGTTCGTTGTGAAGTGAATAAGAGTACCTAATTATATGTTTGTTTCTGGTGAAAGTCATAGTGTGACATTTAGAAACATTGATGTCTAAACAGTTAACTTTACAATATTTGCAAAGCCTTTCTAGGTCACTTTGTAAAGCTTCACAGTCAGAGAGAGAATGCACAACTTTGAATATTTTCATGTCGTCAGCGTACAGCTTATATTCGGAATTTTGAAAGCATGAACCAATGTCGTTTATATAAATGTTGAACAAGAGCGGACCTAGGTGGGAACCTTGCGGGACACCAGATATTACCTCTAAAGACTTTGAGAAGACGCCGTTGATTAAGATTACCTGATTGCGATTACTAATGTAGGACTTAATCCATCTAAACAGGTCGCCATGTATACCAAGTAGAATGAGTTTTTTCAAAAGAATTAAGTGTATCACGCGGTCAAAGGCCTTAGAGAAGTCTGTATACATAACATCAACCTGCTCCTTATCGTCCATCTTGCTATGCAAGAAGTTCACAAAAAGGGTGAGGTTGGATGTTGAAGACCTACCTTTCATAAATCCGTGCTGATTCGGTGTAATCGATGTGGAAATAACCGAGTATAATTGATCAAAGACGATTTTTTCAAGAACTTTGCTTAGAATAGGAAGTTGGGAAATTGGACGGTAGTTTTTAACATCATGTTTATCACCAGTCTTGAAGATTGGTGTAATGACGGCTGATTTCCATTTGAGAGGAAACGATCCTTCTGTTAGTGATTTTTTATAGATTGCACAAACTGGAACACAGATATATTTACTGCAGTTGCGTATAAAAATTCCGGGTAGTCTGTCGATTCCTGGCCCTTTTTTAATGTCTATGCTTGAGAGGTATTTTAAGGTGATTTCTTCGTTTATTCTGAAGAAATTAACGTGTTGTTAAAAGGATCCTCCTTATTATTGGCATGAGCTGACATACACAAAAACGAGTCGTAAAAACTATCTTTGTTCACACCACTATATATTAAAAATAATAATCTTTGATTATTATTTTATTCTTTGAGCAAACGTTGTATCCTCACGAAGAAACCACTGGTTTTGAAACATGTTGATATTTTTTATTAAATAATTGTGTTAACAAAGTTAGTTATTTTATTTAATTTAAATAATAATTAGGTTTACATTTATGTGAGTCGATAGGTGCCAGCTGTGTGGTTCATATTGGATCTCTAAGGATAGATATATACTTATACATAAGCGAGAATTATGGGAAACGGACGAAGGAACCGCAAATAGCGCTGAAGCTAATGTTCGCAAATGTATTTGCGGCATAAAAGTATTAGAACTTTCTAACATTTAGACTAGCAGCAATCGCTACATAGCGTTTTTAATGTTTAAAAGTACATAAATGGCAGTTTTAGCCCCAATAAACAGATTTTATAACGGATAGTTATAAGCAACTATAAAATCTAATAACTATATATAATATTATAGTTGTTAGCAAATTCAACGGCTTAAATCATTGTGGTTAAATAGTAATTTATACTAAAGTTTCCTCCTACCTTAATTATGAATTAATGATCCAAGTAAGACCACTTCAACAGAAAACACTTAACACAACACTATGTGAATAAATAATGCCTGCTTTAAAGTTTGTTTATTACACTCATAATTCATGGTTGGAGGTGTTATTATTTTACAAAACAAAGTTCACATTGTCTTATAATTTAATTAAAGCTATAAAACACCCCCTCTTTTGTATTGTTTGTTGAATTGTGTGGCCGTCGATTTCGTTCGCAATTATTGTCAGAAAATAGAGCATCCCTTATCTGGGAGAGAATTGCTTTATACCAAACCAACCCTTTGGAGCTGCTCTGGATCAGGCTACATACCCTTCGTCCTGCCTACCCTACTTTTGCAATAGAGCCTAGCACAGGTCTACACTCCCTGCCGTATGCTTTAAGTATACCTACAAATATCAACATATTACATTTGGCTAACATTTCCAGATCTAACGCCATTAACGAAACAGTTTAATCAGTTCTACGTGCTTATTTAATTACACACATAACTTTTAAACTTGTCAAAGTAAGGTAACCATCTATCTGACTTTCAACCAATATATGTATAAACTGAGGTGTGTAAAAGCAAAGGCAGCAATCTCCATTTCGGCCAGATTGCTATGTTTGTTTTTGAAATGGAAAGGAGATTGCTATCTTTGCTTTTACGTACAATATTACATACACATATTGAATGTAATATACGTATATACAATATTTGTATATAATATTGAACGTAGAAGCCAAGATAGCAATCGCCTTGTCATTTCAAAAGCAAACATGGCAATCTGGCTGAAATGGAGATTGCTGCCTTTGCTTTTACACACCTCAACTGTGAAATGCTTTGTTTTTAAAGTTTTAAACCTAACAAAAAAAATTGAAATTTTTATCTCTTAAATGACGGTCCAGGGACTAACTGTTCTGACTGTTGACTAACAATCCGAAGGTTTGGTTCTGGTTTAAGACCACCACTCCGAATTGAAACGTTGCTTGAAATGGCTTTAGCCATGTTTAATGACCAGATCTGAATAGGTAGGTACTATTATCTTCAGCTTCACAACATACCGTGCCATAGTTTCACTGGCTTCAGACGGGAGCAGTTGGGACTCTTGTGCGGTATTCACATGAAAAAAATATTTATTATAACTTCCAGTTGGTCAAATAAAAATGTAGAAATATAAATAAAACGATTTAAGAAATGTATCGTTTAAACTACCATATTATTATACAGTATTACACTTACTTACATCTAACCTTTAACTTGTATGTTAATGTGACTTTTTTGTACATTATTCAAAACATTTACCGTAGCGACATCCAAAATTGCACAAATTATTTTGTAAAGTTAAGTAAGTTCCTATGTAAACTTATTTATTAAAATATTATCGCTTTTATTTTCGGGTACTTGAATATGGGTTACGAAAATAAAGCAAAACCTTAAACAATGTTCCGTGTAGCAGAGTTCCGAACCCGACAATGTTTGACAACCACAGAAATAGACGTAGGCACCTATGTATGGCATCTCCACGGTTACACGGAAAAGCTTTAAAATGGCAACAAGAGAGAAAAAACTTCTTCCAAAGCAGTTTGTCTTCATTGAATGGGAGGGCTACCAAAGGGTATGCTCGCTGGTGTCGAAATGGCCAATAAAGTGTTTTATGCAACGAATGTGTAAAACTGTAAAAAAGCGTTTTATGTTATCTTCAAATAATGTAGTTTTTTGTAAAAATATATATCCAAAATCTGCATTTAAAATAAACCGATAAACAAGGCTGCCGAAAATTTTGTTTGAATGATAAAACGATTTATTTGAATAAACGGGAATACAATGCTAAATCATTTTTAAATTTTCGAAATTAACTTAATTACACCATTCATATCATCTCGGTATTAAACTTTTACCGTAAGTTTTGTTCAATAAATATATGTACATTTGTACTTTACATAATTGAACAAAAAAGTACCAAAAAATATTTACATGGTGCATGTATTATTATTATTTATTTATCTTGTTTACTTCGTCGAACTCTAATTTATTTATACTTTTATAAACATAATTAACATATTTTGGTCATTCTTAAAAAATATACTAAACTCTAATGCTCAATTGTTTCGCAGTAATTCAAATGTGACATTGTCAAAAAAAAACCTTTTAGCGCCATTTTTTGATAGTTGAAGTTTTATCCCCGTTAACGACCGATTCTTAGTTTATTTATTTATTTTTATTCTTGAACGAACATACATCTTACAAATGATTACAGAGGTTTTCGTAGTAGTTCAAAAAAAAGTTAATATTGAGTAACTGGTTTTAAAAAGGTGAGTAGTAGCATTTTGTGAACACCTCACTAAGAAAACCTGTGCTGAGGTGATCGCATATTTTGGAGTAAGTGTTTTTCTGTCGACATAAGTAAACACACCGTATCGTCTTGATATTTTCAAGAAGGGCATTGTGGTTCGCCTTATAGCGGCAGTATCGTATACATAAATTTAAGATTATTAGTTGTTAAAGTTAGAAAAATAATTGTTATAAGTCCGTTGACTAAAATACCGTCAACCGTTAAATTGTTATTGGCAGAAGAGGATAACTATCTTCACTTTTATTTTAAACTTTTTAACTTAATGAGTAAAACCTTAAATTATAATATTTTAATTAATGAAGATAATATATAAAAAATATTCATCCTAGACTTGCAAAAAAGTCAATAGATGTCGCATCTTAAATAAAACGTGATAATTTATCGTGGCACTATCTAGAGGGCATTTAGTTCCGAATGACTTTTATGACCGACTAATTCCATTTATGACCGAATCAAAAAGCGATACATTAGCCCGGTGTTGAGAGCATCTGTCCGGAAAGCCGAAGGTCCCGTGTTCGAGTCCCAGATGTATCCGTATCTTTTTATAATTTTTCTGTTTCAGATTTTCGGTTGAGTTTCAATTCAATATTATCTTCATTAATTAAAATATTAGGATAAATATCATTTATATTAACTATCGTTAAGCTTATCAGCTTACTTACTTACTTTTCACTTTACTTACAATTTGATAGATAGATCTGAAACGCAACTAGAATCGGCGTTTTACTTGGAACCTTTCAAATATTTAAAAAACAAAATGGCGCTGAATGGCTATTTGATAGCTGTCATATGTGAATTTCTGCCTAACAACTGTACCCAAGGGTTCTCGGGATAATTCTACAACAGAACTGATACAGGAAGTCGTGTTGAGATGGGTTGTAGATTACAGTTGACATTACTACCATGGCTCTAAATAAAACAACAGCATACGATTTACTGTACTATCTCTTAAATAAAGAGGTATTGGTTTACCAAATACATATCAATGTTTTATGTTATTTATGACTCATATTAATGTCTTACATCCGAGTGGAATCCTAAATTACGATACATAGATATCCGCTGAATTATTAACTCTACGTCATCATCAACATGGATGCTACAAACCTTTGAAATCACCCCTTATTCCCGATGTCCAGGTATTCAGTGTTATAGCGTTTACAACATCCAGCCTCTTATGGCTAGGTCTCTAAACACAAATTAATTATGTAATTATAAAGACACCTCTTTGTTAGTCGCGTCTCTTCTATATTTTCCACAAGCCCTGTCCAATGGAATTTTTCTACCATATATAAAAATCAATTTATTAACAGCTATTTACACATATCGTCATTATTGAACCTTATCGATTTTGAACATTGTAAAAAAGTGAATGTATTTTCATCAGGTTTTGATTTAAAAATATTGCTCGATGGCGCTCACTCTTTTAGATGCTACACGACGTGATTATTTTTTACTCTTTTTTATTGTTATCATATTTACGGCATTTACACTGTAGATCCTCAATTAAATGTGTGTTGTGAGACTGAAGGCAGTAGGAAGGAGAAGGAGATGAGAAAGAGGAAGTTGGGGAAGTAACTGCTTATTTTGATCGGCCATTTCAAGCAACATTTCTATTCTGAATGGTGGTCCAAAGGCGATACTGAAAGAATCTACCACTCTAGAACGTGCCGCATATATACTTAATGTTATTTTAAATAAGGAATTTGTTAATTTTAACAAATCAATCAATAAAATTTTATATTTATTGACTAAACACATATTGTACACCACTTTTATTGAATTCATACATTACAGCCAACAACATCTCACTTATCTCAAGCTTATATAATATGAACTTATATTTAATATATTAGCCCTGACAAAGTTTGAGATATGCGAAACAAACTGTGTTTTTCATTTCATTTAAAATTTCACACCCCCCGAGTATTAGGCTCCTTCGAAAAAAAAGATATTTACTTAGATTCGAAGCCTAGGATCGAAACCAAATAACCACTGAGGTCATCAAAATGATGATATTATCATTTCGATACCTTAAAAATTATATCTACCCCTATCCAGCCAATTTCCATTTAATCGAGTCTATTTTGTGTAAATTAACAGAAAGTCTAAGTCGGCGGTACCAACAACGGGGAACAGGATGGAACGGATCTACCGTAGTAGATTTCACTGTTGGTTGTGCAATATTTATGGGACGATCGGTTTGGTTTTTGGAGGCATTTCCACCGCTCAGCGGGCCTACGAATAAATTATACGTGTCGTTGGTAATTTATCGATACCAGAAATGTTCGCCTCACTGAATTGGAGAACAGAGTATTCGACAATCCTGAATATAGTGCTGTACATCTCTGTGTGGGTTGTGGAAGCAAGTAACACTATTGTGAAATTAGTACTTGTGGCGGCCGGAAACCAAACAAGATGAACACAGACATAAATTTACAATTAAAATCAAATTATCTGTAGCCTAGCGAGATATTAATAAGGTAGCTGTGCTTGAGCAAAAATCCTTTAAAGAATTACCGAATGATTTTAATTTTTTTTTTATATGAATACCGCACAAGTCTCAACTGTTCCCGTCTGGAGCCAGTGAGACTATGGCATCCCCAATTGGGGTATTTTGTGAGGATGTAGCTTAATAGGCTGGGGAAGGAGATGTGAATGAGGAAGGTGGGAAGGCATCTGGCTATTCAGATCTGGTCACGAAACACGGCTAAAGCCATTACAAGCAACGTTTCAATTCTGAATGTGGACTTACATCAGGGCGATACTGAGAGTATCTTCCACTCTGGAACGTACACCAAATATGTTTTATTTTATTTTATTTTGCAGAAACAAACAGTACATAATTACATGGAATAAAATAGTTATAAAGTTATAGAAAATAATACAATAATAGGTACCAATGACATGTCGCTGTTATACCTATATATATGATATATTATACATTATACCTAAATTAAGTATATATTTAAATATACTATATATTATCTTTTTAAGGGGGGGATATCAAAACTCGGCTTCACTGCAGTTAGGTATTTTTGGTTCTTGTACGGCCCCGCTAGCGAACCACAATTTTTGCCGTCTATGGGGCAGACTCGGGTAAGATTGACACCAAATTGGTAAACCATTTAGCATTTTGATAAAGTACGAAATAAAAAATACACTTGCTCTATAAAATTTAAATTTGTTTACTAGATAATGGATACAGCTAGACAGACATATTAGCAATGGAATGGATAGATAGAAACATCTTTTACGCCCTGAACCTTTTTTGACGTCTCCGTTTTTTACTCAATGAGACTTTGAATCTAATGGTGTTTTGACGTAGATTGTATGGTTTATAAAATGGTAATAACTGTATTTATAATATTACCGGAAAATAATGGGTGTGAATAAAGGGAGATCATAAAATAAAGTTGGGACAAATATTTTTAAGTACGTGCAATAGAAATGACAAAATGTGGTTTTGTTTTTGAAAGTTTATTTCGACAAATTTTTTCGTACTCAAGAAAGAATATATTTCAAAATATTAGCTCAGATAAACAAAAAGTAGAATGACGCACATAAACGAAAAATCACAAAATTTAATACAAATTGATATAAAATCAACTAAATGTAAACTTGGTATGCAAATATTCAGCATAATATCCTACAAAAATTGCCAAGACTTGTGGATTTTAGAATGATATTAATTTTATCTTTAGTACTTTTGTTAAACAGTGTCAGTCGTACGGAATTTTTAAACCTCTCAACATTAATAGTAGAAGCTTTTTTTTATTTTTATATATAACTTCGCACAGGAGGCCCGGAGAAAAATTGTCTTTAAGAGACCCATATTGTATGAAGGAGGAAACACAGAGGCCGGCAAATCGTTTCACAGCTGAGCTGTTGAACTCAAGAACGAGTGGTAGAAGCGACCCGTTCTCATGTGAGAAATTTCGACCGTGTATATATGTTGGGCGCGCATTTGGCGTGTTTCCCGGCTTTGCACCGGTGCTGAAGGGATCAATGACGCTAGTTCCTCTCTGAAGCATCTTCCATGTCTGAAATAACGGTAGAACAAGGATTCCATCGCGGTAGACGACCCTGAATAATTCTTGAAGCACGTGTGCTCCTGAGGCTGTTCCTTCTTATTGGCAGCTCGTGTACAAATTACCCAAAATTTATTTGACTCTCTCGACTCATCGCCTTGCCCCGCTGTGGGAGAGATGGATTCATACATCCGCCACTCCTTTTTTTATATGAATACCTTACAAAAGTCCCACCTGCTCCCCTCTGGAGTCAGTGAGACTATGGCATCCCCAATTGGGGTATGTTGTGTGGCTGAAGGTGAATGGGGATGAGAAGGAAATATTGTAATTATTTCTACAAATCTCATGACGTCAGAGCTCACCACTATATGTATATAGAATCCTTCGCGGGCGTGTGCACAACAAATCACCTATTGTTTCAGTGCAATCGAATGAATGGTATAGGAAATTTTTTATAACGCCAGAGCTCAGCACTACATATAGAAACCATTACAGGTATGTGCACAACAAATCACCAAAGTTTCTGTGCAATCGGAGTAATGCTTTAGGTACCGTATAAGGAATTACGAAGGTGTGCATTTAACAACTTACAAAAGTTTCATCGCAATCGGATAAATAGTACAGGAAATAAATTCATAATGCTAGAGCTCACTTGCACTATAATATATATAGAAAATTTCAAAGGCATGTACACGTAGGTACACGAAAAATCCGCCAAAGTTTCATCGCACTCAGATGAATGCTTTAGGTACCGAATAAGGGACAAACAAAGAAACATTAATTTTTTATGTTTTTTTTTTACAAATTTCATGACGCCAGAGCTCACTATTATTTATAGAAACATTGGCGGGTGTGCACATAACAACTCACCAGAGTTTCATCACAATCGGATAAATGGTATAGGAAATAATTTCATGACGCTAGATAGTAAATAATTTCATACACGACAAATCGCTATCGGATAACTGCTTTAGGTTCCGCACGAGGAACAAACAAAGAAACATTCATTTTTATACGATAAAATAATTAATTATTTAATTTATACATTGCTTGTATAACACATATTTCCCCCATTCATTGCTTGACGGAACTGCAATGCGAGCGCGCGACCTCTCCCCTCAAATGTCCACTCATTACTGAATAAATTTCCAAAATGTTACCGTAAAACCTGCGCCTTAATAAATGAATTGTGAAATAACTCAAATTAATGAAATAAAATTTATTGGCGCACGCTGCGCTGGTTCGAACCCCAGACCTTCTGATTGGGCCTTAGAGCCTTACCCCTCGACCACGAGGCCGTCGCTTCGTGCTATAATCTTTAGTAAACCTTGCACAACTTGTTTAATTAGTAAAATTTTGGGTTTTTCAATAAACGGTTTAGAAAACCTGCGTTTCCTGTAGTTTTCCAGTATTTTATCCTCACATAATTTCCAAATAACGATCAATTAATCGATCTTTGTTTCATATCATTGTTTCATCTCTTCATTCTTCGTGGTCTCCATGGTCGAGGGGTGAGGCTCGCGACTCCCAATCCGAAGGTCGCTCGTTCGAACCTGGCGTGCGCAAATAAATTTTATTTTATTAATTTGTGTTATTTCGCAATTAATTTGCCGTGTTTGGTGACCAGATCTCAATAGCCAGGAACTTCCCCACCTTCCTCTTTCCCGTTTCTTTCCCCTCCACACTACCTTCGGCCTCACAACATACACCAATTAGGGATGCCGTAGTCTCACTGACTCTTGACGGGAGCAGTTGGGACTCTTGTGCGGTATTTATATAAAAAAAAAATTAAACCTATTTTTCAACCCTTTGAGTCAGATTTTCTTTTAATACATTAAAATTGGAACACATTAAAACATTGTGGAAAACCTACTAAAAAGGTACCTATGTCATTTCGTTGAATTGTATTCAACCTTACTTATTTTAAATAAATTTATGATCTAAGTCGTCCTGAAAATTTTGCGTAGGCTTATTTAAGCCATAAAACGATCTCATCAAAATACAAAACGAATAATGTAACATTTATTAAAAATAGCTATCGATAAATAATATCATAGAATAATTTAATGAAGTATAAAATTTGCTAAATCAGTCTTTCCAAAGATCTGGATATGATGGTTATTTGTGATGATGATTGTAAGGAAGAATTATAAGGAATGGGTACAGAGATTATTCAGCCATGTTCGAAGTTAAATATTGATGTTTCAATTACGTGAAAGCAATAAAGCCAAATTAGCGATGCTCAGCATTATTTCATTCGCAGAGATTGTTTGCTTTCCATCAAATATAAAGGAATTAAAAAGCATTTTATTTTTAAATAAATCTTGAAAGCTAATGGAAAAATTGATTCTCAGAAATTGACAAAATTAATTCACATTTTTAACATATGATAGAGAGCACACGATTTGATTATAAATAATAAACACTAACACCCTTACACCATGAAAATTTTATTTAATTGATTGAAATAAATGCAATTTGAATATTGACATAACGTATATAACCATTTCTGACAGTTCTACAATATTCGATTATTGTATGTTAACTGACTAAAACTGATAATAATATACATATATAATACACAAATAAGTTGAAAACATATCAAATTATATGAATATAATAGAAAGTCGATCATTTTACAAAAAAACACGCGATTTATTTAGAGATTTAGACACAAATTTCTTTGACAAAACACATCATAAAACGCTCAGCACGGAAAATATAATAGCAATCAGCACATGCGTGATTCATTTTTGTTATTAGTAATAAATGGAATTTAAAATTTTATGGTATTTATACAATGTGTAGCGAAAATGGAACGGTCGCAAAGTGTTTTTTTTTTTATTAAGGTTGTTAGTTTTAACCACTTTTATTGGTTCAAAAAAACATTTTTTTTCTTAAGCGGTGCTTAATTCATCAGGGTTTACTTCTACCTAATTACAACAAGAGACTAACAATGGAAAGGCGGGAGTGAGATAATATTTAAACACATTTTTCTAATTCCCACTATTTCTAATTTAGAAGATTTCAAGTTTGTCTGAATGGATGCCTTTAGCATTACAATGTAGCAACACTATTCCATCCTTAAAATGTGGTTCGTCAAAAATAAATGATTAGCAAACTATTACTGTTTAAACACCTCGTACGCTTTATCCTAATTTCAAAGTTCCTCGAAGTTTTTCCTGTACAAAACAGAAATTATTTATAAAATTTTTATTTGTTTGTGCATTGCGCAACTCTATCATTTTTCTATATATATATAAAGTAATTTATTTCTATTCTTTTTCCCTATTTACCTGAAATGAAAATGTTTGTAAATGTTAAACTTTTATGTTAATTCGTGAGATATAAATAGTTAGGTTGCAGGTGAATTCTATAGTTACTATCATTAATTGTCTTGGTAATTACTGTCTGTATATGTGTTAACTCCAAATAAAAAAATCTACGTAACCTATATAACAATAAAAGTGGTTAAAACTAAGTGCCTCCGCTCACGAGGAAACTGAAAAAAAAACGGTTTGCAACTAAACTCGCTATCCTGTGTATGTAAATGTGATGGTCCGCACACTACACAACTTCTCAAAAACCCGTTGTCAATGGCAACATAAGCAGTGATTCGAAACTCGCCGAGCTAGTTGCTATGATGACAGCTGATTGTTTTTCGTATATGTTTAAACAAGCTGAGATAATTACTGAAATCGTAAAATGGAGTAGCGCCGTGATAGAAGTTTGGTTGGAAACCATAGCAACCAGCCAGTTTTAGTTTGGCTTCAGTTTCTCTGGTGAGCGGAGCGCCCAAGGGTATTTAATTTATAATTTAAATGGTGCCAGCAAATAAATTTGGTGTTTTTAAATAAGGAAATAAATTATTTGGTGTTTTAAAATATACATTCTACGTGTATTCAACTATAAATATTCTTTTATTTTTATTTCTTGTAATCCGTATTTTTATTAGTATACTACTATACCTCAACTAGACCGATCCCCCCCATCCTACCCTCTCCCCAATCCCTTTCAATCAACTTGTTTATTGTAATTTTTAACTTTGTAATTTTTCATACCATCTTAAAATCATTTCATTTATATATGATACCCATATGGAAACCTGTAAATGGTACAATTAATGTAACCTAATTAATTTTGCCTTATTAATAATATATACTGTTGGTCTCCCAAATAAATAAAATAAATAAATAAAAAGCTGAGGAAAATATTTCTTTCGTGGAAAACTAACGTTTACGTCTTTTTTATTGGCAATATTCATAGATTTAACTCCATCAATGGATAATGTATAAATCTTTAATATAAATTGCCAAATAAAATAACCCTTTTCGCACACAGAAACTTACGTAACGCAGTAACTCGTCTCTGCGTTGAAACAGAACTGAAAAATTCATTTTATTGCTTTTGTTTCATACTGCTTTTCCTCTGGGAGTAATAGAGAAACAAACAAATTCACGTTATTAATGCTTTTCGTGAACTGTGTTTCCGAATCCGATTATCCTTTTGCTTCAAAATGCCGTTTCCTAATATTTTGTGGTACAATAGCACATTGTTATTTAGTATTTTTAATGATACCTACAGATTTTCTATGCTATTAAGATCCATTGAGCAGCGGCTGAGAATAAAAGTTTACAAATGCTTGCAACTGTACAGGAAGGTTTCAATGAGAAAGATCGATAATTAAACGTATCAAATATATAAAACTAAAAATTTAATATCGATTTATTTCATTAAAAATTTGCTTTAATATATAAGTACATTCAAGTAAGCAATACAAATGCTCCAAACGCATGATGATAAATTAGTAAATATCGTGTACTTCTTGTAAGTATTTTTTATCATAAGTATTTATAATTTTTCAATAATGTCTAAACAAAATAATTGTGTAAAAAAAAGCTGGAATATTTTAGTTTGTAAGACCTTAAATAAATAGAAAAACTGAGGTATTTTCGTCACAAAACACGTTCTCGGATTTATTTTTTAATGATTTTAATTTAACAAAATTAAAATTCTAAAAACTGTCTTTACTAGATAATGTATTGATTTATTTTGCTGTACGATTGTACGATTAGAAATTTGTGTTGTATAATACAATATTTTCTTTGAAAATTGAAGAAATCTGCCAACGACCAACATTATATTATAAATAAACTTAATTTTTCAAAATTTAAAAACGGCGTTTACCAGATAAAATAACAATTTTTCAAAATCAATTTATGTTTTTTTGAAAAAAGAGTCAATATGTCTAGAATTTGATTTAAAAAGGACTATTTCCGGTATTCTCTGGTATTACCCTCATAACGTCAAATTTATTGAAGTCTTTAAAACATGATTTTTAAATAATATTTTAAAATTAAAAAATAACTATAAAGTGGAATTGTTACAATCTTTTACGTTTTATAAATTAAATTCGCAATTTTTTTTAAATTTTATGCACCCGAACAACAGTCCCAACTGCTCCCAACCGTCTGGATACAGAGAGAGTATGGCTTCCCCGATTGAGGTATACTGTATGTATGTGAGGGTGAAAATAGTGGGGGAGGGAAAGGAGATGGAGAAGAGAACGTGTTGAAGTACCTGGCTATTCAGATCTGGTCACAAAACACAGCTAAAGCCGTTCCAGGCAACGTTTCAATTCTGAATGGTGGTCTTACACCAGAACGATACTGAGAGCATTTTCCACACTCGAACGTACTGCAAATATACCATATACTATTTTTTTTTTAACTAACTTACTATCACGCCGTTTCCCCGTAGGGTAGGCAGAGAAGACGTACTGCCAAAAAACTCGGTCTTGGCACACACTCCTTGCCTCATTTACATTCATACATGTTGTCATACATATCCTTCTATTATTCTGACTCTTGACATGGCCCGACTCAAGTATCTGATTCACTTGATCGTGACATGTCTTCCGGGCGTCCTCGACTTCTTCTACCATTTAAATTCGCGTCATAAATTTTCTATACACTGCTTTCTTCATTCATTCGCTCAACGTGCCCAAACCATCTAAGCGTCCCTTTCTTAATCTTACTTATTACGCTCACATCAGCCTTGCATTCTTTTCGGATCTCCACATTCCTCACACGATCATACATGGTTTTACCACACATACGCCTCAGGGATCTCATTTCTACAGCATTCAGTCTACTTTCATATTTAATTAATTGTTAAATAACACAAATT
The DNA here is from genome assembly GCA_951813805.1 of Limnephilus auricula. Taxonomy (NCBI): domain Eukaryota; kingdom Metazoa; phylum Arthropoda; class Insecta; order Trichoptera; family Limnephilidae; genus Limnephilus; species Limnephilus auricula. The sequence goes on from OX638393.1 coordinate 39,306,129, forward strand.
AACCAAATAAAATTTATTTGCGCACGCTGTGTTCGAACCCGCGACCTTAGGATTGCGAGTCGAGAGTTTTACCACCGTCGACTAGTTAACGTACTTTGTAGTGTTATTACTTAGTATTATTAGTGTGTAAGATTTTTAAGATTTTAAGATTTTTTTAAATATGGACCTGTTTTCAAAATTTTCATGTTTTTGGTTGTTTTATTAAGAGTTGTAAAAGCGTACAATGACCTTTCACAGAACATTATTGGTCAATACATTATTAATATTTCGTCTTGTTAATATATTGTGAAGGTTTTTTTTAAAATTATTTAACGTAAAATATTAAATTTACTCGATCATTTAGAATCAACGTTTTTTTTTGCTTTTCATGAAAACGTGTTCGAATAAAAGGATATTATTCTCAAAGGATAAACGAGGTTCATTAGTGATTCTCGAAATACACTTTTCTGAATTCCCTGAAAACATTGTACAATATTAGTCTTTAATTTGAAATAAAGAGAAACCATATTGTGTCAGGTAGTTCACAAAGCTTCGGAAATTAGAGAACGGTAAATTCTGTAGAAACGTAATTTGATCAAATAAAAAATTTACTACTGATCGTGTAAAATGCTTCAAAGACGAAGAGATTTGGATTACAATGAGATATTTCTGTCAAAGATCAAGGAGGGACTTCATTGTCGCAATTTTATGTTCACATCGCAGTAATATTATTGTTAGTTTTAGATTCGATATTTTGATATAGGAGAAATGCAGATGTTAATATCAATTAATAAACGATTTTATTTAATATTTATCACGCACGTTTTTTATACATTATCTCGACAAAAGAGGCTCTAAGGAAAATAATTTCCCTCATAGCCTATGTCATCTTTAAAGATGTGTGGAGAGTATTTTTGAGGAGAGGATGGAGTGAACATAGGTCTTATAGAGAGACCCGTGTTGTAGGAGAAAGGAAACACAGAGGCCGGAAAATCATTCCACAGCCGAGCTGTTGAACTCAAGATCGAGTCGTAGAAGCAACCCGTTCTCATGAGACAAATGTCTATGTATGATTTTGTTGTGTTTCCCGACTATGTACCGGTGCCGAGAGGATCAACGACGCTAGTTCCTCGGAGCATCTTCCATTCAAATACCGGTAGGGCAAGCCGCCTGTGCTCTAAATATTGTAATCCGTTTGTTATGATAGGAGAATCTATCAAACGGACCGCCCGTTTCAGCACAGACTCGAGGTTTTTTTTTATATAGGTATAACAATACACGCGATTATAATGATATTCCAAGATAGACTGGGAAACAGGTTTTGGTATTGGGACGGATAAGGGGAGTAGAAGGATGAGGGAATAGGTTACCGTTCAAGTAAAATGAAAATTATAGGTAGAATCATTAATTTAAACATCATGAAGTTGTGATATGCGCATCCATAATGTGACACAATGAACTTCTGTAATGATAATTACAGAAGTTGTATGCTGTTGTATACTGTCAGCTGTATATTTCTGTAATAATTGCAAGTTTATTGTCGTAGCTGTTACTTAACCATTATTTAGCATTCTAAAAAAAGTTTATTGATTTATTGGGTATTCGATAAATAACTTTAAAACACAACCAAAAATATATCTGAATTGTGGTGGATAACGGAAACATCCATACATACCCCCTCACTTCTGCTTGTCCTGCCGGACTGTCTGACAGCTTCACTTATTATTCCGTTACCTGTACCGTTCATAGTACCTTACATATATCTAATTTTAGATGCGAGCATCTCGCATAACCTGCTATGGAAAATTAATACTTTGTTCAACTGATTGTTTTGTTTGATACTTTTTCCCAATTTTACACTCTTCTGATCTTAAGTAGAATTAGTCTCGCCGTAGTATTATGACCTTTAAGTGTCCATGAATTTACCGTGGTTTTAAATTCCGTTATACCGACAAAGACTGTCAAAGAGGAAATGTCTAATGTGCATAGAGTCTGCGCCAAATACACAAAAGATCGATTAACAGATGTACAGACTTTATCTGAAAAAGAAGATCTGATCTAAGTTTTATATTAATATCTTTAACACGCTTTATTTTATGTTACTAATAACTATGATTATTAATTTGGGAAAGATTACAAGAATACCAATAATATATACCATCCGCTAGGCGCTCCAGGCGGCTTTTTATCTTACCATGTTCGTAGAGTTTTTTCTCTATGTACTACAGCAATGAGATCGTATGCAAAAATTTGCTTATCAAAATTTCGTCAACGTTTGTTCTTTTAGACAATTCTTTGTCAAATCGCAAAATTCCAACGTGAAAAAAATATCATCAATTTTGTCCAATCAATATAAATTAATGCAAAGCGTCAATTGGCAGGCGGAAAATTTCCAAAGCGCAAAATATCGTCAAATTTCTTGTAGGTACCTCAACAATTCTCTTAGAAATTTATAGATGGCGCCACTTCCGTTTGTAGCTTGCATGAGGAGCGAGTTTGTACAATAGACCTTGGCAGCGTCACACACGGCGGCTACGGGAAGCATGTAAGTCAGGCATTATAGTAATAATGCTATCAGAGATAATATTTGCCTAGTTTTTATGGAGCCGTTTTCGCAAACCAGAATATGCAAATTTACTGTAAATTACCTAAATACGCATTTCACGTCACAATGACAATAAACATAACGAATATTCATTTTATGCCAAGCACGGCGATGATAAAATAAAGCAACCCTATCTTTGCCATGTTCCCTTTCGACAAGATAATGACCATTGTCAGATCTTCTCCGTCATTATGGCTTATCAAAGGCTTCCTCGCGATTGTCGCAATGATGATTATTATTATAAAATACTCATCCCACAGGACCGAAATCAAGCGATGGGAAAAGTGGAACAGTCGCAAAATAATATTTACATTGATAATAATGGCTGGTTGGTATTGTTACGAATGTCTTTTACTTAAGGCCCCGACGGGAGGAGCTTTCATTTGGAATAGCAAATTTTATGGTTTTACAAACACGACGCATTTGCATATTTCGTTTCAATGTTATTCAATTATAAAATGTAATAAAGCACGCGCTCGCTGCGAGATATAAGCTTGTATTCATCATTGATATTTTATGTGAAAATCAACAAAAACAGCCTCGTCTTTGAATTCGTACCACAGTTTTACATCTATTAACCAAAAATTTACTTAGACATTGTCTTTGAAATTTCTCAAAATTCTTTGAATAGAGATTATATCATCACGTTTAATAAGCTTATCGCTTGGAATAGATTTAAATATAAAAGAGAGAATTTCTTTATTTACTCTTTCTAACGCTTATTCCATTATTACATATATTTATACCTACAAAATAGTACTAATGTGAGTGAAGTGTGGGCCAATATTGAGATGCTTGTCCATTCATCCTTTCTGTCTTAGGATATCCTCCGAGGAAACGGCGTCACGATACGTTAGTTAGGATTAAATCAAATCCATACGATGAAACCAGCAATTAAAATTTAAATAATTAAATTATGGTATGAAAATGCGTTTTGATGTGGATAGGAGAGTGTTGATCGACAGACTTTTTTACAGACACTTTTAGACGGTTTATCTTCGCTTGTACTTACACATCCTGAGTTTTTGCAGCTTATAAAATCATTTATTATCCTGGCATCGTGTGCCTCCTTCTCTCATTCCTCTAAAGCTTCCCGATTTTTCCGCGTCCGTGTTAAGATGTCCGCCTGTTTAGAGGGGGGAGTTGAGGGATGATCCTGTACCAGAGACACCTGAAATGGGGCAAGATGAGACCCAGGGAGGAGAGAAGGGAGAGGGGAGACTAGGGCTAATCCCGGTAGACATTAATAAACGTGGGTTAAACCATCCCCCGCGGACCCCTTCACCGAGCCCCGCTTCATCCAGAACTAATAATAACGTAAATGAAAATAACCCTCTGACGTGAATATACTTCGGCTTTCATCCGATCTGCACGGGACCACTTATTAAATTAACCGGATAATAATTTATAACCAGATATAAAAAATGACAAGTGTTGAAATCAAGCGTAACCTTAAATAAAATCACATATTTTGCGAAAAGCTCGTTACTGTCCGTTAGTCTGGGTCGGCACAAACCGGATACTCGTGTAATACGGCGCGCCCCGAGGAAAAATAACGGCCCCATATTGCCGTAGATACGGACTTATGAAAATATTGTTCGAAAAAACTTCTCGGATCTTGTGGCTTGCGCTACAGAAAAAAACACGCCATGAGCGTGCTAGAAGGAAGGCAGCACGCGAACACTGCACGCGCCAACCGATTGCTAGAGATTTTAACCCTCGGCTTTTAGCTTAGTCATTCGGTATTTAATATTCATATTACGTTCTAAAATTGGCCGAGACCTTGGGTTATTAAAAATAAAATGCACTCGTCGCTGTTCTGCGAAAAAAAAATTACGTTCGTCACGTAAAGGTCATGTCAAATGCGTTTAAAAATAAAAATAACTAACCTTTTAGCGAATTGTAAATACTCCGTAATCGCTACAATTATGAATGTTTATGTTATAATCTAACGAGTTATTTTTAAAAGTTTTAGGTTATTTATAAAAATTAATTTCTAATAGTTGTATTTTCTTTTGTTTCAGGTAAGACATCAAACTTCATAGATCATTTTTTTCGGACATAAAGGAGTACAGGACGAAAGCGATTTTTTAGTAATTTGGGTACCAGCATATTTATACATGAGAAGATAGAGTAAGTAAATACATAAATACATATTTACAAAAGTGATTCGCATACTCGACATATTTTAATAAAGATATTTCGAATTTTTAACTAGAAAACAGATAACAATTTAAATATTTAAAAAATGGCTAGAATTCATTTTCTCTTATAGAAGCTTTCACACTCTGTCTCCCAAAAGAGTTAGATTGTTTTGTATTCGAATAGCAATCAGAGATCCAATGCTTTTAAATGTCTGCATCAGAGTGAATTTTTATAATTTCGAAAAGTACCTTCTACATCAATTTTTAATAGGGATTCTTAATATGTTCATCGCAAAATTGAAACTTATTAGTGATACCCTGAAATATTTGGTCTTTACTCTTTTTAAATTTTATTTGTGGAGATTAACAATCAGCGCATATTTATGAGATTATTTCCGCAGTCGTACTTGGTATATTTATTCCACCCTTTTGTATTGCAATTTATGAGTACCTATCTTCCCTTTATTCCTGTCCCAGCTCTCCCCTATTCCTGCACTAGTCAACTCATTAACTCTTTCCGCTTTTCTTCTCCACTGTTTCCGTTTTCAATTTTGCTTTTTCATTTATCCCACCACCCACTACGACATGATAAACAACGCTACATTCAATTTTACACCTTTGAAACAAATCGCAGGAGACATTGTTCTTAACTGGCGAATTGCAACACAATTTTCTAAGTAAGTTTCCTCGTAATTGTTGAATAAACTTAAGTTGTAAAGACATGCACGTAGTTTCTTGGAAGTACCACATAGAAAATAATATAACGTCCACGTAGAATGCAATGTAATGATAATATATTTAAACATTACGAACCATATTTTAAAATTCACCCTAGGCGGAGAGCGTAAAACGTAGTTAGCAAAATTTGTGTCGTTTTTTTTATTAAATCAACAAAGTTCTTTTCAAGAACAATTTATTTAAAATTTTGTATGTTACTGTCGTGATTAATTTATTATTACTTTTCCACGTATTATGTATTCTTAACCAAAAGGTTTTATGATTAAGTTTGCAATTTTTATCAATATTATTGGAGTATTAAATAACGACACTTATTAACTGTATTTAATCAGAAGAATTGAATAAAATTGTGCTCAGGAAAATGCAATCTAAATTATGCTTATTTATTTTTAGCCATCCTGATTTGATTACTAATTCGTTATTTGAAATATTTATTAATTCTTCATTGTTTTATCTAATTATTTATATTATTTTATCATCGGCAAATAGTCGTACTTGGCATTTATAAAATATTTTTTACCATCACCTTTAAAAAATATAGAGTATGAACAAAAGAAATCCGAGGACGGATCCCTGCAGTACTCCTAAATTAATGTAAAAATTATCTCGACTAGTTTCACAGCATTAAAACTTTTAAGATATTTCCTTTTAAAATCTAAATTTTCTTTCTGTATGTAATTTTAATGCAAACGTGCGAATGTACACAGTTTTATTCAGTCATTATTTAAGTTAAGCGCGTCGAACATGCTTGTTTGATCTCTCCATTAACCCATTAGATAATTTTAATTTGGCGTAATTAGGGGATGTGACTGGGTTCTCCTGGGCCAATTGTTTTCTTTTGAGGTGAATTTTTTGCCTATGTTTTCACTATTGCGCCATTTAATATGAGCCCGTTTTTACGGCACGGTTAATACGAGAGGCTCGAAGCGTATGAAAATTCACTGACACTAATTACTGAGAATTTATAAGCGCTCATGCGAGATTCAAATGCCTTTTTTTCAAGTGGCGTACATGCAAGCCCACTGCCCCCCTGGCAAGCTTGTAAACCGACCCCCATTCCATATACACAAAATATAAAAAGTATGGATCATTTATATATATATATTCTTATATCTGAATGCTTACAGTTTGATAATGCCTTCAGAAGACGCAGCAGCTGTCACGCGTAATAAAAATTATATAGCAGAACTTTTTAAAAATTAACTGTTTTTTAATTAAATAATACTATTATTACAAATTATATTTAATAACAATAAATAAAATGCCTACAATTGAACAAATACATAAACAGTACTGCACCGTTCGGTCTGTTTTCATTATTAGGTTCACGTTACGATACGATACGATAGTACCACCCCAGCTTATTTAATAGACACCTTAATTATATTTTTATGTAGCATATTTTCATAATGAAGGAATTGTGGCATGTACTTTTTGTATTCCATCTATGCATGTAAATTGTAAAAATTTGTTCCTCTCTTATATTTTTCTTATCATGAACTTTGTCAAGTATTATTTACCTCTAAATTTCCCATATTAATCTCCCTTATATTATTATTTTTATGCCATCTGAAATTTAAAAACTAGTTTCTGTTTTTTTTTTTTAATTTATTTTCCCTTTATTATAATACATTATTTTAACGTAAATTTACCTTTATACCTACCATTTACATAATGTTAATTTATTTAAGTTAATCATTATTAATTATTATTTAAAAATTGTATCGTAAATCCCCTTCAGGGCGTTGAAAAATTAATAAATAATAAAAATAATTATAGTGTCAGTTTATGGGTTCAACATAAATAGGTTTGCATCTCTCACTAAAGGGGCCGCTGAAGAAAGACGCATTTACCGTAATTGTACAACATTTTTTACTACATCGTAATTTGAAATATAGTTATCATATAGCTATTATTAAATATAAAATAAATAATTTATTATCTACAATCCGATCGACTGATTAAGCGTTCGGTACACCAGTTACGCCACTGCTTTAAATGTACATTTTTTCGCCCGAGTTATAAATTTTATTCCTATCCATAAGGCAGTGAGCATTCAGTTGTTTTAATCTTCTAATTTGAAGCGTTATACGTCGCCCGGGGGCTGTAACTCTGCGGGGGTGGCCGTGGGGTAAATGCGGGGGTGGGGGCGAAGGGTAGAGCGTAGTAATCGCGACTGTACGCGCCTTGAATTAATGGGGAATTTAATGCGAAATGTTTTTCATGTCAAACGGTGCGGGCTGAACTGTTCTAACATGTAAACTGCCGTCTTTGTGGATAACGTGCTCTCACCTGAATGAATAATCAATATCTACTTTGTTTTTTCACTTTGTAATTGCAATTACTGATGATTTATTAATGATCTTCATATGTCGTGTGAGAGAAAATTAAGTAGAATAAAAAAGTAGTTAGATAACTTTTTTTAATTAATTACATATGTTTAACGGCTTTTACACAGGAATTACAATACATGGATACATGATATACATAGGAAAAATAATAGTATAAAATATAGAAATGAGTAAAATACAAGTGGGAAATTGCTTGAGAGATACATGAAAAGTTTATATGACAAAAAATATTATTAATAAATCTAAATGAAAAATGAAACAGAACGAAAAACAGAAAATAAAAAGATAACGGTTTGAATTTGGGGATCAAATCCAGTATTTCTATATTACAGTTGAAAACAAACTTTAAGGTCGGCCTGAACATTTTACGATCCATTCTCGCGTAGACTTGAAAGTAAGCTAAATATAAAAAGATGCCTTAAAACATACGTTCGACAGAGAAAGGCATGGGCCGAGAGGTATGCCACTTTTTTGACCCTTTTGACTCGTCATTGCGAGGATTTCTGTATCACGTTCAGGCTGGTCTTAAAGTTTGGCTTGTATTACACCACGACAATGCTCCAACCACCAAGCCCGATTTAAAACCCGAAGAATTACTAATATTATCCTCAAATCATTTATTTGACACAAAAAAATACGTATACATTGTTAGGAAGCTTGAGTGTGCAACTTGGAAAGTTTCCCGTTTTTGGACAGTTAAATTGCATGGTTTAGTTCACATTAGTACATGCTATTATTTATTGCGCTTAATACTAAATTATTTACATTTCCATACTTTACAGACTCACAGTCAAGAGCTAGTAAAAAAATAAAATTATCGTAAATTAAGGACATAAAGAAAAAAATAAAATAAACTCATGAAAATTCATGAAACTGAAAAATAATAACTTTCTTAGGTATATTTCTACACCCAAATGTTCGGCTAAGTTTTTATGAAAATGCATGATAGATGTTATCAAGGTAAACGTAATATAATATACATATAACAATGTAATCGGGGTACATGATAACATATTGAAGAAATTCTATTTATAATTACAATATGAGATATAAATTAGGTGCGTTTCTTACTTCCTTTATGTTTTGTAATGCTATCTTTGTGTGATCACAAAATTCTACCTGAATACATTTGTAAACTACAAAGTCACTCGGATATACCTATCATATATTTACTTATATGGGACACCAATTGACTTTTCTGCAAGTCTAAAATAAATATTCAATTTAATGGAATGTCTTCTGAAGGTTATACACAATAATGTATTATGTAATCATTTGAGATGAAAATACTACAAATAAATTTAAACCAAACATAAAACAGAATTAGACACAAAAAATAAATATGTAATGGTAGAAAATGAGGTTAAAATGTTATTTTTAATTTTTCTAATTTATGATATTATAGTCAGTTTACCCATTACAAAAATCCATTAAGAATCACTTGCCTGCTATAATAAAACAAACGGCATCTAAATTCATAAATTCATATCCCACATAACATATATTCAAATACTTTGTATCAAACTACGTTTCGTCATCCATCAGCACTCATGCTCACACCCGTGATCCGGGTCCCATGGCCATCGGGATCGGGAGCCTAATGGAGTAATAAAGTAAGTTCAACTCTCCGTAAGATCAAAGCCTCGGCTCACGCAGTATTTTCCCATACCATCGTGTGACCCTTCACCATTCTAGCCATTTTAAATTATCGTCTGATGTTATTTCATTTCTAGTAATTTGTTGACCTCTAAACTGTACTCCAGCAGCTGGGCACTGAGTTGAAAAGCTTCAACAGATAAAATCACTATGAAAATACATTCTTCAACAACTTTTAAATTTTTTGCTTTTAGTCAATTTTGCTAGTTATACTTTCAAAGTACTCCTTTATTAATGAAAATATTGAAAGGAAATTTGTGTAAAAAGGATACACTAAAATAAAAGGTTTTCCACTCAGGAGGCCTTGAGGAAAAAAAAATCCCTCGGGGCCTGTGGGATGCTGTGTAGAGGGGCTTTTTTGAGAAAGGAGGCAAACTAAATTCTGACTAGAGGTGATTAGGAATCCGGGGGTAAATGTGTCCAGGAGTGACGGACGTATGAATCCATCCCTCCCACTGCGGTACAACTCGATGGGTCGAGAGAGTCCGGCTGGAGAGGTAAAATGTCTCCATCAACAAGTGTAGGTGGTAGGCGGGCAAACGCATGTAACGCCTAAATCTAGACAAACCTCACTCAATGAACCCGGGAACCCCTGCTAAGTCACCAAACGTAGCGAAATATTTATATCCAGCAATATAAACATTGTAATGCTATGAACACTTCTACTTTGGATTTGCTTAAACTCGCTTTACGTAAAAATCATGTTTATGTAAAATATTTTAGACCTTTATTACATATTATTATAAACTTTACTTGCCTGGCCGTCAATCAAAAAATGAAATACATCATATGAACTGCGGACAGGGAACATTTCTAACCAAAGCTTTTTTCTTATTTTTTATTGGCAGTATTGAAAACGCGCCTGGGGAAATCGGTTTTTTTACCACTGAAATAATTTTGGACAGTAAAAATATAAGCAACAGCCGAAAAAATGTTATTGAATACCACTGTTCGAATGTCTGTTTTTTTTACATTCGAGATCCAATATTGATGTTTTTTACAAACATTAATTTGAAAACGAACTTCGATAAAGGAAATCCAATCCTTTTCATTCTTATGCCATACAAATAAATCCCTCCATACCTTGTTACATAATAGTTAACATTTTAGAGACTCTCCATTTATGGTATTAACTTTTGTAAAAGTATATAAAACCATTACGTGACATATAAAGCTAACAAAAAGCACACAAAACTATTTTATGGACATCAGAGATCTAAGATAGTTTAAATTATTAAATATTATCTGTTGAATGCTAAAAAAATCGAAGTTAAACAGTCAAATACAATAATATCCATTTTGTGTTTTCATTTATTTTCTTCGTCAAGTTTTGTTGTCATTGATTCATTTGTTTATTATTAACAAAAAGAGAATCTCAGCAGGTAAGAGGTATTTGACAGGTTCATTTTGATGTTCCGTGACCAAGCACGCCCATCATATTGACGCACACACCTGAGTGCCAAGTACTAACACTAACTTATACCTGGTAAGTCATATAAATATATTGTAGAGGTTTCTTCATGCATTAACTCGCCGCGCATCCATATCTGGTAATGATTTACAGAGATGGACTGCGTTACATAATTAAAATACGGTTTAAAAATGCACTTTTCTTGTATTTTCAATCGAAATAAAAACCGAGTTTCACATCTCTTATCACAGTAACGCCATCAACCATCGTAATAATATTGAATGGTAGAACCTACAGACAAGCTGATCTGTCACAGCTTTGTGGGACTACCCATACGTTGTATTAGATGTAATTATATTCAAATTAAATAAATAAATAAAAAATAATAAAAAACTATCATTAAAACATGTATAAGAAATTATTCTCGATTTCTACTGACTTACAATTCATTGAATGATTTTTGTGTTTATCCTTTAGTTTTCATTACTGTTTTTATTTTGTTTTTAAGTATTCTTTAGACGAAGTTTCACAACGGCTAATGGTTGTACAATTTAGACAATTAAACCAGAGAATAAATATATTTTTATATCTAATCTAAAATGTAGATGCGTTTGTACGATAATTCTCACGATGTCTATATAAAATTATACCTATTCCCCGTACGTTATGTACTTCGAAACAAATCGATTTAAACATGGGTAATCTCAAAATAATGATTCCAACCTTCTCGCCCCTGCCAACCTGTTTGTTCCTCCGAGGAACCTCACTATTTCTCAAAGGCGGCATTGCTCGTTGCCTCTCCCCATACAGCCATACCATAGTGCACAATTCACATTGCACACTTCCCAGTGCAACCTGCAACCTGCGCGGCGCGGTGTAATCTCGCCTTGATTTATTGACATGGGGGGCAGGTAATAATGTGCCCCATGTACGCCGTACAGTTAGGACAGGTAATGCCGTGGAGGCAATTTTAAAACTGCTTTTGGTTGTTTTATTTGACCCTTCACCCGAGCATCTTCGAGCAACTCGCCGACCGTAACCTGTAACTGTAGAAATATTGCCTAATTAGTTAAGTATTGATAATAATTCATGAGTAATGGGTCAAGAAGTGTGGGTTTAAAAGATTTTTCAAATGATTTTTAAAAACTCGATACATGTTTGCCGACTGTGAAATCACTCAATTCAACCGTTCAACCGTGAAATCTCTATTATACGTATTTATTTTACCAAAACAATCTTCTGTTATATACCACCAAGCATAAGACCATCCAACATAGGTTGTGTAATGTAGGATGAAAACCAAATGAACCTTTCTTATTAAATGCTACATACATTTTAGACAGACTTGAAATACGATTTTTCTTTTTTTTATTTCAAATAATAAACGCCAAATTTGACTGTTTAGAACTCCTCCAACACATATAAAATACAAGACCAATCCAACAAATTACGTTATTCCAACCACATGCCTAAACCTTCCACTGTTTTCTGAAAACCTTCCTACCTGATCCCCTTATTTTTTTAAAATTTTGTTTCTTGTTTGTTTAATTATTTAAATAATAGTAATGTTTACATATAAAAATTGATTATTTCTCGTGTTATAAATGTATCTACACGTAAAATCACTCCGGAAGTGAAATAAAAAATAAAATAAAAAGTATTACTAAACCTCCAATTTCTTAGTGCCAAGCAATCTACCATTCGGGATTGAATCTTCGTCTAGTAACCAGATTCGAGTAGTCAGTCATATTGATCTACAGACTACTGAATAGTGAAGTACTTTATTATTACATATCATTTTATTGTTTTTATTTCTTGCTAGAGCAATCCCGATGAGTTATAAAACTCATTTTACAACTAAATGGTTTTGATTTCTAAAGTACATTTAGATATAAAAAAGCAAAATAATTTTAAAAACTTGGCTAATCGTTTTTTGTTACAAATTTAGATAAATACTCTTACCAAGTGAGTCACTACTTTGAGGAAGAATAACAATACTTATTATCACACCAATAGTGCTTTAAAGGGCAGATTATAACATAAAACGAAACCTCATAAAGTCAATATTAACTCATTGAAGAAGAAGATAACAATAATAATCAATTTTTTTTAAAATATGAATATGAACAAGAAACAGAAAAATAATAAAAGATACTGGAAGAGGCGTATGTCCTGGTTAGACGTGAGGTTCTGGGTTCGAGTCCCAGTTGCGACCATTATCTTTTATTTCTTTCTGTGTCTTGTTCATTTTCATATTTTAAAAAATGAGATTATTATTGTTATCTTCTTCTTCAATGGTGTATTACATTGGTGGGAATAACCTTCAAAAAGTTAAAAAGAGACTTTTTCTTATAAAAAAATAAATATTAACTGTCTTCTAATCTGTTTATTTCGACGGTATCGATCATAATTTTAAAATGACACCAATCAAAACATTTTTTTTTCACGATCAAACAATTAAATCACTTCAATTTTTTCCCCTGCTATTATTCTCTGTCTTGATTACTAGGATATTGCCAGCACTAAATGTGTAAGGCTTAGGTGTACTTACTTAAAAAGCATTGGCGCCACTATCGTCTTGCTTTATGGGATCACTTCTTTCCCACGGCTATCCTTAGTACCTCTCCCGACATAATAATTGTCACCTTTATACTCCGCTGAGGCCAAACCTCTCCAACTCATGGTGTCGCTTAACCTTAAGATATAACTACTCAAGGTGCCTTACTCGGTGGAAACACCCTTTAATTTTAAAAGCTTCTAAGTCTCTGCTACCTGCCGGTGATTCATAGCTTTCATCACTGCAGCAAAACAATATTTGTTCTGCGAATTTGAAGTCAGGTTTTTCATTTCGCATAGATGGTCGACTACATATTCCCTTTTTCCAAGTTCGAACGTTCTATTCAAGTTCTGTTACTATTTCATCGTGAGCCGGTTCTTTCAGAGTACTTTTATAGTAACAAAACTTGAAGAGGACTTTCACAGAACTTGAAAATTAATTAATTAATAATTAATTTGAAATATATGAATTTGCGTTAATTCTGTGAAACCACTTAATATATTATAAATCCCATACTCTATCCCAGTAGATATAGTATTTTGGTGGACTTAAAAATAGTATTAGTGTGTTTTTCAAAACAATTAGTAAATTGTATTTAAAATGATTTAATCCTCCATTGAACTCATTATCAAAAATATACGATTATTTGTTGATTTTTTTACATTAACCCCATACAGGAGGCCCTGAGGAAAATATGTCCAGAGCCTATGTCAGCTTTGGGAATGTTGTGTAGAGTATGTTTAAGGAAAGAGAGGAGAGGAAGTTCTGGGAAGGAAATGAGTAATAGGGGCGAGTAGGGGTGCAGGAGTCAGTGTGTTCAGGAGTGACGGACTTGTGAATCCACCCCTTCCGCTTCGGACCAAGACGATGTGCCACAGATGGAGAGGTCAAAAGGTTTTCTCAATCCGACCTCTCCCAAGGCCTGAACACACCATCATCTATGACATCTATGACAGAGGTGTTGGTTATCCAAATAAATAATTCCCGAAAGAAGTTTACCAATTTACCCATACCCACCTCCCAAATTTGCAGTTTAATTGGCAAATAAATCACGAATTGAACTGAAAATTCAGATAAAACTCCAAAATTGTAATCTAAATACGTCATATTCCAATTAAAAATCAACGCCACCGCTACGGAGATAAAATCCGCGATCTCTATAATATCTCTCCGATATGAAAGCTCGCAGCTCGAAGCTCGCAACCCGAATCTCGATGCTCGGCACACGGAGCTATTGAGAAGCTCGCTCGGCAGTCGGTAGTCGGCACAGCCCGGTAATATCCCCTTTGTTAGGATGCCTGCACAGAATTGATATTGGCACTCGTGTTCTGCGCTCACTATTGTGACGTCACTATGACGTATCAGACGTGGTCACCATCATTTTAAAAAATGAGGTCTAAAGAAAATTATTATTTTGATTCCAATTGAGAGAAAATATTTCACTTTATTCTTCTAAAACAAGAATTTTCGTTGAAGAACAAAACATTTTACTTAAATTATATACCTAATACAATTACGGATACTACCGATATTTCTTAGAACTCTTAATTTAAGAGTTTTTTTAGTGATGCACAAACTGATTTTTTCTTGATTTTTTTTTTACAAATGTTTCTAACTTTCACCTTTCAAAGATGTTCTTAGCCAACATTTTTATTTTTAAATATAATATTTAATCAAAAGTATGTATACAATAAATTGATGTTGCGAGATGACAATATTTTTCTGCTTTTGAGAACATAATTCTGTTTTAAAGCTGTAATGTATCTATGTAGGTGTTTCTAAAGGTGTTTTTATAAGGCTAAATTGTTAAAAAAAATCGTACATAACGTAGTGCTCCTTATATATCATATTAAATCTTTGAGAGAATTTTTAACATAAGTTTGAAAATTAAGAATATCTCTCATTTCCAAAGAGAGGAACAGGTTTTTTTTAAACTATTATAAAGTTCCGCCGCCAAGATTTAGGCAAATCTCACCCTATGAAACCCACTACCCTTGCTAAGTCACCTTAGGCTACTAGTCAAACGTATATAACCACTTGGAGTGACCTATAGAAGGCGTGAATGATTGCATGAATATTTTTCATTTCCAAAGACAGGAACATGTTTTTCCAATTCTTCAAACACAGCAAACTTATTTTATGGCACATTTTTTATTTAAAATTAATAGAATGCGTAGTTATAACCACATTTATTGTTTAAAAAGCCAACATGTTTCGTAAGCAATTAAAGGTATTACTTAAAACTAATTACAACAATAAAAAAAGACTTAAATATCTCAATGGATAGGCGGGAGTGGGAAGGGGGAGGGGAGCAATAGGGCATAATTTACCAAGGGAACAAGTTTAATAATGAGTCATTTAACAATATTTTTTTAATGTTTATAATATTTGAATTCTTGTTTACACCCGTTTTAATTTCAAAGATTTCTAGTTAGTCCAAATGAATACCAATAAAATGACAATGTATTTAGTCAATTTCTCCCAGTGGCAGGAAGTGATCCTGTACCATAGATGGAGAATTTTCCTCAAGCTAACATAGTTTAAGTCCTAACGTCTTCACCGTATTATTTTATTTTGATTTTCATATTATGTACTATATTTAGATGTACACTGTACACTTTTATATATTATGGTAGATAGAATATTTCATACACCGCTCTGTTTAGCTGAAATAAACACATTATTATTATTATTATTAAAATTTAAAAATAAATTGATTTCCAACAATTTTAAAATTTTGGTAAGTTCCAATACTGTTGGGTACCATATATTTTGTCATCACGGTCTCCCTATTCAGCAACCAATTTAATATTCCGCTGGGCCACCGTGTCGCGTGCTCTCCACTTTGCGAGTTTACAAATTATGCCGTTGGTTCTGTGACGACATTAAAAATTAAATGGCTCCCTGTGTTTTGTCACATATTAATAATGCATTTGCCAAACCAAGATGCACGTGCTTTACAGGAATACCGACGGCTGAATGCAATTTCGGGTTTTAGCTATTATCAAATAATACTATTTGGAGATGAAACGTATCCAGGAACAATACATGTAAATTACCCTAAATTAGGATTAAGTATTTATACATCACTCAATTAAATTATTAATCGTTAATAATATTGAAACACAGGCTAAAGTGATTATAGCCTATCAAAAATGTTAACATTATGAATAAAATATACTTCAAAATGAATAGTTTACTTATTATACAAAACATGATTAAAGCTAATGAATCTGTTGATTATTATATTAATAGTTGCGTTAATAAATAAATAAATTAATAAGTTTTAATTAATAAATTAATTAAAACACAAAAAATAAGTTTGCTGTGTTTGAAAAAATAAAATTTACGAATAGATTACGAGAGACTAAGGCATCAGGACCTCTGGATTGCTAGTCGGAAGCCTTGCCCCTCGACCACGGAGGTCATGACGTTTCTATGACTAGATCTAGTGCTCAATGTTATGGAATGTTTTGCCGACTTTTGTGTCTTTTTCTTACATTTTGGGTATCTTCGAGATCTAAGTTCAATACACCTTTTCTTAAAAAAAAACCTCCGCAAAGCTTTCCCAAATATATGAATGAATGATGAATATTTTCCATTATTTGTCTACTGTGTAGAGGTAAAATATATTAATTTTACGATATTTTTTGATAATGATATGCTAAATGTATAATACCTTTGACTAAAACGATTTTCAAGTGAATCTAATTACAATTAGCGAGGCAGTGTAGATTTATGTATTCAAAATCCATTAAAAGAAAATAAAAATGAAAAATACTTAAACGCTGATAATTCCCCCCTTGAAATAACAAAACATCTTAAAGTATGAAATATTTATTAAAAACTTTCTATGCCCTAGTATTTTCTTCATTATTTTCCCTCTTCCACTTATTTCTAAATAATGTTTGGGAATTGTAATCGTCTATTGAAAGCATTTTCCGAAGGATGGGCCGAGGGGGTGGGGAGCGGGGAGGGTTGAAAGGAGGGTTTGATTTTATTTAAGGGTGCGTCTATGTGGATAGCAGGTGGTATGAATTTCCCCTACTTTTTCCGTCTTTCGCCAGGAATCTCCTTATTATTTAAAGATATTAAGGCAACATTATCGTACAATATGAAAGGCCGTTAGTATTTTGATGACAATGGCTGTTATCGGGGTAAAAATAATTAGCGTCGTGTGAATTATTGGTCGATAATGGAGGCGGTGCTGTTGGAATCTTTGTATTTATGGCATACCTGAAATAATGTCTAGAAGGCATTTCTGAAAACTATTTAACTACTTCAGGGATTCTGCTGTAACCTACTTTCGACTTTCATTAGTTTTAAAGGTCTCAATTTTAATCAATATGGTTATTTTATGGTACCTTTGTGAACAAGGATTGGTTTAAAAAAATGAATAACTGCTTATTACAGGCAAGAGCTTCCCTTGTAATTTCATATTACTCGTATGTAATTCCAGTTTTTTTTTTACATTAGCTCCATACCTGAGGAATATAATTTCCATCAGGGCCTATGTCATCTTTGGGGATGCTTTGCGAAGGGTATTTTTAAGGAAAGGAAGGAGGGGATGTTTTGGGAAGGAAAAATCTATGAGCGTTGGGTAGGAATCTGGGGTTCAGTGTGTTCAGCTCATCCGCCGCCAAGACAAAACCGTGAAGAAAATAACCAAACGTAGCGAAACACTTGGGGTGACCTATGACAGGTGTTGGTTATCCAAAAAATGGTTCGTGGGGTGGCGGTACCCATTCTCGCCTCCCAAATTCAACGTATGTGTGTTTTAAATTAAGATTGACAATAGTATATGCAAGTAATACTAATGAATGCATATCCGCAAACTGTAAAATTCACCCGCTATAACACAGGGTCATCCCTAGCATGGAGGGTGAAATATCACAATAAACTATATATACTTTCTATAAAACATGAATTCAATAAATAAAATAAAATAAAAATAAAGTAAAAATAATTCCACATTGAGTTTGTTGGTTGGAACTGAATATGTAATAACATTATTAAAACTGCTTTGTTTCAAAAGCGGAAACGTTGTGTTAAGAATTCGGACAAACAGTAAAGTACCTACCTCTAATATAATATTTTTAACACAATTTTTTTTTTATCAGCTTGAAAATCGGGACTGATTTGTCAAGAATTCTGATCTCCTCGTGATTTTTGACGTGTCTGCGTTAGTAATAAATAGAAAATATTATAGAAATTACAAAATGAATTACAGTTTATTTCGATTATTTCTTTTAGAAATTTTAAACGATAATAATTAAAGTCTCATTAACGACTGAAATCTTTCAGGTCTCCGTGCGCCATATTGGAGTAATGTTCTTCTGACGGGGGATGGCGGGGCGCCGCGCGACGGAGGCTTAAATATATAATTCACGTTGACTGCGGCCCGGTGGAGGCCTCGCAAATCTTATTACGTGCGCCCACTTATATGGCTATAGAGGCGCTTACCTTGCAGCTCGCAGCTTGTAGCTACCCCTACCTCCTCTATTCTTGGTTGCATGCGGCCACTATGAAAAATACAAACTTGCAAAATTAGAAAAATCTATCAATCAATCTATCTACAAATTATTTGGCTGACATAGGCGATCCGCTCACTGAGGCAACTGAAAACTCTCAACTGGCAACTGTCTTTTATGACAATGTGATGGCCCGCACACTACAAAATCACTCAAAAGCCTGTTGTCAATGGTAACGCAAGCGGTGACTCGCGACTTGCACAGCGGGTTGCCGTGGCCGGCCCTTGCTAGTTGCCAATTGTCAGCTGATTGTTCTTCGTCTATGGTTAAACAAGCTTTTTGACCAATCAAGACATAGAAACCGGCCGGTTTTAGTTTGGTTTCAGTTGCCTCGTCAGCGGAGCGCCATACTCTTATTTCGTCTTAAATGCAATTTTTTGCATCTTCTTTTCTATTTCGTGTACCCTATTATCTAAGATTGGCTATCACTAGATTAGAAGTATTCGTCTTTTCTTAACAATTAGGAAAATAAATATATATATACATATAGTTAGTACGTACAAAATCCACTCCACGCAATGAAAATTTCATACCTCAATTCATCGTTCGAGTGTTTTAGCTGCCTTAAGCAATCAGAACTTAATGTTTTGAAACTTTAATGGTAGATTCAGACTGGGTCGACGCACGTGCCCATCGCTACGCCTAACAATATCTGGACTGCTTAGCAACCATAGATTTTCAATGAAAATTTATGTTTTAGAATCACATTGGCCACACGCATCGCGACGTGCGACGTCTGTGGCCATTTTCATAGAAAATGTATAGGTTGCTAAGCATTGTTTGAGAAGCGATGCGTACGTATGTCGTCCATTCTGAACCTACCATAAATCTTTGTAGTTTTATTTTTATTTTTTATGACACCTCACAATAACGCTCCTGTCTTTTCAGCATAAAGGTAGGTGTGTTGCCACCCGGCCAGGCAGCGTTATTGTGGTAGGAGCTATTAAAAGGGGTTTTTTAATACGGATCTTGAAGAGGCCCGGATTACATGAAGAACGTTAACTAGATGCCGGTAGCTCATTCCACATGCGAACTGACTTACACAAAACGAATCGAAGAAAAGTCCCGTTCTCATGAAGCCAATATTAACTGTGAATGGGTGTTCCGCTCGTGTCCGTCGAGTTTCATAAAAGTCTACCATATAAATAAGATGTTTTTCCAAGATTGATGAAATTTTGAACCTTTGAACTTCAAAACAGGGAATATAATAACATGAAAGTCACTGTCTAAAATCATCGCCTACGCTTTGAGTTATAAATCCCGGACAATGCTGGTAACTAACTTCAGCCAGTCTCAATAAAACTTTTTTTTTAATAATTGTACATTTAAAAAATATTTAATTTAGCTATTTGTCAATAAAACATTCTTACTTGGTCAATTATACTTTTGTATTTACTGTGTCAAATTTTTACCTTTATGTAAGTTACCTGGAAATAAAATGACGATTTTCAGGCATTGTGGTTTTATTAAGCCTCGCAATGAAAGGACAACTAGTTGTTATTTATTAAAGTAGTAGGAAATCCCTCAATATTATATTCTCTATCACAAAAAATAATAATATCAAATATATTTCTTATAACTTCCGCATTGTTCCTTTTAATATCCTCCTATTGACGTCATTCGTTTTCTGCCCATTATTTATTACACGACCATCTTACTCCCAATTTAAAAATACATATTTGTATCCAAAATAAACTAGGCTCTCAAAAATATGTAAGAAATCTTGGCTTTAAAAGACTTGCTGTGTTTTTCCGGCTAACTCGTTATCAAGCCGTCGTGTTGTGAACACGGAACCTTTTTTAAAAGATATTCCTTGTTTTTTTGTAAAAGGACAGAATAAACTGAAGAATATCAGGCCGGATTATCCAGTCCACTTGAACTTATTTACCGGGTGAATTTTTTAAATGGAAATCTAAAACAATTCTGTTAGAGAAATATTATTACAAAAACAAGGGTATTATAAGTTGGTTGCTTACATTTAAATATTTCTTATTTAACAAGCACCCTTAAACGCATATTTTCTTTATTCGTTGTTTATTATGGGTTGATAAAATTTTATGAAACCCGATGTTGTCTGCTTCCATGACTTCATTTTGGCATTTATTCTGATGTTCTCGTTATAAAAACTTGCTCTGAGCAGTTAAAAAACACTGTAATAAAGAACGAACGCTACTTTTCACAAAAATGGGCGCATCCGTTTCTTAAACATTACATGATAGTGAGACGAAATATGAGACCCACCATGCACGTATGTCTGTTGCCTCCGAAGGAAGAAAGTAGTTTGTACTTTGGAGGAAACAGACATTCGTACATTGTATCTCTCATCTTTCGTCTCAACATTATTTACTGCGTAAGAAAGAGCTGTCCCATTGTTGCGATAAGGAAGGTATGTTCCTTATTAAAAAAATTTAAACGTAATAGTTGATCGGTGGCATTCTCATTTGGGAAAGTTGTGAAGCGAAAGGAAAATAATAGTGATGAAGGAGAGATAGGTAACGGAATAGTTTCATTTCTGAATTATTGTTTATAACCAGGACAAAAAAACACTTAGGAATATCCGGGTAATTGACACCTATAACCCGGATCCTCATCTCAAAAAGGTGACTTAGCAGGGGTGCCCGGGTTCATGGGGGTGAGATTTGTCTAGGTCTTGGCGACGAATGTATTTGCCTACCTAATGCGTGGCAGGCAGGATCTGGAGAGAATGGCTGAGGGAGACCTTTTGACGTCTCCAGCTGGACTCTCTCGACCTATCACCTTACACCGCAGTGGGAGGGATGAATTCATAAGTCCGTCATTCGTGGACACATTGGACCTCATAGGTTCCTACCCACCTCCTTCCTAGAACTTCTCCTTTCCTTTTTTACATAAAATGATCCTCCACACAGCATCCCCCAAAGATGACATAGGCCCTGAGAGATTTTTTTTCTCTAGGTCTCCTGTGTGGAGGTAATGTAAAAAAATGCGTTTGTGATGTTCCATGGCGTTGGGAAGACGCGCGACACACAGCGCGTCGTTTATATTGACTTATGAACATGAGAGAGGGTGGGAAGGGGCAGGGAGATGAACGTAAGCGAACATAGCTGATCTCAGCAAAGCCGTTTGATAAAATGATTAGATCACTCGGTGTTAACGTAAGTGAAATAATTGATTTATTCGTCCGCCTCGAGGGCAGGTCCGCCGGTGGCCGCCATTTTCCCAGACACGTCCGCGTAATTAGCCGCCCTGGCTGATGAGCGCGGGCTTATGGGCGGCCGTGTGTGGTGCGCCTGGGCGGCTTGGCGGCTAGTGTGAGCGGCTAGGGCAGGCGGCTAGGGCGGGCGGCTAGGGCGGGCGGCTAGGGCGGGCGGCTAGGGCGGGTGGATAGGGCGGGTGGCCAAGGCGGGTACGGCCAGGCCCAAAACAAACAACGCGACTGACATGCCTCGCTTTGATTTAACACTTAAAACTACCAGTTCAGGAGACACCAACGCCCCTTTCTTTTTAATTAATAATATTTGGATGATTTATATAGCGCCGTTTTTGTGAATAAATCACCTCAAGGAAGCTGTACAAATTTATAATATATTTCTATAACCTAACTTCAGACTAGACAAAACCTTATAACATCTTACGGCTAAAATATTGCATCCACCGGTTCTTCGAACAGTTATATAAAAAACAATATGTAGGTACCACGCATTTGACCAATGAATGCAATGCTGCGTAAAAATATAAATTTATTTTGTTATTTCTTTATTTATGCTCTCTAACCACTGGAGTGAGAGAGCAATTTAAAACTTTTTTCTCGGATTGCTGAAGGAAATTTTTCCGCCCACATTAAAATACCTCCGAATTTGAATATGAAAACATACAAACAGATAGTTCTATATAGTCAATGAATTCACTATCTTTTATCACATATTCCTAGGATTTATAAAAAAAATATAAAATCGTAAACTTTAAAACTTTTTAAAGAATCTAGAGAATATTTGCCATGTTTTGGCTGCAAAGCAATCCGTGGTATTGGAAATAGTGGCTTATTGTGGCAAAAAGCGTTCGAGTGGCTAAAGGCAGAAAAAATACAGGACTATACTTACCTGTAAGTCACCTGAGATTAAAACTGTTTATTTAGAGAAATTAAGATACAGTTTGCACTCAGGGGATATAATTGGAACACATTGTTGAGTGATACGTTGTCCTATTTAATATTTAACATAATTTTTTCTTATTTATCATTTCATACTTAACTCCTTTACGTTAAATTAGAAGTCTGTGTGTCACCTTTCATGTAATCTTTTCTATTCAATCTTTGTTTATGTTATGTTTTGTCTATGGTTTTTTGTCGAGTCTATATATATCTACTATATTGTCATTGTTGTTTTTTAAAAAATTGCATTTCATTCCACATTTTAAAGCCTCGGAGTTCGGAGCTAGAATCAAATCTATCACAAATTGCAATTCATCTGAATTATAGCTATTAACTCAAATCCCGTACAAAACACAAGTGTTTTCACTTCGAAGCCTCAAACCTATGCATCTCTGTGCGCGTCCCTTGCGTGTGGATAACAAAAGGAAGTCAAGAGAAGCAGCTAGCCTTACAACCTACAGCAGATTTCCCGGAGACCATCGTCAGGGACCGTTTACACGTGTTATTGAAAAAGTCATTATTTAGTCCTGGTATATGTTTTAATAATAATATGTTCTTTGATGAACTTGTTTTGGAAGAACAAAATTTTATGATGGGCGGTACAATAGTACAAGAACTTGATTAGAATAGTTATCTTCCCAAATGTGATTCGTCTCTCGGTAAGAGACAGATTGATGTGTAAGGCTCCGAACAATGACCATCCGATAAGAAAAATAATAAATTAATATTATTATCATATTTTTCACTTCTCGCTAATGTGATGCGATGACTAGGACACGTGACTACAACAGAAGATTTCGAATCCTAAAAAAGTTGAACAAAGGTACCTAATATATTTAAATTTATAGATGCGATGTTGAAGAACATGAAATTGGTACAACATTTTTCTTAGACATTGCATGTTTTAAACCTGTATTTATGTCAATTAATAAATATGAGATTATCCTTCAAAATAAACCTTCATGAATATATTATAACGAAAAACAAAACCAATTATTTTTTACCAACACGCGCCGTCGAATATATTATTTATGACTTGAACAACTATTATCCTATTCTACTAAGTTATCCTTGTAAAATATCACGTCGAATGTAAATAATATCCGTTGTTTTGTTTATTATTTTAGTGTCCTTGCGTTGAATTCAGTGAGATTCGACAAAACACGTGTAGTGCCTAATTTTCTCAACATTTATAAAACACAAGTTTTTTCTAGCACGCACGCCACATAACCAAAATGTAACTACTTCAACCGTCTGGCAGATAGATACCTCAGCAATGTCTCCATCAATAGTCCCTTATCACGGCATGAAACTATTCCGGCTGACACTCTACGTTACATTGTTGCGGCGAGTTTAAAGAAACCACCCTCGAGGAATCCTTGATGGTCAACACGCGATCGCGAGAGGAAGTCACGACAGTAAATCAGGCGGTTTCTGTTTTCTATTCTGTGTTCTGCTCGGAGCTTTGATCGTGGGAAGGGTAGTTAAAGTTTAAAGACAGTGTTTTCTTCTGCTTAAGGGTGGGGTGCGTGTGAAATGATCATACCTTTGTGTCTTCACCTCGTAGTTTATCTGTTAAAGACTGTTGGATGGCCTGTTGTTGTTTGTGAACTATCGTTACGCCCCACGTGGTGTGATGTAGCGTTATTTTATGCATTGATTCACTTTTTACAGTCTATTCTAAAGTCTATTTATGAAAAATTTAATTTCCTGTTAGAATATTTATACCAATGTTCCGACGGGTAAGACGTTAAGCTGTCTTTTTGGAAAATCTTTTTTTATATAATAAATACCGCAGTGAGTAACAAATTTATCTCTTTAAACTAGATTTGTAATCACTTTAATACTACGACAAAAATTCTACACAAAAATAGAACACATTGTAATCCATTACCTTATTTTGCCAAGGAACTTTAAAACTATATACCAATAGATATTTGTAGAACTTATTGCATTTGTGAATTTGTGGATGTAAAAAAGGAAACAATTTACACAATTAATTTACGTACATTTTACGTTGAAAAACAGACCACACGGTAATGGGTTCTAACAGATTTGCAATTTTTTTTTTTTAATTATTCCAGATGATGTGACGCAACTTACTTACGAGTGATTGCTGGAGTTACTTGGAGTAAAAAAAACGTAAGTTTTTATTTCAACTAAAACATAAAAAATCGACAAGTATTGGACATTTCGGGTCAGGTGGGAGATTTCTCGGCTTTCTCCCGAAACCAATTACATTTTTTAAACCAGAATCACTTGTAAAAATTAAAACAAGTGCGTTTCTTAACAACCCATTGAGATATTAACATTTTATTGCGTACTTGTAACTAGACCAAATGAGTAGCTTTTCTAAATAATAATGTTTCAATACCGTTCTTAAAATCAGATTTTTTAAGACTACAGTTAAAAAACCGTCCCGTGTGAAATACTCCCGTTGTTTCATCACCTCGGAAAAATAGTGTTTTGGAGAAAGTACCCTCATAATAGAAGACAACACTAGCTGCGAGATCCCAGATACGGCCCTCCTCCCTAATTTAGAGGCATTGCGTGCTGGTACCATATTTCAAATCTTTGTTTCTTGCAAACATTGCTCTGACTTTATGCCCTTCATAATTCTCTATTTGCGACCGTCTTTATGATACAGATATCATTAGAGCATGCCGGGGCTTCCTGCCTGTTTCTCTTGCCCTTGCCTCTCCCTCTGCTCTGTATCTTGCTACAACCGCGGGGGAAACTGCGTTTAAAACGGGAAAACATTACACAAGAAAACGCTTTGAGTTCTGCTATTTTTGCAAAATAATGCAATATTCATATTAAATGGGTTAAGATTTTATATCTCAGCTTTTTTAATAAAATTCTTAACCTCATTTCGACTACATGAGAGGTTGCGATTTGTTTAAGTATTCTGGGCTAAAATTATTAAAAATATTATTTTAACACAATAAAATAAATTTAATCTTTTTTCCACTTATTTTATTTACCGTTACCAGTTTCAGCCTATAATGGCCATCTTCAGACTGGTACAATGATTTCTTAAACTATTTTATTTTTACATTCTCTCCACACAGAAGTACCTAAGGAAAGTAATTTCCCCCAGGCTATTTGTCATCTTTGGGGATGCTGTGTGGGGGATATTTTTAAGGAAAGGACGGAGAGTATTTTTGAGGATGTGAGGGGTGAGTAGGAATGTGGGTTTTAGGATGTCCAAATCATCCGCCGCCAAGACCTATACAAATCTCATCCAGTGAACCCGAGCACCCCTGCTAAGTCACCAAGCACTTGGAATGATAATTGACTATGGTAAACATCTCAACGTTTGGGGGAGGGGTGTTAACATGGGTGGTATATAATGATTTTAATAGAATTATACGGATTTTTTCATCTTCTCATCAAAAAAGACGAAAAAGTTAAATACGGTTTTATTTTATTGTCACAATGGACTCCACCATCAAATATCAGTATTAAAACAGTAATATTAAAAAAAAAGTTTTTTCATGTTAAATGTATGCAATTAGGGCTAATCTATTAAAAATTTTAACTTTTGCAACTGTTAATTTTTTATTTTTATAAGCAATAATTATTAGCCCGAAGCACTCATCCACATTGAAAAAATCTTCCGAGAAAAGATACATGCCACCGATGGGACTCGAACTCGTGTCCTTCTGATTTCCGGTCAACTGCTCTATCCACTAAGCTACGTCGGCTTATCTCTTACCCGCCACATAATACAATATATACTAATGTTTCATTCAACAATTACTGCTTATTACATTTTTTCTCCTGCAAACAACCTACTTTATATTATAGGAGAAAGACTTTAATTAGTTTATCCGTTAAAAAATAATAATGTGAATTTATAATTATTGGTGGAATTTCGTCTAATTAGTATATATTGAAACCAAACTAAAACTTTCTTCCACTTATTTTTTTAGCTACGTATACCTACATAGGTTTTTAAATAGATAAATAATTCAATCACGTACAATTCTAAAATGTATAAATTATTAAGATATATTCCTCTCACCTATTTATATAAACATAAAATAATTTTTTATCCACCCCAAATATGTTTATGTACTGAAATTTCGAGCAGATATGTACCAATATGACGATGGACTTAATTGTCTCCAACCAGTCCGATCAGAAAAAAATAACATCTTTCGGCCGAATTTTCAAGTTTTTTTTAATATTTATGTAAAAGCGATTACGGCTATTGTACCAATTATCTGAACATTCTTAAAAAAAGATTTGTTTTATCAACAATGAAAGTTCTTTAATAATTATTTTTACATTCTACGTTTAGAAATTGCACAATCTTTACACCCCAAAAATTAATAATATAATAATGATGTTATATTTCCTGACACGTCATCACCCATCAAGCGAATGATTGAAGTAACATTGCCAATTTGCACCGCAGTATTCGGGTTCGATCCCGGGATTCCTGGCGGCTTTGCCACCGCACGACAAGACAGACAGAGTTGCGGCTGCTAAGAGATGTTTCTCCTTCCCTTCCCCCATCCCCCACCCTCGGTGCTTGCGGCTAACTTCACTCACCTTGCAGGGATTCCTCGAACGAGTTCGGCGGAACATCACCTCAGCTTAACGGATACATCCACCAATCAATGATTGTGGATTATCTATTCTGTTGGCAAATTTTAGATGACCTATATAGCATATTAGTATAAACGCTTTGAGATGCAGTCAAAAGTCAAAATGATGGAAATTCGAATTCTTGAACAACTGCTGGGTAAATAAAGTATGTAAGTCGTTTCTAACTTACATAAATGTCGCCAGTCTGGGTAATACAAATAATAGTTAAATTTAACGACTTTCGTAAGAAATATGGAATAATCGATAGATCTAATAACATCATTGTAGTATTTGTAGACTTCTAAATGTCAAACGACCAAAGTTGGCATAATTTAGGGGTCAAAGTTCATTATTTAATTAAAAGTAGCTGCAGTCTCTGATGCTTTACACATATTTTTTTCGAAATCAGCCATAGACAGTGGCCTTTCTCTTTTAAGATTTGTGTTCTCTTGTAAGTCAAATGTGCAGGATTTTACAGATAAATAACCTTTTCAATTTTTTTACTACAACACAAGTTACAGGCTGTGGAAATATTTACATTCATTGCAGAAAATAACATACAAAACACAGAATATCCGAAGAAGAAAAACAGAGCATTATTTAGCATTACACCAGATTATAAATTTAATTTTGTTCAGAACTCTATTCTTACGCCCATCGTTCACGAAGCTATTTACAAGTGACGCTACCGCTACCTGTCATACAATTTTGCTAGTGCAGCGCCTAGCGGCGATTTCAAACACTAATAATAGTATTGAAAATACAGACGAGCAGCGATCGCGTCGCTTGAACGTAGCTCCATGGAAGAACGGCGTTACTCTATTTTTACAAAATTTTAGCACGTACTCGTATTTAGGAAAGGAATCTACCTTATAGTTGACTGAGAATTGTCTATAAATAATATTTACCTACAACTTCGTATTTCAAAATATAACATCGAGATCAATTAAGGTAATAAGGCTATTGTTAAATACAAAATTATGAAAAATATCCGAGTAAAAATTAATAAAAATGACTAGTTACTCCCGGTTGCTTATTAGGTAGCCACTATTGGGCAAACATAAGAAAATTACTTCTATTGTTGGCAAATTGATTTTGTGGCGTTATATTAACTTATTAATAGGTGGTGTGTACATAGTCATTTGTTTTAATTTGATGAGAAAATTTGAATGAAATAGTTAAATTACGACTCTACTAAAAAAATATTCAACTATTGATCTTAAGTTATGCCTCAGAGTTTGAAGGTGGATTACTACGACCTCACTGAAAGTCTTGCATGTCAAAAAGAAAATACCATTTGCGACTTTATTTCGTTTACTCGGGTACTAGGTATTACATATCTTGCGACATGACGTGGCACAATATCCCGTAACATACGTTTAATGAATACACTCAAACACGCTTATTCAAAGCAGTTTAATAAATTGCCGATGTACAAAGCAGAAAATCTGTTTGGAAAAACATTTCTTAAGCAGAAAATATTCACTAACAGTGAGCTCTGGCGTCAAGATATTAAACTCAGTAAAAGCTAAAATGAATGAGTTAAATCAACTGTTTATTGCTCGCAATAACGCTATGGAGGTTTTAAATACAAAATTTTTAATTTTTACTTAGAAATAAATAATGCCTTAAGCGATTATAACATTTTCCATTGTACCCTTAAATCGTTAAAAGTCAAAATAGTCTTACAATGTATCTAAATCAAAAAAAAGACTTCTGAAAAGTTTATTATTTTCTTTTTAATAATATTTTACTCATACTGTGTACTATGTGCTATTTTAACTTTTAATTAACTACTTGCTTCTTAATCACCATAATCATAACAAAATATTATAAATGGAACTTAATTGGTTTATCTTATGTTCACTAATTTATGTTCAATGATTTTTATACAACAACTGTAAGTTTCCTAAATAAACTTAAATAAAATAACAGAGTCGAAAATCTGGGGCGATACCAGCTAGTGAAACAAACACTTGTAATTTGAATAAGAAAATATTTATCGTGAATTTGTTGGTTAAAATAGTACCCTTATCTTATGTAACCATCCAAAGCATAAGAATATTTCCTCAGACTGTTTTGTTTCAGTCGCTTGGCACTGAAGGCCGAAATCTTTATCTGTTTGAACTGGCTTTGGAAGCGCCTCTTCCTGAGAATAGAAATAATAAAGGCGCGTATCGGCTATTGCGAGTATACGGACTGGGACACTGGGGGTTCTGGCACCAATAACTCCAAGATTTAATCGTGCCGTATTTTATTTTATTATTTTAGTTTTATTTTGGATTAGTTAGAATCAGATAAACAATCTTGCAGCATTAAGAAATTTAAATTCCTGACAGTTTAATGTAGATTTTATAAACATCAGCGTGGTGGGCGTGCTTTCGGAGTGTCGGGACCTAAAGCCTGGAATGGACTGCCACATGACTTAAGAATGATAACAGACTCTGCGAAATTCAGAGCTAAACTTGAAACTCACCTTTTTAGACAGTCGTACCCATAAAGCCAAAAACAAAAACCTTCACTTTCACCTTCTCAGCCCGCGACATAGTAAATAACTAATTGCTTAAAATGTTAACAAATTTTTAATGGTGAGTTCAAATTCTCAGTCCTAATTAGTCCTAAATTCACAAGTCTTTCGAAATAACTTATTAACTCCATTCTTGGCAGTAATCTTCTTATGAATGTAATATGAAAAATGATGGTGTAGCAAATGTAAATTATGCAATGTCCAGTGTTTTAATATAGTGTCCT
The DNA here is from genome assembly GCA_951813805.1 of Limnephilus auricula. Taxonomy (NCBI): domain Eukaryota; kingdom Metazoa; phylum Arthropoda; class Insecta; order Trichoptera; family Limnephilidae; genus Limnephilus; species Limnephilus auricula. The sequence goes on from OX638393.1 coordinate 39,336,577, forward strand.
CCGCGTGCAACGTCGTATCTCCTCCAAGAATAAACTTTGTAATTAAAGTGTGTTTATCGGAGGTGACCTTTTTACATTAGGTCCACACAGGAGGCCCTGAGGAAAATAATTTCCCTCAGGGCCTATGTCACCTTTGGGGATGCTGTGTGGAGGGTATTTTTAAGGAAAGGAAGGAGAGGAAGTTCTGGGAAGGAAAAAGGTATGAGGGTTGGGTAGGAATCTGGGGTTCAATGTGTCTAGATCATCCGCCGCCAAGACCTAGACAATGAACCCCATGAACCCGGGCACCCCTGCTAAGTCACCAAACGTAGCGAACCACTTGGGGGTGACCTATGGCAGAGGTGTTGGTTATCCAATAAATGGTTCCCGGGGCGTAGGTAAGTATGTTCTCTGTGTCTATTTGTATATAATAGTTCTAGGTAGAGCTTAAGAAGTCATAATAAAATGTACAGCGCCCTTGAGGTGATTTCCAACAAAAAGGCGCTCTACAAATTATCCAATTATTATTATTATTATCAGGTATAATAATTCATATTCCTATCATGGCCGGAAGAACATTAATAATTGTTGTCCCTCGTTTGGATGTTTTTAACATACTGGAAAAAGTTACTGAAAGATGAACAATTCGTTTTTAACATTGAACAAAGAAGAAAAGTGGAAGTGCCAAAAAATATGAATGAAAACAAAAGTGTTCTATTTATCCCATTTAGCTTGCGATCTGTCTATCTTAAACTCGTCTGATATCGTAGTTCACTGTTCGTCTACACCAGAGGTTCCCAAACTTTTATTTCTCGTAGACCCCTTTCAAAATTTTACTAGTTTCGGTGGACCCCCTGCTGCTATATTTCTACCATATTCCAAAGATGTCAGAAACCCCGAGGGGAATTATTTTCCTCAGGGCCTCCTGATGGAGCTAATGTAAAAAAAAAACATTTTAAAAAGGAAGAAAGTCGGTACCACGTGCCAGATTTAAATATAAACCATCCGATTACTAGCAGAGGATTCTACTAACCCAGTATCAACTTAACTACATTATATATCATGGTAATTTGTATTCAAATAATGATAAATCTAACTCTTTTGAAAGGTATTTTCCATAATTAAATGAAATATTAACCATGCTTTTATCCTATTGAAATATTTCCTCCCTTTTTCGCCGACGTATCACCACGTCGCGTTACCTCCCCTGGAGATATCATCACCGCGGAGCGCAGGAAAATGAAGAGGTGAAAACAGAAAATAGAGAATGAAAACCGAAGAAACTAGATGCTCCATTTAGTAACACGTTCCCTCCGAGACGTTCTCATTCATGAACTTGGAAAACGATTCAGAAAACATCATGGGATTAATAAGACATTTAAATCTTTGAATATTTAATTAGATAAATATTTCAGAAAAAATTTGCCGATATTATAGTGTCGGTTATTTGAAAACAATTTATTTGGCTTTCAACTCGTTCCAATAATATTATTTATTTATTACATCGGTACCACCCGTAACAAATATATTATTTGTAATTTATAAGATATATTTAATTTAAACTTCGCCACATTTAAAGAAAAAATTAGTCCACCATTTTTTAAATGTAAATAGGGAATGAGAAATCATTTTATTTTATTTCGATTTTCTTTTGTTTCTATTGTTTCTTTTCTTTTCTTATCTTTTTTTGTTTGTTTGTTTTTATTCTAAAGTTATCCATGTGGATTTAGCTTTGGATATATTCTTATTAATTTATCACATTGTGTTTATGCTTTATTTATATACTTTGTAATCTTTTTTAAATATATGTTATACTGTTGTTATAAATGAAATTTGTATTCGATATGTAAAAGCCCAATCAATAAATAAATAAAAAATATATTATTTTGATACACCATAGATAGGTTATAATTTTTCTATGTTTAAGGTAATGTAATACTGTTTTTTTTAAATATTTTATATGTAACAAATCCTTGCATTAGAAGTATTGTGGTTAACCGTGCATTGTTTCTATCGAATAATGGTTTAAATTCGACTTGCGCAAATCAATTTCAATTGATTAATTTGTAATATTTCATATTTTTAGACACACATTTATGCATTAAAAATAATATGTAATATATTTGCGGCACATTTCAGAGTGTAAGATACTCTCGGTATCGCCCTGGTGTAAGCCCACCATTTAGAATTAAAACATTGCTTGAAATTTATTTAGCCGTGTTTAGTGACCAGATCTGAATAGCACGGTAATAACTAATAACATAACCCTTCCCCAATCTCCTTCCCTTCCCCACTACCTTTATCCTCACAACATACCCCAATCGTGGATGCCATAATCCCTCGGCTCCAGACGGGAGTAGTTGGGACTCTCATATAATTTATTTATTTTAATTTAATAAATTATCATCTATGTTATGGAGCCAATTCCTGATGTCATTGATTTTTAATGGTTTTACTTTGTTTTCATTTTCTCTGTATCATAATTATTATTTTATTTTCTACGTACATTATCTTACAAGATTTTTATTTGTACTTTGGTAACGCGATTGGTTATTTTTATAGTGTTTATTAAATTAATCTCAAATTAAAATTCACTGCAAGTTAACAACTCCAACCAAAAGCCCGACAGAAAAAAATAATGTATAAGTTGAAGTTCTAGGAAGAGCGAGGATTCCGCAAGGAATTACAATATATGTTATCCTTTTTCGTGGCGTCTTTGTTAGCCTTTCTTTGTCGTTTCTATTTTCTCGTCTTACCGCATTAACTCTCCCGTTTTACATATTCTAAATGACACATTCGTATTCCAGAAGCAATGAATTTAACAAACGGTTATTTTTAAACCTTTTTATTCTTCATTTCTTTTACATTCTATGTAATATACGGAAACAAGCCTTATCCAAAATGTTTATATTTATTTTCTTAAATAATACGAACACACACGAAAACTTTTTAAACATCAAATAAATATTCGATAAAATAATATATATATATATATATATATATATATATATATATATGCATATAGTTCTCTAAACAAAAATGTAAATAAATTTGGTTATTTGTTACTGTTGTTGGTTCGTTTTCTAGGTTATCGGTTCAGGTTTAGGCTATGGCTTTCAAAAACAATAAAATAAATCTAATTTAAATGCATGTATTTCGTGAATTAACATTTTTTATTCAAACCACTTTTGTCCCAGCAAAAAATATATGCCGGTATCCTCATTTATTCGAAAAAAAAACTTGAGCCCATTTCCACGCTAGTCTCTGAGCCCTCACATTCCTTTATGCTTATTTTATTCTTAAACGGCCAACATTTGCATTGGAAACCTGCGATGAATTGCCCTATTCCTTTTTTTGTTTTACAATCCTTCTGCATTTGTTTGGCGCTGCTGAAAACGCTTAAACTTCATCGAATCATTTAGATGGGTATTATTTTCAGAATCCCGATTATTCCCTCTGCACATTTGAAATTCTATACTGAGCTGTGGGAACTATCAAAGGTTTATTATTTTCTTTAAAAAATCATTTCTGTATCGTCTATTTAATAATTTTATATTCATTGTCCTTTTTATTAATTTTGAATTTGCTTTTCATAAATCTATGGACCCATGCATTACTATAAATATGTACATTTATGTATTTATTGTACGATTGATAAATAAATTTATGGATCACATTTTTGGAAGGGAAGGACACGCAGGGAGAATCAATTTCTTAATTTTATAATTTAAGTTGCATTCAACGCATGCCGGGTATCAGCTAGTATTCTATAATGTTTCTCACAAAGCAGCACTTTTTGTTTTTCATCAATGTATTTTTCAGTTTTTGGCTTGCATCTACTTGAAATATAACACTAAAGAGATATAACATTTTGGATATAACATCATCTTAATGCGATGTTATATCCAAATTGTTAGCGTTTATAGTCAAAATCCGCATAACAATTTCTAGGATTCTAATAAATGCAGGTCGTTCAAGTGTAGTTACTTGCCAAGTCTATCCGAAAGAAAGTGATATTTTTCTCTGGTACTGAAACAAATAAACTTTCATCTCATATATATTACGAGATATTTAATAATATTATACGACATAGAACAACGTGTGTATAACCTACATAAAATATTTCATATTTTTTGAACTATCCGCAAAACAACGAGAAGAAAATTCCCTACTAAGAAAATGTGTCATATTTCTATTAAACATATTTTCTTATGTAACCATAAAATACTCGGCTTTGCTAGGAAAATAATTTTCGGATGTAGCTTTGTTTTCCGGGAAAAGACCATATTGCGAATTGTCATACCCGGCGCGAAATGTTTTGTTTTTGCGTTTTATATAAGGAGTTATTGATATTTAGCTGACGCAAGGATTCGGACCTTTATTAAGGAGGGTTCATGGTATGTTTTTATTTGGGACCCCTTACTTTTTTATTCTAGTTGTGTGCGACTCTGATGGCTTGAGAGAAATAAGGAAAAGCTGATTCGGATGTTCTTTTCATTGCGGTTCAGATAATGTGAATCTTGGAGATTTTTTGCTTTAAGTTACGATGAAAAAGATTTATAAATGTTGGAAATATGCTTTGTCACTACTAATAAATTTAACAGAATATCTTTCAATTCTAAAATAAACTGTTACCAGGCGTACATTTTATCGAATATTCTATTTTATTCGATAATTTAACTACTATTCGATAAGTTCAAATTAAAATGGGATCCTGTTTGCATAAGCGTCAGAAAAAAACAGTCCCAGCAACTTGTAACACTATCTAGATATTTCATAACAAAAATGTTTTTTTGTTAAAATCATTATAGGTAGCTAAAACATTTTCGTTAGAAAAGACTGTCTGGGGATTAGAAACTTTTCCAGTAAGATCCATTAGCTTTTAGAATTTTCCAGTGTTCAATTTTTTAAAATCATTCTCCTTATATTTGAGTACGTATGTATGCTTATATATTAATTTTTAATATTATTCGGTAGCTGCGCATTGTTTTTTTGTCTGTTCATAAGTGCGAAGAATATTAAGTCCTTGGCTTCCAAGAATGATAAAACTTGGTCAAGTGATCAAATATTGTGTGAATGTGGTGTCCAGAGTCAGGATAACAGAAAATATGGTATGGAGAAGAAATTTTATGAAATCAGTTAATGAAAGATTTTTTTTACATCTTCCTACCACTGCAGAGATATGGCGTAATTAGTCAGTTAATTACGCCATAAAAGTTAAAGTTCGAATAAAGTAACACTATTGTAGACAGCATTTGATAAAAATAAAGTACTTATTTTGTGTAAAACCACGAGTATTAATTAATACTAGCAGTGAAAAACCCGCTGATTTTTGCTGCTAGGCCCTGCGGACGGCTTTTCGTCCTGTTTCGCCCAGTTTAAGTGTTGATGACTATTTATAAGGCGTCACCCTTTTGAAAAACTAACTACTATTAACACTACAGAATACTTGTATTTAATAGGTATATATATAATAGTAGACATTCTTACATTAAGACCGTGAATAGTGAGAGAAACACTCTTCACCCCAATATAAATCTTCTTATTATTGAATGAAAGCGAAACATGTTTCTTCTTCTTCATACTTTTTCTTTAAATATAGTATTATGATGATAATACTATATTTAAGTTGTCGCCACATCTGTTTGCAAATCGCATGTGAGCGAGTAATAAGTGTGTATATTACGGCAGCAGCTCTGTGGAAAAACGCACGTTCACGGACGGGTCAGAACGGTTTCCATACAGTGTGGCGTTAGAAATTTACTCGGAGTCGGGTTCCTTAATTTGAACCGTACGGGCATTACCGTATTAATATACTTCGATATTTTACCGACCCGTTTCACTTTGCTCAAGCCGCATCAGGGTACAAATTAATAATACAAAAAGCATAGTGTGTGCTTAAATATAAATCATAGGTTGACAATACGATAAAAATATAATGGTAGATTCAGACTGGGTCGACGTACGTATGCATCGCTACGCCTAACAATATCTGGACTACTTAGCAACCATAGATTTTCAATGAAAATGTATGTTTTAGAATCACATTGGCCACACGCATCGCGATGTGCGATGTCTGTGGCCATTTTCATAGAAAATGTATGGGTTGCTAAGCATTGTTTGGCGTAGCGATGCGTACGTACGTCGTCCAGTCTGAATCTACCTTAACAAACAATGAGGATACATTTACATCAATACAAAGAAAATGGGAAAAACCGATAGACAATTATGCAGACTAATGAGTTATAATAATATATGGAAAGAGACAAAGGGATTTTTTTAATTGTTTATTAGAAACAGATTTAATATTGGGCTACTAGATACCTCTAATTGATTACTAAGTATGGGACAATTGTCTAATTTATTATTATTTACATGTTCGTAATAAGCATTAACTTTGTGGCTCGCCATAATTTACAATAAAATAATATTTGCCATAATTTGTAATATAAAATGCATTTTTTTTTATATAAAAACAGCATTAAGCAGATTAAAGTGTTTGACCAGGCTGTTCCTTGAAGGCTACTTTATATGAAACCACTGAAAAGTAACATTTCCAAAAAATGTGGCTTAAAGGGTTTTACCAAAACACAGTCGATATATAAATTTGTTTTAGACCATTTTAAATTTTATTTACACTCTACCGGTTTCGGAAGAACCCTTCCTTCGTCAGAAGAATATTAAAACTAACCTATGATACAAAATATTGATAGATATATATTAAACATTTAGGTGCTGGAGTGGGAGGTCAAAGGGGGAGGGGGGGTAATTGCGGGAATTCCAGCAATAACAGAGCGATTTATTGGAAGGGGTTCTTCCGAAACCGGTAGAGTGTAATTAAAATTTAAAGTGGTCTAAAACAAATTTATATATTTTATTGTATATTATTATTTAATTTATTATTGGATAGTATTGGATAATTGTAAAAACCAATTGTTCTTTGTTTTGATGTGAAGGTATCCTCAATGTTTGTTATATTTTTATCGTGTTGTCTGCCTCTGTATTTATATATAAGCACACACCATATATCTCTTGTACGGTATTAATTTGTACCCTGATGATGCAAGAACAAAGCGAAATCGATCGGTAAAACAATTTTTTTAAACTCGTGGTTTTACACTAAATAAGTGTTTTATTTTGATTAAAAACATTACAAAGAATGCAAGAAAAAAAAATGTATAAAAAAAATTGTTATGTAATGGGAATGGAATACATGTTAATTTTTATATTGTATATATATACTTGTATAATTAGATGATGAAAGTATATCTCTATGATGATGAATTATTTATTTAGTTTTGTCATCATTTGTGTTGTATTGAAATATATTGCATTCTCAACTCCACGGGCGTTGAACTAGTTGACGTTACGATCAAGTAGCAAGGCTTGACATTCGTTATCAGTCCCTGTCCAGTCCGCAACCACCCCTAACGACTCCTGTAACGATTCCGTCCCACCCTCGACATGTTTCATTACGTCACTACCTACTTGTGGATCCGTTACACTCAGACAGTGGAGAGATAAGCGACAATAATGGTGACGTTATAATGGGTACAGTTTTTAACGGTACAATTAAAAACAATCGATTTAGAAGTATCTGTAAAACACGCTCATTACTAGTTTAGTGTTTTATTTTATTGTACTGCCCTTTTTGCAAGTTCAAAAAATATGTTTATGTTGATAACATTTGAATTAACGATTTTTGCTACGGCTGCCTCCTGGGGGTGAGTTCCCGTGTCAAGACATGTTAATTATATCAATAAAACATTTTATTACCAGTGCAGACCCTTGAAAAATCACGGAATAATATAATATTTGTGAGACTTGTGAAGCAAGAAAAGTATTTATAAAATGTTTTCTTCGGGATCCAGGTTTTTCTAAAACAAGTATTTTCCATTTTCTTCATTATATATTTTTTGTTAACAAATTAGAGACACAAATAATAATTTACCTTTCGAATGAATTCCTTTTAAATTAGTTAATAAATATAGCTACTTATCTTTAAAATGGAAAAGGCGCAGAATAATACCGAAATCCGAATTAACCTGGTAAGATTTATTAAAAGAAATGTAATTAAATAATTACTTTTTTCAAGTATAAAATTATTATTTTATTATAAATGGGCACTTTATCGCTCGTATGCATTTTCGAGACAATCAGATCCAACAATTTCACTGAACCAGAGTTGCAATCACAGACATCATTAGTGATAATCTTCGAAGGTAATAGTTTCTTTCGAAAATAGTTTCTTCAGCTTATTCAAAGCTTCAAATAATTATCACAAATAATGGAAAAACCAAAATAAGCAATGATGACTGTTGAATCTCATGATACCTATTGTGTTTCATAGTCTAGCTATTAAAAATATGCATAATACAGATTTTTTTCATCATAAGATGGACATTCTAAGGAAAACGATTCATTGCTCCAAATATACGCAAATATTAAAATATGAAATTGTTTTCATCAATCGAAAGACCACGAAAACGAAATGTATATCGATGTTTACGACGAAACGAAATAATTTTACGTAAAACTCTTAAGGCTCTCGTAAAGCTCTCCATACACGTTAGCAGTTAGGCTGTTCGGTCGAATCCATTGTAATATATAGAATAATGACGATGTATTTGAATTAAGAACGGTAATTCTAACCAGAATTTTACTAACCAAAGCAGCGCGGAAGCCTCCAGGGACGAGGACGTAGCGAAAAAATACACCAGTAACTTGTTCACTAAATATTTCTAGCGTGTTAAGAACTTTAAACTATCGCTCTATTCATTCCGTTTCCACATTCAGATAACAATCAGCCTCCATGTCGAAATAAATTGAATATAACCGATAATATTTAACTTCAATCCTCACGCTAGCGGGCAATTATTCCATTTATGGGCACTACAAAACGGGTAATAAGCTTTCACAGGTTTCATGCATTATTTGACGCGAATTATATTATTATCTGATAAGTTTGTTAAGTAACGAATGGATTAATGCCTTTTGTGTATATATGCACTGCGCATGCAAGTCCATATAATTTTATGTAATCAATTTTCCGTCGTACTGCTTTATTACTTAAGCTATTAGTTTCGGACCCAGAGATCGCCGTTTGAAAACTCAGAAGTAGCAACCAAAAACGAGAAAAATGTGGAAGTTCAAATAATTATAATATGTTTTGCATTTATATTTTGCACCTCGTTATGAAGTGTAAAGAGGGGGAAGCATGTCCAAAATCGGGTAACTGGGTAAAACAGGATACCATAACTACTTTCCGTAAATTATGTAGCATTCTACCGCCAGTTTGCATTTAGTCTATCAACAAATAATCAATTATTAAATATTAATAATAATGCGAAGAAACCATCGGTTTTGAAACATGTAGATATTATCACATGTGATTAGTGGTTTACACAAAATAATTTGTTTTATTTAATTAACAAACGGTTATTATTTTATGGACGAATTGTCCATTAACAGCATAAATAGCATGAATGAAAAACAAAAAGGGAGATTACTATGCACATATATATGTACAGGTATTTGTAGAGAAATGACAAAAATTAAGACAAAATTTAATAATAATTGGATAATTTGTAGGGCACCGTTTTAGTTAAAAATCATTTCATGGGCGCTGTAAAATGTATCTTCTTTATGAACTTTTCTTTGTTACTCTCTTCATTTATGTTTAATGTATGTACCTACCTGTAAACATATATTTAAAAAAATTGTCAATAAAAAAAAAGAAAAACGAAAAAAATGCACACAGCAGAAATGAATATAAATCAAAGCCTGAACACGATTTCGATTAAGTCCAAGAATTCAGTTTTAAAATAGATAAAAAAATATTTTTTTGTGCTTATGACTCTGAAAAACCATTTTGGTATACTAAAAAAATCAATGCTTTGACATGAATTGACAAGTCTCTACACTTTGAAAAAATTAAAAAAATGCTATCCGAAATGAATAGTGTTTAACTTTTACTTTATCTTAATGAAAAAAACCTTTCTTGAACATTTCTTGGCACTCGGCCGTCTTTAACATGAGCCGACCTAAAAATTTTAACCATTATACAAAACCCTAACTATGTTGTTTGTATTTATTATCTAATCATTTATATTTATATCCACAATACATCACCCAAATGGCGTTTACAATATGCGCCCATTCAAGTGAACCTAATGGCTATTACGATAATTGACACGATACGGCGGTACAAGATACGTCTATATTCTTAACACCTGAGGCTTCGGCGTATCATATTATATAATATACCGTTAGTACTTAACACATTCTATGAGATAATCTAACAGAGACCAAGCAGACCCAATCCCCACTAGACTTAACATGTTTGACACTGAAATACATTATCAGATGACATTAAATGAAATGACTGCTATTTATCTAAAATCTAAAGGAACACTCAATACTCAGACGATCACTTTCTATAGAATATTCTATTATTCAATGTACTTATCATTAACAAGGGGGAACTATTTTTGAAGTAATAGTAAATTTTTATCAATAGTTTTTGTAAAAAAAAAAAAATACATGTACATTTTTAGGCAGCATCGCGTTAATTGGTCAGATGGCGTTGTACACATAGTTTTGTATCGCTGATCGAAGAAGCGGAGGATGCAATGTTTTAGCCATAGGTTTTTATGTTTGTCTGTGTGTAGTTAGATGTAAGATTGTAGAAATGTATTGAAATTTGTACAGCGCCCTTGAGGTTATTTTTCACAAAAACGGCGCTATACAAGTCAACCTAATTAATATTTTAGGCACTAAACTTTGAGGTCCGGGTCTAGTTTTCCCCATAGGAAAAAACTAAACCCTTTCACACACTTTTCCATAAAAATGATCATCTTGTAAATCCACGCTATGCAAGTGTAATATATAAGTACATATAATTAATACAGAACAATACAAGAATAACATGTTAACCTACCAGACTATTAAATTTGAAAATAATTCATCAACTCCAGATATTTTCATATCAGAGGGTTCGGCTCTGTGGAATTCCTAATTTGACCGATAAATCCTACCGATCCCCCAATATAAATATTTATAAAATCTTTCGTAATCCTACATGTTTTTAAATGACTGATTTTAGAATTTTTAAATACAAATTCTTTTACAAATCTAATATGCCTAAATTTTTAATGAGAGAGCTAGGTAAAATGCCAGTTACCGAAATAACAAATGAATTCGAGAGGCGGGTACGAGTACCACCGCCCCGGGCCATAAGTCACCCCAAGTGGTTTTGCTACGTTTGGTGACTTAGCAGGGGTGTCCGTATTCATCAGGTGTGGTGTGTTCAGGTATTGACGGCGGATGCGACTTCCCACTAGTTGCCGGCTGGCCAGATTGGTGGAGGCCAGGTTTTTTTTTGTCCTCTCCAGTTGGTCTCTCGCAATCCACGGCCTGGACATACTGACACCTAGATTCCTACCCACCCCTCACCCCTTTTCCTTCCCAGAAGTTCCTTTCCTTCATTTCCTTAAAAATACCAGCCGCACAGCATCCTTGAAGATGACATAGGCTCTGAAGGATTTTTTTCCCTTTTCCCTTCTCAATAAGATCATTATGAAAAAATTTTAACATCATTATTTTAAGTGGTACCTACAAAAAAGTTTTTTTTGTTGAAAACTAATTTTTATGAAACTGGCCTTGCAGTGTGAAAGAAGATAGCATTAATTTTTTTTTTAAATAAATTAATTAATCAGATTTAAAATCAAAAGTTTCAAGTTACCAAGTTATACCAACCAAGTAATTAAATCGGGCAGACTGCTCTTAAACCAGTACTAGATTGTAATGTTTGATACGAAATAAAACTAGGAGTATCAGATTGATTGACTGAAAAACACTTAAGAGACACGTGCTATGTCTTCTAAATGGGTGACACAAGACCTAAACTCGCATTCTTGAGGAACATCAACACCGGGAATCTAATGCTACACGCCACTTCCTTTAAATTTAAGTAAGATTTTACTTTTAATTACATCAAATTCCCTATGCATCATTATATTATCTTGTCGTGAACATTGACTTTAATGATATTGTTGAAATTCTACGAAGTATTTATTGACTTTCTCTTACTGTGTCTTTTAAGTAACCGTTCGTTTTTCACAGACCATTGCATGCTAATATCTAGCTGTTTAATAAAAAATCTAACTGCCAATTACGCTATACCTTTTCATTATTCACATATACGTATAGTTGATGGAGGTTCCCACCTGACGGAAGTAAATACAATTAAGTAATATCCTCGTTCGCAAAGGTTGCTATTAAAATTTCTTCGTTATTTCTTTTCGCATGACCAGTTATACCTTTCTTTGGAAGCTCTTGGGGAGCTTAAAAGCATATCATTAGACGTAACGGAAATGCTAAATTAGTTAGGTACTCTGTGTAATTTATAGCGAATGCTTTGCATTTAAGTTGTTGAATGGCGTATTGGGAAAACAATGCAATTTTCAATTATTCATCACAGCTGCTGGTCGTTTTTTTACATCGATATTCCAAGGTACCTCTGTTTTCAATTATTTACGCTTTTTAACTAAGACCAGCCTTTTTGGAATCAAGAAGGGTTTTTCGTTTTTTGTTTTATGTGTTAACTTTTTGTTGCTAACAAACTGTTTGATTTTGCACGCCGTGGAATTTTTTTTAATAACAAGGTATTTTTTGCCCCAAAGTAGTTGAATCAAATTTCTTTCCTCGTCATTTGTCGTGATGTCTCGTGAAACGTCTGCAGCATCCGACGCGCGAGCATTTCTGTGGGTTTCCGAGTGACGAATCTTCCAATCAGTATTATTTTCTTATCCATTCTTTCCGCACACGCTCCTCGGTGACAAATCACCAATTTAGTATTTAAATTTCTTTTCTCATGCTCGGCGGGATCCAAATGACAGTCGTTTGGTATCACAAACTGTAGATTCATCTTTGCGCTGATCTTCCCAGCGGCGGCTCTGCGTTACATACTGGCGTACTACAATAAGAGCCGGATCAAGGACCACATCATAGTCCTTACTATTATATTCGGGGGCTTTGATAATCATTTAATAGCAGTGTCGTTTTAAAACAATGTAGATTCTTGACGCGGGAACCGATAGAGGGACTCGTCTGGTCCTTAAAACATGCCAGTAGTGACAGAAATAATAAGTATCCCTCCCACTTTTGGTACAAGGCGTAGGGTCGAAAAAGTCCGGCAGCAAAGGTAAAAAAGTACTCATCCAGACTCTCTCGATTCGGTCCGACGCGCCACGCAGAATGTGGGTAAACTCCGATATCTAGACAAACATCACTTCATAAACCCGGGTTCGTGGATGTGGCGGGTGCCCTATACTGAGCCCTTACTTTTAATTCACGAATATACCTACATTACTGCTAATTCTACATAGATACATAATTTATTTAAAAAAATGAAATAAGCGTGTTAAAACTTTCTTTCATTTTCCATGGAATGCCTGCATTCTTTTTTTTAAAGGGACCTCCCAAGCACTGAAAGGAAAGGGAGAAGGAATCCGAAATGAAACGATTGAATGCGACCCTAGTCGAACCAGAAAACTACTCAATATGGACCGAAACTCATTAAGAAAACTGGTAGGACCACTAAGGGGACTCTGCCACTTCAGGAGACACAATATGCAGCGGTTGAAAGTTGGAAAACACCAATATGCAGGAAATGTGAAGAGGATGAAGAGACTATAATTCATCTGTGGTGTCAATGTACCGCCATGATCGGTCAAGACTCAGATTCCTGGTAAGACACATTGTGGAAGACATAGCCAAATATCCAATGATAATCTTGGTTAACTCTATTAAATAGAGCGGGTTACTGTTAAAGTAATGAGGAGAAATGGGAGATAGCACAACGGGCTCAAGGCCTGAGTGCTGACGGGAACTATCCGTAAACCGTCTCCGTTTTATAAAAATATGGATCTTGAATTGTTTAACATGTTTTATGTTTTTATATCATAAATACCAACCAACCCATTGCTTTGTCTGGATTTCTTGTCAGAAATCTATCAGAAACTCTAATTTGGAAATTTAAAAAAATGGGATCGTTTATAAAATCGATATTATAACACCAACGTAGTACTCGGTTCACATTGTTTGAAAACTTATATAAAAATGGTTGGTGGTTTTGGACCAGTGGATAGTTCGACCCTGCCACAACCATAAGATGTTCACCTAATGCGGGAAGATATTGAAATTCTCCAACCACAACCGTGGGGAGGCAATCCGTTTTGAAAAATATTCCTTCAAACGAATCGATCGTACTGAGCCGTTCTACTGAATATTGAAATCGCGACTTAATTTATTTTCGCTTTTCCGAGTAAAGCGCGCGATTTAAAAAATATCATCGTTTTATTGGAAAAATAGACGTTTTCGTAAAAATTCCATGTGCGACGAATATAATATAATATATTTCACAGAAGAGCGGTAAACTGGATAAATCCAATTTTATATGGATTTAACATTAATTTATTTAGCAAAGCCTTTGATAGTTGGTAAATTCCAATTTTTTTCAAATCAAGATAAAATATTTTATTATTTGAAAGTAAGTACATATCTAGACCCACAATCAACAAATGGCAAATAAATGTTCAAATTCGAAGAATAATAATATAATCCTAGCTACTTGCTCTAATATAATAAATAAATATTAATAAATATGTGTAAAAATTGGTCACAAACGAGCCGGCAAACATCGCCTGATGCAATAATATACAAAATCCGATGTCTCCAAACTCAGGGATAAGGCTCTAGCTGCCTAATATAGAGGGTGCACCATTGCAAAATCCAAATTTTTAAAGTTATATTCCGTGTATGTTATTTGAATTAATGAAAAAAACTCTAAATTAATGTATTATTCTCCTTTGTTAAACTAATTTATTGTAAAACCAAACCTAATCCAAAATATTAATTTTGGCGTGGGTCTGTCTGTGATTGTAACTTTGGTTCAATGAATACAGATTTGTTTTGAATTTTGGTGTCGTTAGTACCTACCTATAATATGATGTTTCACATAATATTATTATAATTCTAATTAGAACTGATGTGTCAAGTGATGTGACTCAGAAAAATGATAAAGTACCTACCTATAATTTTATGTTTTTTACCGGAAAATAATTTTTAATCTCTATTTTTAGAGTGTATTTCATTTATTTAAATTAAAATACAGATTTCGTGATTGTGCTTGCGCGCATCTTAGCTAACGTGCAATTATCAACACTACAATTATAATATCCCGTGTTTATTTCAAGGGTCTGCGCTAGTTTTTTTATAAAAATATCAACGTAGGGGAAATTCAACTAGTCCTTTTTTTGCAATTGGATGAATTGTGGTGTTAGTAACAACTCAGGAATATTTGCCTAATAAAAAAAATCCAATCTGCACGTAATGCGATTTTTATTTTTATTTTTACGCGGAAACAATGATTAAAATATGTTTTAAAAAACTGCACATGGATCGTCGAGTAGGTACCCACTAGCTGTTATTTTGCAAACCTGTGAATTAACCAAGTGACCTGCTTCATTGACCTCTATAGTAAAGCTATGCCCTTAGCAGAGTAGCACCCTGAGTAATTTTGTTTCCATCCATCCCTACGCGTGTACGTCTTTGTAAATTTGCGGCCTAACTTACAAAGTGTAATATAATTTCATCAACTCGGATTCAATATTATTAACCCCCTGAAGGGGACCGGAATAAAATTGAATTATCGTTTTTTTGTTCTTTTTCTTTATCTTTTGCATTATACGATTATCAGATTTTGTCTCTTTTAGTCGTCACACACCCTTATTTGATTAGGGCCACCTTACATTTTATTCTCTGTTTTAAAACTCGCCCCTGTCAAAGGGAGAATAATAAATAAGATAGAAGACTTTGTTAAGTAAAATAAAAATGTCTCCCACGTAATTTATAATAAATAGTCCCTTACAGCCATACATTTTCTTTAATTCTTTTTCTTGTAATTTTTTTCCTTTTATTTTCAATCACTGGAGATATCTTCCATGTAGATTCGAATAGAAACTAATTAACTAATAGACTTACTACATTTTGGTTCAAGCCCATTTTACACGCGATCTGTCTCTCTTACACTTCCTGACACCATATATCGCCACTATATTTCATCGAAAAATTCAAATTAATGACAATGAAACAAATTTCTGTGTTTGAAATTTAGGCAAAGAATGGTCAGACTTTTCGATGACGAAACACCGGCCTCACAAATCACAAAAATGTTAATTTATTATATTTTTTAATAGTTTTTAACTTTTCGCGATTATTGCAAAAGATTTTACATAATAATATAATAGATTTACGAATAAAAACTGCAATATACCTACAATATTTTTCAAATGAAACAAATACTTTTAAATAGTTTTAAACCACTTTATTTTTATTTATATTTGTCGACCGGTTTCGATTGCACTCAATCTTCATCAGGACAATAAAATATAAACTAAATCATAATACAGAGAAACAATCTAAGGTAAACAAAGTAGAGAGAGAAAGCAATATACGGGAGAGGGAGATAACATCATAGACTGGTTGGTGGAGTGGTAGGGGGCGGGGTAAAGGAAGGGTGGGGTTACATAAGGAGTAAGGGAACAACTTTAAAATTGGACTGTTGGTTAATTCTAGCTATTTGTTTAAAATTTGGCAATTATTTTTATTTGATTTTGAAATTTCTAAAGCTTTTAAATTATTCAGGCGTATTCCTATTTTATTTTTATGTATTTTTTGGACTCCCGTATTTTTATTAAATGTGTGGTTAGTATTAATTAAATGTTCGGCAAATTCTGAAAAACCCAAGTGGTTTATAATAAAGTGGTTTAAAACTAAGTATTTGTTTCATTTGGTATAATGTCAAGCCACAAAGTGTTTGCTTTCTTCGGTAAGATAATACAATATTTTTATTAACAAGTATCTATTATGATAATCTGTAAATCTCTCTATAAAGTCAGCTAATAAAGAATTTGTCGTATTACATGAGGCAGGACAATAAAACGCCAAATTCAAATTACATAACACGTGAAAGCATTTTCCAGAGATCTGAAAGGTAATTTTTTTATCATTCTTCTTTCATGTTTTAACGGATTAAATATTCTGATTTCATACACCTACGCGTTTGATGTGTAAAAATGCTTCGCTTTTACACCTTAATAATTTATTTTAATTTTATAGCAAACATTAAAAAAAAAACCTCATGTTGGCATACATTTTGACAAACGATAGGTAATGTCTTAATCGAGATTAAATTTTTTGTTAAACAACGTTTGCATTAAAGAACCGAATATAAATCAATATAATCATAATATAATGATATCATCTACAATCAATATATTTAAATAATGTTTTTCTTTCCAAATAGAAGTATTGTTAACGCTTAATCTGTTTTCATGAAAAAATACAAGTACAATTTGGATCTGGTAACCATTTACTGGATAACCACCACCTCTGCCATAGGTCTCCCCAAGTAGTTCGCCACGTTTGATGACTTAATAGGGGTGCGCGGATTCATGGGCTAAGGTTTGCCTAGGTCCTATTGTGTTGCGGGCCGGATCGAGACAGACTGGTTGAGTGAGGCCTGTTGACCTATCCGGCCAGGCTCTCTCGTCCATCGCCTTGCACCGCAGTTGGACGTATAGATTGATGCGTCCGTCACTCCTGGACACCCTACACACCTCTCGTACCTTTTTCCTTCCTAGAACTTTTTCTCCTTCCTTTCCTTAAAAACCCTCTACACAACATCTCCTAAGACGACACAGGCCTTGAGAGGAATTGTATTCTATTTTGGTGTATAAACTAAGCAACAAAATCGATCTACTAAAAATGACTTCTTGTAACTGTTGGTTGTTACTCTCCTTCATACTCGTTCTGTTCTCACTTCCGAGTAACGTATCTCTTTCGAAGAGATTATTTTCTTTGAATTGCGCTTTTCTTGGGTATGACAGGTACCTATTCATTATTTTAGTTACTCTAACTAAATGAGAATTACTCACTCCTGCGATGCACCCACGGAGTACACCTAGAACGATGACACGTCCGTCCAAGGGGAAAAGCATACTTGTTAAAATTCCTTAGCGCCTCCAACCTGCCCCAAGCCATCATCTGTCCTTTGTAACTCTCCCGTGCGGAATAACTGAACAACGAACAAAACAAAACTTTTACAATATCGGAATAATAAAGTACGAAGCCGAAAAAATACAGAATTAAAAACAACTCAGTTTATTCAGGGAGAGTTGTTTTTTTCTTTCCTGGTGCTTGTTTTTTATTATTGTGAATCCTCGAGGAAATGGGACGAGATGAAGTAGTCTTAGGGATCTTATTTTTCTTACGCCCTCGGTTAATTAATGCCCTTTTTTAATGAACAAGTTTACTCTTAAGGGAGCAAACAACTTTCTTAATGTGTTCTTTACATCACATAAAAAATACAGGGTAATGAATATTCATTTCGCTTATCATTACTCCTCTATTATGTTATGAAGATCATAAAAATAAACAAATTGCCCGGAATAATTTTTCTGAAGGGGCCGAAGGTAAAAAAAATCTCCCAGAATCTTCCTCTTTAAAGATGGAACATATAGTTTCTTCTTCTTCTTCATGTGCCTTATCAGGTCCCCCTGACGATGGCGATCATTCTGGTGAATATTTCTCTATCTTGCGCTGCTCGGAATAGCTCTTCCACACTTCTAATATATATTATAGTTTAATAATTTTTTAAGTTTTAAATTTAATTCAAGTCAAATTTAATAATGTCATTATTAAGTTTTTAAATTATTTTAGTTTTTTATTATTATGGCAGCTGTTTCGGCTTACAAGGCCATTTTCAAAATTTTCACTGAAACTGGCACTGTAAAAAAGCCTTAGTAAGCCGAAACAACTCACACAATTATAACAAACTTTAAAATGCTTGCAGAACTTAAAAATAACATTATTAGATTTGATTTAACTGAATCAAATAAAAATTAAACACAAAAACAATTAATATATATTTTTAACTTTTAATAGGTTTATGTAATTATGCGAAAGGAGTCAGATTATAACGATACAAAGCACCTAAATGCCTTGAAACCTTATTTGTTCCCTAAAAGAATGTTTTTGACAGAATTCACTGTCTCCAACAATATACAGGAAGTGCTCAGTATCCCTGGTGCTCAATAATGGTATAATCCTTTCGCTAAGATAGGGGTAGTTTACCTGAATTTGACAATAATCCGATTATCTTACAGACGAGATATATTGTGTGTGTGTGTATGTATTTCATGTCACGGATCCCTCTAAATATGCCCGGTATCTACAAAAAAGGTTCCTTATTTACAAAAAAATATTTGAAGATTCTGAAAATTCTGAAAATTGAATCGTTGTTATTATAATCAATAATAAATATACCCGATGAAACGACCTACTATCTAAAAACATTTTGACGAGTTAGTGAATTAAGTAATTCAGTCGGATCGGAGATAAACAGAAATTTTTAAAAATATGCAAGAATGTGAGTGAAGGAAAGAGAGGGTGCCAGATTGTGCTTCTTCCTCTATTTCATCCCTTGCAGAATGAGGTTCTCTCCTAATTTTTTTATCTTGATAATGTATTATATTTTTAAAACAACGAGAGTGAAATTAGTACTTCTATGTTAACGGCTTATATTTTTGATACTTTTCGGTATTATCAAAAAATTCAAAGAGTTTTGGTCACAGCATTTTTCCACGAATGTGATACATTTGCAAAAAACATTAATCTTCTTTGTAGGATACAATATCATTGTCATGATAGTTCGATGGTTCCATCCATTTCTCATGCCTAAAATTAAAACATTTATTATATACTTTGACTAATTTTTATTTTCTTTGGTTTCAGGTAAGAAATTCATTCATTAAATTGGTATTCACAAATCTTCTTCAGTAAGTATTTTTTTCTTTAAATTTAGGTAATCTAAGCGTAGATACTAATAAAATTCCTTATCATTTTAAGAACAAAATTGACCTATTCAAAAGAAATTAAAAATAACTACTTTTGTTTCCCCAACTTTAATAAACATAAAAGTGATCAACGAACAATTCTTTTTCAGTAATTTGTTTTATTTTCTATGGGTGTGTGGGTTCTTTTTGTACTTGCTTTATTACAATGGGGCGAATATCTCATTTGCAATAAATCACCAGCCTTATAAGGAACATCATCCCTTTAATGTCACTTAATACTTTACACCACCCTACTCACTCTGAAGCTCATTGTAAACTTTAAAAATGTCAAGGTACTTACAGGATGTTTTAAACACCTTCAAAATATACGGGGAAGCTAACAATTAATCAAATAAATTTTAAAATTTTTGGCAACTATATTTCTCCACAGAAATCTATTATTCCGCCTCTTGACATGACTTTACTCAAGTACCTATCTGGTTCGCTTGGTCGTGCCCTGTCTGCGCTCGAGGAAGCGTCCCCGACTTCGTTTTACCATTCACATTTGCTTTATATAGTCCTTACACACCTTTCTTCAATCATTTGCTCTACCTGCCCAAAACATCTGAGTGTCCCTTTCTTAATCTTACTCATTAAGCTTACATCAGCCTTGCGTTCTTTGCGGATCTCTACATTTCTCACACGATCATACATGTTTTACCACACGCCTCAGGGATTTCATTTCAACAGCATTCACTCTACTTTCATCCTTTCTCTGCTATTTCCATGCCTCACTGCCTTACATCAGGGTAGGTACCAGCACTCCATTGTGGACCACTGGCTTCGCTTCTTTACACGGTGTTCAAAAAGTCGCGGACGCCCGTTATAGATAACCCAATATCGAACGGCAATATAATAATTTCGTCTTTATGTAATTTTTCACAAAAACGACGCTCTGAAAATTATCCAATTATTATTATTACTGGAAACGTGTGAATGAGAAGATTCTTGGATGTAAATGAAACAGGGGAGGGGGGGTGCCAAGGAAAAATTTTGTGCCAGAAAAAACGGCATGATATAGTTAGTAGTGTTGTTTTCATTGCAGTGCTTTGGAGTAAAGCCTGATATTTTCGCCCTAGCATGTCCCTTACTCTTTTTTATATATATATAAATACTCTCCCGTATGGAGCCAGTTAAAATATGGCATTCTCATTTAGGGTATTTTGTGAGACTGAAGGTAGTGGGGAATGGAAGGAGATGGGGAAGATAAAGGCAAAAAAATACATGGGTATTCAAATCTGGCTACCAAACACTTCAAGCATCGTTTCAATTCTGAATGGTAGTCTGACACTTGGGCGATTCTGAGAATATCTTCCACGCCGGAACGTGCCACAAATATTCTACACCTATATTATTTTTAATAAATAATTTGTGAAATAATAAAATTTTAAATAAAAGTAACGATTTTAACGAGATTTTAACCCGCGACATTCGGATTGCTAGTCAAGAGCCTTACCCTTTGTGTTTTACATAAATTAAAATATAAAAGGAAATATGGTATAAAACTTAATTCACTTGAATGAAGATATTATTTGAAGGCCACCTTTTGGTATCTTGTATTGGACAGGTCCGCGCTTATATAACCGGAAAACAGGTAATTTTCGTTAATTGCTCGCCTTTTTGCCTCGGATGCTTCCACTTGTTTTATGAAGGCTATAACAATTACTTATGTAGATTTCCACCCCGTGACTGGCTCCGGGTAGCTCAGCACTACTCGGCGAGAAGTGAGAAGGCTCTATTGACAGACAACCGACCGCTATTACCCACCCGACCCCGACAACTTTTCAGGGGGTTTAAAAATAAAGTTGAAAATACACCCACCTCGAAACGAAAATATTATGAAGCAAGTTTTTATCATCATAGAAACCATTTTCCTGTAAATTTGTCTGAATATTTTAAATACAGACGATAAAGTTACTTTTTTTAAATTCCAACTTAATATATATCTTTGACCAACCGGTTTCAGTTTGACCTGAACCTTCGTCATAGGTGAATAATCTTATATATGAAATTTAATGTTTGTTCGTATTTTATAGGCTGCCATACCGTTCATTCGATTGCGATGAAAGTTTGGGGATTTGTTGTGCGTATGCCAGCGATAGTTATAGGATAGTGATCTCTGGCGTTATGAAATTATTTCCTATATTTTGGATCCGATTGCGATTAATTTTTAAAAATTAATTGTGAACATGCCCGCGAAGATTTCTATATATACTGGTGAGCTCTGGCGTTATGAAATTTACACTAAATTTAGAAGGGGTGATTCTTGGTTGGGGGAAGGCGGAGAAGGTAAAAGGGGAATGAGCGAAGGGTTCGCGAGAAACCGGACAGCGAGTGAGGGGAGGGGGAACGCCAGAGGGTAAGGGGACGCGGGATGGGAAAAGGAGGCGGGAGGGAAACGGGGACGAATGGGAAAGGACACGCACCGAGAAACAATTTCTTTATTTAAGTTGCATTGCAACGCATGGCGGGTATAAGTTAGTATTAAATAGAATACAGAGTTAAAGAGTATTTAAATAAAAGTAGAAGAGGGAGAGAGAACAACAACTTTGGTGGGGGGTAAGGGGGAGGTACCCATTATTATGTGTACCCACAAAGTGTTTGCTATATGTGAAAATTTTAAATACAGTTTTGCACTTTGTGAAATTGTATTACAGACACATTAACATGGCATACACCTTTGATCAAAATAGTAATATCACATTTGTACATTTTATACCTACTAACTTACACTTATCAATTATTATTAATTTATTAACTCCCTTATGCCATGCATACACAAATTAGGTTAAAAAAAACAGAAGTAGCAGATATTTTCAATATCACTGAAATAACTTTAAAAAAAGCATTTTACATATTTTTTAAAGCAATTATTACTAATACATTTGGTTTCCAAAATTGTAAATTTGAGTTAATTTTAAATCATTGTTTTTTAATCCATGTTTAAGTAAAAAATCAGTTTGTTCTATATTTAAAGGTATGCATTTATACCGTTTTATTTTTTCATAATTAATCTGACTCACTTCATCACAGCAAACATTTTAGTTTTCCCTAACCTATTATGAAATTAAAAGCTTTTCATTCTCGCAGCTCAAAATACGTTTGATATTCTGTTTTACTTCCCTTTAAATAATAAATGTGATAATAAACTGTTAAATAATGTCCCAATTCAAAATATTTCATAGTTAACGCCGATATAATACCATTTTTAGCGATGCCATTGTCATGAGGAGGTATTCTAAGCGCGAAATAAAGGTATTCAAAATTAATGGGGCAGAAGACAATGTTTAGTTGAATCGTAAGAAAATCACATTAAATATGAATTAGAAAGACGCTGGTACTGCTAACGATCTTCTGCACCCTTGTAATATGGCTCCGTAATTCGCTATGAATTTTAAAGCGAAATATTTGATTGAAGATTTCATACTTCACTTGAATGGGTCCTTTGCATATTAATGTCTGCATGTCTTATGCCAACAAATTAATCGTAACTGAATCAAAATTCTAATCTTTAAACTTATTAAATTAGATGTTAGGATAGTAAGTTTTCGTAATTTGATAAATTTATCTCAGGAATATTAAAATTAATTTTGAGGTTGGTTTATAAAGACACTTTCTTTAACTATAGATTTCTAAAGTGCCAAGATGAAAATCAAATAAGATTTGTCAGGTGTGGCATTTCGCGGTTATTCGTTATTGCAAAGAACGAATTAAATTTTATTTTTCCCCTCGACGATTCGAAAGTTTCATATTCTTTTAATTATATTTCCTCGTCTCAGGCTCTCCCTTCTTTTACCTCCTACTCTGAACCACCTTTTATTTTTGTATCTATAAAACCCTCTCTTTCTTGCACCCTCTTGGTAATCTCCTTTTGTTGGATGCACACGATGTGCTGACATTTAAACAGCTAGAAAAAATATGAGGGTCGTCATTGTAATTGCTTTTTTACTTTGCAACCTCTTTGTATCTTCGTGCCGTCATAAAATAACACTACTTGAGAGAACATGATATTCAAATAAGACATTTCATTTAAAAAACATTAAAATTTTGAAATTAATTGATATTCCTTACTTTCATACTAATATCGAACCTAAATAATAATTCTAAAAAATTTAAAAATTACCTGTGTTTTTTAAAGAGAATTTTTAAATAAATTGATTGATTTATTACTTGTAAAAGATAAAAAGTACTTGATATTTATTTTTATCCTTTACTTATTATTTGAATCAGAGAATACGTCAATAGTGGGAGTTATTAAATATGAAAATTTTCAGCTCCTTTTCGGCATTACTAAATATTAAGAATAATATTATACTCTAAGCTTTTGATCTATTTCTGTGAAATTTCTAGACTTTTAAAGCGAAGTAGCGTGTAAACTCTAATTATTACGGTTTCACAGAACTATAACTCAAGTAATAAACTCATTCACTAATAATCTTTGTTATTTTACTAATTTTGTGTATCAAATAACTCAAATTCTAAATCTTCGGATGAAAAAGTTGTAGCGAGAAAGGTTAATGTTTTTAACCGTCGCTTATCGCGTGATGATGAAGTCAGCCTTAAAAGCTCATTCTCGGCCTGAAAGTTTCAGGAACCGCAAGTCTGTCACTTTCCCTAGTCTGTGAGCTTTTCAAGATAAGGACGAGAAACCGGAAATGAGGTCTGCTGAAGGCTTTACCCTTCCGAGTGAAGAAAAAATTTCAGCCTTTCAGACAATTTTATATTCATTATTCCTAGTTATTACGTTGAAGGAGGGCTATTTGAGAGAATATATTCCGGACATGATTTTGAATATATCCTACCTCACGCTGCTGGCAAATAAACAAAACTTTAAATTACCACACAAGAGTTTAAACTGCTCCCGTCTAGAGCCAGTGAAACTATGGCATCCCCAATTGGGGTATGTTGTAAGGCTGAAGTTAGTGGGTGGTGAAGGAGATGGGGAAGAGGAGGGTGGTCGAGTACCTGGCTATTCGGATCTAGTAACCAAATACGTCTAAAGCCATTTCGAGCAACGTTTCATTTCTGAATGGTGGTCTTACACCAGGGCGATTCTGAGAGCGTCTTCCACTCTGGAACGTGCCGCAAATTTACTATATATCATTTTTAATTAATTAATTGTAAAATAACACAAATTCATCATTTGCGCATGCCAGATACCCCTTACCCCTTGACCACGGAGGCCGTTTTTAAAAAGATTGCAAAACTTATGTTTGTCCAACATCATGCTATGGTGGGTGTATATATTATGCTACCTAATTGAATTGAAGAACCTTTTAAATCGTACAAGATGAGTTCGTTTTTCGCATTGTGTTCATGTATTAAAAATGGTTGACACTACGATTCGAAAAAATAATTCCGATTACACTCCCGTTATAAGTATTATTTTTTATTATTATATGCATGCAGCGCTTGTGTCAAAAAAAAGTTTTCTGAAAGATATCACTGTCACAAATCTTTGTTATTTCTGAAAACGTAACATTATACCAAAATATAAACGAGCATGCTGTGATAAAACATGAAAATTTGCATGACATTTCCATAACGCAAACATTATTTTATTTTCAATGAACAT
Organism: Limnephilus auricula; assembly: GCA_951813805.1. Taxonomy (NCBI): domain Eukaryota; kingdom Metazoa; phylum Arthropoda; class Insecta; order Trichoptera; family Limnephilidae; genus Limnephilus; species Limnephilus auricula. Next base: position 39,362,089 of record OX638393.1, read on the forward strand.
AATACACATTACATTATATTTCCATTGTATGATTTAATGATATTTATTTATGGGGGGCGAGTCTCGTTTTAATTTTTGCACAAGTCAACTTCATACATCTGTGGTTGGGGTACGCAATCTTCGCACTTATATCGTCAACTAAATTACCAAACATTATAATATTATAATATGTTATATATAAATAAAAAATAAAATTAGATGGAGCCTAAGAACTCTTAAAAATTTGTATAACGCCCTTGAGGTTATTTTTTACAATACGGTGCTCTAAAAATTATCCAATCATTATTATTATTATTACATAATATGTATTAGTATCCACCGTTAACTCTTTGTACATGAAATAAATATTTCTCTACTAAACTGAATGTAATATTTTTTTACATATTAACTCCAAACAGGGGCCAAGTGGAAAATAACTTCCATCGACGTCTGAGTTATCTTTGGGGTGAATTTTTTTTATAAAGAAAGGAATGAGAGGATGTTCCTGAAAGAAACAAGGTATGAAGGGTTAGTAGGAATCTGTGGGTCAGTGTGGGCAGTCACCTCCGCCACCAAGACCTGCACAAACCTCACCCCATGAACCAGGGCACTCTTTCTAAGTTACCAAACGTAGCGAACTTCTCGGTATGACCTAAAGCAGAAAAGTGGAAGTGATACGTGTACTGGGGCGGATTATTACAGAATTCTTCACGAATTCTTCCAGAAAGCCGAAGGAAGAGAAAGATTGTAATAATTAGTAAAGATTGTGATGTAAATGTGTTGAGTAGAAATTATTTGGATGATGTTAGACTGCAAAAACATGTTTTCGACTTTATAACACGATAATGAAATTTCAAGAAATGTGTTAAATAAGTTCCAGACCTTAACATATGCTTAACATATTATATTATACTTGTTACATAATAGGAATTAAATTATATTCCAGGTAAAACTAACATACGTATTCGTGTATTTGCTTTGTATGTTTTGTAAGAAGAAACCCAAGACTTTGGGCTTAGCATATAAATATATGTTTGGTTTTTGCCTAAGATACAACCTTTCCATGGAAATATATGTATCTCGTAATATAATACAGGCATGTACCTAGACTTGTAGTCGAAAATCATGTCGAAACACATTTGTGCAACAAAACTTATATCTCATATTCCCTCCGACATGGGTCTCTTCAAGACCTATTTTTATTTATTTATAGAATACATGATTATACATTAGGACATTTACATATATATGATACATTAAATCACCACACTAGGCGACTGCCTGTTTCATGGTGACCAATGGAATATAGTTAATATGTGAGCTCTAGTATGAACACATCAATTGAGTATTTATACATGTTGAAAATTGGTAAGATTAAATTAGAAAAAAATATTTAATGGAAATAGAAAATATAAAAATAGAAAATAAAAAAACGAAAATAAAAAAGAATAAAGAAGAATAAAACATGCTATTACGCAGGATAAGATCATACATATATATTACACATAACACTTTTTTCGAGTCGTGTATATGTACATGCATGCGTAAGCGCGTAGATACGCGCATACACACATACATCAACATCACATATTCATATACTTAGAAGCACACATATTCATGCATAGATATACATGTATATATGTACACACACACATATATATACACACACATATAATACTATGTTCACCCTTTTTTATATCTCTCTCCATAAAAATGCCCTCCAAACAGCATCCCCAAATATTTTCCCTTAAGGAAATTATTTTCCTGTATGAAAAAATTAAAAAAACCCTTTTATGAGAAGAAAATCCACTTGGAGTGAAATATTACTTTTCGCTGTATCAGGATGTCAACGTATCAGAGGATGTGCTCCCAATCACGCCGCAGGAGTGAGCGAGATGGCGGGACGCGGCGTGCGAGCATTCCCATTAGCGCGAGGGGGACGGGGTTTCGTATGAAGAGACCTGTCACATTTCCTAGATTCTTCCGCCCTTGTAACGTTATGCGCGCCTGGTAGTCACAAGTGAAATGTTTCGCCCCGCAGAGATATTAGTTCCTCCGGCACACCTGGTGCCCACGTCCTATGTCCTTTATCCTATGTAATCCTATGTAGTCCTATATCCTGTGTCTTATGTAGTCCTATGTCCTGTGTCCTACGCTATCTCTCTGCCTGCCTCGCCTCGCTTCTGTCTCTGCCACTGCCTCAGAACTTGACGTGGGATTTACAATCATAACATTTCCGATGTCGTATTTTTTAGACTTACCTAAATCTCTTTTCACGAAGTGGCTTTCTTACCGTATAGTGAAAAGTAATCTAAGAATAATGTGTATTCGATATTTGCTGTCATTCGCACGTCTTTTCACTCCAGTTCGTATTTGATACACGTTATATTGATAAACGCTACAAATGATTTATTTGCTTTGAATTTTGATACACCTGACTAGGGAACTTTCCTCTAATGTTTATTGTAATTTTGAAAAATATTCATATACATATAAACATACTTGTTAAGGTCATCCGTAATAAATGTCCAAAACAAAATTCTAACAAATCGAAATAATCTGGTCAAAAGAAAATATAAATAAAAATTATATTTCTTTGCAAAATTCGTAAATAATATTTTATAGATTTCGATCCTTATCAAAATTGGGTCTCAAAGTTCAACTTGCAAGCAAAAACCCTTTTTTAAGCAAAACCTCGTGAACCCGTGAAAACCACGCTGCTCGTATCAATGCTATAATATAAAAAAAAATATTTTGACGGTTAATCATCAAAATTAACAATTTCGGTTGTATGTGCCAATTTTTAAAAGGGGTTCATGCTGGAAGTTTATATAAAATTATATTTACGAGTTTATACAACTCTTTAGTCAGAAGCAAATCGGAATATGGAAGTGTTGTCTGGAACCCACACTATTTAAAATATTCAAAAAGTATTGAATCTGTATAAAAAATAACCTAGTTTTAAAACTTTATGTTTAAAATTCTGGAAAAGGATAGACAATTTACCGACTCAATAAATATTATGTTTACCCAAAATTATTCATGATAACATTGAAACCACTCATTTTCTAAGCAATATTCATGTTCAAGCAGTCATGCGAGTAATATATTTCATCTTCAATTTAATAACAAAATTACCTTTTTCTTTTCTTACTTTTTTACTTTTTTATTTATATGTGACTATATAGATATTTACGAAAATATAATACTATTCAATGTGACTATATAGATATCTACGCAAACATTGTCGCATATTTTGAAAAGCAAAATTAGCAATCTAATAATATGCCATATTATGAAGAATAGTTATATTTTTTTTTTTCACATGTAGCAAACACTTTGTGGGAATACGTAATTATAATAAACACAAAAATACTTTGTTTTAATTTCACTTTATTATTTCTTTATCCAACCGGTTTCAGTTCAACCTAAATATATTGTTATTCATCCCTGAGGAAGTTTCAGGTTGGACCGAAACCGGTTGTATAAAGAAATAATAAAGTGGAATTAAAACAAAGTATTGTTGTGTTTATTATAGTTATATTTTAACTCGATTGTGAGTGGTTATTATTTATTCTATTTTTATTGTCTTTTTACATCGTATGTTTCGTTTTTCTAATCTCTCTTTATATTTTTTGAATATATCGTGTTATTTCTAATTATTGTTAATTTTTCTACTAAGAAAAAACAAATTTTAAACTACGCATTCTGTGAACATTTTAAAGTGGATTATTAACATCTGCGCTTTTTACAATGTTAATATTATAAGTTTTTCAAGTCAATACTCTGTAAAGGTTCCAAAACAATAAATAAATAAACAATAAATGTAATTTTTCGAATTATTCTGAAATTCATCATTACTTTGTTTTCATGTTTTACTATTTTATTTTATTAAAGGTAAAAACTGTTTTAAGTGTTTACCTGTTTACTCAATTTTACGAGGGGTGGTAGCGCTATAAACCGCTGTCAATAAAATTTACGTTGACATCATGTCGGGGAGAAATTTTATAAGAGCGTGCGTCGGCATTTCTTCCGAAACGCACCCTTCGATATTCGATAAAAAGGTGCGAAACCCAAACTCACCCCAGCGCCACCTTTTCCATTTCCGCTGGCAAAATTCCCCGCTTCCTGTGAAACAGGTGTGAATCTCCCCGCGCTGATTGGTCGCGTTGTGTAGATGAATGGATGAAATTTGTTTCTGATTTTTGAACCTTCGAATATATTATTTTTATACGAAGAAATCTCTTACACGCTTACTTAAAGGTGAGTTGTCTACATGTGGCGTTTTCATTTTTCACAGTGAAGATGAATCCAAAATCACACATGTTTTTATTTTCCTTTAGATTACATAATATTTAGTGACATTCTGAATAATATTCACTCACCACGTACGGTTACCCCACTTGAGACTACCTAATAATGTTCTTCAGTTCCAGTGATTGGAATTATTATATATATATATATATATATGTTCGGTAATCCTCAATATGGTATATCGAGATTACAAGTCTCATTTAGTTACGTTCGTGTGGTTTACAATGAATATTTAACGGGATCAAATGTCCATTCTAATTTATGCTTTGTGTAATTCTGAAGCAAGGGAACTCGGCACTGAATGTGCCCAGCTGTCGATCGAATATCATCGGATATTTCCGTAACCGTTCGTTCACGAACGGCGACCATCCACAATCTCCTATAGTACTACGATACTGACATCTGTTGAGATACCTCAAAACTACATGCAACTAATTCGATCGGATATCGTCGACTATTTCCGTAATCGTTCGATCACAAACGGCGAAAGTTGACACTCTCCTATAGTACTACTTTACTTAGATCTGTTGAGTACATACCTATAATAATGACATCTATTAGATACGTATTCCTATAATACACTACAGTTTCCAATAACCAAACCATTTTCTTCCTTTTATATTGCCCTGTCATATCGAAAATTTGCTAAGATCTTCATCTACGGAACCACATATATCCCAAATTACGTAGTTAGGGAAACTTAAAATGTTAAAATTAGTTTATATGTCGTACTTATATAAATCTGAGGTTTGACTTGTAATTTCAGCTCGAAACCTTCTAGAATGATTTTAAATCAATTTTAAGAGTGGTTCCACCCCTCTGGCAGAAATGGCAGTAATGGCAGGGTTGGCAGACTGCAGACTGCAAGAGTAGCATTGTAATTTCACGGCAATTAGATAACCTTGTTATGTGCGCGTGGGAGTTTCATTAAAATGCAAATTTTACATTTCCATCTTCTCTGCTTCTGTTTCAGCGTGCACTTTTCATTTTTTCACACTACTGTTACGGATTTTTTTTTCACAAAAAGCATTGACTCTGGTCCGCGTCTTTTCCCAACCCTGATTCTCAAGCCAACGCTTTTTCACACTTTTTGTCGTAAGTTTAAAAGCTCAAACTATTTTCATTTTGAGACTTGTTTTTAAAAGTATTTAATCTTTGAATTATTTACCTCAGGACAGTTAGTAGTTACGTATTATCCAAGTTAAATTACAATGCGTGAAATAAAAAAGTAACATTAAATAGCGTGTTACGGATACAACGCTTAACTTAAAAATAATTTCACCTTTATTTATGCTAACTTAACACACATACAATTCCGATTTACATATTATTCAATTTCTTACGTTTTTTCCTAAATACTTTACAGTGAACATAAATAATAATTTTTGTTCTCACTTCCCAAATCTCCATTTACACTTCCTCCTACCACTTTCTTCACTCCATTTTTTTCAACCCACTGAGAAAGCAAAACATATTATTTATAATACATGTAGATGTAGCAGAGTATTGTGCTGCTCTGAAGAAGCGGTAGTAGCGAAACCTAGTCGGAATTAAGAATTTAAAAATAAAAGTTTTTTTGTTTACTAGGTTATTGTATAATTAAAAAAATATATATTTATATTTCTAAATCGGTCGGGCAAGTCTTAGATATGAGTAATAAGATAGGTACTAATCGAACTTAAAATAGATATGTTTACTGGGAAATCAATAGAAAAATGTACTTACATGAGCGCAGTTAAGCTGTATTTCTGGAGTTTGCATTGCATAGCTTCGATCATCGATAGAACTTTAGAAAGCGCAATACTCTTTTAATATTTCGGTTTCCAGTATGGAGGGCCGTTTTTTATGTGAATACCGCATAAGAATCCCAGCTGCTCCCGTCTGAAGCCAGTGAGACTATAATATCTCCAATTGGGGTATGTTGTGAGGCTGAAGTAGTAGAGAGGGGAAGGAAATGGGGAGTAGGAAGGTGGGTAAGCTCCTGGCTATTCAGATCTAGTTACCAGACACGGCTAAAGTCATTTCAAGCAACGATTTAATTCTGGATAATGGTCTTACACCAGGACGACACTCAGAGTATCTTCTCAGTCAAGTTAGTCTTCGTCTTACTTAGTCGAGAGTCTTACCCCTCGAATTAATTGAAACAATGCCTAAAATATTGATGTTCTTCAAACTAATCACATTGTGTCACTTTGTGAAGTAATTTTATAATTTGGGAGGCGGGTAAGGGTACCGCTATTTATTGGACGACCAACACCTCTGCCACAGGTCACCCCAAGTGGTTCGCTACGTTTGGTGATTTAGTAGGGGTACCCGGGTCCATGGGGTTAGGTTTGTCCGGGACTTGGGGGCGGATGCATCGCCTTGCACCGGAGTGGGAAGAATGGCTTCATGCGTCCATCACTCCTGGACATATTTATCCCCAGATTCCTACCCACCCCTCAAACCTTTTTCCTTCCCTGGACTTTTTCGCCTTTCTTTCCCTTAAAAACCCTCCACAAAGCATCTTCAATGATGACATAGGGAAAAATTCCCTCAGGGCCTCCTGTGTGGATCTAATGTAAAAAAATATATATAATAATATAGGTTTTTAAAACCCGCCATTTTTTTTCTGATAATATTCACCCTAAAAATGTACAAATAAAATGACATAAATCCCATTAATCGAAAAGCGATTTTACCGACGCGAAATTGAGGATTTGTGGGCATATTACCACATGATGATAAACATTCCAAAAACCTCGGCCATCGTGGAAGAGGCTTTGTCGTTCCTTTTACAGTCAAATTAAACGAGTTTGGCGTGCGTAACTTTCTGAATGTGTGTTTACCAACAATGCTCGTTTCCTTTTTTATCGCTTTTAATGATCTAGGTTTTTGGGATAACTTCCAATAAATATCCAAACCAGATTCAAATAAATATCAGTTTCCGATGAACGAAAAACACGAAAGAAATATTTATTTAATCCAACTTAAAACACGGTAACTTTGTGTATGTGCACCACAAAAAAATATTTTAAAAAGATGTATAGTTATAAATTAAATTAAAATCCCTATCAATGCTTAGTTATACCGTTCCAGTTGAAAGTGTTCGATCACAATTTCCAAGAAATTATTTTTGTTGAAACGAGCTTTAGGTCATAAGTTAAGCCCTAAACCCCTGAGCTTTGTGTATGTAAGTTTCTTCCTATTAAAATAATAATTTACTTATTTATATTCCTAGGAAACTATTTATAATCTTTCACATTTGTACTGAAATGCCCGGGATGAGTGGTATTCGAACCCGTAGGATGTAAGTGCTTATCCTTATTAGTTTCCTGGCTAATCCGGGCTCTCGGGGCCAGCGGCAGAGCGGGGAGAGTCGACTCGCCGCTAAAAGGGTTTTGTTTAATAGTCCACTTAAACCGATCCGCGACGCATGACTGACCGTCACAATTGGATTCCGGACCAAAGCGACTTGCCCGGTGACACGGTTCGCCCAACTGCCCCTAGTTTGTCAAACGGAATACCCGCCGTGGGCAGCACTGACACCATTCAAATTAAAACAAACATAACTGCTAAATCACGCCCACTCCCCAAAAGGAACACCTCGCATTGTACATCAGTTATCTCGTCTCTGTGTTGGGCCTGTCTTTTTTGTCTCGTTTTGGGATTACTGACTAAACGCGCGCGGGGAGGCGCACAATATACGAGTATATCTGCGGTCATTGGCGGCAAATCCCGGATCGGACGAATATCCCTCAAAAATGATTGGATTTCGTATCGATGAAAGGATTTGTGAAATGAACAGGGGCTTAACTGTATGAAAAGGCGAAAGGGGTCAAAGAAGGACATAGCTACATACCCACCCACTACCCACATAATGGATTATAATTACCAGGCAGGAGAAATAATACATTTTTTTAAATTATTTGTATAAGTAAAGGTATAAATGTATTATCTTGCCTATTCCCAATATTTTACGCTCATTTTGTAAAATCTTCAGATTCATGAAAACCTTTGGAAAATATATGTCGGTTCAAAAATATAACGCCTACGTATATTTTTCATAAATAAAAGAAGAAAAAAATACTTGGTTTAAAGTCACATTATTAATATATTTTCACTGCCGTTTTCGGTACCTCTGTACCATCATCAATACTGTTATAAAAATGATGACTGTTACTAAAAAATATTTTTTTCAGTTTGCTAATTTTTTTGTAACATTTCAAAAAATGTTCACCCTCAAAAGTACACAGGTTTTACGAGCATGAGTTTGGTCGAGGAGGGTAACTATTAGCTATGTCACCCTTGATTTTTTTCAGCTGTCTAGTTTTTGAACTACGTAAGATTTTTTTAATATGATATATTTTTCCTTCATGATGAAGCTTTAGGTGGCAATATATGATGGCATAATAGATGGCTTTTGAAGTACGAGCACATATTCATTCATCTCTCTGCAAATTGCTTCAACAAGAGAGGACTTAACTGCCTAGCCTGTACTCTATTTTTTAAAGTTTAATTGAGATTAATCCACGTTTCAAGTTATCGATTAACGTCCGCAAAGCTGAATGGGCTCTCGCAGGCGATTGTACCATGAAGCCGGTCTTAGCCAAGGTGGCTTGCTTCAGAGGCTACGATCGCGTTCGCTGAGCCCAGAATATAAACACTATGGCTTTCCGACCACGGGAATTGGATGGTGTAGCTTTCTGCCAAATTAGGTACCTAATCCTGATCTTTAAGCATACATTTCACTGGGGTTTCGTGGTGCAAAATGGGCAGTGATGAATGTTGACAGATTTGTGTGAAGCAAGACGAGATCATCGCTGTTTAAAAAAATATAAATAATACTTAAATTGATCAGTTTTCATTGCTTAGTGTAATTAAATTTGTAATGTTCTAACTGAGTTCAAAATAACAGAAACAAAACAGAAAAAAAAAACAAATAAACAAACAAAAACAGTAAAGGAACATTTTTCAATGTACAGCTTAATAAAACCTGTATAAGCATAGTGGGATAGGTACGAGGATTTATTAGTTGTATTTTAAATAATAATATCCACAATTACCGCAGAACTGCTAACATTATATAAGTCGCGTGTTGTTGTTGAATTTGATAGTCACCTATGGAGTTCATAGTCTGAAAATATACATGTTCGTAATAAGCATTAACTTTTTTTAATATTTTTTAATATTTTTTTTTTAATGTTTTTAATATTCTCCTGACGAAGGAAGGGTTCTTCCGAAACCGGTAGAGTGTAATTAAAATTAAAGTGGTCTAAAACTAATTTATTTATTTTATTGAAAATATACTCTTTACAATCCGGTTGATAGATTACTATTCGTGGACATATTCTTTAGAATACTTTTTATATTAATTTTAAAATAAGCAAACATTTTTTTATTTAATAAATTATTATATGTTACAGTTTTTGACATTTTTTTAAATACCATACTAGGCTAATGCCCGTGTTGTGGTAATCATACATAATATATATAATAACTAAAAAAATACTATTTTATAGAAACAGATAAAAAAAAAACTATGGCAATACACAATAAAAAATAAGAAAGCAGAAAAAAAATATTTAAGGATAAATAAAACTAGATAAAATATAAAAAATTAATAGTAAGCTGAAAAACAAAGAAAGAAATATATTAAATGGAAATATAAATTAAAAATATTAAACATTAAGATGACGATACATATACAGATAGATTGTTTTATACCCAGGTTTAATTATGGTAGGTATTATCTGCAAGACTACATGTTTATGGTAACATTTAATTTTCGTGATATGAAACAAGTTGGAATAAAGCTGTCACAGAATAATTTTTATAATTTTTTTTTTGAATAGTGCTAAGAACTCATGTATTCTTTGAAAAAAGCTCGTCCCCTTTCAAACATCCAATGTTGTATACGGGTGGTAAAGGGGGATTTAGAATTATTTGACTTTATGTCGATACTCAATGCATTATTATTTAAATAAATGAAAAGAAAATACTTTGTTTTAAATCACTTTATTTTTATTTTTCGTCTACCGGTTTCGGTACCTCCGTACCATCATTGATTTATTTCATACATCATTACTTATTATTATATATATACTATCATTTATTTATTTCATACCATCGTTTACCGAGTGTTACAAAAAATATGTTTTTGTAACAGTCCTGATGATGGTACGGAGGTACCGAAACCGGTAGACGAAAAATAAAAATAAGATGACTTAAAACAAAGTATTCTCTTTTCATTTATTTAAAATGTCAAGTCACAATGTGTTTGCTTCTTTTGAAAACATTATTATTTAGGAGCGATGAACCAGAATTGTCGTTGAGCGAATGAGGTTTTAGGTTTGGGGACCACGCAACCCAGGTTTGATGAAAAATCCAGGGGTGTGTGTTTGATTTGTGGAGCAACCAGTAGGTTATTTTTTCGTATATAACATAAGCTTATCTCAGTAAATAACTGTCGAATATCTTGGACCCTGATTTTAGCAAAGAATTCATTTGAAAGATGGGTATAATCAGAAAATAATATAATTAAACATCGATTAAAGCCAGCAGCTTAGCCATTAATAGCAAAAACGTACTAAGTATGTCTATTTTTGAATGTCAATTGTTTCGCTATTTTTCCTATTGCCTACCTTGATTAAACAAAACTCTGTGCCCGCCACTGATTATACTCGTATTTATAAATTATAACGAAATCATATTAGACCTCTAGATTTCATGCACTCTGGCCATTAAGAAAGTGGACAATATCAAATAGTATGTTCTAGCGCAGCTATAGTCTCTGTACCCCCTTCTTATTTTATAATCATAAATTATAACCAAATACATATTCGACCACTAGTTTTGTGCATGCTGGTCATTCAGAAAGTGCACAACATCAAATAGTATGTTCTATCGCAGCTATAGTCTCCTACCCCCCCCCTTTATTTAATAATAATGAATTATAACCAAATGCATATTAGATCACTAGTTTTCATGCACTCTGGCCATTCAGAAAGTGCACACTATCAAATAGTACGTTCTATCGCAGCTATAGTCTCTGTCTCCTCTCTCATTTTATAATCACGAATTATAACCAAGTAGGTACATATTAGACCACCAGTTTCCATGCACTCTGGCCATTCAGAAAGTGTACAATAGAAAATAGTATGTAACTACAGCTCAGCTATAGTACCAACGCCGACGGTCACGGCGTTGTTTAGCGTAAAGATTTACCGCGCATCGCTTATTATGCGGATCAAAAAAGCTTACCCCGGCGCCGGCGTCGGTACTGCAGCGCGCGCCGTCGCTATAATGACGGCCTGTCTATGTGTCTATTGTGCCGGCGCTTTTCCGGCTTAGGGCTTTAGGAGTCAAGACAATTTCTAACAAGCATTACCCTACTATCATAGCATGTTTCTAAATATTTTACACTGGGGATAATACATGATGTTAAAATGTCATTGTAATTATGTATGAATTATTTTATCTAACTTGAAATGATTTTGCTATCGTTTTATGGATAAAGTATATATTTTGCATGAATAAATGAAAAGAAAATACTTGGTTTCAAGTCACTTTATTAATATAATTTCGCTGTCTACTGGTTTCGGTACCTCCGTCACATCATCAGAACTATTATGAAGATAATGATACCAAATACAGCAGTAGGTACACATATTGTCAAGAAAGAAAGGGACAGTACAGTATACTGCAGTGTGGCAGTGCGTCAGTTGTGGAAGGGGGGTGGGTGGTAGGGGATAAGTGAATAAACAGGGAACATACTTAAAATAGGGCTGAAGGTTAAATTATACTGGTTATTAATGATTTCAATCTTTGAATTTACCGATTTTTTTTATTTCTTAAATCTTTTCCATTTTTATGTAGGACTTTAACACCCCTATTCTGGTTAAAATTATTTATTTATTTATTACACGCCCTTATGGGCTTTTACATTTTAGTTAAATAGATGAGTATCACAGTTATTTAAAAAAATTCTAAATTAAAACAATAAATAAAACATAATACAGTGAAAATAAAATTAAAACAAAACATGTATCTACAACAAAATATAACAATAAATGTATATAATAAAATTAGATACATAGGTAAAAATTATAAGAAGTTTCACAAAAAAAAGATATTCAATATAGACAAAAATTGCACAGATTATAGACATCTATGTATGTCTAAATATATGAAAGAATTGAAATAAACAATGTTTATACTTATTGTTTTTAGTGTGAAATGTATCTCCCAGATCAGAATATTTATTTCCGAGACTGTGAAGTCTCGGTATCGGGGAATTTTGATAAGAGAGTGTCCTGGTATTATTAAGATCTTTTAGGTATGTGGATATTGATTAATTGAAGCAATTCAGGACAGTCAATTTTGTAATGCAGTATTTTGTGTAATAGTATTAAATCATGATTATATAAATTAAATCATGATTATATATTAAATCATGATTATATTAAAATTATAATCTTTATCAATTAAATGATCCGCGAAAACCTAAACTAGTTATGCATATTTTCTATAAAATAAAAAAATATATACATATACATATATAACTTGCAATAACTGGTAATAAAATTCCAATTCTACGCCTTACTGTCAAATTCAGACTGGCCCAAGCAGGGTTTTAAATAAATATACATATATATATATATTTTTTTTTAATTTATTACATAGTTATTATAATTTATTGCGGTGGTCTTCGAAAACAAATGTTTTTGGGTAATACGCTTTCAGTATAAAACAATAACTAATTTTATATTTTCTTTTTGTTTCAGGTAAGTTGATATGAGTAAACTGCAACCAATTTTAATAAGTAGAGAGAGTACCTACCTGCTGTAGGTACCTAATATTGTAAGGTAGGTGACATAAATAATTTAATAATCTTACTACGAAGATTGTCGTGAAAAACACAATTTTAGGCAAAACTGAAACAAAAAACATGTACCTACAAAAAAATTTTTTTTATTGTTTTTGGAACTCAATTTGATTTATTATTTTAATTGAAAGTAAATAAAACTTAAAAACGTAATTATAGAATGCTGTATTTATTTTATTTTTTTCAATTATTGTGACAGCTGTTTGGCCTTGAATGCCAAAATATTCTTGAATATGATTTACTGACTTAAAATTTTAATATGTAGACAGAAAAAAATATTTATCAATTTATATTTAACCATAACTTTAAAATGTATTTTTTAACACTTCTGTTTCCAGAGTATGCTTTAAGTCGATGGCTTATAACTATTGGGGGTTTCTCACCATCCTCCCAATAGCTTATGTACACTAATAACGAATATTTTCTATTTACGATTTACGGTTTATTTATTTATTAAGTTGGAGTTTATAATTCGGTACTCGAACCTATGAATGGTGGCTATACATTGGATAAGTTGGCTGAGTTTTCTAACCACTGCAAGTATTTTATTTTTATATTTAATAATATTCGTTATTAGGGTAGATAAGCTATTGGGAGGATGGTGAAAAACCCCCTTAAATGTATATTTAACTATCTCTTGTTCTAACCCAGTCAGTTAACGGATCGTTTTACTACTCGGCGAAATGTTTCACAGCGAACACGTGTACTGGCGACTGATACATTGTACCGGCTTACTATTATTCAACGTTCACCTGAAATAGACCAGTTTATTTCTAATTATGTTGGAGTTCAATTATAACATGCCTCTGAACATTTCGAACATCAATTCTATAAGTTAAACATGAATTTTGAACTAAAATAACGCAGTTAATAATGTCGGCCGAGAAATGAATTTAGAAGTGAATTCTTTAAAAAAGGTAGGAGGGGTGTAATGGTATGTATTTGTACCTTTAGAAAAAAATCCTAAAATGCTTCTTCGCAGTACAATTTTTATTTTTAAACTCTTATCATGGTTTTTTTAAAGTTTTTTTTTGTATTGAATATACATTAAATAACGTTTTATTTTATTTCGCTGAACCTACTAACTGTTTGAAAACTCTTATATTTTATAATATGAAAAAAAAGACATTTTGTTAAAATACCACTTTTAAAAAAACCACAGTTAACATAATAATTCCTGACGAAGCTTGAGCTAAGCGAAACGGTTGGCTGTTAAACGAAACTTTTAAATATTAATTCAAATAAAAAGTAGTGTTTTACAAAGTGTCTGTTTACATTTAATAATATAATTTCACACCACAAAGTATTTACTTCCTTCGATAAAATTAGTTCTTTCATTTTATGAAACCTATATTTGGTTTCTTATATTTTGTTACCCGTATTTTGTCAACTATTTAATTTAATTTTTTTTTTAAATGTTCCGCATTAAATATGTCCTATGGGTGTTTAAATAAAATAATATAAAATTACATATTACGAATGATATATTTCAAGAATGTAAACATTTTCGACAAGTTGTTTGTAATTCTCTCTTCCGAGTAAGTAGTAAAAGTGTAGCGGAAGTTTGTCCGGTCTCTTTCCTGTCTCCAATATTCCTTCCCTCCAACTACTACGACTTGCTACAAGGAAGCTCAACCAACAAAGATAATTGACTTTTCTCAAAGATGGCTCTCGACCTGTTATAATCCAGATTCAATTACCGGCTATGCTACTTTTTAATCAGTTTGGTACAGTAGGCAAACTTTCAGCTGCCTGAAGATGCATTTTCCACGAGCAGGTCTTACTCGAAAAGTTGTGCATCTCACCTTTGGTTTTAGGGGTATTTTAGTTTTAAAACCAATTTAATACATTTATAAACTATTTTATCCATCAAAACCTATACAGGTTATGCTTCCTACCTTTGGTTTAAGAAGTATTTTAGTTATAAAAAAACCAAATAAATGCTTTTATAAACTATTTAAAATTGGAACTTGCAAAATTGAGGGTATCTTCCACAGAATTGTTTTCTGGTACAGATTTCTCGTTTCATCAACATCCAAGCATCATATCATCTGATTTCGACTTTTGAACTGATTTAAATATTGAATATTGCTTTTATAAATAATTCTATACGAAGTTAATCAAGAATATGCCAAAAATGTTATGGTTGTGAAATAGTTAGTTATACATATAGATTTTAGTTATATTTTGCCTTAAAACTAAAAAGGTAGGTAAAGGAAAGAGGAATATAGGATATATAAGGATATGAGATGCACGTGATACATTTTATACTAGTGCATTAATCAGTGATCGCACGCATCATGTTCATTAGATCGTACCACGTCTATTGGGACCTCCCTACTTCACAATTATTTTGAAACTATCTTTCACAATTATTTTGAAACTATCTTTATCTGTGTGTATTTTTATTTGATATACTTATGACTATTATATTATGCGTTATTTTAGGTTCTCCATTTGAATATAGATTAGAAATATTTTTACCAAACAAAAACACAAAACAGCGCTATAGTAATAATTATCAAATTATTATTCTTATATGCTCAGACGTCTGAATTCCATTGCATTTAGCATCCTTTTATACTTCTTCAGATATTATATGCCTCACTTTCATACATCGGGGTTAGTTTCAAAACTCCACAGTTGACTGCTAACCTTGCTTCCACTCATTTTTATTTCGGTCCTGCATGGTGTTACAACACATTGGATGACGAAGACTGAATTAACATTTTCACAGCACGCGAAGCTCTGTTATTTTATTGATTCTGTGAATTCACTAAGTAATGTTTTATGCATAATGGAAATAGGTATTCTTGGATCCGTATGCGGATAGTGTACACAGTGAATTGCTTACAAGAGCCTTGATACAGTTCAGCCGTAATAAACAGCACACAGCCAACATGGCTTAATCTAATTAAATACGGAACAAGTCGAAACACTTTAAGCCCCGTTCGCTAGTGGCTTAAAATAAATAAATGCTTACCTGCTTTGCGCTAACTCGGTGCATTACTTCGACTTAAGCTTCGGCTGGAAGTAAGCACCCGATTAATTTGCTGTAATTATATCATTATCTAAACTTTGGGCACACCATGTACTGACTTACTTACGTTAAACTTAAGTCTACGTGTGTTAAAAAATAACATTCCACTATGCTAAAATATGAAGATCCTTGACATAATGTGTTGGAATATATTGCAAAACTACGCTAATTTTCTTATACTAAGTTTAATTAATATTTTATTGACAAACAACATTTCGTGAGAATAAATATATATATATTACAGTTTGTAAATTTAAGGCTAAGAAATACTAAACCACAGAAACTTGTTATAAATGTGTTAATATTTTTTTTTAGTTAACTAAAGTAACAATTTATTTTACTTTTGTTTTGAAGAATTTAAATAAGTATTTCGAGTGTGTTAATAATTTATTAGAGACGGGCAACTTTAATGAAGAAAAAACTAAGTTTAAACATTTGAATATTATTGACATAACTTTTAGTTTGTGTGCCTTAGAAACCTTGAAATAAACAAAAAAATATTCAGTCAAAAAAATAAAAGCACTCTGTCTGTCCCCCTTGTTGACAATGTTTTCATGTTTCCTTATTATTTTGACTCCTCCCACTGTTCTCCCCCCAAAAACGTAGTGTTGATTCTAACTTATCATTTCTACGAGTTTATAAACAGCGTTTATCTTAATAAAATTCATTCAAGTATTATGCGAGCCGTAGTTAATTTTGCCTATCAATTTTGTTCACGAGTTTATTATCTCTAGTCATTCCAAACAAAGAGGAGAAAAAATAAATGCATTAACCCATTTTCTCGGCTGATAAAAGGAGGAGCAGTTTGGCGAATGTTCTTAATTTTTCATTCCAGCTGATATCTCTATCTATCCGGCCGGAGCGGCGAGAGCGAACTGTATATTGGCCTCAATTTCCATAAGAAAACCATTTTCCTCCAGCGGCGAAGTATTGTTAGGAAAAGCGAGAAATGCGACGGCTTAATTGTGACAATCAATCGTCTTTTGATTGGTCGCCTGGTAACGTGATATATTTCCTCGATAAATGGAGCATATCTGAAATATTACATCTTACACTTAAATACAAAAGCATATAAATTCTATTAGATTCCTGAGATGAGATTATTTTCCGCTGGCGCCTTTAGATAATTGGTCTGTTTACTTCCACTTGTATAAAAAAAATTAGAGAAAAGCATAATAATGTCCAGTCAATATAAGGATACAAAGTAAACATACAGGAGGAAGGATTATAATGTTAGTTAGACGAAGAAGACATGACATTCCATGAAAACTCGTCGCGGTGACGCGATCGTGTACTTGAGTCGGATCATTTCGCGGGTTAGAATAACATAAAACAATTGTATGAGACGATGTATAAATTTGAATGAAGTTGGGAATATTTTTTAGAATAGTTTAATGAGGCGTTCAACGCTCTTACACTGACCACAGTATAAGTGACGGATTGCTAATTAGTTTGTTTTTTACGCCACTTGCTCCCGCCATAATAATGAACATTTTCTTATAAATTAACAATTAAAAAAACTCAAACAAAATAATTTTCATAACTTTCTAATCATGTCATTCAGATTGTCTACCATCTATTTGTAATATAGTACAAATGCAGCGCGCACATGTTGATGTTGAAGGTGTTAAAATGTGAATTAACAGTTTTGTACCTATCTGAGTAAATTGTATTGCGTCACTTTATAATCTACCCACGCATCCCTACGCCTACGAATAGACAATGTTACTTCTTCCTAAAAATTGACAAACAATACAAGCCAATTCAATTGAAAGTGAAAACCATTTTGTCAAAGTGCACCAACTGGGAAACGCACAAACTTTCTCCGTTCAACCGCGAAGATATGAAATGAAATTTATTCATGAATGAATTTGTGCAGCCAGACTTTCATTCATCCCCTGAGATGAGTTAGTCAGTATTTTTCACCATAAGGTTTTTATCGTTGCACCTTGCACATTGTTTCATGTCTGTGCAGACAGGGCGGGGGTCCTAACGACTCTTAAGGGTGGTTTGGGAGATCATAGTTTTGCGTAAGATATAACAATTCTAAAATACTATATCTACAGTCGAAGTTCCTACGTCTAGTTTCTTCACCCCACTTGAACTATAACATACAAAATTTATAATTCTCTGACAATTTAAAAAAATCAAAATTCTCTGCCGTATCGTCGATCTGCCTTATAAAATCTAGCACCCGAAAAACTACAGACTTTATCTGTGGTAATTTATTACAAGTAGTAATTGAAATCCTGACTACAATGACGAAGAAAATTCGAAAAAAATTCTTTTGTCAAAACTTTAATTTAAAAATATTTTAAAAGAAACAAAATTTTAGCTTAAAGTTATTGAAAATTGAAATTGAAATACTTAACTTTACGTATTACGTATAACCATATAAAAAGAATAACGCAAGATATGCATTTTGGACGTGTTTCATGATCTTAATCATAATCCCACTTTGAGCTTAAATTACAAATGCAAATATATGCCTAAATACATAATTGTGTTTCGCCATGATTACGAAATTCAAATGGGATAACGATATTCAATTTCAGGCAAGTGCAAGATGGTTACTCTAAATGGTCTAGAACTAAAATATACTAATCCAGTGGCACATTTGTTTCCAATCAAATTAGTATTGAAGGCACTTCAAGTATTATATTATATATTCTACCCATATAACTCATATTTCTCATTACATCTGGTTCATATGTTCAAACAGAGATTAGTGCATATTAATATGCATACAAATACTGTTTCAAAGTATCTCGGCTTTAATTTCATTTGGCTTTGACAGTTGTTTACTGTCCATCAGCGGTTTCATTTAAAGGGCTTATTTTATAATAAAAATTTCCCAGAGCAGTTGAGAATATTTATAGCGAATCTGAGTTTAAATAAGTTGAAACATTCGTTGCATCTGTTTTCCATCAGTGGAGATTGCCTCTGGTATGCAGCTTCTGCTTTGATCACACGGGTGTTTATTTATGCTTCCTTATATAGCTCACATCTCACATTCTTTTGCAATGAATAAACTCTTACAACTGGGCAAATAATTCGTACCAGATGTTGCTGACTAAATTATGAAGCTATACTGCACTAGAATTAATTCTGTGGTGCATATTTTTGAAGTATTTACCTTAAGGGCACTTCATGTAGCAATTTTAATTTTTAATTAATCTTTTTAATATTATGATGGCATCACAAAATAGTACTTAATTTCAAGATTATTTTTTTTAATTTTCAAGTAGCGAAACTTACTCATCGGAAGAAAAGGGAACATGGTTCCGCATTGTGACATAATAAAAAATTATTGCCTCAATTCTCTTATGACTTTTTTCAATTATATAATGACATTTTTTTACATAGTTGTCATTATTAATTCCCTTATTGACAGTCCTGCATAAATGTAATTCATTTAATTTTATGTTCCCAATAGTCGGAAGAACTAAAAATATATTTCACTGCGATTATATTGTCAATACCAATTCGTTTACGAATTACCTTATAATAAACATACACAGCTTAAGTAAACAATATACAGAAGTAGCAGATATTTTGAATAGCACTAAAATATCTTACAAAAAAGTATTTAGACGTTTTTTCAAAATCAGTTATTGGCTTACATTTTGTTTCCTATAACCTGATTGTAAATATTAGTTAATTTAAATCACGTTAGTATTACTATTTACACTGCATAATTATATTTTTAGTAATTAATTTTGATGTTAAAAAATGTTTCGTACTGTATTTAAAGGTATTTGTACCGCAAATAAACACATAAATAAATATAATTACAGGGTTGTTTATTTGTGTGTACATTTTTAATTTGTAGAACTCCATTTAAATATATATCTTTTAATTATTATTCAATAATATTTTTCTTTAATTTATAAAAATAGTTTATTTATAAACAAGTTCTGCTATGTAATTTTCGCCTTCTGAAGGCATTGTCAAACTATTAATTGTACGACACATTTTGTAATACCTAATAATTATTTAATTCTTTCATTTACCTCTTCTCCCTATTATAATTATTTTAGTCACAATTCATTATTAAAAGGATCAGAAAAAGATTCCGAGAAAGCATGTTAGTTATCAAGCTGACATGTCGAAAACGCCAATTTCTTGATTCCTGTATTCCAAGAGAAAAGCGTTTCATTATTATCTCCCTTACTTTTGTATTATTTTCCCAATCTTTGTTAAATACGTCGACATAATTCTCGGAACAAGATCAGCCCGTATAATGTTTCTTGCTGACATTGGAACACGAGTGTTCCGTGAATGTATTTCTTAAAATTGTGAACGTGACATTCCCTAAGGGAATTATATATTTAGAATATAATGATTTACTTTCATGTAATTACAAACGAGTTTTCGAACTTTCACGAAGAAACTTGAATAATGGCACTGTTAAATTATAATTTTTAAAGAGCTTAAAATATACTTTATATATTTTATATTAGATTCACCCGCGAAAAATATTTCCCCTCAGGGCCCGTGTCATCTTTGGTAATGTTGTGTGGAGGGTATTTTTAGAAAACGTAGGAGAGGAAGTTCTCAGAAGGAAAAGGTATGAGTGGTGGGTAGGAATCTGCGGGTCAGTGTGTCTAAGTGTAACGGACATATTAATCCAAACCTCCCACTCCATTGAGTCTTGCTGGAGAACTCAAAAGATCTCCCTCAACAAGCCTGCCACGCTGTTGGTGGTCAGACGCAGCCGCCAACTAAATAAAAAAACCTCACCTCGCAAACCCGAGCACCCCAAGGCACCAATAGTAGCGAACCACTTTAAGGCAACCTGTGGCAAAGGTGTTGGTTATCTAATAAATGGTAGAAAAAACTATGGTTGGCTCTGGTGTACTGTAATGTGTACAAATTTTTTCTGTACAAAATTTCTGAATTATTAATAATTTCCGTCATCATGACATCATGATGCGCGAAATTTTTAATATTTATTAACCTGTATTTCAGGCATAACCGGGTACCTACTTAAATTTAAACAGCTTATTAGTTTATTTTCTGTGAAGACATAATATTATTTCACCGCCTTCCTTACAGTTTTGTACCCCACAGGAAATCGCAGAGCTTTTGATGCTGCTCAAGGGATAAATATTTATTTATAAGTCCATCATTATTCTGCGTCCATTTTCCACTTAACATCACGCACGAGGGGTGTTCGCGTCACAGAATCTAGGGGTAGTTTAGTTTAGTTGGGAAGTGAACTTGGATCGGAGGCAGTAGATTGAGGGTGGTGGTGGGAAGAGGGAGGTAATGAAAAAGAAAGATGATTTTACGACCCACCGCGGGGTAGTTGGCAGTAAACTCACACCTAGGCAGGTCTGCAGTGAGCGCTGATTAACCTTTGCTATCAAACGATTATGATATTTGGGATATCCAAACTGCGACACAGTATTTTATTACTCTCTACGTGTCACACTTCAAACATTGTAATTTAACATTGTTTTCATGTTTATACATTGCTTACCTATCTATTACAAGAAATATTCACAGAAAACAATTTTCAAATAATTTGAAATTAATGTTGTCTATCGTTGAATAATATGGGAATAACCTTCAAATGTTATAAAAATACAATTTTCTTATAAAAAATTAATGTTCTCTGTTTGATGGTTTCTTACAGGTACTTGTAAATAAGTAATCAGCCATATTCGATACGTTTCTGTATGTATGCATCATCAGGCGTATTATACATTATTTATACAAGAAAACTGGTACGTGTAGCAGAATCTATAACTTATAACGAATAGTAAAAAATAACTAAAGTGTTTCTCAAAATTCGCAAAATCACCTTGTGGCGTCATTTTTAATTAAATGAAACAAATAACTTTGTCAACCACTTGTTGTATATTTTCTGTTGATATAAATAAAAGGTTAAAAATAATTTTACACACAAACACAACAGATTTTAAATTAGATTTACAAAGATTTACACGTTGTGTAAGGAAATTTTACACATACAAAGTAAATTGTTTTGGACTTGGTCCAAAACTCTTTCCACTATTCGGCTAAGGTTTTATATGATCTACCACAATTCCTTGTCGCTGAGCCTTGATATGTTATGGAATTATTAGCTCTCTGTAAATATTTTAATTGTGTAACGAGTATTTTAACCATTCTATGAATACTCATGCAAATTCGGACCCTCGTTATGTTAACCAAGTGCTGACGTAATAGTGCGGTATTTGTTAATCGGTTATCCTCCTTTTTTCCTTACCCGCCCTTCTCACTTCGGGCTTCTCGCTTCTAGCACGGATCCCAGCGGAAGTGACGATGTGCTTCCCTTCCACTCCTTTATCTGCGCTTCCTCCTCCTGTAATCTTAATGGCCGCCGTCCGCCGTCAAAATGGCGTTCATTATCCGCCTTGGTAATTTCCAGATTGCGCGCTTTGTTAGCCTCGCAAGCAAGTGTGTGGCCTTCGCGGTAGATGGAGCCTGATACCGCCAGTCTCTTGGTAGAGATATTTACCCCGACCCAACTTCCCAACCCATAAAACTGAATGCAAATTCATCACTTAATTCTAGACAATGTACCTTCTCGATCGATTTGAATACATTCATTTTATGTTTGTAAATTGCGCTGCAAAATTATTTATATAACAATAAAACAACTCATTTCTGTAACATAACAGGCAAAGAGTAAACCAAAATTGTACAAGCCAACAAAGGAGTCGGCGAGATAAGCAGCTCTATTCTGATGTGTGTTGAATTAATCAACCTTCAGTTAAACATTTTTAAGTGGATATGGATTTTTTTTAAATTGGAGTATCTACATACATATATAAGTAATTGAGGCATTATACAGTTCATGCGACCTTCCATGAGAAAAATTGAAAGGAGACTTACACCAAATATGCATAAAGTATTCATGTAGTCCACATTTTCTCCGATTTACCTGCTTAATATGATACAATCCATATTCAGAAAGGAATCATAAAATATCTAGTTTACCGTACTTTTTTAGATAAGTTTCAATACATGAAAATATATCAACGAACATAAAATAAATTTTCTGTACTTTTCCAATATAAAATCGCAATTTAATTCCCTCATCAATCATCAATCTACTTTGAAAGCTTTAAACCCTGTAGTGACACGCGATGATAAAACCTTTCGCATGTTTAAAAGAAACCTCCAAAATGTAGCTACATCGTTAGGTACTCTTCTAGGAAAAGTGTCTGAAAGTGAGATGATCCAGAAACATTTCCCGGAAGACCTATGGGCAAATCATTTTAAATATTGTACTTACGAGTAAATTTACCCTAAAAAATTCTGTAAAAATATGCTTATTCTTTCAATAAATTTTCTAAATATAAATTACTAGTTTATTCAATTTGAGATTTAAAATTTAAGATAAGATGTATGAATGTGAATGAGGCAAGGGGTGTATGCAAATACTGAGTAGTTTGGTGATCCGTCCTCTCTGCCTACCCCTGCGGGGAAACGGCGTGATGGTTAGTTAGTTAGTTAGTTTAGTTCAATTTGAAGGCGGGAGAGGGTACCGCTGCCCCGGGAACGATTAATAGGATAACCAACTTCCTTGCCAAAGGTCTTCCAAAGTGGTTTGTTACGTTTGGTGACTGGCCAATGCGTTTGCCCCCTGTTGCGCGACGGGCTGGATCGGGAGAAATTGGTTGAGAGATACCTAACCTAGACCTCTCTAGCGGGATTCTTTCGACCCATTGCCTTGATTCATAAGTCCATCACTCCTTAGATACCTAACCACCCCTCATTCCCTTTTCATTCCCAAAACTTTCTCTCATTCCTTTCCCTAATAAAACCCTCCACACAGCGTCGCCAAAGATGACATAGGCCCTGAGGGTTTTTTTTTCCTTAGGGCCTTCTGTATGGAGCTATTGAAAAAAAAATGGGTATGCATTTCTGAGAATATTTTTCGTCATCCTCCTTCTTTTCTGTTCTCCTGTCACCTTGTCAATCCAACCGCAAATACACACATTCAATCATTTGTAAAAATAAATACCCCTACAGAACACGCGCCCTTAACAAGCGGCATTTTTTATTGGGACATTCCAATAATGATTCCCTCATAAACCTGCTCCGAGCCGAGGTTGGTCTTGACATTTTCAAATTGGCATTTCATGATGTTCGCATTGAGTTCTGTTTGCTCAGTTGTGTTTGCTTGTGGGTCTGTGGCTCTTCGTAAAACGAACGGAAGCTTCCATGGTGAACCTTTTTTCTATTCCACTGTTGCAAATTAAATCGTTAATTTAACACCCAGGAGAAACGATTTTAATGGTAAATAATTATTTATTACTAAACTGTTCTAGCGAGACAATTTAGGAAGCGGTTATGGGTACCGCCGACCCGGGAATCATTTATTGGATAACCCACATACGGCACTGGATGTTGTGGTATATTTTTAAATCTTATACATTTTTCCTTCCCAGAACTTCATTCATTTACCTTAACAGACCTCCACGCTGCGTTTTTTCTCTAGGGCCTCCTTTATGAAGCTAATGTAAAAAAACTAGAGAGATTTAATTGAGTATTCTTTAGGACTGGAGAATTTTCATGAAGTGGCCTTTAGAAAGGTTACAAGTTAGAATTTGCTTATATTCTTACACAATAAGTTATGTAACATGTCGCGGGCAGAGAAATGAAGTGTGAAGGAGAAAATATTTTGAATTTATGTATACGACGGTCTGAAAAGGTGAGTTTTAAGTTTAGCTCTAAATTCCGCCGAGCCTGTGATTATTCGGGACTACGTTTAAATATTGTAGAAAAGTAGGTATAAAGAGTGAAACTTTTTTTCCTTTTTTGGAATATGGCATTACTGGTATCAATTTTCCATTCCTTAGATTAGGGGTGAGTTTATCGTGAATCGTATAGCGAGTCGTCCAAGTGTGGTGTGGCGGTAGTGACGTCAGGCGCGCGCTGTCAGAGCGCCGCGCCGCGAAGTGCGACCTCACCGTAGAACTGCACACATATCTAGAGCTTGTTTGTTCACCACTATTTATCATTTCCTTCCAGGACAATGCCGCAATCACAATGCTGTTTTCAAAATGTAATGAGCTTACGTGCCGACTTGGAGAGTTCTTGAAAACCACCCAAAGCCCCCGTACTACGACAACATCATACTTGTATATTGTATGCATAACCCACATTGTTTATGATATTTCTCAAGGATAATAGTAATTTAATATACAAAACTGACTTTACAATATTCTCGGTACACCGTGAAAGCGAATTCTATTGTAATTATTATTTAATTACTGGTTTCACTGCGTTAATCAGTACACAATGGTGGAATATTGTAATAATACTTCGCGTAAGTGGTAAGATATTAAATTTTCAAATGATTAAAGAATCCTTAAGAGCCACTGAGAAAGATCGATTATTTCCCGTATCAATTTTTTTTATATTTAACATTTAATATCGATTTATTTCATTCAAAACTTGCTTTAATATATACCTACATTCAAGTAAGCGACAAAAATGCTCAAAACGTACGATGATAAATTATTAAACATACTGTACTTCTTGATCATAGAAATTATGATTTTTCAATAAAGTCTAAACAAATGGTTTGTAAAAAAAATATGAAACATTTTAGTTTGTAAGATCTTAAATAAATAGAAAGTGTGGTATTTTCGTCACACAAAACGTTCTCGTATGTATTTTTTAATGATTTTAATTTGACTAAAATTTTAATTTAGCTAAGGTGATGAAAGTACCTTGCAATTCAGATCTAGTGACCAAATAAGGCTAAAGCCATTTCGTGAAATGAGTGGAAGGACTGTAAAGAGAATATATGACGCAAATGTGAATCGTTGGAGAAGTTGAGGATTCCCGAGGAAGACGTGGGACGATCAAGTGAATCAGATACTTGAGTCGGGCCACGTCAAAAGTCAGAATAATAGAAGAGTATGTATGAGACGATTTATGAATTTGAATGAGGCAAAGAGTGTATGCCAGTACCAAATTGATTGGCGGTCCGTCATCTCTGCCTACGCCTGCAGAGAAACGGCGTGATGGTTAGTTGGTTAGTTAGTTAGTGAATTGTGAAATAACACAAATTAATTATTAATTACAAATTAATTATTTTATTTTATATATGTATAAATATGTGGATGTATGTTTATATAATGTAATAATGTGTATATTTTATGTACCTGTTTAAATTTTCTAAAAATTAATTGTTAAAAGAACCCGTTGACAAACTGATATAAATCAGTTTAACGGGACTTAATTTTGAAATATGTAAAATAAAGTTAAATAAATAAATAAAAAAAGCAACGTACTTGCTCACTTTGGGATATGAACCCGCAACCTCGACTTACTCGCGCAACTCTAACCCCTTGACCACAGAGGCCTCATACGTATTTTATAATCTCTATAATTAATGATTTCAAAATAACTCGTTCATACACTTTATTAAACATTATAAAATGATTTTATGATTATGAAAAATACTTTGACTTCCGGTGGTTGCACCAATAGTATACGAGTTCAGAACAATGTGAGGAAAGAGTAGGAAGCAATATTACAACTGGACCGACCAATGATAAGACCGGAAGCAGAGGCATCTTATCGGAAGACTTGTGCCTACCCGGAATATGATAATAAGTAATGACTTTGTGTCACCATTGTGAATGGATACTCATTGATATACCACAACATCCTGTGCCGAGGTCCTGTTTACGATGTGTTGAACAACTCCGCTGATAATCATTCACAAAAACATTAGTTATTATATAGCGAAGGATTGCGTAAGATCCTGTTTAGTAATACAAGTATTTCACCACAAAATTACATTAAACTGTACCGTACTATTAAATTACATTGTCATTATCAAAAGTATTTCGGTATTCACTGGTATGGTATTTTCGCGTAATAATTATTTCAAATTTTACTACACGTGGTTAGATTATTAGATTTAGAAAACACGGCCGGCGTAGTCCAGCGGTAGGGCATTAGACTCACATTCCGAAGGCCGCGGGTTCTAACCCGGCGTACGCAAATAAATTTTATTTAATTGATTTGTGTTATTTCACAATTAATTATTTACAATAATATATAGTATATTTGCGGCACGTTCCAGAGTGGAAGATACTCTTAGTATCGCCCTGGTGTAAGACTACCATTCAGAATTGAAACGTTGCTTGAAATGGCTTTAGCCGTGTTTAGTGAGTAGAACTGAATAGCCAGGTACTTCCCCACCTTCCTCTTACTCGTCTCCTTCCCTTCTCCACTTACCTTCAGCCTCATAACATACCTCAATTGGGGATGCCATGGTCTCTCTGGCTCCAGACGGGAGCAGTTGGGACTCTTGTGCGGTATTCACTATAAAGAAATAAAAATGTTCAAAAAAGTTGAAGAATCGTATCAATTAGTCATGCTAGTTTAGATTAAATTGCTTTCAGGATGTGGTAAAAGCATAGTTTCTCTGTAGGCGTAATATTCTGAGAATGATATAGAAGTACCTACCTAAATGATAACAACTTGCGATAGCAGATCACAGAGCAAAATTTAAGTTTATTTTCGTTTTTAAAAACAATTAAAATCCAGCTTTTTAATTGATTTTAAAAACGAAATAAAATTAAATTTTGCTCTGTGATCTGCTATCACAAGTTGTTATCATTTAGGTAGGTACTTCTATATCATTCTCCGAATATTATGCCTACAGAGAAACTATACATTTATATATATTAACTGCAGACATAACTGTCCCTAAGCTGTTTGATCGGTGGATTTTTGATGACTCCAACACAAATAATAATGTTAGAGAGGTACTAAAATAATCTCTCTAAACGTACAACACAACTCACTCATTGATACGAATGACTATCGAAAATCAAATGCAATCCCCTCCGACAGTCGCATCGGCAAGCCATTCTGGTCACCCTGGCAAATCCACCCCCTTTTCCGCTCAATACGTACACACCCCGCACAATATAATAATTGATTAGTGCATTAAAGCGAAATATTGCTTCGCCAGCTTAAGTTTCATTGCCCGAATACCGGCAGAACTGGCCAACACCGCTGTAGTTCCATATCTATAACACTATACCCTCTATCTACATCCACTTTCCCTACGAGTGTTGGTTAGTGCTTGCTACGTGGTTTATGCGTAGTTGAGCCGTGCATTTTGATATTACCATGGGCATAATAATAGTAGTCGCGAGTTCGTTCATATTATCGTCGGCCTACCGATATGGGGGTCAAAGTTGGGGGTGATTTGCCAGTGGGTTAATTTTGTATATCGGCTTTGTCATGGCTCACAGCTTTGACTATGGCCAGTCGACGCGGGTTCAAAACCGTCGGAAAAAACAATTGTTCTTCTTTTCACGTCATAAAAAGAAAAAATCAAAATATAGTATTTTTGTAACTTGTAACATAATCCTCGTTCTAGATACTCTCAGAATCATCTGATGAGAGATTTTAATATACAGGGTGTTAAGGTACGTACTTGAGTTACTTTAACCAGTGATTCCTGACATTATTTGGAGTAAAAAATGTAAATGAAATTTTGGTCTCCGGTGACTTTTTTTATGTAATTTTTTTTTTTTTTTTTAATATTTTTTCTTTAAAATCAAACAAAAAATTTTTTTTTTCACATGACCTTATTGGTCACTTAGCCGAGTTACCGCCCCACCACTTGCCCCGCCCCCAACTACCCAACACCTACCATTATTTATGTTTTTGTAGAAAAAAAAAAATAAAAAACATCAAAAATGTCACCGGAGACCAAAATTTCATTTACATTTTTTACTTCAAATAATGTCAGGAATCACTGGTTAAAGTAACTCAAGTACGTACCTTAACACCCTGTATAGTTACTGCCTTCATTGCCTTTTATCATAATATTTTGATTATTAATGTATTTTTTTGTTTATTTCAGCATTTTCAAATAATTGTTCTACGATTATTGATAATTGTAGTGTCATTGAATGACAAATAGTTTCAGCTTGGTAGATGTTGGCATGAATAATGCTTACTTCAGTTACCGACAGATGTCGGGCAGTTAGAGTATTTTCACCCGGCGCGTATAGCCGGTCAAGGAGAGCCCTAGAGCTCAGATTCATTTGCTAAACAATCGTAGCCGGTCGGAAAACTCAGAAGCATTATATATTGAAACACGTAAATATTTGTAATAAACCGTGTACAAGGACCTATAATTATTCTTATTCATGAGCCTAACGCAATGTCTGCCTGTGGATAAGGCAAACAATACAATAATTTTGTTTAAAATCTGAGCTTTCTACGATCCAAATTAGACTATTGATTCACGGTTCATTTGACCATGTTACAGTGATGTTAAGTTGATAATAAAATCCATTCAGGAGAGTTGAAACATTCACGCGAAGTGTTCCGCACTTGACGCCGCAGAGCTGGGATAAAAATGCTGAACTTCCATGTTAAAAGCTCTCCAGAAGCTCATTATGTGTCTAATTTGAAATTCATATAATAACCTGACCACTGCCGAGTTGGCTGTGCGGGATTAGGCGGTGGCGGGTTGCGGCAACACCCGCTCTATCATCCCATGGGCCATCAGCTCATTCGTTTCACGCTCAAGCCAAGTGGTCAATTACCGTTAATTTATACACGATTTAGAGAAGCGGGCCGTGCAATAACGGGGGCCATATTTGACTAAATGACGTCGTAATTGCTACGCTCTCTCTTTGACCTTTAAATATTTCAGGATTAAGTAGGAGCCTACTGATACTTATTTCTGATGAAGTGAATTTAAAGATAATAATTATAATTTTGAATGAGTGAGTGGGAAAATAATAAACATCATTCTCGAAAAAGGCACTCGACACGGTTGTATGCGAATACTCATAAACAACAACATTTCATTCAGAAGCTAAAGGTTGAAAAACGGCTTTCGGAATAATGTCTTAAAAAAGGATTTAAACACAAACACGTGTTTCATTGAAAGCTCTATTATTAATAGGTTTAAGTTCACAGGGCTTACTTCTTATAATATGTATGTAAAAATTAAGAGTAGGCCCTTGTACTCCTAAACTTTCTTTTCACGTCATGCAGATTTATTCATAATGCCAAATTTATACTTTCAAATAGTTAACCCTAGCTACAGTAAAAGCTGAACTTACAAGTGTAAAGCTAGCCAGTTTAACTTTTGGTGTAGCTAGCGTTGACACACGTTGACGGCCCTTAAGATGATACCCGGTGGTGGAGAAATTTGACAAATAGATTTTACTAAATTGTTGCTGTCACTATTGCTCTTACTCCACCAGATATTGAGCGAAAGGGACAATGCACCTCGGGCTACTGATACCTATCTAAAATCGAGGTTTTGTATTCCCCACTTTTCTCCTCTAAAAGTGGACTGATTTTCATTTTTTTTTACCAACTACATAAGAAAAAACTAATTTATGTATGTACGTTTTGCTTTTTTTAAAAAAACATTGTCTAATTTGTATACTGAACGTCTTTTGACGGCGTTTAAACCAGTCAATTTTATTGATTTTTGGAAGGTCACAACTTCTATAAAAAGTAACTTATCAAAAAAAAGTACTGACACGCTAGTAGTTGATATCTATTTTATGTAAGAACAATATTTTGTCTCGGGTTAAAATCCAGAGAGATAAATAGGGAATAAGTTTGTATGGAAAAATCACCGCCGGGTATCCCCTTGATGTGGCATATGTTTAGTAACAAGACACTAACTTATCAACTGTTTTCTTCTCTCTTCTTTCCACCGAATCTAAACTTCAAAACTTTACAGTCCCTCTGGAAACGGCGTTTTTAACGATTCATCATCTTTTGAAGTCAAAAACTCTGTCATAGATAATTATTATGCCTCATTGTTTTTTTTAATACCCATATTCCCAACTATTGGCTCGTACACCATTGTACAACAAGGTGTCGGCTGAGGGCAGCTTCGTATATCCCCCTCGGCACCAGAGGATTAACATTGCAAATAGCTTATTGCGATATAGCACTGGGCACTGGCAACTGGTTATTGGTAGTCACTAACTATAGATACTGGTAGCACCAGGTACTGTTCGCACCAGGTTACTGGTCGCACCAGGTACTCGCAGAGTGTGAACAACAATACATAGCATCCACACACCTTCGCCCACCGGGAGGCATAAATCCCTAACTTGTCGAATTAATGGTTTAAATCAATTGGCATTACAAAGTCATGCTGTATCGGCGGCTATTGTTTTTGGGTTATTGTGCTCAAGCAATGAAATGATTATGGCCGTTTCCTAATTTGCTGTTGTTGCAGTTTCGTGAATTATTGCGAATTATTATTATTATTTATATTATTGGTCGTATCTGCCGAATAACAGAATCGCTCGAAATGAGACTTTGTTGTTAATGAAATGTCACCATATTCCGTAAATTATTTTCGAGTCATTATCAATTTAATTGCGCTTTGCAATTTATTGGAATATCTGTTTGATTTGAGGGGTTGGAGTAGAAAGTTGATAAAGTCACATTGAAAAAAATTATTATCCTTATTTTTTTTTTACAATAGTTCCACACAGTGGGCCCTGAATAAAATAAATCCCCACATGGCCTATATCATCTTTGCGGATGCTGTGTAAAGGGTATTTTTAGGAAAAGAAAGAAAGGATGTTTTGGGAAGAAAAAGGTATGAGGGGTGGGTAAGAATCTGGGGTCAGTGTGTCCAAGAGTGAAGGAAGAATAATTCCATCTGTCTCACTGCGGTGCAAGGTGGTGTACCGGAGGAGCCGTGCTGGAGAGGTCAAAGGGTCTCCCTCAACTAGTGTCCGCTAAGACCCGGACAAACTTCATCCCAATGAACCCGGGCACCCTTGCTGTGTCACCAAACGTAGCGAACCACTCGTGGTGACCTGTGGCAGAGGTATTGATTATCCAGTAAATAGTTCCCGAGGTGGGGGTAACCATAGTCGCCTCCCAAATTGTAAATATTCCCTTATGCGTTTATTGTCGAAATCGTTAGGATTCTTATTATGTATCTTTGAAGCAGGAATGTGTTTCAACATGCAGTTACAACTATATAACTACTCTGACGTAATCAAATTTATCCAACGTTACCTATCTGGAATATCTAAGTTTAGAGTAACGTACTTTCAGATGAGAACTTGATTTGCGTAGCTATTGAGCTCAGAAATATATTTAGTTATCAAATAAATAAGAAGAGATGCGTAGATATTAGTTAGAATAAACAGAATTTCACAAAAATTCTGTTCATAATCCAAAATTAATATATTTTATTTATTTCGTAAACTCTTCTGTGCCCTTTTCATTTTGGGCAATGATTGAGAATAACTAACTAGTACAAATAATAAACATACATAATACATTGTCATAGATAACCAAAATCAACTACACATGAAAGCCAGTGGCAGTTATCGTTAGATTATTTAACTGACAGTTAAATAATATTATAATCTGCTTTGACTGTTGCAATATTCAATAGTGATGGGCATTGTCTAAACAATTTCATAATCGGATGATGTTTCGAATAATCGTTCGGGCATGGACGATTTTAACATTGCCAACAACACTATATTGCTACAAGTATTGTTTGTACTAGACCACTAAATATATTAATAATATTTTGTTGATTTTTATAGCGCCGTTTTATGCAAAAAAAAAATCAAATTTGCATATATGCAAATATATATAGAACATCACTGCGCCAGAAAACGAGAGGATATGCTTCACTTGATATATTGAGTGATTGCAGATATCTCTCTAGTTCTTGGTTAAGAGAGCTTCTTTAGCCTCTTTAATAATATTTTTACAAATGCTCCGTCCTAGATGGCTCAGAACTTATAATTGGTTGTGGCGTCGTCGATTCTGATAGTTTGTGAATTCATTATTGGGGCGCGTTTACACTTTTACGTTTAAGATTATAATAATAATGTATCTAGGATGTCTTTTTTAGCAGGCGGTTGAAATAATCCTGGAACTTGACCTTTGGCACGCAGTCATATTTAACTATATCTCTATCCCTGCTTTATCGATAGCTCTACTGTTACCAGTACCATCTATCTAGTGAAATGACATGTTTATCATAAAATGAACATTTGTTCACTTATCGTATCGTATTACAGACGTTATGATAGGATTACTTTTCGTAAAATTGAATTTTATGGACATATCGACGTACATACTTGTATTAAAACATTTTTTATGAGCTTTCGAATCAAATGCAATCGGTTTTCCCTTGTTTAGGACAAGTGTAAATAATCTTTTTCGGCAAAAGAAACAATTTTTTTTACAGAAAAATATCCACTTATAATTGATCCTTTTAGTTGATGATAATTGCTAGAGAAAGAATAATGTATCATTTTTCATAAATATTAACCACTAGGGCCAAGTAGTGCTATATTTGTCACTAATGGATACACATTAACCGTCCTCACAAAACTCATTCTATCTCTTTTTCTACTATGGTCCGACATAAATAGATTTAGAAAGAGAGAACACTAAACTATATATTCGCAAAGTTTACCATAGACTAACCATACTATTTTAAATAATTCTATTAAACAGAAATCTGTCAAACAGTTCGCCCGGTCAGGATTTCCAATGGTTTTTATGTAAAACAATAGTGAAGTGACAGTAACTTTTATAATACGTTTGTCTAGTAAAATATGTTTTCTAGTTTCGTATAAAGTGGTAAATAGTGATTTAAATACAACTATCGGTAAGCGATTTTAAAAACTTCAACCACGTTTATTTTTTTTTTAAATATTTTTTAAAGTCTTATGTCCTTTGTAATATTAAAATCCAAATCGGAGTTTTTTATCTGTAGTCTGTCTGTCTTTTAATAGTATTTTATTTTGGGATATATTGAAAAACAGGATAACTATTTGAAACTGAATGTCAGGTGGGAGTATTCGATGACATGATTTTATTCTGCGTAGACAGGGCTCATCGATTGTTGAAATATTCAATTTTTCGAAACGAATACCTCGATTATTCCCTGGGAAATATCCTCGATCACTAATAGGTAATACTTCGAACATGAACACGCTAGAACGGCAAACAAAAACCCTAAATGCTAATTTATTATTTACCCAGTAGCGCTGCTGCAAATTTATACCCGGTCATATATTTACAATGAAAAATTTGCTGTTTGTGCAATGTCGGTGTGGAAGTTATTTGCATGCGATTTATTATGGGGTAGCCACATCATCGACAGCCCACTCTGTATATTAATAACCTACTGCCCTGAGCCTACACGAATAATGACGCAACCGCCGCTACTCTATATGGAAATCGTTTACTATAGAATATTGTGCAAGGCCGTTTAGTCGAATAATTCGACTAGTTCGTAATTCGCGTATTTTTTTATGTTCTGACGACTGTAGTGGTCTAAAGCGCACGAATTTTTTTAGTAAAAGCACCCCCAACGTTGTCGAATTTCGTAAATGGAAATAAAATAAAGTATTGAAAATTTTACAATCTGGGTGGCCGGTATGGGTTACCGCTGTCCCGGTAAATATTTATTGGTTAACACATGGTTAGCTAAGTTTAGTGACTTGGTAGGGGTGGTCGGGATCATAGAGTGAGGTTTTTCCGGGTCTTGGTGGAAGATTGAGACTGTCCAGCAGACCTGCTGCATGGCAGACCTGATCTGGAAAGTACTGGAAAGGGAGTTTCTTTGACCTTTTCAACTGGCTTCTCTCGACTCAAGGCCTTGCAACGCATTGGGAGGGATATATTCATATATCTAGCTCTCCTTGACCGATTGACCTTTAGATTCCTCAAACATTTTTCTTTCCCAGAACTTCCTCACCTTCCTATCCTTTAAAGAACCAAACACAGCAACCCCAAACATGACGTAGGACCAGTGTAAATCATTTACCTGAGAGCTTCTTGTGTGGCGTTAATATTTTTTTTCTTAACAGATAGATTTTTACTATAAGCCTCTTCAAAACTAGTCATTAACACATGCACACACACGTTTTACATATTAAGTTTTTTAATCATTAAAAATGCAAATTATTACCGCGTAAGTAATTATTTTTTCAATCGATTGATTTATAAGTAACACGTTTGTATTTTATCTTCTCCTTGTATTTCCATTCATTGATTTCTATAATGAATGTCGCTTTATCTTTGCCTAGTTACTTTCATTGTCATTCCATTTATAACAAAATTCACAATACTTATTTTTAGACTTTTTACCATTGTAACCTACCAGCTTATTGTATGTAAAGTTTTAAAAATTAAGTTATTTCCACAATTAAACGCGGAGCATGTTTTTTGTATTTTTAATTGGGTCACCCTGCATACGGCTGTAAGAGTTCTAATTGCATTATATAAATCTCCGGAATGGAACAGTGCGGCCCAAAAAAACTGGCGCAAGTAATGCACTAAGCTGCCTCCTGCATTAACTAACATGCCCCTACCGCTCTACCGCTGTGGATGTGGCATCTACCTTTGAACGATCTATCAAGCGAACAAACCCAATTAGCATATAATATGGTTTCCGCAAATATTTTTCAAACCATAAAATATTTTTGCATAATTTCAAGCTTCACCAATAAAACGTCGATCGTTAGTTTTAATATGTGAGGTAAGTCAATTACTACAAATATTTCATTGTTTCAAATATTTAACTAACATAACGATTTTTTAAAGTGCAGCCTTGTGTTAACTACACTTTACATGTAAAAAATTTCCGATATCAATTTGCATTAATAATACTTCTTTAAACACTGCAAACCTATTTTGTGGCACCTTGTTAATTCTAAATTAATAGATTAGTTAAAACTAACTAATCTACTACTACGTTTATGGTCTAAAAAACCAACGTGGTTAAAACTAAAAGAATAATATTAATTTTTAATAATCATAATAGGTTATTCCAGAATGTATGCAGATGTAGTGCAATGCAATACATCCATCTTTCAAAGATAATAAAAATAAGTTAGACAAATTGTCGCCCGATTGCATAATTGTCCGAAGGACCATTAGCAAAGTTTACAGGAGGAGGAGGTTTTCTTTCATTATTTCAATTAAACATTATGATACCTACGGCCGGCATAATCCAGCGGTAGGGCGTTAGACTCCCATTCCGACAACCGCGGGTTCGAACCCGGCGTGCACAAATAAATTTTATTTAATTGATTTGTGCTATTTCACAATTAATTATTTAAAATAATATATAGTGTATTTGCGGCACGATCCAGAGTGGAAGATACTCTTAGTATCGCCCTGGTGTAAGACCACCATTCAGAATTGAAACGTTGCTTGAAATGGCTTTACCCGTGTTTAGTGAATATATCTAATTAGCCAGATACTTCCTCATCTTCCTCCTCCTCGTCTCTTTCCCTTCCCCACTTACCTTCAGCCTCATAACATACCCCAATTGGGATTGCCATAGTCTCACTGGCTCCAGAAGGGAGCAGTTGGGACTCTTGTGAGGTATTCACTATAAAAAAAACCTACGTGTTTAAGATGAAGCTATTTCCGTAAAGGTGAAAGTCTCATTAGTTTAAATAATTCTTAGTAAAGCAATTAATTATCGTTTGTGATACTTTATTTTAATTTTAAAATGGAGTTTGAACAAAAATCAAAATGGTTGTTTGAACAATTAAGCACTCGTCAAAAAAAAGTTAAAAAAAAAATTTGCGTTCTCCCAGTAAGAGTTATTTATCAAAAATACATTCAGACATATTTCAATCACGCGACAACACTACCATTAAATTCTCCACCACTTGGGACACTGCCTAAAAACGTAATCAATGTTGATCGTTTCGATCCACCTTGTTATTTTTTGTCGCTTTTCGTTTCGCGTTGACAGCTCAATTTCCTTCGTGCATCTTTGACCTAGTTCGGATCAGTACCATTACGTCCGCGCCCGTCCCGTTTGACGGACTTCGTTTCCCGGGCACTATAAACTGTCGTTACTGAGAAATATCAATCCAATTTTCCTCGCATCGGCTTAGTTTCCATACATGTTCACCGTTGAACGGGCTCACCTGTTCGGGAAAAGCCGCGCTCCTGTACACGTAATTAACCGGCTTTTAAAATTTCGCTCTTGTGCCGGAAGCGGGCGCTTGCATCATTTTAGCATCGTAATCCAATAATATCGGGAAAGGGGATCAGTTGAGAGTCCACCATGACGTTTAATCAAAATTTATGACCGCCCGCTGTTTTTAACCCCCTGTGACCGAGTTACTACATTCAAAAGGGTCTCGGGGATGATCATAATCAAATGTCCCTTAGACACCCGACTTCAGAATAAACGATGATAAAAATAAAATAATGAAAACAAACGCTTTTATTAGAGCCGTCACTAAACAATTGAAGACATTTTATAACTATTTTGAATTCTAACTAAGTCTTGACTTAAATTGTCACTTCTATTTTCTTATGTTTATGTATGTTTTGTCTTTGCTTTCACTTACCATCCTTTAATCTTAAAATGTACATTTTTCATAAATTTGTTATTTTATTGTAAGTTGGATGTAAGTGGGTTAATAAATTAATAAATAAAATTGATATGAACAGTATATAAGTACATTACATATACAATTTCTCACTATCTTAGCACAGGAGGCCCTGAGAAAAATAATTCTCCTCAAGCCTTATGTCATCTTTGGGGATAATGTGTGGAGGCTATTTTTAAAAAAGGAAGGAGAAGAAGTTCTGGGATGAAAAAATAATATTGAGGTCAGTGTGTCCAGGAGTGACGTACATACGAATCTATCCCTCCCACTGCAGTGAAAGGTGATATTCCGAAAGGGTCCTTTTAGAGAGTTTAATCATTTTAACTCTTTCATCCATTCGCTCCCAACCCGGCTTACCACATAGTTGGTAGACAGACGCATCCGCCGCCAAGATCCGGACAAACATCACCCCATTAACCCGGACACCCCTGCTAAATCGCCAAACGTAGTGAACCACTTGGGGTGACCTACGGCGGGTGTAGGTTATCCAATAAATGGTTGCCGTACCCGCCTATAAATTGAATTAGATTATAATATCAATTTTTAAGGTGTTTCGTAAATCTCAAACTAGGGGAACGAATGTATTATCATAGATTATATTATGTTTATAAATCATTTTGTTATCTTCTTTTTTTTCGAGTTTTTAATGTTGATTAACAGGTCTTACTGAAAATGGCAGTGGAAAATAATGTTTTAAAAATAAATTTCTGGTACTTTTGCGCATTTAATACCGATATTAATGTGTTTGGTTGCAAGCGGGTTAATCGAAGTTTATATTCCGCCGTATACAAAGCGGGTATCGAAAAACACATCGATAAGTTTGGCATATAATCGGGTAGGGTCGTTACCGTTTGTCGATATGCTCCCGCGGATTCGCCCATTTCCCTTGTTATACGGTCTGCATCCATACTCCATACTGGTCTGCCGCCCGCAGCCCGCCGCCCTCCGCCCCCGCCCGCAGCCCGCCAGCCGCCGCCCATGGTCCGCTGTCGCATTTATGTATTGACCACATACCAGATAGTTTTTATAAAGTACAGTTCTTTTAAAATAAAATCGTTTATATTTATAGTGAAACACTGTGTAGGTTGCATCTGTTTTGGTAGTTTGTAAATACCGCATGCCTGCTCATTGCCACTGAAAATATGGCATTACAAATTTGGCTATGTTTTGAGGCTGATAGGAGTGGGAAGGGAAAAAGATGGGGTGAGGAAGGTTGGGAAGCATCTAGCTATTCAGATCCGGTGAATAACGAAATATAATACCCTAAGAGAGGACTTGGCATACCAAAAAAACATTCTGTGCAAACGGTTACACAAAAATCCCTGCCAAGAAGGAACCAATATTTTTTATTTATCACATAAACTGAATGAAATTGAATATAACGCCATTTTTGTAAAACTGTTTGGGCAGAAAGTTCGGAATTTTTTATATATGGATCGGAAAGCCAAAACCTTCTATTAGGTATTTTGTTTATTAGTCTTTGGAACCGGCCACAAAACACTGATAAAACTATTAAAAGAAGCGTTTCGATTCTGAATGGTAGTCTTTTACCAGGGTGGTATTGACAGTATCTAACTCTCTGATAGCATTCCCGATATATTCATTACTCACTTTTATACAAAAATTACAGTAAAGTTCAAAAACATGTAAAATTAGCTGAAATTTTTTCCCCCTAAAATTCAATAATATTTCCTCGTACACAATAATAATATAAAACATTCCTTAGCTTTTGATGATAACATCCATCGATCTTCA
Source organism: Limnephilus auricula (assembly GCA_951813805.1). Classification (NCBI taxonomy): domain Eukaryota; kingdom Metazoa; phylum Arthropoda; class Insecta; order Trichoptera; family Limnephilidae; genus Limnephilus; species Limnephilus auricula. The sequence goes on from OX638393.1 coordinate 39,401,456, forward strand.
ACGGTTTTAAGAATGTTTCCTAATTATGAAAATAATCACTCTTAATTAACTGTTACTAACTCAAAGCAGAGTTTAGAACCGGAAACACGTTGAGCATATCGCCTGTCGTGAAATTATAATAATGTTTAATTGGAATTCTACCTCCTAACTGCAGTAAAGAGTTTACATAGGTAAAACTATTAATAAATGTTAATGGTCATGGTCAAAGCAAGAAAATATATTTCTTTTAATTATTAAGGGTAATTAATGTAAAAAACCGAATAGCTGAACCATATTCTCCCTTAATTGCTTCTAATAGTCAGCTAAATAATATCATATTTAGAAAATCTCAATTTATTTCGTTGGAATTCACTGATATATAATATATTTGTATGTTTTAACTTGCTCTGAAGTTGGATGATTGTGTGGAAAGGATTTGATTTTAAATACTGATAGTTATAGTTTTGGAACAACTGATCAACCTTGATACGAGTACGAATATGTCAAACCAGAAAAACTTGGCCGAATTTTTGTGAATGTAGTTTTGAAACATTGATTGACACAATGGAACCTTATTACATCTTTCACCAACCCCATTCAAATCCAATGATCTTAGAAAATTTATATATCAACATTTTCTATGAACCTTGATTCTACCCATTTTGGGAGATGAATGATGTAGTATATTGATGTTACCAAAAGGATGGTCGGTATTTAAATGAATACTATGGTGAATGTTTAATTCTCATTTATTAATTGACTCCACAAACCGACACATGTTAATTTAATATCAGAAGGATTTAACAGAGCGTACGCAAAGAAGCAACTCGACGACCGGGCCGTGAAACCAGAATGACAGGCAAGTTTGCAGTCGTATGGCGCGGGGCCTTTTGGTGTTGCCCGTGCAGTAAAATATTTAAACGGCTATACAATGCGTACATGCGTATGCTATAAATAGTTGTATTTTGAAGCAAATAAGTTGAATCGAAGTGTTATTTAAGAAAACACGTTCGTTTTAAGCTTTTCTATCTATTTTAAAAGATTTCTAATGATCTTTAAACAAAATATCCGTATTTAAATTTTGACGACCGTCCGTGGTCGAGTGGTAAGACACTTGACTCCCAATCGGAAGGTCGCGGGTTCGAACCCGGCGTGCGCAAATAAATTTTATTTGATTAATTTATGTTATTTCACAATTAATTAATAAAAAATAATATATACTATATTTACGGCACGTTCCAGAGTGGAAGCTACTCTCAGTATCGCCCTGGTGTAAGACCACCATTCAGAATTCAAACGTTGCTTAATAATGGCTTTAGCCGTGTTTAGTGACTAGACCTGAATAGCCAGGTACTTCCCCAACTTCCTCTTCCCCATCTCCTTCCCTTCCCCACTTACCTTCAGCCTTACAACATACCCCAAGTGGGGATGCCATAGTCTCACTGGCTCCAGACGGGAGCAGTTGGGACTCTTGTGAGGTATTCTCTATAAAAAATAATAAAAAATTATGTAAATTTCTTAGATTAATCTTTTTGAAGTTAGTTTGTTTTAGTTCTCAAAATAATATATTATTAAAACTTTTCATCAATGAACCGTTGTGAACGATAGATGTAATATATTTTTAGGATTATTTGCATGGCGTTTTTGGGGTGATTTTCTCCAAATGCGTAGTGTAAAAGAGACATGTTATCAAAATTGATAGAGCAGAAAAAAAGGTTTCCTATTCGCATAATTCGATAAATCCTCAGTTTCCAGGTTTTCGCCATATCAAAGTAAATCTGTACACTATTTAGATTTTCAGTGGCTTCGTGTAAAAGTTAAGCCGGGATTACACGACGAATTACAGAGGTGAAGTGAGTCCTAATACCTCGACTCTTTTGAGAAATATCTCTTTGTTGGGACGTCTCTAAGTGAATGAGAATTCCTCCGTTCCAGTTTCAAGCATCTCGTTGCGGAGATGATGAAATCTTCCCTTTACAAAAGGTTCTTTCCCCCACAAAAGTCGTTTCAGGAAATGTTAACCCCAATCTAGCTTTTTCATCCCTTACATTTTGTAAATAAAGCATCTCAAATCCGCGACGCAATGCTTTCATAAATAATAATTTTCAACATCACCGCTAAATTGTACAACAGTTTTGTCATGTAGTCATCATGAATATAATTATAAGTATAAAATTAAGGTGACCCTTTTTGTTGACACTGAAGTCTCAATAGAGTATTTTCACAAACGGGGGATTCTGTTGAAAATGTATGGAATATTTAAAGATTTTTTTTCTGATTTTAATCATTGTATTAATTTCATTTTTTTTAAATTCCGGAAACTGAATTGATTAGGTAGTACTCGTTAGTATCTAACCACTACAATTTTTTTTTTTTTTTTTAGTGTATATTAAGCGTGTCGTCAGCCATCTGACAGCATAAATAAACACTGTACTACTGAAGCGTCAACCGTTATGAAGTCACACGATTGCTCCGCCCCAAAATATCGTTTTGGCGGTAATTCAAAAATGGTAAATTTAGATTCGCTCTAGAAACTTTATTCGTTAACATAAAAATAAAATAAAAATGCCATAATCTTCGTAATTTTTTTTGCTTATTTTTTTTAAGTAATAAAAAAACCCGTGGAAATACCCTATTCAAGAAACCAGTATTTAAATAGTGAGTAGTAATAGGATTTCGAGGATGGATATTGAAAAGTGGTTTAGAAGAATCCGGCTATTCAAATCTTGTCATCAAACTAAAGTCAAGCTGAAATTATGCCCTTTTAAAATTCTTCTATAATTATCGATTTTAAAATTTTAATTTTGACATTTAATAGAAATACAGGAGTCCAAACAATACATAAAAATATAATAGGAATACGCCTGAATTATTTAGAAGTATTAGAATCAAAGAAAAATAATTGGCAAATTTTAAACAAACATCTATCTATATGCTTTATCTTTCTCTTTTATTTACCTCATAATCTACCTCTGAACTGTAATTTAGTTTATACGTTTATTGTCCCAATGAAAGATATATATTTGGGAAGCATGTTTACGAGAGATGGGAATGCTGCTAGGGATATTGAAAGAAGGGTTAATGCAGGTAATTCCATTAATGGTGGACTGAATGCCGTTGGCCTCAACAAAAAGCTATCCAAAGAAGCGAAGCTAGCAGTCCACAATGGAGTGCTGGTACCTTCCTTGATGTATGCCAATGAAGCATGGAACTGGCAGAGAAAGGATGAAAGTAGACTGAATGCTGTAGAAATGCGATCCCTGAGGCGTATGTGTGGTAAAACCATGTATGATCGTGTGAGGAATGTGGAGATCCGAAAAGAATGCAAGGCCGATGTGAGCATAATAAGTAAGATTAAGAAAGGGACGCTTAGATGGTCCGGACATCTAGAGCGAATGAATGAAGAAAGGAGTGTCACGAGAATATATAACGCAAATGTGGATGGTAGAAGAAGTCGAGGACGCCCGAGGAAGACATGGCACGATCAAGTGATTCAGTTACTTGAGTCGGGCCATGTGAAGAGTCCGAATAATAGAAGAGCATGTATGATAAGATTTATGAATGTGAATGAGGCGAGGAGTGTATGCCAAGACCGAGTTTTTTTGGCGGTCCGTCCTCTCTGCCTGGAAACGGCGTTATGGTTAGTTAGTTAGTTAGTTGTAAAGGTTTTAAAACCGGTTGACGTGTATAAATAAAATAACGTCGTTTTAAACAAAGAACTTGTTTCATTTTGTATTTTTTCTGACTTTCACGATTGCAGCTAAACAAATGTGATCATATCGCGAGTCATCTAACAGTGTACATATATATTATATTGGCACGTCCGTGAAATAACAGTATTGCATTTTAATCAATTTCGTGGATACAGAAGAGGCGTTTCTAAAATCTCATTCGTACAAGTTAGTTGTAGGAACCATTAAATAAGGTTTCTACCAACTTCATGCCAAAACATTATTATAAATGTGTGATGGAATAAAATCGCGAGATATGTAATTTGTCTGGAGGGAAACAGAGTGAAGACAAAGATGAGTTAGTAAAAGAATATGCATAGAATAGACACATCTACTTAATATTCTTTTCGCACAGTCTCACATTTGTGCACATTACTTACGAGATAGCCTCAGTGCGGAGAGCATCACGTGTTTCACATAATATTTTTCAGAAAAATACTCCGCACATTTCACGCTCTGAGGGCGATTCTCCTATGTGGTCTATGGCCTAGATATTATTATGACAAAGGGATATGTGGAATGTGGAACAGTGGAGCATACAGTGGGATGTGGGAAGTGGGAAGTGGATTGTGTGTAGAAGTGGGATATGGCAGATGGAGCACGATTCCCTATTTCAGAGGACTTGCTGAAATTTAGGCAACAGAATTTGCCGGTTTTCGGCTTAAGCGTAGGGTTGCTTCTGCAGAACTCAATAAAAGCTGAATAATTTTGATGGAAATATTATCTTCATTATTGCAAACCATTTTTTCAAGCAACTAACAGATTTAACATTTCTAAATTGAGAAAATAATGTATTAGTATTGCTGGAATTTTAGGACATTTCTATAAATGCTGATAAACTGCTTTCAAAGAAAAAAATGTAGTCACAGAAAGGTTTAATGTTTAATGACATAATTTTTTTTCAAATTAAAAAATCTCTATAACTAGTTTAAGATCTCTTTTTTAGAGTAGAAGGTACTCTCAGTATCGCCGTGGTGTAAGACCATCATTAAGAGTTTAAACTTTGCTTGAAATGGGTTAAGCCGTATTTGGTGACCGGATCTGAATAGCCAGGTACATCCCCACCTTCCTCTACCGCGTCTCCTTCCCCTTGCGGCTTCCTTTAGCCTCACAACATGCCCCATTTGGGGATGCTATAGTTTCACTGGCTTCAGACGGGAGCGTAAAACGGCTAAAACGTAAAACAGGCACTGGCTTAAAACGGCTAAAATTAGGATCAATTTGAAGAGCAAAAAAATCTTGGTTCTTGTTAACTCTCGTTTTCCAATCACATACTTGTATAATTAAACATTTTTTATCAATCGACACTTCTTCTTTTCAATATATAATACTCCATGAAGTTGATAATAAGAAGCAATAATATTAGGGGCGGCCCTGTAGGCCTGGGGTATTAAGGGTGTCCCGTTGATTTTATATTCATCCCGAATCTGTCCCAGGTAAGTAGCTTACCCCATTGAGATTTGTCGCACGCTGGGAACTTTACACAAGAATGCAAAGCGGGACACACATAATACATTACGTTATATTGTAATATAAATAATATGAACTTAAGTACGCTATTTACGGCTCTGTGAAATACTACTGAGCAAACTTTTAGTGACTGAGTGATGATCTCAATGAATAGAACCATTAAAAAAAACAGTTCATATAGTGTCGATTTCAATACTAAGAAAAGGTGATTTTTTATATTTTTTCGTGGTTTTATTTTCTGCAAAATACAAAGGTTTATATTGTAGTCTCGTATATTCAAACTTAAATTACTTGATTGAAATCACACATAAATGAATTACAGGTAATACAGAACAGGCTCATTAAAAAAATATTTAACCCCAAATACAGACCATCCACAAAAAACTTATAAATCGAAATAAAACACTTAATATTAAGAAAACTATAGATACAATTACAATACTTGTCTCCTTATATACATAATAAATAATAAACTCATGCATAAAAACACAGAATTCATTTCGTCCCAAGTACACAAACACTTTAATCAACAACACGATAACATACATTTAAACATTATCCACACTAACTATGGTAAGCAGTGAATTGGTTACGAAGGGGGCAACTTATATAACTGCCTTCCACATGACATTAAAAATAATAAAGGCTGGGTAGTTTAAAAAAAAAAAATTATATTTTATTCTTAATTAACAAAATAATGAAACATAATAATAATAATCTACTGTAAAATGTATTTGGTTCGGATGTTTCTAGTCAAATCATTGAAAATGAAATATTCGTTTTTCTGCAATAAAAACTTTTATGAGTTTTCTAATACAAAATTCTCGTTAAATAATGCTTGTAAATAAAATCGTTAATCTTGTGTATTGTGGAATAGATATAAAAGAAGAACAAGTATGATGAAAACTTGCTGTAACTCCACTTTAAAAAGAGAATTTGTAGAAGTTCTCATTTCTTTATGATGTTACAAGACTCGTCGGAAAATTCGTTGATTTCCGCATTTGTACATAAATTCCGATAACACGAGCCCGGCTTTTGTATCATTCGGTTCAGCTCTCATTGTGTATGTAGCGCACAGACCCGTGCTGGCGATGTAGGTAGAACTTGGGAGCAGGAGACTTCCCACCTTATCTTTTTCAGTTATTTTCGTGAAAAAGTTTCTATGCGGGGCGGGCTTTGTTTACGGGCCTTGTTTCGTTCGCGAAAGGGTTCTCAGACTCCTTGGCCCTCCTTTGAGAAATTGGTTCACTTGGCTTGCGTCGAGGAAATATATACGCCTTTTGAATATGATAGGGTGATTTTTTTACAATGGAACTCTTCACGCATCGCCCTAGTCGAAACATCCGCTCCGCATTCTTATTATTTGTGTTTTTATTTTCATACCTGCTTCCGTGTGGTTTATTTAGAATATCTTGGTTTTTGAAAGCTCGTATGAAAGCGTAAACGTTCACTGTGTGAATCTCAAAGTGCTTAGCTTTCTGATGATCTGTACCTATAAAAGAAATATCAAATTTAAACAGCAACCTTCGGCGGCACGTGACTTCATTTAAGACCTATTATTATTATAATCCTCGTTATTAAAGTTTGTGTTACTCGATTGATAATTTTCTTAATTCTTGAAGACAATACTTATTAGAGGATATAATTGTATCAGAGCAAAGCCCCAGCAAGGCTTAAGTCCTGGGTTCAATGCACAAAGTCGCTAATATTGTCTTCGAACATTAAATATTACAATTTGAGGTTTTCTTCATAAAATAGTCTAAAAAAAAAATATATATATATATATATTTATGTATAATCTTGGCAGTCCGGTTTGATGTAATTGTCTTTAGACTATGTTTTAAAAGTTTTAATATTCCCTTTAAGTTGTGATTGATAGGATTACACTTTTTTCAATGTGAAACTAACATCTTTTGAAACCGCACTAAAAAAATGGTGTCATCGGATTTGAACATTTCTAAATGAATCAAATTATTTTGGAAGATCTCAAAAATACATAATTTTACTTATACTTTATAAATCCTAATATTATCTTCCTCACGCTACAGTATCTATCTCTGTCTGTCGTTACTTTCATTTCTTTAATTATTTGTTAGAATATAACGATGGAAAGTAATTCCGCAAAATTTAGAAAAATATCGTTTGTTATGCGTATATATTTGTTATTTTTTTATGAAAAGCGGACGTTTTGGTGTGAAACTTAAACAAAGGTTTTCTAGAAAGATGCTTCTTTTTTTATTAAAAAAAATGAATATCCCGAAGGCGGGCGAAAACGTTATCAAAATATATGTCAGAAGAGATTCCGAATAATATAATCCGTCCCATAAAGTCAGCTTCTAGGCCGCTTTCGCTTTTCGCCAATGAGAGCAAAATTGAATTTTAAATTAATCTCTTTATATGACATGAATTTGAAAGCCGTATGAAAGGGAGTATGAATGTGAACCTGTTCCCTAAATTTTCCCCACATTTTCACATTGAAAAAAGTAAACAGTCATTTGCGCTCAAATATGTGGAAGCGTCCCAGCTAGATTAGTAATAAAATAGAATTAGTTCCTATCGGCAGTATTTTTTGTTTGTTTTAAAGCTTTCACCTGATTTGTTGTACAAACTTCTTCGTATATTGTTTAGTTTTAGAAATTTTCTTTCTGAAAATTGATATTTTTGGATGTAGGTATTTGTCGTGAACTATAATAACGATATTTTGTTAAATGACAATTATTTCAATCCAAATTAAAGTTTTAATTTTTATTGTGTTGGTGCCATCGCAAATAATCACTTCTTGATAGTTCTATAATAAAATCTGATTATTGATATTTATTGTGATTTTTACCATATCTCTGAAAAATCGTGGCTCATAAGTATATAGCTTTTTTAAGAGAAACCGCATAAGATTTTCAACTGCTCCCGACCGTCTGGAGTCAGTGAGCCTACGGGATCCCCTATTGGGGTATGTTATGAGGCTGAAGAGAGTATTGGTAAGGGGGGCGGGGAGGGGGGGGGGAGAACGAGTTTGTAGAGTATCTGGCTATTCAGATCTGATCTAAGCTTTTTAAGGCAACGTTTCAATTCTGAATGGTGTTCTTACACCGGGGCGATACTGAGAGTATCTTCTACTTCCGAACGCGTCGCAAATATATTATATATTATCTCTCAAATGGGTAAATTGTGAAATAACACAAATAATTCAATTAAAATTAATTTACGTTCGCCGGGATTTGAACCCGTGACCGTAGAGAGCCTTGCCGCTCTACAGCGGAGGACTTGAAATATAATTACGTGCTATACCACTAAAGAAAAAATTACCTATTTTTAATATGTCATAAAGTACTTAATACGTTAAAACTCAAAAATATTGGCTAAATTAGCTAAATAACATATACCCATTTTGTTTTGAAGTGTTTTACTTTTCAGTACATTTCTTACTTAAATTTTATTTTTTCTGTACTTGTATAAATTTAAGTTAGTTTTAAGTTTGTTAGTGAATGACACGGATGTATCATAGAAATTAAAACTCTTCAGAACAAAATATCTAGAAATTGTTACAGAGTTAATGCCCAGGAAATACAAAACACTTATACCCACATCGAAAAAAATATTCGCTTATAACACTCAATATGATTGTACCTACACATAAAGAATTCTAATAATGTTCTTTACCTTACAAACTCTTGCCTTTAGTCGTCCATTAATTTACAAAAAAACTTTATAAAGCAATTCTGCCATCTACAATGAACACGGCTAATATGTAGACTGGAGTTTGCCTCGTTCACTGACCCAGTATGCCAGAGTTTCCAGAATTAGAGTGCCTGTACCATTGCAAATGCAAGGAAAATCCACAGCTGGGAAAATAGGTTAAATCCTCGTACTGTATTCTGTGGTTTCCCAGGTGCTCGACATTGTCCAAACTGAAAGTGAAAATGTGAAGAGGCATAGAAATTGCATAAACATAAAAATTTTCGGCTATTGTGATACTATACTTGGCAATTTTTTTTCGGTAATTACATACATATATTAACAAATATTAATATTACATTTTCAATTTAAACGGCGGTTATTGGTACCACTACCACTGAAACCATTTATTAGATTACTGATCCCCATATTCCTACCAACCCTAACAACCCTCATACCGTTTTCTCCACATAGCATTCCCAAAGATGACATAGGCCCTGAGGAAGCCTCCTGTCTGGAGCTAATGAAGAAAAAAAGTAAAATTATCTTGTTGATTTTTTTATAACTGTGGTCTTCTACGCTCTTTTACAATATTTATTTGATTAAACGAGACCTTGTGAAATAAACTATGAACAGGGATTGGGTCGGACTAACAGTTCGGAAATTATAATATTATAAGATTCAGACATTCAAAGTTTACGACATGTTTGTTATATATATTATGTATGATATCAGTTTTTCACTTAGATATATCTCTTTAAATTTATCTATCCCAAGAACCCTTGGTTAAAGTGGTTGGACAGTCGGTCTATTTCCCATTAGGGCGAGGTTTAATTACACCGGTCACCCTCGTATTATAATCGTGCACATATTTCAAGTTTTTTCGTTAATAATATATCCCTAAATGTTCTAAGCCGGGCTTTAAAGATCACATCCTGCGTTTGACAGTTGAACTGACTGCTTTTGTTTCCTACTAGATTTATCCAACTGGACCACTCGGCCCAACATCTGCTTGCTAAAGACCCACTCAGCCGCTGGATCGTTAACTCTTGTGGAAAGCACAGTGCGACTTTGTTACAGTGTCTGTATTAGAGAATTGCATTGTGCAGTTCGGAGGAGAAATGCTATGTTCCTTTGTACTTATTTGTAAAGTTTAAGCGATGCAATAAGGCATCTGTGCCTACCAGCGTTAACTGAAATATTCGTACATCTCAAGCCTGTCCTGAACATCGGAAGTTTGCCCTACTTTAGGAAGAAACTTCACATTGTAGAAATGTTTGATAAATTGATCACATCAGTAGAAAAGTGATACGTATTCGCATTTTGAAAATGCATTTTGTTGATAAGCGCGAAAGGAAAAGTAGTCACTGGTGAGAATTAATAGCTCTTTTTTCAGAAAATTTCTTATTGCAAAAAACATTTAACCCTTTTTCGAGGAAATACTCCTATCTTTTCATTTGTAGATTTTGACCTTAAAAGACCAACGTGTAACATAATTGTTACTGATTGGGTAACGTGTATCATACTGTACTGACTTTTTAAAATTACTGGAAAAAATTACCCTACTATTGTGCTACTAAAATATTTATATAATTTTTTTTTAAATTTATTAACATTTTACAAATGATTACAGTGCTTTACATAGTAGTACAAAAATGTTGCTGTACCTACAGTAACTGGATGTAAACATGTGTGTAATAAGGTTAGTAGTAGAGTTTTGTGAACACCTAACGTTAAGTGTTATTTTTTCGATATAAGTAAAAACACAGTATCCTCCTTGATATTTATCCTCACAGTATTAGTAGCAGAAGATAGATAAATAATTGTCTTCAAAAGCAGGTAGGTATATTTTAAAATATGAAATAATGTTTCCTTAATACTAAATCAGTAAAAATTAAGAATGATGTCAGTACCTATCTCAAGTAACCAGTCAATTATTAAAACAAAACGATCCGCAACATTTTAATATTGGTCAGATAAATATTTCAAACCATCCCTGGAGCATTATACATTAAATTTGAAAATACCAAATAGTTTTTTGGATATTCCCGTGATATTTGCAGTGGCAATTTCGGCGCGTTTTATTTCCACATTTCATCGTTCAAACCAGTTTTCAATTTATCGGGACTGCGTTTATGCTTCACTGCTTTTATTTTTTCAACTGATTGCAATTTTTTGTAATGTCTCAATTAAAAAATATGTATTTAATTTAACTGATAATATGTGTTAGTTACTTTATCACCTACTTGTTTTATTCTACATTATATAACAATAATTTTTCATTGCATTTTCCACTAGCTATTGTAAAGCTACAATAAAAACAACTTTGTGATAAATAAACAAATACTACCATAGGTTTAAAAAAACCGTATCACTTTAATAAGAGTTTGTTATAGGAAAGCTTTTGCCTCTTCATTGCCTTAGCAAGAAAAGCTTTTTTATTTCACTATAACTTTGTTTAATATCCAGACCATAAAAAAGGCGTATACTTGGCGATCATAACATTTTAGGATTATTCTTCAAACATCTGATGTACTCATACATTTTAGTAAAACTCACAACTATGATCGCGTGTAAGGAACAAGCAACTAAGAGACCCAGCTAAATTAGCTCTTCTTGGTTATTATAAATATAACATAATTCACAGAACCCATTGAACATTTTATGTTAACCTACACAATTATATATTTTTTTTGTATCTGTATTCTAATGGTATTTTTAAGTTGTTTTCGATGAGTTTTTATATCACATGTACATTTGTTACTTAAATTACTGTGGTATTTTTTATAGGCAACGTTATTACTTTACCTTTTGTATGTATAAATTCAACGGTTCATAATACTTCATATAGCTCTTTTTAACATGTATTTCTTTCATTTCTTATATTGTTTATTTTTTGTAGCAAATTGTGCGTTATGTGACTAACAATTGACTTACGTTAATTGTCATAGTAAGGCTATTTTGGAAAAGATAAATAGTTTAGTAAATTAAAAATTAAATGATTTTTTTGACTAAAATGTAAATCTACCGACATGGTATTTAAAAATATTAATTATTATTTGTATTTTAAGTATAACGAGAGCCGGTCATTTTTTTCAAGTTAAGTTAAAAACATGTTTAACCCCTTGGGTGAAGTTTTTGGCATGAAGGATCGATAGCCTTTGAGTAACGTTATGTTTAAAATTATCGAATGGAACGTCCTCAAAAAACTCGTTTTTCCGTGTTTTCTATTTTTATCAGACCAAAAAAAAAATTATAAAGAGATAACTAAGCTTTCTCTTAGTATTTAAAGAAGTACAATAATCCATCCATTCCAAAGTTTTAAATTGAATTTCGGGAATATTTAACAATTCCTTCAGATACAGACAGATTTTGAACACAACTAAAATGATTAAATATAGTGTAGCGTCGAGGTGGTTTTATTTATTATTATTGTTATAAGAGATTTAATATAAGTTTTTTTAATATGAATATCTACAAAAACAAAAGAAATATTACACTCATATGCTGATATAAATCATTTAAACAAACTTTCAAAATTTCTTGCGTATAAAAGTCAATGCCTGTTCCATGTCCATGAGTTTATGTCATTTTTATCGCTGGAGACGAGGTAAATGGTCCAATACTTTCATAACCCGAACTTACTAGCTGGTAGTGACATAATGACTGCAATATTACTTTTATGACCACTTAACCTGAGTAGACTAATTTTCAAGATTGAGGATGTTAAAAAAGGATGTTACTGTGTACTCCGTCTGATGAATTTTACGCCTGAAAGTTGCTCATCTTAAGTATAATGTAGAACATCAATTTTCTTATTTGTTTATGAGAAACAACAAAAGGTATAAAACTGAAATTAGTGGGGTCTTAAAATTAGTATTTTTTCTGAAACTTCTGGAACTACTTTGTAAGTAATAGAGCATAGATTTATTTCAACTAAAATTAATTTAATCCATCTTATCTTATCTGGAAATCATTTTTCGCTAAAGTCGAGGAATCACTAGACTTTCGGTAAATTTAACTCAATCATCTTTTTATGTTTTGTCCTCCCACGCCAAATCATTTATTGTCTTAGATCAACAAAATCAATTACCAGAAAAAATGTCCTTATAAATATATCCTCACCCTTACCGTAACTAATCAACTTTTAGTATTACAAAAACAGTTGATGATAGACTTGCATAAATAATGATAATTATATCTCTAAATGTCTTGATTTTTTTATGATTGATTAAAGCATCAAACTAATAAATTTACTTCAGAAAATCATGTACATAAATTAAGCTAAAGTAATTTACATAATTATAAAAATATGCGCGACGAATAAAATAATTTATTTGTATTAATAATAATATATTATGCTTTTATACTTCAAAGCTACTCCATAGCTCCTGAATGCAACCAATACTTTGTTTTTCATTTGATACGCGTTGTAAAGATCTTGTTCATCTTTGTCTTTTATTTTTTCCATTTTTGAAGGTTCCGCATATCCACTCTCAAAGGCGTGACGTAAAGATATCAAATTCGTTAAATTTAATCGAAGTGAAAAGCTATTTTTAAGGTCAGCAAATGGGAAAGGTAAAGGAGAAGAAGCTAACGTAAACTACTAAATAATGAAATCTATATTTTCCCCTGAGATCTTGCTACATAAACCAAAATAATCTTCACCTAAGTAGTTTTTATAAACGCAATTTAGTAAAGCTTATTTCACAATTGCATTTTCCGTCCCGGCGCCGGAAACGCGTGTGAGCATTCGCTTCCCGGGAAACATATCCCGGCGTCCCCGGGCACAGATCGCAGGAATGATATTGAATAATAAATACAATTTTAAGCCGGATGACACCGGGATTCAATGTTTAGTCCTGCATGAAATTCCACTTGTAGGACGATAGAATATTTATCACTTTTGAATTAGATAAAAATTCATACAAAATCACATATTTTATATAACATAGGTAACTAGATGTAGTTTCCTTGAATGGCACGTAGTTTCAGTTGTTTTTGATAGATGTCGGTAGGTTTAAAGCTTATGTCAGGTTCCAAGAGATGTCGGATCATAAGAATAGATTCACCTGGCGAGTACCCCCGTTCAATGAGAATTCGTGCTTTCAGATTTAATTTTAGACAGTTATAGCCGGTCGTAAGATCCAGAAACATAATTTATTGTAAACACGTAAATATTATTAATAAACCGGCTTTGTACAAGATCCTGTTATTTTTGAAGGGCCCCAACATAATAGGTATGTTTTCTTGTGGATAAGGCAAATAAATTATTTAATTGTGCGATTTATAAAACTGTGAAGAAAGTGTGAGAGGTCTTCCAATAGGGACTTCCGAACCGATAGCGGCCATATTATTGAAGCGACTTCTGTCAAATTTGTTGTCAATTGTTTATTAGTGTACGGCAAATCATCGCGAAAGGTTACAGCGTTGAGCAACGTGTGCAAATCATCAAATCTGAGATTTGATTAAAAAAGGCATGGTTATCTCGCGCGGCGGCGACGTGAACTGGCCACCTAGATCGTGCGATTTAACGTCTTTAGACTTCAACTCCGGGGCTACCTTAGATTGCAGGTATATGCGAATAAACTCCCAAACAATGAACGCCCTCAAAATCAACATAACAAACGCCATCCACCAAATTCAGCCAGACGTATGCGACAAAGTCATTGAAAATTGGACCTCCCGAATACGTGCCACTAAACAAAGCCGCGGCGGAGATTTGAACGATGTTATATTCCATACATAAATGCATCGATAGGCCTTTTAAACGAATAAAAAATGTCGATGATATCTCAGACACACTTTATTTTATTTAAATTTAAAGATAGGAAGCGCTTAATGAAAGATCCTTTATATGTATTATGCATTAATTAAAGTTTTTGCATAAAGTTGAGCTTCTTCTATAAAATAACAATTTCTTTCATCCAACGTAGATTTACCGAGAAAAAGAACTATTACAAAACTAATATTAAACTTTATGAAAATTATGAAGTTTTTTAATATAAATAAAATCTGATAGGATTCTACTACCATTTAACAGATTCAATTAAAAAAAGTTCTAAAATACGAGTATATTTGTTACGTGGAATTTTAACCAAAAGCTCTCTCTTTGTGATGTTTCAAAATAGAGTAGGAAAGTTACTCTTTAACTTTGTCATAAAGATAACTTTAAAGGGTACCCTGTAGAAATTGAGTGAGGTTTTTGAAGATGTACCTATAAAAAAAACATTAAAAAGGAACCTTTTACTCTTTAAGACATGATCTATATTAATAAGCTTCATTGGAAAATTGCTTAACGTGAAAACAAAAAAACAAAAAAAGCGTCAATGAAAACAGCAACAATAAATAAAACAGATTGAAAACGATTAAAAAAATTTAAAACCTTGCTTACAGAAATCAAAGAAGAGGAATTATAAAACGTTTTGAAAATAACGTAGTGGGATCTGAAACAAATCAGTCTTAAGTTATTTAAAAAAAAATCTACTTTTAACACTAATTTTCTTATAAATTTAATATGAACAGTGAATGGGGATATCAAATGTAAAATCTTACAATGTCAACTTTCTTTGTGTTTACCTGTAAAGTAAGTATGTTTTCTGTACCTTATTAGTAAATAATAAATTTAGATAAAACCTAAGAATTTATAATAAATTGTACAGCGCCCCTGATGAGATTTTCCACAAAAACGACAATTATCAAATTATTATTTTTGTATATATTTTACTTAACAATATTTAAATAAAACCTAGTCTCTCTCACCATAAGAACTAGGGAGTGAAGAGGAGGAAAGTAATTTAACTTTATTTAAATTTTATTTTTAATTTTAACCTTATAATTTGTTAACATGTAATAAATATATGTATTAAATTTAATGTATTAAAATTAAATTTATAAATTTCAATTTTAAGCATAGATTTATTATTGTCAAAATGGGTCATATCGCATAATTATTTAAGCAAGTATAAGTTCTTGGTGCCTTCTTTGATAGGTTAATCGAATCCTGAAATTAATCTGCCTCGAAGTGTAAATCTGGAAATGAAACATAATCCCGGCACATGTTGATACTGCGTAGGACGTTCAACTTCCCAGAAAAGTAATTTTCAACCTTTTTTGGCTTGTGAGCACCAGGAAATCTTTAGCTAGTACGTGGCTGCTCCCGAGCTAAGAGTTGGCCATGGCTACTCGGGTGCCTGGGGCAGGGGATATACCATCAATCGATATCAATCATTATCCCATCTCGGCAACTGATTGAAGTTGGGATTTAATTTCACATCCTAGTTGGCAACTGGCAACTCCACCGCCGTCGGTGACAAACCGCGACCTCAACATCTAAAATATAATATTACACAACATTTTCATTTCACGTTGACATATTATTACAAATATACCACAAGTTAGTTGCTATCGAACGTTTTTCAAAATTATTTTTTTAATAATCAAGTTAGTGTTCTTTGCATCTTTCAATTATAAACTATTCATTTCTCATTTAAATGAAACAAATAACGTGGTATACACCACATACATAATCACGATCATTGACATGTTTCGAAACCGAAGGTTTCTTTATCAGGATAACAAGTGCATGAATAAAAATAACAAAAGAATATTTTTTCTCAATGAATATCCACAATTTGTTTCACAGCAATTGGAGGAATGAAGTTATACGTTTGTCATTGCTGAACACACTGACCCCAGATTCCTACTTATTCCTAGTACCCTTTTCCTTCCCAAAACGTCCTCACCTAATTTTGTGTTATGGTGCTAACACACAAACGAAGTATTGAATTCCGTAAGTCCAAACTTAAACTTTAGGGTGCACAGTTTACACCGCGGTTTGCAAGCGGGTTTCCTACAGACCATTTTCCTTAAAAATATCCTCCACACTCCATAGAATTTATTTATTACCTATTTGGAGCTATAGTATAAATACATGTTTTGTTTATTGAAAGATAAAAGAGACTCCAATAATTAGTATTTAATATTAAGTAGAAATGGTTTAGCGGTATGAACTGGAAGAGACTCACTTTCCGTCGTGCATTCATCGGATATCGTAAGTTGACTATTATTACATATTTTCCGACCTATTCCCATTACTTATAGCTGATCTTATCGACCGCAACATCGCGATAATTGGATCACTATGAAAGCTTTCCACTCGCGACACGGGAGTTATTGGTGGATTACTTTTGCGTTTCTGAAGTGACGTCACTCTGATGTCAGCCACAAAGTTGAGATATTTCGCTCGAAAAAAATATATATCAAAAAAATCCAAGAGAGAGACGAGGGCTTGTCAGTTTTATCACGTTTTGTTAGTTTATCTTTTTAGAAGATTAACTCTTCGTTGTATTTATTCTGCTTTTCTTTTCCTTTTCTCGTTTCACTTACCGCCCTGGAAAAATAACCCGAGAAGTGGTTTTCGCAGATTCTTGATACATAACTGTTTGAGTGCGGGCGTGACAAGTGCCACCTGTCACAAATGTGATATAAAGTGGCATATTCAAATTCAAAAGAATTAAGTAAGCCCACGCACCCTAATTTCCATCTGAAAATGAGTTTGATTTCTTCAGATGAAGTTATTTAGTTAAACATAAATATCCATTCGTCAACGTTCTGTAAATTATTTCCATCACATTTCTGGTTGAGTGGTTTACTGTTTTCGCTAGAAATTTTAACAACATGTTAGTTTCTTGTAAGGATGATGTGCTAATTTGTAGAAAAGTCGCGGGGCGAATTTAAGTGACATTTATTGCGGAAACAGTTAAGTATTCTTAAAAATATAACGTTTTTTCAGGCTGATTTGATTTTAAATATTGCACACTAAATATTGATATTTAGCAGCCGTAAAGTCGGATTTAAAAAAAAACACAAAATTAATCAGTTTTCTATTACATCTTACAGTTGATTCTTTGATGGTTCCCCCCCCCCCCTTCCCCCACCGGCAAACTTATATAATATGCAGTAGGTTTAGGGAAAATACGGTATACCTACTTACACAATATTACTATGTATCCAAGAGGTTGAAGAAAAAGTGTAGAGATGATATACGGCCGAGCAACAAGTATATAACATATTTTTATTCAAATGCGTTAAGGATAAAACTACTTGTCTATGTACAGTATATACCAGGATGTAAGGACAAAAAATCGACACTTTATACCGACGTAAATAAGTTCGTTAGATATCTACACCTACTTATTTTTAATAGTATTTTTGAAGTCGATTTTACGTTTGAAATTTGAAAATAAAGCACAAAAAATTATAAATTTATGACAATTATAATGTTGGGGGTCAATTATCGTGGGATCAACTGTCGGTCACCATTATTTATTTATTTACGCCTTTTATGGGCTTTTACATGAAATTATTACAAATTTAATTACAGTGATTTACAATACAAGCCTGAAATAGTAAGTAGAAGAAAGTACATATAACATAAAAAAGTAAGTGGGTGTACAATATTAATTGTGTGTTTTACAAACCATTAAAACAGAATAATTGGAGTGTAGTTTGCTCGTAAGGTATAGAACATTATAGCAGAGATTTTTTTAAAATATATAAATGTAATAGTTATGTTGTAATATATTTAAAAAAATTAAAAAAATACACCAGTATTATCTAGATAAGCGCAATAAACCCGTGTAGGTAGCAAAATTTTATTAAAAATTAATAGGTTTGTGTTTATATTTATTTATAACATATGGTTTAATTGAAATAATATTAATGTTGATGTAAATATTGGCAAATGTATCACGAAAATTTAAATATAACTGCTAACCTCACACGCCACCTGATAAAGTTAGCACGCGAGTTGCGGCAATCATTTTTAGTATCCATGTGAGAATTTATACAGGCGCTTTATAGCGAGATGCAAAGATTGGATATTGTGGTGGCGCGTATATGAAAAGCCTTTATCTCTTATAATTTCCTCGCTTCCAAAGGTTTATCCCAGATAATGTCGTTACAAAAGTGTGCCATTCACCGTTATGCCTTTTGGCTGGTGATGTGTTTCAAAATAAATCATGCAAGCTTTCAGGGATAGAGTTATTAAGGAGCCTTTGGGAGATTTACGACTCGGGGAGACATCGTAAATTATTATCACGACGTATAATTCTGTTTATCAAAGCGTAAAATTTTAAGAATAGATTTAATATGTGCCACATAATTTGGGAGGTACCGCCGCACCGGGAACCGTTTACTGTCTAACCAACACCCTCGCCATAGGCCACCCCAAGTGGTTCGCTACGTCGTTGTGCCAAGGTTCATGGGGTTTGATGGATGTGTTGAAGCTGACCTTTTGAACTCTCCAGCTGGACTCTCTCGATTCATCGCCTTGCATCGCAGTGGATGGATCCATAAGTCCGCCACTCCTGGAGATATTGAGCCCCAGATTCCTACCCACACCTCATACCTTTTTTGTTCCCTGAACTTCGTCTCCTTCTCTTCCATAAAAGATCCTCCAAAAAATATTGAATTTTCTGAAGATTATAATGAAAAATATTAATATTTAACTAATTTTTGACGACATTATGAAAATGATATCGAGATTAACATATAATTCCATGAAGAATCGAGGTCTTACTGTGTTATGCCACTCCCGACAAAGATAACACCGAATTAATACTATTTTTTATTTTTATTTCTGCTTATCCACTATTTAATTTAATAATTTCCCATAGTAAATATTGCAAACATAGTTCAGTTAAATGGCCAAGCATAGCAACCCGTTTTAATTAAATACCATCACGATAAAAATAAAAAAATTCCAATTTCACTTTCCATCTCGAAATAATAATTCTACCCATACAACGGTGGTCATTCTTCATAACCCGAAACGAGGTATTTGGTAAATAATTCACTGGGACATGAATTTGCATAAAATTGATTACGGTTTTTGTGTTTGCGGGTCGTTTTGGGATTCTTTTATACATGACGTCATGCCAAATGACATACCGCTAGGGACTCCGATTGTTTGACCCTCAATAATAAAACTGGACCCCTAATCGGGATGAGGGTGAAAAAATATTTAAATAACGGTAGTTATTATATTATTAAGGAAGATAATTTATGTGTTTTAGTTTGTTAAAAATATCCGGATGTTGGGTTAAAATATATTATTATATATTAGATTACAGATTCATATGAAGTAGTTACAAATTTATGCCATCGGAAAATTTTTAACGTGGTTCCATAGTATTTTTGATACCGATCACCCGAACAGGTATTTGGGGACAATGCTTAGAAAAGGCATCAAGTTGTTATGTCCTTCCTAAATTAGTATCAATCATACGTATTTGACTACTTGTAAACCATATTATGTCGATATGGCTTATGGTTAATGATTAATTATGGTAAAAGTACTTAAATTATACTATGAAATCATTCAGTTTCAAAAATAGAAACATCAGAATCATTAGCAATGATATTGGTGGATACTTACAAATGGTTTGTCCATTGGTCCAGTTTTTGTTATTCCTTTACTTATAATCTGCCCTAGGTAAGTATAAACGCAATGTCTTCATTGAGAGTATATGGAAGATACTGTATTTTTACTTACCGTAATATTTAACGAAATACGCTTTATACCTAGATTATAATAATTATGCTTTTACTAGCTATAAATACAATTTTCAAGTTCTTTTCAAAACATTATATTCCCTTTCAAGTAGATACTACTCACATTTTTATATTGTTGATGAAAAATAAAATATTACATCGCTCCTTATTACGTTAACAAAAGGTTTTTAAGCTCGTGTGCTTCCATAGAATTACAATTCATATTGAAAAGTGGAATAATAATGTTTTCTTTCTATTTACAGGTAAGTTCTATTCTACGCCAGTTCTAAAAAAATCAGCATTCAGGAAAACAGTGAGCATTTTGTCATTCTGTCTCATATTATAATACAATAACAAATTGTTTTTGTTTTGGCTCATTCATCATCACTTTTTTCTCCTATCTCTGACGTACATCTTCTGGGCGAGAGGAATCATTTCCACACGGCTAATTAATGACATACTCGCCAACAACTGCTCAATGCTGACTGTTCAGACGGAATAATTATTTGTATTTATTAAAAATATAAATATAAACAAAAATCATAAATTATTATTAAATAGTTATTGAAGAGAACACAAGCAATGTATGTAATTATTTTCTGGGATTTATAACGTGTACTTTTTTGAAGAATTAGAAAATTTTATATTTAGATTTTTCATAAAAACGACTGTATACAAATCATCCAAGTATCACTAGGTTAACTTTTTAATGTAAATACCTTTAATTGGGGTTATGGGGTTATTATAAAAAATATAATTATCTATAATATAAAAATTAATGTTTGTTTGTTCGTACCTTATGGGCGGCCATACCGTTCATCAGATTGCGATGAAACTTTGGGAGTATGATGTGCGTATACCCTGGATGGTTATAGGATAGTGAGCTCTGGCGTTACGAAATTATTTTGTATACTATTCGTACGATTGCTATTAAAATTTCATCCGATTGCTATTATTTTTTTTTAATTGTCGTGAACAAGCCCGTGAATACTTATATATATATATATACATATATATATATATTGGTGAGCTCTGGCATTATGAAATTTGCATAAAAAATTAAATAGCGAGTTGTTGGAAAAATGCGTATATTTTATAGAGTTAGAGGCGGCAGGGGAAAAAGGCTGGGGGGAGGGATATGCGGGAGGGTCGGTTGGAGAATTAAAGAGTGGGCTTCGTGGGAGGGGCGACGAGGGAGAGGGGAAGGCGAAGAAGGTGGAACCGGAATGCGTGAGGGGGGGTGGGTTCGCGAGAAAGGGGAGAGTGGGAGAGGGGAGGGGGAACGCGGAAGGTGAAAATGGATCGCGGGAGGGGAAGGGGACGCGGGAGAGGAAGAGGAAGAGGAGTCAGAAGGGGAACGGGAACGGGGACGAATGGGAAATGACGGGAGAAACAATGTATTTATTTAATCAGCTAGTATATTATAAAAAAATATGTAAAAAATAAGTTCTGGCGCTGTTAAAAAAAATATTAACGAATTATATTGTGTCAATTGTCTCTCTATGCATGCCTCGCGTGTTTCTTTTGTCTCTTGCCACTTATTGTAATGTGTTACTTGACTGAGCTTGCATATAGTTCTGTATTTTTATTTGTGTTTTTTTTTGTTTTTTAATTGTATGTAACTGTTTTTTAATTGTGTGTAATTGTAGTAACTGTATGAATTTTTGTTTTATATGACTCGCCATAGCGCCCCTGTCTGTACAGTTCAAAGACAGGGCACTATGTCGTCAGTCGTCACCCGGTTAGACAACGTTGTCAGGCTAGTTGTGGTAAGGGCTGTAGGAAGTAATTTACTACTGCAGGTCTTGAAGAGGTCCGGTTTATTTGAAGAAGGAAAAATAGCTGCCATTGGCTCATTCCATATACGAGCTGTCTTATATAAAAAGAATCGATCCGTTCTCATGAAGCCAACATCAAGTGAATGGGTGTTTCGCTCGTGTCATGAACCTTTACTACTGTCTACTGGGGATCAATGCTGTTAGCTGCTTGGAGCAGGCTCAGCATGCCTGTATTGTGTCAAGTAGTTTTATTAAGTATTTTGGGGCTCCAGTCCAGAGGTGATTCCCAAATTAAATTGCTAGGCATACTCGAGATTTGTACAGGATTAGCAACTTTTATTGATAAGCAATTAAAATTATACACTTTGTAAAACAAAAGAAATTTCATAGCTAATAATGGAATGGGATAGTACTTGTATCTCTCCCAACGGGCTTCAAACACCACAATGGCTTTGCTGTAACTTAAATGATCATTTTACCGAATAAATACAGTATACTTATATTCAATCATACATTTTGCAGTCAAGCCGGTGTTTGTTATTTTTATTTTCCCTAAAAAACTCATGAATCTAAAACCTCCCACTTTAGTTCTGATGGTATCTCCCTTGCGATCAATCTTCGTGGCTTCGGATCAACTGAAAGCCACAAAAATGTTCTGGAACCAAGAGTTAGTACCGGCTAGAGCATCGCGACGCCCGCCGAGCCGATCCGACGCGATTCAACGCCGATCTGACGATCTCCTTCGGATAATTTACGGCGTGGCTCGTTTCCCGAATGACAGCTTGATGAATAGCACTGAACCGACACGGAAATGTCTGTCACTCGAATTTCTGCATTGACACAAGTGCACTAGAGATGTTTTTTTAATAGCTTGATGTATATGTGTTAATTCATTCAGTTTCCAGGCAATACGTCACTGCGATTTTCATGAAATGCCGAGGGGAGAGTTTGAATTTAATGAAAAATGTACCGGGAACATTTGTCAATTGCCAGAATATTTTGGACGTGCCTACAGTGAATATATGATATTATTTTGAAATTTACTGCACTCGGGGTTTAAAATCAATCACATCAACTTCATTCTTGATTAAAAAATCCCGATGAAACACATGTTAATGCAAAAATTTGCTTTAATGTGACATTATAATGTAAAGCCAAGGTGGAAAAAAGTTTGTACCCTATTCATGTGTTTTCCCAGGATATATATTAGTTTATTCGTGGTTCTTTAAACAGAACCCTTTGATGTATTAAATACTAAATATGTCAAAAACAACCAAGAATTATAAATACACAAAGCACGAGTGGAAATAAAAAAATATATAACAGCAAAACAATCATAATGAAAAAATAAATCGTCAACATGTTTCCATTGAATAATTGATTAAGACATAAATAGAAGCTTTTTCTTGAGTTCCTTTCGTTTTGCAGTAAAAAAGAACCTGTTACTATTTTTATTATGTATTAACACATTAATATACATCCAAAAAGAAATTTTCTAAATAAATAAAATGTGTGGACAGTAATTTTCCACTTATTTTGAACATCACGTGAGCAACATGAAGAAGTATTAAAATTCTGCTAAGAGGTGGGAAAAGAAGATGGGGGTCTTTTTTCAAAATCTGACATAGACAATGACTCTTATCTTTTTTGAAGATCAAATGTGCAAAATTTCATCAATCTCGAAATAAAGCTGTAGATTTGAAATAAAAAACAAAGACACCCCACACACAGACACTCCTCTTTATATTATAAACTAGCTGTACCGGCTATACGTTGCTGTGGATAACGAAACAAACCCCATCTACGGGATGGTTTCCTAACAACTGTGTAACCAAGATAACCAAGTGTGAGTCAATAATTTAACTCACACCGCCATCTGCCAGAAACTTATGGAACTTACAAATAATTTCAAATCTTTGTCCCATAACAAATATTTATTTAACATTTTAATTTTTTTTATTTAGTAATTATATTTTATTTTTTTACATTTTTAAAAGAATATATATATATTTAAACGTATAGTAGATGTTGGTTGGTTATATTCGTAGTCCTACTCACCAGGAGATCCTGTGCTGAGGGGGACTAGGTTTTGGATAAGTTTTCAGCGACTTCTATGGTTCATCTTCATGTTTTGGGTAAGGTTTTCCAGAAACATCTACGAGGATGTTTTAAATATGCTAGTAAGTTCTATTTCCGGTAGTTCCTTAAGCCAAGTAATGTCCTTTATGTAGTTTTTTTAATGTTTTAATTTGTTTGATACTAAGTTGGAGTTTGTTATATACCTTTACTGCTTAATTTAGACATTCGCAATAATAAATATCGAGATAAAACTATCCTAACTTTTAATTTGGACGAAATTACACACAGTAAGCTAATTTCATCAAAATCGGTTAACTAGTTTCGGAGTTTATCTTGGACAAACATCGTGATGCGAGATTTATATATATTAAGAAATATTTTCCCTCGAGATTTATAGCTGAAATTGCAAATCAGTTTTAACAATTCTGAGTAAGCTGCGAATCGATAACGAAGCTTTTATGGCATTAGTTTGAATATTAATCCAAGGAGTTAACCTCTATTTAGGAGATACGTAATAAACACGAGGTAACAAAAGTAGTTAATATGGATCAACGCTATTTTATGTCGTAATAATGTAGAATGTGTAGAAGCTGCAAGGGGAGTCAGTGTCAGTCAGTCTGGTGGCTCCGGCGCCCGTAGTTAAGCGAGATGTTTAAGCTTAATAAGTGATTAGCGCACACACGTTGATGAAATTTCATTTAATAAATTCATCAGAATACGGAGACGGCGACATGGATACCGTATTAACTCCCACCTCTTTGTATCAGCTGTGCTCCTAGTAATTTCATACCCCGCATTAGAATAATCACTGTTCCAGAGAGATTTACGATTTACCCGTTTATTGGATTTTTAGTAACGCTTAACATGATACGATAAGAATGTACCACTGCAGACAGCAGCACTCCTGTCCCGGTGCCTGGGTGTTCACCAGGGGGCACTGATTTGTTAGGACTTGTAACATGTGCTGTGAGGATGGGAAGGAGGTTGGAGTTCAGGATGAGCATTCAATATTGGAATTTAGGATGGGCAAGAAGAAAGGATTTGATTGAGCTTTATACCTTTCTCCTTCTTACCTCTTCTTGGCTCTTCATGGTTATTTTTGGTTCTTTTCGTGGTACTTTTAGTTCCGCTTGCTTTTTCGTACTTCGTCTTTCTTATTCTTGAAACACCTCGTTGATTTTAGATTTTTACGGCCAAAAGTATTTTTGTTATTGGTTTTTGGGGTGTTATGCCGTATTGCGCTACCTCCTTATTTAGCCAACGTTTCGGATAACGTTACAGTATCCATCATCAGGGCAGATGTGTTTTGTTTTGTTGTGTTGTTTTGTTTTTTAGGAAAGTAAAAACTTTTTTTTTCACAAATGTTAATAAAATAACCAGACAAATGATTGCACACATTGCACATCATACTTAACTTCTTCCTTCCTTTTAAATTTTTCTCTGCCTCTGCTGTTGTGTCTCAACTTGCATAAACTTTTATTTTTTTCCTTTAAGTATAAACTCGTTTGTAACTAGTGTATTTTTTAGTAAAACTATAACGATGCTGAATATATAAAGCTCTTTTAAACAATACAATATTATTTTGTTGGAAATCATTATTGCCACATATTTTGATGCACAAAACGATGATATATTTTTAAATTTGTAAAAATGTTCTACTATCCACAACAAAGAAACAAAGTCTAAATGTACAATACATTTTTTTATGAAGACAAGTAGCTTCTGAGAAATATTTAAAACTGCGTCAGTCATGCATATAATATGATTAAGAACATGTTTATAAAAGTAAACACATGAATATCTCAACGTCATCTTCTCTCCAAAATTCTGGAGCTTTTTTGAGATGTATATCTTATGCCATTCTGAACGTCTCGAGAACGAGTACGCTCCGTATATTTGAATTAGTATACATAAAAAAATCATGGTTCAATTTCGTTCCGTGCGGATTTGAATCGAGTGACCCAGTTTTCGGTCTAACACCGAAATTGCTCCTCGGGGTGCAAAATTCCCCACAAGACCTCATAATATATTCAATATATTCACGAAATAGCTTCCATTCATCTGAGGTTAGCTCTGTTTTCCGGGTGGTTAATCTTAATGATTGAACTTATGAAATATTCGATATTAGCTCTGAATTTATTCATCGACCCCTTCTGCTATTTCCAGCAGCGGTAAAGTAAGCGTATTGATTTACTACTTCTTGACCAGAATATTATGAATTATAACCAATCACTTTTTGGACTGCTGCCTTAATAATGTGAATAGTTAATAGTTAGTAATGTTAATGTGTAATAGTTTCTTATGCATTATTACACCAAACTAACCGAGTGGTTAGTTTGGTGACTTAGCAGGGGTGCTCGGATTCATGGGGTGAGGTTTGTCAAGAACTTACGAGACTTACAAGGAGAGACCTTTTGAACCCTCCAACCGAACTCTCTCGACCCATAATCTTTCACCGCAATGGGAGAGATGGTTTCATACGTCCGTCACTCCTGGATACATTGACCCCCAGATTCCTACTCTCCCCTCATGCCTTTTTCCTTCTTAGAACTTCACCTCCTTTACCTCAAAAGACTCTCCACAGAATCATCTCCAAATATGACATCGGCTATGAGGGATTTTTTCCTAGGTATGTAATATAGTTATTATTTTTTATCAATTACAATTATAGACTAAGGCGGTTCGCTCACTGAGGCAACTGAAAACTGTCAACTGGCAAGGCAACGTCTTTGTGTGACAATATGATGGCACGCACACTACACAATCACTCAAAAACCCGTTGTCAATGGTAACGCAAGCGGTGACTCGCGACTCACCCTGCTGATTGCCGTGGCCGGCCGTTGTTAGTTGCCAGCTGTCAGCTGATTGTTCTTCGTATATGGTTAAACAAGCTTTTTGACCAATCGAGATCTAGAAACCAACCGGTTTTAGTTTGGTTTCAGTTGCCTCAAATTGACAAAATCCTGAAGTCAATATACTTTGAAAGTATTACGTAAACCCTGATGAAGTAAGCATTGCTTAAGAAACATGTTTGTTTTTTAAACAATAAACGTGTTTAAAAGTATTGCATTAATTTTAAACAATAAACGTGGTTAAAAGTATTCCATTAATTTTAAACAATAAACGTGGTTAAAAGTATTCCATTAATTTTGAATTAAATTGGAGCCATAAATAATTTTGCTTTGTTTGAAGAAGAAATACTTCGAGCTTCACAAATCCTACAAATGACAAAAAAAAAATTTAACGGCTCTATGCTAATAATTGTAAAAATCGTGATTGCTTTTCAGGACCTACTGCCAGGATAATAGATTCTCTACACAATAATATAGTGGTCAAGCTGAACATTTAGACGTTATCTGACCGTTGACAGTTGTAAAGTTACATTTAGCTCATTAATACCGGTACACGTGTGAGCACTCCGCACTTTGGCAATGATTGCGCTATAACTCCCTCATTTATATTGACGGTTAATTGACAGATACCCGGCCTAGCCCGGTCCGAAGTCGGCCAGTTAGGGGCGCGAGTGCAGTTGCATGCAGTGGCGCACCCTTGGCCGTCTGCCCAATGTCCTGATAATGTCTATTAATGACCCCGGGCGCATATACTGGTTGCTAGCGAGCAAACAACCAACCCATCCAGCCAGCAAGTCATGCGCCGAGGTCATCAATGTGCAATTGTGCAATGATACGGTTGTACTTCTGGGCGATGGAACGGAAAATAACATTTTCTGAAAAATATTTTTTCAGAAAAAATATTTCTTTTTACCCTTCAGGCTTCGACCGTATTTTATCAGAGGGATAAAAAAATTTTTTTTGCTAAAAAATCCAAATAAAAAGAATGTTTCTGAATGTATATTGGACACCTAAAATATGTTTTGGAAAGGTGATGAAATACGCTTTCAAATTTTATTATTCGAAATAAATATGTACCCATATAATTTTTCAAATATAAATTTTTTTCATGCAAACATAAAAAAGTTTTAAAAATGGCTCATCTTCGGTTTTTTCTCACTAAAATTACTGATAAAGAAAAAAAATATAAACAGATATTTAATTAGATACGTTTTTAGATTTTCACGGCCAAAAGCATTTTCGTTGTTTGTTTTTAGGGTGTTATGCCGTGTTGTGCTACCTCCTTCTGACCTGCCCTGATGATGGACACTGCAACGCTGTCCGAAACGTCGGCTAAAGAAGGAGGTAGCACAACACGGCATAACACCCCAAAAACAAACAACGAAAAAGATATTTAATTTATTAGGCAAATGTATTATAAACGTTATCGATAACTCAATTTTTTGTCGTTTCATGTAAAAATAATTAATTGAAAATTCTCAAAGTTTCATAATTATTTTTCAATTTGCGGTCGGAAACTTTGGATTCATAAATTATTTTGCGGTTAATTTTTGGATTTTAATATAAAGCGTTGTATCTTTTCTTTCTAACGCCGTTTAGATCATATTTCTAACTACGATAGCAAGGGAGATAAATGATTTATATGAGACCCATATGAGTTGTTCCGAAAACCAAACAAATAGACCTGAAGGGATTTTTGATTGATTTTTGTGTATTTTTTTGTAATCCTCTACAGAGACACTTTCAGAGAGATTCTTAATACTGTCCAGTATCGCAGTATTATTCTGCTTTGATTGAAAGATTCTTTAAAGATCAAAGTAAATGTTTATTGCTATTTTGTTAGTATCTAGATAATTATATTTTAAAAGAACACTTGTCTTTGTAACTCGGTAGCTGGTTTTGTCTGGCGAGCTCTCACAATAAGAATGACTTGCCCGTGTCTCTTCGGCTATCTTCGACATACATCGTATATGAGACACTATTTGGTGCGAGTATAGCATAGATGCATAGACAACCAACGGGAACAATGATAGAACTGAACACAAACTAATATAATAAAAAAAATTTAAATTTTTTGTTAATCCATTGACTTATCTAACCACCAAGCTATCGTTACGAATTTCAGACCCACCGTAATCCTCCTCTGCATGTGATATTTGAATATTTCATTTTACCAAATGGAAAATTTTGAGTTATTATATATTTTTCGAAATTAATAAAATATTTTATTTATTTCTGAGACCCAATTGTTTCACAGAAAAATGTTAATTTTCGCGTTCTGCGATAGTTCAGTTCAATACGAATATCATTGTGAACCAGTTGCTTTAAAAATGAACTTTGAAATTTGATGAAGTCCTCAAATTCTGTGAAATAACTGGCCTTAAGAATTCATTTTTCTCATTTTTTAATCGGTTACTATGGTAAATAATGGCATATTTGGACAGTTTGAAATTTAAACTGTCAAAATATAATGTCAAACCTGTCGGCTATATTAATTAATGTGGTTAAAGATCGAGTTAAAAATTTAAAAAATCTTGGCTAAAGGTAGTTTATTTAAACATTCACGTTTTACACGTAAATAGTAAATCCATTAAGGTAGAATCATATCGGGTCGACGTACGTAGGCCTAATAATGCTTAGCAACCATAAATTTTCTATGAAAATGGCCACAGCCATCGCACGTCGCAATGCGTGTGGCCAATGGGATTCTAAAACATAAATTTTCATAGAAAATAGATATTATTGGACGTAGTGATGCATACGTACGTCGACCCAGTATGTATTTACCATTAGTAATCCAATTTGTTACTGTGGTAAAATATGTTTTTTTAAAGTTTGTCGTTACCTAGTAACACCCTTTACCGATGTTGCAAGTGATAATATATGTATTTATTTCACATTTCACAGCTCTTGATGTGTGCACAATATTAATTTTCATTTTCTCTTAATCTGCATTTCTATTTAAAAGCTTGTTTCCACCACCAAAAGCGTAAAACGGTTATCCCCTCATTTACATGTCCGCCTGGTAGTCTGACCACCAATGGGTGACGTCGCTCGCTGGTCGATAGGTTTATATGGAGCGGTTCCACGTTCGCATATATTATATACAGAGATCTCCATATATCTCTGCGCTCCTGGTCATTGTCAAAAAAGTTGTGGAAAATGTTATGCGTGTGGGAATACTTCATGGATTACAGGCATTTTATGACCTCCATGTTAGAACAGAAATGCTCCTTAGCGTTGGATCTATAGGTCACGGATTCAAATCAGTGAATGGGAGAAATTATCACCCATGTGGGCTACAATGTCACAAATATAATGTCAGTATATATAATAGGGTGATATATGTATTTGGATTCATATTTCCTTCGGCCAGTACTTCTCGTACACCATTCCAAGTACAAATATTATGTAAAATAACTTTTTTCCCATTACCCTTTTTTCCAGATTCTTAATATTCTCCAAGAGGAGATTCATACCACAGTTTCGCATAAAAATTAAATGTTGACACCTATGTTGGTTATCCGTCCTGCAACTACACTAACTTCTACACTTTAACTTCTCTCGCGAAAGTTTTTAGTTTAGAGTGCTCAGTTTATAGTATCAAACACGATGTCTGGATGAGTAAGGGATTATCAAACAATAAAACACAAACCCTTGCCAGACAAATTCACTATCGCAGCAACCAATAACACTTTGCGACCGCATAAAACTGCTCATTAAGCAAGAGAATTAATGTTCTAATTAAACAAACGATCAAGGTAAACTATCGTCGTATATTATCTGAAATTGAAAGGGCTCGAGCGGATAAGGGACGCCTTCGAGTACTCTTTACTTTTAACCCTCCGTAACTAAGGCTAGGGGAAATGAGACATTTGCATATCGTATGTAAATGGTCGAAGAAAGATTTGTAAAATCAACTAAGAGTGGGCGCGACCCTAAACTTTTTAAAGCACTCGGTGCAGGGTTGGTTCTTAGATGGATTTTCACGCTCTACGAAGAAATTTTCAAATTGAAATAACCAAAAAGGGCGCTGATCCCTTAAATGGCGTAATTTAATTAAATGGATAATATTTTCAACAGCCTTTTAAATCGTTTTTTAGATTCAAAATTGTCTCGGAGGAATAAATTAAAACGTTGGATTTTCTCCGACCTACACACAAATTGCATATCTAAATTCAAAATACCATACCTTAAAAGCTTGCTCAAAGAGCCCTCCTCTAAAATTTTAAATAATGCGTAGGTAAAATTGCATGAATTAGGTACATTACCATAAATTTATTTTTTTAAGTTTTTTTAAATATGAAGTTTCATAACGCTTGCAGAACTTAATAATAAACATTATTAAATTTAATTTAAATTAAATTTCAAAAAAAATAAATGGAGTTCTACGAATTAAACACAAAAACAATAAATAAAAATACATAAATTAATAGGTGCCAATAATTTGGGAGATTTTTTATAGCCACGGTTAAGAAATATGGCATATAAATATTGTTTCATTTGAATAGTCATGTTTTTTTTCCATTTTGTATGTAATTATTTTTTCTTGAAAATTTGACAAATACATACCGATATTACACTTTACTATTGATACTAACTTTCACCTTACTTTTCGACAGTTCAGTAGATATTTCAAGATATACATGAGAAAATACTCGGAGTTTTATAGAAATTTCATTAAATATATTTAATGAAATTTAATTTAATTAATTTCAAGTATTTTTTTTTTGCTTTGGAAAACTATTTCTGCTTAAAAATGAAAATTTGATCGTTTGCAGCGATATATTGTTATCAAATATGAAGTTTCAAAATTTATATATTTCTGAAAGATACATAGAAGTGATAACTCATTGAAAAGGGTTGATTCCGCTTAATTGGGACAAATCGAAACCCACACACTTTGTTCCAATTAAGCAGCTCTCCCAATGAAGCGACTTTTAAAAGAGATAACGTAAAAAAATATTTAGAGTTTTTATACGTACATGTTACATGTAATGCAGTATACGCTACAAAACAATTGTAAAGAACATAAAATATAAACGAACGTAATTATAAATAGAACGTAATTATTAATTTGAATAAATATTACTTATGAAGTCCACGCACGTCTGTAAATAAAAAATAAAATTCGTTTATACGTTTATACGTTTTGTATCGATTTCATCCTGTTGATAATTTTGATTAAATGAGTAGTGTGCCCAAAGTGATTTGTTTTTATTTTAGTATTAGTTTCCTTATTTGGTTTCTATACCTCTAATTTTGTCCCAAATAAACGGTTGTCCCTACAAACCGGCGTATCAATTAAGCGGAATCGACTGTATTGTAATTACATGAATCTTGTTCCCCTTAACCAACCACGAATTTCCGTTTCGCTTATCACCTGTTACCGTTCTAATTAAATTCACTTCCGAACTAATTGAAATATGAAATTATTATAATGGTATCGATCCAATCCGAGACGAGATATCTATTCCGGGTCGGCTGCGGCTGCGGCTGAGATATGCCCGGAAAATATCTTTCTATTATTATCAATCGTTATAATTCTACATTGACTAAGTGATGGTGGTATGTGCCTGTGTTATATGTTTCCAATCATAATAACAATGGTATTGGTGGTGAAATGTTCCATTGGCCAGATTGAACGCCCGGAGATATCGAATTGCTAGTAATAATTTGATCATGTTCTCCCCCTTTTGAATCAAGAATTGTGGCATTTTTGATTAAGTGGTTGCAAAAAACGTATATTTTTGAAAATATATTTTGGTTTCTAGGTTACATTACTAGGAAATTATTATGTGAATGGAAATCTAGATTTTTGTCGAATTTTCGTTTAGTGATGAATAATATTTTTTTTTATGTGTACTTGAATATCTTTAATCGCTCGGTAACAGGTGATATATTTAAATTAAATCGAATCTATTTAACGATTATGCAGTGACTTACTAATGGATTTATAAATTCAATTTAATTATTAAATAGGAAAATTGAAATTGTACTTGTTCGGCTTGGCCTCAGGGATCGAGAGGTAATGCTTTCGACTAGCAACCCGAAGGTCGCGGGTTCGAATCCCGACGAGCGCAAGTATTTTTTATTTGATCGATTTGTGTTATTTCACTATTTATTAATTAAAAATAATATACCTATGGTATATTTGCGGCATGTCCCAGAATGGAAGGTAATCTCAGTATCGTCCTGGTGTAAGATCACCATTCACAATTGAAACGTTGCTTGAAATGTCTTTTGTGGTGTTTGGTGACCAGATCTTAATAGCCAAGTACTTTCCCATCTTCCTCTTCTCCATCTCATCCCCTCCCCACTTACTTCCAGCCTCGCTAAATACCCCATATGAGGATGCCATAGTCTCACTGGATCCACACGGGGGCAGATGGGACTCTTCATACAACAAAATATAAATACATACCTACCAATTGTTTAATATTTGGTTCATAAAGGTTAAAAAATGGAATGTTTTTTTTTATTCCATGGTAAATTACAACTTAATTTACCTCTTCAAATATTTAAAATATTCTCAAAATGTACCGTATATATTTTAAAATAATGTCATAATACAGCACCAAAACTGAACGATTTGGACAATGTCGGAAATTCAGCGGAAGTACTCGTGAAATCAACAATCACGAATTGAATCAAATTTACAAAAATCGTCCAAAACGATAAAAGCATCAGCGAACGCTGCAATGAAAACCGATACAGACATCGAAGTACCCGGGCATCAAATATTCTTTTTGGCTCAATCAGCCAGAAAATTGTACCTACGTAATATGCCCGTCTCGTTTATTTTAACAGCAGCCGCCATTGTTTTAATATTGACACATGGCCAATATTTGTATATTGTATGACTGCTGGTCGGCGATCAAGCTTTTATGATAGTTTGTTAAACAAGAATACAATAATTTGACTAATTATTTTTTGCCGTAGTGATTTAACAAACTGTTCTCTGAATACTTAACACAGCAGGCAGTTAGGTCGGGCTCTGTACCAAGCGACGCCTAGCGCTGTATTAAGTGTTGATATTATAAACTGCTCATTGGCTCCTTGGCTCCTTGACTCCTTGGCTTCTTGGTGCCTTGGCAAATCATCCTAGTACACAGTCTTCATGTATGTACAGAACATCTTTGTTTTTAAGGTCATTTCATAAAAGTCCTAATTTAGTAAAAATCCTGAGGATTTGAAATTAAGTACACCGAACTCAATTAGGGACGACCATAAATTAGATCTAAAAATAATGTTAAATAACAATAAAATACTAATTTTACGTGAATGTATACCTTCCCTCAAAAGCTTGATTTTAAAAGTGAGATATATTATGAATCAAAATAAATAATCAAATAAAATTCTTCCGCCAGTCGTAATAAAAACTAAATCATTTCATCGAAAGAAATTGTTAAAAAGTCACAATATGAATCCCTCAGCTTTATTCTATTTATTCCATTCCAACGTGCCTCGGTTTATTCATCAACCACTTGACCTGAATTGTTTGGCGGAATCTTGAATATGGAAGGGGTGTTCCCGGGAAGGCCCGTGTGACGGAACGCGCATTCTTTATATTTTTCCATACGTTTATTCCGCTATTCGGCATTTTATGGAACCTTTGCGAAGGGATGGAGCTATCGCTATGTCATTTTGCGGAAAGAGCCGGAAATAACCGAAGGATTCCATCGCACATGGCGTCGAGGCGCGACGCCCCACATCCCCCGCGCCTGGTGCGTGGCGTTCCTTTAAAAGCGCATTGAAATATCGGCTAAGCGATCACAGTGACGTCACAAGTCGACGCCATACTATTAAACAAATTATTTGGCAATGATGTAACTTTTTTTTCTAAAACTATATGTTTAATATGCCTTATCCTCATTCAGACATTAATAATTTTGTTGGGGCTCTAACACAATTGTAAGGTCCTTGTCAAATCTGGTTTTTTATTTATCTTTACGTGTTTACAATAAATTATATTTCTGGGTCACACGACCGACGCTGACTGAATTGAATCTGAGGCCCTAGCACAATCGCTCGATAACGATCGATAGGATAACTATCGGTGACTTCTCATCGTTCCCTAAGACAACTGCACATCGCTAACGTACAAACAACAGTTGATATCGAATATGTTAAGGATACTTAGTCATTGTGAACTGTCACATATTCGTTGGCGATCTGTAGTCATGCTAGGGATCGATGAGAAGTTACCGTTAGTTATCCTATCGATCGTTATCGAGCGAGCATGCTAGGGCCTCTGAGCTTGTTGGCTTTCGTCGACCGGAGTGTACTGCTCTTGCTACCGGACACCTGTCGGAACTTGACATAAGCTTTAAGCCTAATGGACTTTTATTCAACTGAATCTACATGTCATTCAAGGATATACACTATATAAAAACGGCACTATATAAAAATAGATTCGCTAATGTATTGCTGTTTGAAAATGGTGATATGGGAGAAACTATGACCTACTTTCTTCGAACCACCAAACCTTTATAGCTGCAATGCCAGCCAATTGTAGTGAATATGTGGATGTATGGACCCATAACCATGTTATTAGAAGCCATGCCTTTTAGTAGGTAGAATCAGACTACGTGTCAATTTAAAATCTTGGTAAGGCTTGAAAAGGATTACTGCTAGCAAAAATCATTATATCAATTAGAAAAAAATGACATCATTATTAAGGTTAATGCATTTATCATCATTTGAGGCAAATTTTATTAGAGGGTTTTGATGTACAAAGCTACTGTTTTCACCGAGTTTTTTTTTACTAGAGAAAGTAAAACACCATTGAATAAAATACAAGGTAACTAACATGTGTCAAATAAATAAATAAAAATCAAAAAACTCTTTCCTTTTTCTATCCCTCCAGTGACGTGCTTGATTGTTGAAACATTTTAGGGTCAAAAAGATCTCTCAGCCGCTGTTTTGCCTAAGTCTGTCCCGGCACCAGTGGCGCCCCGCTCTGTTTATCGGGGGGGCATTTCGCCTTATCACTTTGAGCCCCATTTTTTACGTACATCATCCCGGCTCCACGCGACATATTTGTACGCCAGACCCTCTCGGCCTTATCTAAAATTAATCTCAGTCGTAAAAAGTGTTTTCAGGGGCGCGGCTGCGCTTTTGTTCCTCTCGGGGAATTAATTGAATCTCCTTCCCTTCATCCTGAGTACTTAGCTGTTCTGGTTTAGTTTCAGATTGTAAACAAATTTGTCAACAAGATATATCTGTGCGTTCAGCCATCCATGCGTAATGCAATTTTGTACAACTGCCCCCCAAGGCGATACAACTGTTATATTAAAACATCGTAATTTGATTTATAAATCATGTCGCTTTAATGATTGTTGAAGAATTTTGACTCCCCTAAATTTATTCATTACCAAATTTTGTTTTACACTTGCTCATGCAATGATCATTCTTCAGGCATTCTCGTTTATCGATAGTAAACATGAACAAGGATACTTTTTTGTGTAGTTGGTAACTTGATCTCATAATATTTTTCCATTCACATTTTTTTTTTTTTTTTTTTGTTGTTGTAATAATAATTTTACAAAATATTCTATTTAAAACCCGGTAATAAGCATTCAAATAGAAGAAGAAAGGGAGATATGTTAATACGAATTCAAGAGTGAGCGGGCTAATATTAAAAAAAAACGACTATTTTTGTGCGAAAATAGCAAAAATATTTAATAAAATCATTTCAAATAGAGCAAGAATCTCTCGACAAATGCTTAAGTTTAAGATACACTGTGAATTTTTTCAAAGCTATAACATGTTGAATAGCAGAACAAAATGTGTTTTTAATAATTTTCGGAGCATACTGAATTTCATATAATTGCCTTTTCGGCTCATTAATTTACAACTCTTAAAAAATAAAATATTTTATTAGGAACTTAAAAACTGAAAGTTGTCAAGAGAAATATGTTATAAATCGGTAGATAAGCAGTATGCCGCGACTTAAGATCATTATGGGTCATGTATACCTTATCAGCCACGGTTCTTACTTTTGTTGAATTGTTTTTTTTTTTTTTGTTAAGTTTTCTTTATTCATTGAATTGTTTGTTACATTAATTGATGATTTTTCGACCACCATGCTAGGGCACATGCCCGTGTTACATAGTTTGAAAAAAAAATTATTACTTAGATTTTTTTTAAATTATTTAATTTTAGATATATAAATAATTAGAATACATTATTACATTACGTCGGTTAACAACTATAATAATGTATATGTTTACATGTTACTTTTCTTTCCGCGTACATTTTCATCACACCATTGTCATAAACAATATGATGAATGTCAAACTCATAGAACTTTTACTTGTCAAAAATGGTCACCCCATAGATTTTGAAAGCACGTTGTGATCACCTGAAATCCCCTCTGTTCTTCCGATATAAACCTACCCTTTTCCATCAGCCTTTGGGTTCAAGAATCACTTTGAGCTGAAATGTGATTATTCCGCGTTTGATGTTTGGTTGACGAATCACCGGCAAAATCCTTTTAATTTTGATTCCTTTTTTCCTACAATCACAGATATTTTGTACATCTTTATGTATCTTGGATCTCTCTCTGGTTTCAATCCTGGGATTGGTTTGCAGCAATTTCCTTTATTTTTTTCTTCCATTCTTCCCTGTCTTGTGCGGCTCTTTTGAGGTCTGCATATGATGAGCAGCGCATGTCCACCAGCAGGTCCTCCAGGTACTCTCGGCGTGGGCGCCCCCTTGATAACAATATCTTGGATAACAATCACATAATATGAAAATAAGAAGAAATGCTTAACACTCTAAACCAAAAGAAACAGGTCAATAATAACATGTCATGGATGAAACGACATTTTTAACATCGTAAAAAAAATTATTCATTAAGTTTAAATGAACTTTGACAACCGATTTGGTATGAAAGTTTGTATTAGCCTCAACCAACCTTAATAAATTAATCCAACTTAGAATGGCTTCACATTCACGTTAGCATTTATGTTGGTATAACAATTCAGACGAGTAATAACTAGCTCCCTACTTGCCTTTCTATTTCGCAATTTGCTTTCACGGTTTAATTTTAAAATCGTCTTAATGTTAATTCGGAATGCAGTACATTTTATCCCATCTCGTTTGCCCATTGTAGTCGTAGGTAGTCGCCGTGATGAATTCCCCTCAGAGAGGACTGTTCTAAAGAATTATGTAAATTTTAAAGTTCAATTGAACAACCGAGCTGTTGGGAATGAAAGCTGCATAAAGTCAAATAGTTCTGTTGAAAATGATTCACACTTGTTTGGTCTTTCAAGTCCAATTTAAGTTAATAGAACGACAGATATACTTCTTTATTTATTTAGTAACCTAGATTTGAATAAAATTTAAACTATCGACATTTGTATATATTCATATTATAATCTAAATGAACCCATGGATAGAGGAATTACCTAAGCTATTGGAATGAAACACATAAAACCTTATATGTGGTTTTGAGTAAATTATAGTTTATTCCAGAATAAATTAATAAATAGGTACATGAAATAAATAAACAGCAGGGGAAGTGCTGTGCAGTAAATTCCATATTTCGAAAAATAACAAGAATTAGACGAAATTACAAAACATAGAATAAAAAGAGAAAAGATATGCAAATAAACCTAACTATCACTATTAAAGTTAGTACACATTTTCGAAATTAGTGATCGATCAACGATTAAAATATTTAACCTGTAATATGTTAAAAATTGTTTTACAAAAATATTTAAAAACATTCATAACTAATATTATAGGTAGAAATGGTGTCGCTTGTCTAATTTCTGGATACAATCAGTTCCAATATTAATAAGCGTTAAATTGAACCAGCGTCACCACAACATCATCATCAAAATAAGTATTTTGTATGATGATGATTATTGTTAACTACTAAATAATAATATCAGTTAATCGAGTCGAATGAAATCTATAATCACTATATTGTCGTTGCATATTTAATATGAAAAATGTGACGATTTTGATGAAAATAAGTTAAATATACAGTTATTTTTTTCTTTTTTTCTCTATCTTATACAATATGAGCCTTGTAAAAATATCAAATATTTAAGGCGATAGAAAATAAACCATGTGAGGACAATCAAAGTAGTACATAATAAAAAATAAAAAAAGTCATATCCTCTGGATACCACTCCACAATTCAATTGACTTGGATGTACTAATAGTATTTTGACATTATTATGGTATTTACAATTATGACGAAAACTGTGTATAGAATATGAATCATGTAAGAAAAAATGTCATAGAATATGAAGCATGTGAGAAAAACTGTACATAGAATATGAACCATGTGAGAAAAACTGTACATAGAATATGAAGCATGTGAGAAAAACTCGTTAAAATTCAATTTTCTAGCATAAAATAATTAATGTATGCTTAAATATATTCTTATAATGAACGAAATATATTTTTCCTACTTTGACCATAAATAGAATTGTTGTCCGTTATTTTTTTAATAGTTTTTATTGATTTTCTCAGAATGTACTCAGTGTCATATGATTCATATTCTATGTGCAACGACGATATATTATAAAATGAAGTGTACAATATGCGTGCCACTAAAACTAAGAAACGAGTCCCGGTACGATCAAGGGTGTTATGTGGTGTGGTAACCCTCTATCTCCCATCGATGAAGAAGGTTCCCATTTTATTATTTGTTTACTACTCCGCCTCACAGTTAATATGGAATATTTTTTAATCAAACAGTTAGATTTAGCTTTATTAATATTATTGTCGGGGGAGACGAAAAAACATGCTAAAGATATGCGTTTAATATTTTAATTTTGTTTAAATTAATTCACTTACGCGGTGTACGAACTCTTCGCCATGTTCTATTCATATTTTCATAGACAATCAATCTTTCACATTTTCAACTGTACCAATAAGCAATAAGGGAGCAGTTGGGACTCTTGTGAGGTTTCTCTATTAATAGCTAAAATATTTTGATTGCCATATCGCAATTCACTTTTGTATCACAAACGATGTTACACAAACCTAGCGTATAAGATTGCCATATCGCAATTCACTTTTGTATCACAAACGATGTTACACAAACCTAGCGCAGCCGCTAAACTAAAAACTGGGATGCTTTTCTTGCCTTGACGCGAGCAGGTGCTATACAGGGGACACTTTCTTTTGTATCACAAACCATGTTATACTCACCTAGCGTAGCCGCTACACTATTTGAAAACTCTGATGTTTTCTTGCCTTGACGCGAACAGGCGCTATAAAGGGGGCACTTCCTTTTGTATCACAAACCATGTTACACAAACCTAGCATAGCCGCTAAACTATTTGAAAACTCAAAATCTAGGTTAGGTCATAAGTGTTTAATTTGACGATTATATTGTATTATTTAGCTCAACCAGAAAGTAGGTAGTTACTCTACCTACACCCGTTGACAAGAATTTATTTTATAAGGTTGGTACTTTCGGCAAATGTCACATTTGATTGTGTTTGATTGTCTATTCAATAAAAAAGGAACGCTCCGTATTATCCGTCCATTGAACATTTGTATAAACAATATTACAAGAAATATTCCGTATTACCTTTTACCCGAAGGGCATGCTTTTTAAGATATAAGGGCTGTAAGTTTCGACCTTTAGAAATTTCTAGAACGGTCCAGAACATTCTAAAGCATTCCACAACATTCTAGAATATCCTAGAACATTCTGGAATATTGTGAAATGTTCGGGAATATCTGGAATGTTTCGGAACATACGGGAACATCCTAGAACATTGTGGTATACTCCAGAATACTCTCGAATATTGTGGAATGTTCTGCAATTTGTATGGGTGAGGGAGAGAGGGCTATACATAATCTCGTATCGACTCCCCGAGCGAAGCCGGATACCACAGGTTAATTATATAATAAATAAAATAAGCACACAACGAATAAAAACTATTGTAAAACAATTGTATGAAAAACAAAGCAAATATATCATTTGAACACAAGCTGTGAATACTGCATAATTATTAGGTATGTACAAGATTTTAAGATACATTTGATTTTTATAATGTGAAGAGATATAATTGCACAACAAATTTACCGTGAAAATAAACCGCATGAATATGGCCAATTTTTGATTTTTATGTGTTTACGTTTATTTGCTTGTGGTGAAATAATTTTTGAAACCAGATAATATTTTTTTAGGCGGGTCGCACTCCGGTAGAAAAATTCTACACTCGAACCCTTCTCTCTACCGATGATTTATCCCACTGGGGGAGGGGGGAAGGTATGGTGAATCGGACAGGGGGAAGTCGGTACCACTCTAAACAGGGATTTTCAATTCCCATCGCTGGGAACGGACCGCAAGAGGAAGGAGGAACACAATAAGGTCAATGATCACAATTTGAATTGGACAAGGGAATTATAAGATCCTTGCGAGACCATATTTAAGAATTTATTTCAATGTTTATCAATTCCGAATAAAATAATAGAATAGAGAATTATTTGGACATCGTTAGAGAGTTGGATAAATTCAATTCGGAAACATCTAATTTATAAAAAAAGAAATAATCTGAAACTGATTTATTTTACTTTATTTTGCAGACACAAACACGTAGAAGAAAATATTTACAAAATTATCGAAGTTATTACAATAATTGATGAGAAATTTGAGAAGATATTTGAGAAGAAAATAGTTACAAAGTTATCGAAGTTATTATTATAATAAATGACATGACGCTGTTATATGTATATGTATATTTGTTTTTGATTGATATATTATACATTTTACCTAAATTAAGTGTAGTTAAGTATATAATGAAAGGAGACAGGTATGTGTGAGTGTTTGTGTGTGTATGTGTGCCTGTGTGTGTGCCTGTGTGTGTGGATGTGTGCGAATTCAGTATGCTAGAAACATTTTTCTTAAATAGACGGAGGCCATCAAAAAATAAATCGGTATTAAATTTACGCACCAGATTTTCAGGTCCGGGTTTAGTTTTTCCCATAGGAAATCCCGGCAGATCCCGGCAGATCCGTCGATGTCGATCATCGACGGATCTGCCGGATCTGCCGGATCTGCCCTGATGATGGACACTGCAACGCTGTCCGAAACGTCGGCTAAAGAAGGAGGTAGCACAACACGGCATAACACCCCAAAAACAAACAACGAAAAAGAATTTACATTATGTTTAATTTGGCAGCTACCTCTGATCTAGAGCCAATAAATACTTAAAAAACAATAGGCTCTGTTCATCAACGACCTGCCCGTATTTATATACACCGTATAGAGTATTTATGTTTATATTAGTGTTCTTTTTTACATAAACAAAACAGATAACAAATTTCAGAATTTTTTTTAATATATAATTTTTTTTTTATTGACAATTTTTTTTGATTCATACATTTAGGTACAATTAGGTACATACATAATAACGT
The DNA here is from genome assembly GCA_951813805.1 of Limnephilus auricula. NCBI lineage: Eukaryota > Metazoa > Arthropoda > Insecta > Trichoptera > Limnephilidae > Limnephilus > Limnephilus auricula. The sequence goes on from OX638393.1 coordinate 39,443,969, forward strand.
AATTGTCGCATGAGTACGGGTACATTAATTTGTCGCATGAGTACGGGTCGTTTCCACCACACGTTCTTGAAATCAACATCTCGGCTCTGAAACAATTTTCCGGCCTCAGAGTTTCTTCCCTCCTGCAGCATGGATCTCAAGACCCATATTCATTCCTCCCTCTCCTTAAAAAAACCCTCCACATAGCACCCTCAAAAATGACACAGACCATTGGAAATATTTCCTCCGTTTTTTTTGCTTTTTCATATTATATCCCTGCCTCCGAAAATCAGGTAGGTAGCTAAACCCGACCGAGAGCATTATTTCAATCGCCCTTCCTCAGTTTACTGCGTTCCGTATTAAAAATATAACTTCATTATTCGTCCTCCCCCGAAATTGAAGTTTCAATCATCCCCGAAAAGGCCGCACAGGGAACCCAACCCTCGCACCATATCGTGCTCGCTTCACAGAACTTCACTGGGCCGAGACGATTCGATAGTATTATAAATATACCTAGTACGTACATAATCAACTTGCTTCGGGATGGTTATAAAACTATTGAGAATTATTGGGAAAATATTAAATAATGCCAACAGATATCAATTTAAATCTCTGTTGCTATTGTAATTAAATTTGATTTTATGGGTGTCTTAGAATCTGGATATTCTTACAACTTGTTAAAAGAAGCAGAAATGTATTATGGTAATGTTTAATATTTGTCTATGATTTAGTTCCTACATTACTAGAGTTCCATATGGGCTCTTCGAGTCAAATGGTCTCTTTGCCGAAAGTGACCGAAGGTATCTAAGTGTACGGAGTCATTAGAGTTCAGCAGCTCCGCAGATCACAACTAGCTTTCAGTCTGGAAGGACGTTTGTCCTCAGAAGTATTATTATAAATTACGAACCCAAATCTTTTCAATAAGCACCCTATAGTGCTGGAAAATACAGTTCCCACTACTTTCTAAATTACGAAGGTCTCTGGAGAGAACATAAGAAACAATAATTTGGTAGGCGGGTATGGGTACCGCCGCCCTGGGAACCATTTATTGGATAACCAACACCTCTGCCATAGGTCACCCCAAGTGGTTCGCTACGTTTGGTGACTTAGCAGGGGTGCCCGGGTTCATGGGGTAAGGTTTATCCGGGTCTTGGTGGCGGATGCGTCGACCCACCTTCTGCGTGGCGGGCCGGATCGGGAGATGCCGGTTGAGGGAGACCCTTTACAACTGGTTAACGCTGTCCGGGCCGCTCGGTAGTACAGGGGCCCGACCCTCAGGCTCACGACTGAGGGTGGGCTGCCCCATCAACGAGTGAAAAAACCCCGCCGCTGCTGTTGTGCCGGTTCGTGACCGGAGGGGACCCAGCAGCAGCGTTTGGGGCGCATTGGGCGACCTCTCCAGCCGGACTCTCCCGGCCCATCGCCTTGCACCGCAGTGGGTGGGATGGATTCATACAACTATCACTCCTGGATACTCTGGTCCCCAGCTTCCTACCCATCCCTCATACCTTTTCCTTTCCCAGACCTCCCTCTCCCATCATAACCTTTACATAAAAATACTTAAAATCATGAATATTACAACCACAACTACTAACATCCTTACAGCGGCGGGTAGCAGGCGTCCCCGGTGCAGGCCAAGACTGTTGGTGAATTTTGCCAACATTCGCGGCCTGCACACAAATATAAACTCCGTCCATCACCACCTCCATTCTCAACGTCCCAACCTTCTTTTCCTCTCTGAAACACAGATAGCTCAGCCTCTAGATGCCTCCTATCTGGACTGCCCGGGCTACGCCCTCGTCGGCAAGTTCAGACCCAAAGGAGGTATCTGTCTCTATAGCCGATCTGACGTCAACTGTGTGCGATTGTTGAATCTGGAAAACTCCAGATTTGACGTAATGTGGGTGCGCGTCAATCTTGCCAGTACGGTAAGGTTCTATGCGTGTCTATACCGCTCACCGAACCTTAGCGAATCAGACACGTCCGAGCTCTTCAAACATTTGAGCGAAACTATTGATGATCTCTTGCCCCGCTACCCCTCGGCCGAGTTTGTGGTTTTGGGGGACTTCAATGTTCATAACGAACCATGGTTGAAGTTCTCGAGATCAACAGACTCGGCTGGCCGACAGGCGGAATCCTTTGCCCTTTGCCACGGATTGGAGCAAATGGTTCAGGAACCTACAAGGGTTCCTGATGTCCAGACTCACCGCTCCAATCTGTTAGACCTATTTCTAACCACTGTGCCACACGGTTACAAGATTGAGGTCACTGCGCCTTTAGGATCGTCCGACCACTGCCTGGTGACGACCTCAATCCCCGTCAACTTCAGACCACCAAACGAGAGGCTGAAGAGAAAAGTATGGCACTATAGGTCAGCAGATTGGTTCGGTCTGCGGGCACATTTCAATGCTTTCCCGTGGTCAGCTGTCTGTTTTCGGACTTCGGATCCCTCAAGATGTGCCCAGGAAATTGGTGAAGTCATCACATCCGCAATGGATGGCTTCATTCAATCCACTGTCAAGGAAACTGGTGTGGGCTCAAAGCCGTGGTTCAGTCGACAATGCTCCGAAGCAGTTCGGCGAAAAAACGCGGCTTACCGAGCCTACAACACATCTAGAACATCCGAAAACAGAGCAGCATATAACAAATTGGCAAAGGAATGCAAGAGGATCATAAATAGGTCAAAGTTCGAGCACGACCTGCAGATCAGCAAAAAGCTGGCTGCATGCCCGCATGGCAGCAGAGCCTTCTGGTCGCTTGCGGGCTCAATAGGTCGCAATTTCTGCAAATCCAGTCTGCCACCTCTTACCAGACCTGACGGCTCACTAGCAAACACCGCCACCGAAAAGGCAAACCTATTAGGTAAAATGTTTGCGGATAACTCAACCCTCGATGATCGAGGTGCAGTCCCGACGTCGGTTCCTCACTGCGGTTTCTATATGAAAAAGCTGAGGATCCGGCATCGGGATGTGCTCCAGGTTTTACGAGGGCTTGATGTTAATAAAGCTAGTGGGCCTGACGGAATCCCCGCCCTGGTATTGCGGAGGTGCGCTGCAGAAATAGCTCCGATTTTGACGAAGCTTTTCAAAATGTCCCTGAATTCTGGCTCTGTACCCTCTGGTTGGAAAAAAGCGGTTATCCATCCTATCCCAAAGAAGGGTGACCGTTCCAACCCGGCCAACTACCGCCCCATAGCGATCACATCAGTTCTATCCAAGGTGATGGAACGGGTGATCAACGACAAACTGCTCACATACCTCGAGAAGAACAAAATTATTAACGACCGTCAATACGGATTCCGGCGGAACCGCTCGTGCGGTGATCTTCTCGCGTATGTGACGCATGTTTGGGGGCGGTGCCTGGAACGTTTCGGTGAGACCCAAACGGTCGCACTGGATATTTCCAAGGCTTTTGACCGGGTCTGGCACCGAGGACTTGTCAACAAACTGCCTTCTTACGGACTTCCCGCATCCTTGTGTACGTGGATTGCCGACTTTTTGAGGGAGAGGTCGATTCAGACGGTTGCTGATGGCTTAACCTCTTCCTCGCACTCGATAAATGCTGGCGTCCCACAGGGATCGGTTCTGTCTCCGACTTTGTTTTTGTTGCACATCAATGACCTTTTGACATGTGCACCAATTCATTGCTACGCGGATGACAGTACAGTCCATGATAGCTTTTTGTTTGACAAGCCCCCAAAGGGTGCACAAATTCCAACGGCTCGGAGGGCTTTGAAGCAAAGAATGGACGGTTACCTCGAGAGTGTTTTCTCTTGGGGTAAGAATAATCTCGTCGAATTCAATGTTTCAAAGACCCAATCATGTCTGATTACGTCTAAAAGGGATCGAAATGACAATCTAGTCTCCTTCAACGGTAGCATTCTTCCAAACAGGTCCTCCATTGATATGCTCGGTGTAACTCTAAGTGACCAGCTCAGGTACGGGGGCTCCATCGAGGCCAGAGTTAAGTTGGCCTCTCAGAAACTGGGCGTACTGTGCAGGGCCCGCAGATACTTTAATTGTACACAACTGCTAACCCTGTACAAATCGCAAGTGCGCCCCACTGTTGAATTTGGCAGCCATCTCTGGTCTGGAGCCCCGATGTACCTGAAAAACACCCTCGACTCTGTGCAGAAACGGGCGGTCCGCTTGATAGATTCTCCTGTCTTAACAAACGGATTTCAATCTTTAGAGCACAGGCGTCGGGTGGGAATGCTATCCTTGTTCTACCGGTATTTCAATGGAAGATGCTCCGAGGAGCTAGCGTCATTGATCCCCTCGGCACCGGTGCATAGTCGGGAAACACGCCAAACGCGCGCCCAACATATGTACACAGTTGACATTTGTCACATGAGAACGGGACGCTTCTACGACTCGTTTTTGTGTTCAACAGCTCGGCTGTGGAACGATTTGCCGGCCTCTGTGTTTCCTCCTTCCTATAACATGGGTCTCTTCAAGACCCACGTTCACTCCTTCCTCTCCTCAAAAAGACCCTCCTCACAGCATCTTCAAAGATGACATAGGCCCTGAGGGAAATTATTTTCCTCAGGGCCTCCTGTGTGGAGTTAATATAAAAAAAAAAAAAAAAAAAGACATTACAATTATTATGATCCTTGAAAAGTATGTAATATCCGTAAACCAAAATAAAACTGGTAAATAGGTCATTTTGTATAAATAATGTTACTTTTTTTGCACTATCAAGTATGCAAAAATTAACCTGCGTTTTTTACATGTTTCTTTCCGAATATTTTTTTTTCACAGTCTCTAAAATAAATATCAGTTTTAATATATTTTTTCAGTTATGTACAGCTCTTTTAGTCCTATAACTGTAATGTATGTTAACTTGTTTTCCATCCGGCAAACCGTTAAATGAAAACCATCCTACCATAAAACAAATACAATAAATCTGAAAAATATTTACCATACTAGTTAAAAAACTGGCTAATAATATATTTTACTCAAAGGTGATTTGGTCATAAATTATTTTGTGCGTTGAATCGCGTTCCTATTATTACATAATATTTTTATTTTATTTATTATTTATTTACTCTACCTGGTGGGCTTCTACATTAAAATATTACAAATTGAATTACAGTAATTTACAATATATGATACAATATAAGCCTGAAATAGTAAGTAGAAGAAAGTACCTACATATAACGTAAAAATTAAGTGGGTATGTAAACTCGCAATATTAATTGTGTGTTTTATAAACCATTAAAACAGAATAAATTGGAGTGGAATTTGCTCGTTAGGTATAGAATATTATAGCAGAGATTAAAAAAATATATAAATGTAAAAGTTACGCCTTTAAAAAAAAATAATACTATTTAGCAAATATATACACGTAAAATGAATAATAAGATCTGAAATAAAACAAAGTGTAATGTATAAAAACTAGATAGTAAATAACTGTGTGCAAATTATATAAAAGCAAATAAAACCATTAAAAAAATAAAATTATTAATAATTAATAATAATGTTTAATGCTTGTTAATACGAAGTCGTTCAATCTTTGTTTGTCAAAGTATCCGATCCGAGTGTGCATGCAACGCAATCGTATTTTAATGAAACCCAAAAAGTAAATTCCTCAATAAAGCATGGGTCAATAGAGGAAATGTACAATAGCCTGAAATCACGTATCACGGGTTAGGGGATGTGATCCCAGGCCCGGGCAAGGCTCTCATTTAACTGGAGATTGGATAGCTGATTAAGCGTCCCCCGGGTCCCACCTGTCTGCTACCCTCGCTACCCTACACCCTGCATCCTACACCCTACAGGGCACAGGGTCTACAGCCTCCAGCGCAAAGCCTCCGGTCCAGCCCTCGAGCTAGGCCTTGGCACCCCTATAACAAACATCCCTCTCGTTAACCCGTTCTGCGCTGACGTTGCGTATTGCTTTCCATTGACAATAATTGGGTAAAGTCGTTATGTCGAATGTTTCCAATAAAATCTTGGCTTAATATTTTTAATGCAATTTTTAATGCACAATTTTTTATTTTGCATAGTTTAAAAAAATAAGCGCCATATTCCTATTAAAAATTGCTTAAAATAACTCAGGTACGGGGCCATACGTCATTCCTATGTCTACCCACGTTAAATTATCGTGAAAACAAGCTTATGTGTCCAAGCGGTTAAACAGTAAGCTTTGGGTTTTGAAGTGTCATTTTGTTTCTCTAAGATAAACCCTCAGTACACAATGTTATTGTTTTGATAGCTTTTGTAAAACTTCAATTTAGGTCGCGGATTTTGTCTATTGATTTCGAAAGGTTGGAAGGGTAAAAGGAAAGGAAAATGGTACAGCGGAAAGATGCCACCAGAATAATGAGTAGGCATGCCATGATAATGGACCTCCTCCGTGTGCCATATGCATATGCACAAAAATATGCACAAAAAGAACTAAACGGAGATTGCTTGATTCTTAACGCGCAACTATATGCGACACTTCTTGTATCTAGTTGCACGGTAGAAAATGCACTGGACACTCTCTTCTCTTGATTACAAAATAATCGGACAGTAGCGTATTAAAGAATGGTATACATTAAAAGAATATAACAATCAGCTATGCCAGTTTTCGTTATTTATATTGGGGTATTATGCCTTTTTGCGCTACCTCCTTTTTCAGACAGAGTTACAGTGTCTATCACCAGGAAAGATGTGCAATATATATTTTTTCAAACTTCGCAAGATCCCTTTGTGGCGTTATTTTTAATTAAATTAAACAAATAACTTTGTAATCACAATTACTATTATATTAATTATTGTTGAAAAAATGTTTGTTGTTCAAATCAACTAATTCCAAAATATATCCTAGGGTGAAGACGGTTATCAGAGTTCATATAAAATGAAGTTAAATGCCGTTAAATGTGCAATAAAAAAACCAAATTATTTTCTCTCTCATCGTTCACTGTTTTTACTACGAAATTGGTAAGGTTATTGAATAAAAGAAATTGTTTTTGATCAACTCAATTTATCTTTCTTCGGTTCTTAAGATGTTTCCTCTTTTCGAATCGAAATATCGAATATTGAATGATAACCTTATAAACTCGGAAAAACTGTCTCCATTTGTGATTGAAATCCATTGAAATGTTATGACGCGCCCATATATTAGGAATATTTTTATGGGTTCCCTTACAGCCCAAAATGGAACGTAAAATTGAAACCCGAACATTCATAAATTTTGTATTCTCATGTGTATATCCTAAGAATATTTATGATAAATTCCATTATTTGACGTTACTTTTATGTATCCCATCTTCTTTACTCGTAAAAATGCGTCCATTTCACGCTTGAATCTCCTTCAACAAGCATTAAAATGGACCGTTAGGATACCGAGAATTTTTCACAGATTATAAATACTTATTAAATAGTATTTTTAATTTTACATTTATCATTTTTAAATACTTTGCGTGTTAACAAAATGACGACTTCTAACGATATGCAAGACTGTTTGGAATTTGATGAAGAAAGGGGACTTAACTTAAAAATGAAAAATAACTATTTCACCACTCGACGGCTGCTTTCGCCAATCAAACATAGCGACCGCTACGATAAAATTAGACTCAAACAAGAGTTAGAATTAAGCAATCCAGTTATATGGATTAACCTATTCTATGTGTTAAACTCTCACACTAACATATGTATAAATTTTTGTGGTCAAAAATAGTATTTAGTATTAGTACTGGGTACTATGTTTTTTTATTTAAAGACTTTGGTTCTTTAAAATTACAGTAATTGTTTTACGCACAATAAACATATTCTCGATAGCTAGATTTTCTCTGGAGAGCTCTTGCAAAAGGAATGACTTGACCCTATCAGATCAGCTATGCTTGGCACACGTCGTGACCGACATCATGTGACCCGAGCGTAGGATAAAAAATAGAACAATGATAGTACTTTTTCGTTGTTTGTTTTTGGTGTGTTATGCCGTGTTGTGCTACCTCCTTCTTTGGCATAACACCCCAAAAACAAACAACGAAAATGCTTTTGGCCGTGAAAATCTTAAAACGTAAATGATAGTACCTACTGATCATAACTAATATTCCGATATATTACAGTTTATATCCCATTCGATCCATAGCTGGAATTAAATTACTTACCACGAACGTTGAGTGGATTTTAGTAAAATTATCAGATATAAATAGAATTTGCGAAAATTGCTACTTTATTTGTTGTTTTTTTTTTTTTTCGTTTCAACCGTCTACTCCCGGCAAGCAGAAGTTTGAAGGAGATCGCCCGGCGAGCACAAAACACGCGTAATCTGAAAGTCAAACCCAAGTACGCCTAAAGTAATATTAAAATGCTTACCGCATCTTTTGTTCCAAAGCCGGCGTTATCGTTGTAAGGAAAGCCCGTCTCATCCATAACGCATGACTTCACTTGAGCTTTTAACACCGAGCGAGATCCGAACTGTGCCAGGATACGATAACAGAATTATTATCATTTTGTTTGTTGATTTATGCAACAACACATTTAAAATCAGAGTGCTGGGTCCTCATGAATAACAGCGAAAGGGTTTTGGATATTTCTGGAAAGGAATATATTTAGATGAATCTTTGGAGCCATTCAAGATAATGGTGTCTGGCAGACAAGGTACAATCACGACCACTCCACGTGTTTGAAGAACCGTCAATAAAAGTGTGGTGACCATAACACATTAGTACCTCGCACTGCACTACCTACGCCGTATTATTATTTCGCTATCTGCCTACGCCTAATTATTATTTCGACACTTGCTGGAAGGTCTAGAGCTGCAATTAATAATTCACAATTCCGCGCCGAAACTACGCTAAGGATCTCATGTGGAGAAGGATTCAAAAAATGATAAGTTAGTTTGGGTTTTTCGATGTGTATAATTGTTTGTCGGTAAGTAAAATTCATGCTTGTGTGATTTCACCATGTAACCGATTTACCATCATTTTTCCTTAAAGTACCCATATTTCTTAAAATATGTTATATTATGTATTATTTTTGTTGAAAGGGAAAACGCGACTCTTGGTAACAGTTATTCGCATTTAAAAATGTTCCTTTCTTTTTCTCGTTTTCACTTTCCTGAAGTTTTTTTCCTGATTCCCTTTTATTGTTACAGGTAAGGAGATCCCTCTTGGCGACAACTCTTCGTTTAATCTGTTCGTTGCTGGAAAGGTAAGCGATTGTGAATCGAAAAACATAAATAACATACCCCTTAGACCAGGCCTGGCCAACCCAAATTGCACACGGGTCGCATTGACTACCAAAAAATTTCCAAGGGCCGCACAGATTATTCTGTTCCTGAGGGAGGAGGGGGGGGGGGGGGGGGGGAATCTCAACCTGTCGAACTCCGTCAAAACAAAGTAGTTACAAAAATGGCACGCGCTTGCCCGTGGCGAGCGAGAAGTCATGCGCTCCATCTGTTGTTAATCCGGAAAGCGATTTCTCCAACAAGAAGTTATGCGCGGGAAAAATAGTAATTATAGAAACTATTGGTTTTAATAATTTAAATGTGATTTTAAAGACATTCTGATGTACCCGATACTTAAAAAGAAATCTTCACACATGACCGTGGGCCGCATGAATGGGCGCCGCGGGCCACAAGTTGGCCAGGGCTGCCTTAGACCCACCTATTAGATTTTAAGAATTAGAAAAATAACTCATTTTTAATTTACTCATTTTATTGGCAGTTTTTTTTTTTATCATTCCTTTTTTAATATAAAAAATGTATCTTATCAGTCAGATCATATCAAAGGCAAAGAAAGTAACTTCACTTTTTTAATATGTAAGAGGAAAATGAATTGATTTAATAAATAAAATAATGTACGGTCTTCTCGATATTACATTTTGTGTAATCAGTGTTGGAATAAACTTTACCATTGCCTATTTTTTTAAGACGATGGATGAAGCATACTTTATTTGGATACATTCAAAAGTATTTAGCCCGCTGTCTCAAATTTGTCGAGTTTATCTTAAGATTAAGCGTTTTATCATATTTAACTGTTGTTTTATATTTTATCTCCTGTGTCCCTTGCTTATTTTATTATTACTTAAGTATCTTTGGACTGAGTTTTGGTAATTTTTATTATAAATATCATCTGAGTTATCGTAACTCTATTGTTCACACTTAAATGGTAAACCCATTATGTTTAAATTAATTAATTAACTATACCTTGTAAATATGCAGGTACTAAGATAATTGATTCAACTGTAATCAGTGTTCGTTGTAGCCCTTTCCCACTGCGCCATAAATACCGAGCATCATCAGATCGCATTTTGCCTTTATCGAAGCGCCAGTAGCTATAATATACTCTGAGAACAATACAATCATGGTTCAAGTAATCTAAATTATCCCTTTATCGCGGAAACTGGAGATAAGAGATTCGAAGCCGGCACCATCCGGCGAAGTGTTGTTCTCTTTAGAGTCCAAATTACGTTTCTTATTATTTTATCGGAAGAGATCATATCGCGTTGCTAACGAAGTGGCGACCGCACCTTAAATGAATCCCAAATCTTTAACAATGGACCGTTCTGAAAGGGAGCTTTTCACAATTAAACCGGGAGATTTGATCCCGTAGCGGATAGGAAGAATTGAGGATATCATGATGTGTGTACATTATACAGTACACCATCACAATAACACTTTGTCTTTCGTTGCGTAGGTTTGATACAGTTGAGATTAATTAGAAAGATTGCTCGGGAGTTGTGGGGCGGAGGCCTCCAGGCAATCCCTCAATCACGTCCCCGTTAACCTGCTGAAGAATTCACCGCCCTGGAAGCTAAATTACCGCAAATACTTTCATTCTTAATCACAAGACATTTAACGCTAATTTTCTTTACATAATTCAAGCTTTGGAGTGACCATGTACGCTGAAAACTTTCATTCTTAATTAACAATACGCTTACCGTTAATTGTATTTTAATAATTAATTGTCACAAGAACTTTAAAGTGTAAGCTTTTTACGCCTGGTAGATGTTATCTCGGCCATTCAACAGAAAGTTCCTTTGAAACTAATTCACGCCCCGTTTCAGATTGGGATCGCGAGTCCGAGCAAAATATTGTGCTTTAAAAACGTATTTCGAATAAACTTTAATCATCTTCAATTGTACGGTTGCGGCGTAATACCGTATTTCATAACTCAACTTTACAGGAAAGGTCACGAAGGTTTTATTGAAATTACTTTTAAATGAAGAACATTGCCTCGCCCAGAGGAGAATCATAAATCGTAATAAAACCGTTAAAGTCGTTTAATTTAATTTAATTTAAGTTATTGTCTTGAAAAAATAATTTCGAACGTTTAAGTTTTCCGCTTTACATCTGAGAAATTAATGTTTGGGAAATAATTTGAGCCTCTTCTGGCATTCATTTTGTTGGTTAGTTGTTTTTATTTAACTTTTGAACGCAATAGGGATACTTCAACAAAAAGTTTATATTCTTGAAATGTTTTTTTTTTGTATTCTACCAGCATCTTTATTGAGTGAATTTTAACATTTTGGGTGGATTTCCTGCCAAAGTGTGCATATAAAGGCTCTTATTGAAAGAGTGATTGTATTTAATTTAAAAACCACGCGTGAAAACGTTTCAGGTTTTTTTTTACAATAACTCCACACAAGAAGCTCTACGGAATATAATTTGCCCCAGGAATATGTCATCTTTGGAAAAGCTGTGTGGAGGAGTCTGTGAGTGATTCAACGTTCTTTCTGGATTCAAAAATCTTTACGGATTCAACAGTATTTCCAGATTTAACAGTATTTCCGGATTCAAAAGTCTGTTCGGATTCAACAGTCTTTCGGGATTCAACAGACTTTTCGGATTCAACAGTCTTTCCGGATTCAACAGAGGGGCGACGCATCCGCCAACAGGGCCTAGAAAAACCTTACCCCATGAATACGGGCACCCTTGCTAAGTCATCAAACTTAGCGTGGCTCAGGGTGGCCTATGGCAGAAGTGCCAAATTGTTTTATGTATACACACAAAATGCCTCCGTGAAAATGCGACTGCAAAAGATCATCTCGTGTTCTTCATGTTAAAAATGAAAAAAAAAACATTTCCACACAATGTTAGGGAAAATTTCCATTTCCCAGCGGGTCTCGTGTGTCGAATAATTAATTAAGTTTCAGATTCAATTCCAACTAGTTAAGGCTCCAGTTTATCTCCTTTTACCTACCTTTATTACCTCTTTGCTTCGTATAATTGACTTAATCCAGTATTGGGCGAACATTGACCTAAATATATGAAAAGACTGTTTATACTCGCCGTCGGACTTTTCCTTGACTACCTACGTTTCTCGAAATAATGTAGTATTTTTTCTCTTAACATAGGTACTGTTAATTCATATCACTTAATGTATAATAAATTATGTTAATAAAACACTATTTTTTAGGACTAAGGATAGGATAGAATAAGTCTGGAGACAGTGAGACTATGGCATCTCCAATTGAGGTATATTATGAGGGTGAAGGTAGTGAGCAGGGCTAGGAGATAGTGAAGAGAAAGATATATATTTTTTAAATTGGAGCATCACATATATTTTTGTATTTTTTTTTATCTATGTAAAATGTAAAAACTTGTTCCTCTCCTTTCTTTTTTTACATCATGCATTTTATCATGTATTATTCAGCTAAAAAAATTGTATTTTAATCTACATTGCATTATTATTTTTATGCTGTCTACAATTGAAAAACTGGTTTCTGTTTTGTTTTTTTTTTCTCTCTCTTTCTTTTGCCTATAATATATTATTTTCACTTAAATTTACCTTCATACTTACTATTTATGTAATGTTCATATTTTAAGTTGATCTTTTTTTTTATCCAAACATTGTGTCTCTGTATATATCATATCATACACTTACTATGTAAAAGCCCGTTAGGGGGGTTGAAAATGAATAAATCAAAAAATAAAAAATAAGGAAGTACCCGGATATTCATATCTGGTCACCAAACACGGCTAAAGCCATTTCAAGCAAAGTTTCAATTCTGAATGGTTGTCTTACACCAGGACGAGAATGAAAGTATTTTCGACTCTGGATCGTGCCACAAATATACCTTATATTATTTTTAATGAATTAATTGTGAAATAACACAAGTTAATCAAATACATTTTTTTGCGCACGCTGGGTTCGAATCCGCGACCTTCGGAATGGAAGTCGAGAGGCTTACCCCTCGACTACGCCATTTATATTTAAAAAGATATTGTAGAGGTTATAACGTCTCTTTTCTTTTGTTTGTTAATTTTGGAGTTCAGTAAAGCAAAACATTACTTTTAACCAATAAAACAAAAATTGCAACACAATAGATTGGTTTTGGCGTCCATCATTAAATAAGCATTATTTAAATGATCTAATTCTGGATAATATTTCTTAGCACGCTCCCTTTGTGGCACTTCCAATACAAAATACCGTTGGAAGCTCAGGACCGTCACTGTTCATTACGTATGAAAATACGGAGCCATAATCCGACCGGCTTATAAAGACATTCTTACTCCATAAAAATTGAAAATTTATTCACAATGGCATTTATCGGTGGCGGGGGTGAAAAATAAACCAATCAAAGGGAGAAACCAGCAGGCGAACTAACATTGAGGTATTGCGAAATGCATGATTGTATTAATAGCAAATAAGATTTCAGAGGGATAAAACATTTTAGTGTACAAAATGTATAAAATATATTTTTCTGTTGATATTACAAATTGTAATATATCGGAATTTTAGTTATGTTCGGATTCTATTGTTTATGCAACGCTCCGAGACAGTTAGATACGCTCGACAGACAGTATCTAGATCCGAACAGGTCTTCCATTGATATGCTCGGTGTAACTCTAAGTGACCAGCTCAGATATGGGGGCTCCATCGAGGCCAGAGTTAAGTTAGCCTCTCAGAAACTGGGCGTACTGTACAGGGCACGCAGATACTTTAATAGTACACAACTGCTAACCCTGTACAAATCGCAAGTGCGCCCCACGGTTGAATTTGGCAGCCACCTCTGGTCTGGAGCCCCAAAGTACCTGAAAAACACCCTCGACTCTGTGCAGAAACGGGCGGTCCGTTTGATAGATTCTCCCGTCTTAACAAACGGATTGCAATCTTTAGAGCACAGGCGTCGGGTAGGAATGCTTTCCTTGTTCTACCGGTATTTCAATGGAAGATGCTCCGAGGAACTAGCCTCATTGATCCCCTCGGCACCGGTGCATAGTCGGGAAACACGCCAAACGCTCGCCCAACATATGTACACGGTTGACATTTGTCACATGAGAACGGGACGCTTCTACGACTCGTTCTTGTGTTCAACAGCTCGGCTGTGGAACGATTTGCCGGCCTCTGTGTTTCCTCCTTCCTATAACATGGGTCTCTTCAAGACCCACGTTCACTCCTTCCTCTCCTCAAAAAGACCCTCCTCACAGCATCTTCAAAGATGACATAGGCCCTGAGGGAAATTATTTTCCTCAGGGCCTCCTGTGTGGAGTTAATGTAAAAAAAAAAAAAAAAAAAATAGCTCGACAGACAGTATCTAGCTAGCGAGGACGTGTGTCCTCTTAAACCATATTTGTATTGTGCGTAAAACAATAGATAGTCACTGTGATTTCAAAGAACCAAAGTCTTTTAATCAAACAGGTACTGAGAAAGGGTTGTTTACTAATACTAAAGACAAGACTATCTCTATAAAGGATTACATTATATTATTAAGTATTCCAGAAAACAAGTTTGAACTTTGTTTCTAGTGACCGACTTCAGCCGAAACGTAAGCCGAATTTCAGCTTCTTTTTCTGGCCGAATATGATACCGAAACTTATTTAAAAATGTTGTACCTTGAAATTAAACGTTTAAATTAAACACTATGCCTTGAAATTAAACGTTTTTTACTTATAAATTTGTACCTAAGAGTTTATTAAGCAAAATAGTGTCTTAAATAAATTGCACGGTGAAATAAAAGACATCAATTGAACGAGTAAATTGATTTACATACATTCAGAGCTATTTGATGCTTAGCTTTAAAGGAATTAATACAAAAGATCTGAAAATAATTTGTCTAGAAATTATTAGTCTTCTTTGTAGCAATACTATAACAAATTCCGCTGAGCCAAAGTTTCGGCCATTTTTTTGTTGAAACCGAATCCGTGGCCGAAGCTCGTTTATTGTCAAAAACTTGCCGAAACCTAAACCCATTTTTACGTAACAACGAACAAAATAAAAAAAAAACAAATATCTGAACAGAATTTGTAATACTTTTTTGATTATTTAGCTTTCTCTTCGACCCCCGCAAATGATTTCTATTAGCTGTTCATGGCACTTTATAAAATAGAAGTAGGCGTTGATGGAGAAAAATGCAAGACTGAATTGTGAGTTTCGTTTTTTTTTACTAAACTGCCCTCATTTTCCTTGAAATATTATGTTAAATCAAAGCCGTTTATAAATCATTCAGTAGGCAGCGCTACTTCAATCAATGAACATGTACCGAACAGCTGTTCACAAGAATTCTAATTACGTTAGGTATTGTAAGTAGGAGTTGTAATATTGAACTTGTGGAATTTTTATAATTGGAATGAATGATGGACTTTTTCCCCCCCTTATATTTTCATTACCGTCACTGTATTAACTTATTTATGATAGTAACCGAGTACCCAAAAAGGCTAATCATTTTTTACCAATCAACAATTATACTTCACGAAATTATTCACGATTAATTAACTCAAATTTGATTTAAACTGTTTAAAATTGGAAATGATAATGCGAATTCAGACAAGCAATAAAGAAGGAACCTATCTACAATCTGAATCGAAAAATATTTTATTTTTATTGTTAAAAAAATATTAATACCATATTTGAAATTTATGTTTGGGTTATAAATTTTTTTGATTTTTTGTGATTTTTAAATTTATAAATTATAAAATTTCTCAACAAACGGTTTTCATTAGAAAGAATAATTTCTATTAGTCATTAAAATGCGTAATTTTAACATTACAAAGAAAATTGTCAATGTTTGTTAAATTAGGAAAATATTTTATAAATTCTTCGAGCTTCAGAAACCCAGCAATAAATTATAATATCACGTGATTTTTCTCTGATCTGATTATATTAAAGTTTAAAATTACCTTCAGAAAGCGAAACAACTGTCATGCGTAATAATAATTTTTAAAATGTTAATAAATGTTTTATTTCTTTTAAATAAACCTTTAAAAGAAATAAAACCGTATGTAAAATGAGTTCTACAATTCAACTTTAAAACAATAAATAAATATTTAGTTTATTCCACACATTGACACTTTTTTATTACACATTTAAATCGTCAAATATTTTTACTGTAATTTAAAAAAAAAACTGTTTGATACCAAATTGATAGTTTATTAAATTATAGTGTTTTCAATGTAAACTACAAATGGTTGTATGTCGCTTAAATAAAAAAAGAATACCTGAACAAAATGAAAATGTCAACAATTTATAGTGTTTACGATTCATACTCTTTTACTTGATTTAATAAATCAAATAATTTCTTTATGTTGTAGTAAGTGTTGATATTTATTTCAGTGTTAAATAAACTTCGTGGTATCGCGTTCGTAAAATAAAGTATAATTGGCAAAAGCGTGTTCAACAACTTCGTGTCAATAAATAATTTGGAAAATATAACCATATCGATGGGGAACGTGTCATACGTTTATCCTGCCTGGCTTACATCTGCCTCATTATATGGATATAAAATGATATCCTGTAATCAGTGACGTGCGTAGACTTTTTAACAAATCTTTACGATTTTCATTTTAAAAAGTGTTTGTGAAAACTACGTGTGATCGAATCGCCAATGAAGAGATCCCAAAGAATATATATTATGTATATGAGAGATAATATTAAGTCACACCTTATGGTAAGTGATGAAATTGGTCGAATTGGTAAATTATTAATTAAGACTAGCTGAAGTCCGCGGTGTTGCTCAGGTTTCCCACAAGTTTTTTTTCTTCATATAAATCAGATGGTGAAAGTAGTCATCCCCAATTGGGGTATGTTGTTAGGCTAAAGGCAAGTGGGGTAAAGGAGATGAGGAATGGGAAGATGGAGAAGTACCTGGTTATTCAGATCTAGTCACGAAACACAGCCATTTCGATTTCAAGCAACAATTCATTTCTAATTGGTGGCCTTACATCAGGCTATACTGAGAGCATCTTCCACTCTAGAACGTACCGCTAATATGCCTTATATTACTTTAAATTGTGAAAAACACAAATCAATCAAATAAAAATTTAACCCGAAATAAGATTTGAACCCGGGACGACCTCCGGATCGCTGGTCGAGAGCCTTGCCCCCCGACCACGGACGCCGTCTTATTACGGACTTATAGACCTTATTATTACGCATTTATTTTTTATTAAAATTCCAATTTTCAGATGAAATTTTTATTTTTCATGTCGATGGTTCATTTGCGTTTTTACCATGCGTCGTAAATCGCAAGTCACTGCACACCACTGGGAAATACGGCCTAGTAATATCGCCATTTTTCCACACTGCCATATATCACGTCCCAGAGTCATACTAATGAAGCCGTACACGTAGCAATTTCGAACACGATCCAATTTCAAACATTCCTTCCATACATTTTACAATTATTGTTAGTGTCAGAGAAGGAGCGATCCAGAAAAACAGATCGGTCCTTGGGGGGTATAATGTGGCACTCGGTTATGAATTATATACTATCCGTGTGCTTTATGAGCTCCTGGTATATAATTTGATTTTTTAATGTAATGTTATTTATTTAAATTTTTGTTTAAGCAAAATTACTTTTATAATTAAATGAAACAATATATCTTAGTTACAACCACTTATTTATTTAGTTACACGCCGACCGGTTTCGGAACAACCGTTCCTTCTTCAGGGCAAACATATAATGATGACAATTTACAAAATATTGTGTGGGTACAATTTATCAGTAGGTGTTGTGGTAGGGGTGGGGGCGTGGCTAGGAATTGATGAAGAGTAAGTGGGGACAGAATGGACACCGAATGGGAAGAGATTTAATATTGGGCTATAGGTTAATATTTTTTTTATTTTTTATTTTTTTTTTTTATTGAATAAACAAAATATTTTAATATTAATATTTTATTCAATAAACAAAAAATATTAACCTATAGCCCAATATTAAATCTCTTCCCATTCGGTGTCCATTCTGTCCCCACTTACTCTTCATCAATTCCTAGCCACGCCCCCACCCCTACCACAACACCTACTGATAAATTGTACCCACACAATATTTTGTAAATTGTCATCATTATATGTTTGCCCTGAAGAAGGAACGGTTGTTCCGAAACCGGTCGGCGTGTAACTAAATAAATAAGTGGTTGTAACTAAGATATATTGTTTCATTTAATTATAAAATGGATAACCACAAAGTGATAGCTAATTTCAAAAATATAAAATTACTTTTATTTATTAATTATTTGTTAGAAGAAGTCGGGGACACCGGAGGAAGACATGGCACAATTAAGTGAACTTTGAGACGATGTATAAATTTGAATGAAGCTATGAGTTTTTTATTTGTATTCTGCACAAAATCCTAACTGATCCCAACCGTCTAGAGCCAGTAAGACGATGGCATCCCCAATTGGGATATGAAGTGAGGTAGTGGGTATAATGCGTATAAAAAGGAGATGGGGAAGAGGAGGCTGGAAAAGTATCTATTCAGATCTGGTCACAAAACACAGGTAAAGCCCTTTCAATTCTGAATGGTAGTCTAACACCAGGGGATACTGGTAATATCTCCCTGGTGTAAGACCACAATTACCTCTGAAACGTGCCCCAAGTATACTATACATATGTTATTTTATATTGATAAATTGTGAAATAACACAAATTCATATAAAATATTGATTTGAACCCGCGAAATCGATGAGAGTGAAAATCGAGAGCCTTACGCCTCGACCACGTAGGCCTTTAAATGTGTTCCAAGACCAAATTGTTTGTAACCACTTATCAAACAACAAAATCTTTATGGTGAGTTTTATATAATATTTTTTTCAATTTTTTTTATTTATTTTGAATTTTACACCCAGCTGGCTTTTACATGGTATTTTTTCACATTGTAATTATTATAATTAATAATGAGTGATTTTCAATTTTTTGGCCTGCTTCTTGTGTTATCCTCCCTTATCAACGTTTGGTCAACATAACGGAAATATTGTTATATTGCAGATTACAGTTCACGGTTTGAAACTGTACGTGTGCAAATCACACATGTTTCGAAGTCAGCCACGTGGTGCGGAGTTTTTATTTGCTACGTTATTTAGTTGATGAATTTATATGATATTACACCATAATCATTTGAAATGTGTTGAAGAGTGTCAGGCTAAAAGTCTTATAATATTATGATTAAAGCTCACAATTGAGGCCATGTTAGAGTTTTATTAAAACAAACACGTGTGGCAGATGTTCGTGAATGCGAAACGACGAAACTTGTTTATAAACTGTCTTCTGGAAGAGGATTTTTTCAAGCACCTTAATAAAGAGTTACCAGGCAAAATAATATGACGTTGCAACAAAGCGCGGCTTCTTAGCCTTTCCGATATCTAAGCAAGTTTCCTGCGCGATAACTCGCCTGGAACTTTCGAGACTGTTCTTCCCGTCGATCTTGCAGGTTGCTCGGGTAATTTTTCTAGGGAAAAATCCACCCAAAGAGGAGCAGATTGAATTTGTTTGGCAACAGTTCGCCTTTGATAGTTGCCAATCAAAGTTTTTTTGAAGTTTCCTGATTGAAAGGGCACGCACGCGATGTAAACAGAACAAATAAAACTGTTGAATGACAAGCTCTTGTCTTTAGTCCCGTCTGAAGCATCGTTCAAGGTATCTACTTTCTTTGGAAAGAGTGTGTTTCGTAAGTAATGATAATGACTTGCGTATTTTATTATGTAAAAGTATTTTACTTGCAAAGACGATTCTTTTCGATTTATAATAATGTGACAGCCTCCGTGGTCGAGGAGTACGCACTCACGGCTTGGGCAAGAAAATGTTGACAAAAATATTTCACAACTAGTTAGTTTAAGTTAATATACAGTTTATTTGTGGCGCGTTCCAGAGTGGAAGATACTCTTATATCGTCCTGGTGAAATAACACTATTCAGAATTTAAACGTTCCTTTAAATGGCTTAAGGCTTGTTTGGAGACTAGATCTGAATAGCCAGGTACTTTCCCTAGCAGCCTACTTTTCCTATCTCCTTCCGCTCCCCACTACCTGCATCCTCACAACATACTCTAATTGGGGATGTCATAACATCTGGCGGTTGGGAGCAGGGACTCTTTTGCGCAATTTACTTTTAAACAACGTTTATTTTTTATTTAAATAAAGCAACTAACTGAAATTGCAACATATTTTTAACAGGGTCCTTATTATTTAAATCATATTAGTTTCATTTTATTTCAAATAATTTCCATTTCAAGGTTTTATGAGTTTCGTCCTTTTTCAAGAATCTATATTTATAAAGCAATAGTTCATTCACTTATTGTGTTGATGCAATACAATTAAAAAGCGGCTGTTTTTCAATAAAATGTTTTATTTCACAAGTACATATCTTTTTCTTCGAAAAATGTTTCATTTTATTATACTATCGAAGAGCATTTGCATAAAAAATACATTTCTTAAATAAACCGTTTTAAGGCATTTTGTACGTGGCTTCCAACCTCTGAATAATAACAATTTATTCGAAAATATAAATGGATCTTGAACTCGACTCATCCTTTTAAATTAAAATTCCTTTGAGTGAAGAATGACTATTATTTGTTTACTAAAATTTACATCTCAAAACTAGGGCCCCTTTTCAATTTAAAATATTCCGTCATCTTAAGATCCTGTTTCTAAACATTCGATCTGTGGAGCCCCGAGCGACGTAAAGTCTGCGGCGTTCCTTGTGTCAACAATTTCCACCGCATTATGGTAAGTAGAAACTAATACAATAGATATGGGAATAAAAAATCGGGATAATGTAAAATAGTAAAACTTAAGTTGAAGACATCAATGAATCTCATTAATTATAATAATAATAATAATTGGATAATTTGTATAGCGCCGTTTTTGTGAGAAATCACCTCAAGGGCGCTGTACAATTTATAATATAATTCTTAGGCTATATTTAAGTTTATTATTTACAATTGTATACAGAAACATACTTACCTGGTCATTCACTTCCGATAAACACACTTTAATAAGAAAGTTTATGCTTGGAGAAGATACCAATTTGCACGCGGAGGACATTATATTGAAAACACTGGATATTGCATGATTTTACATTTACTGCCCCCCATCACTTTTGGTATTCACTTATAAGAAGTATAATGCCAAAGGTGAGTTAATACTTACTTTGAAAGACTTGAGAATTTAATGATTCTTTACGACTGGAGAATTTTCATCAAGTGACCGTTATAAAAGCTTACAAATAAGAATTAGCTCATATTCACAATTAGTTATTTACAATGTCGCGGGCTGTGAATGTGAAAGTGAAAAGGTTTTGACTTTATGGATAAGACAGTCCAAACAGATGAGTTTTAAGTTTAGCTCTAAATTCCGCCGAGTCTGTAATCATTCTTAACTCATGTGGCAGCCTATTCCATGCTTTAGGTCCCGACCCTCCGAAAGCGCGCTCACCGAACTTAGTGTCTGGTGTGCGTTTTGGTTCCTTCAACCTTCCGATAGCTGATGATGCTGCTGACCTGAGGGTTGATTGTCGAGAGTTGGAATTTTCAGGAATACACAGTTCCGATAAGTAAGCCGGAGCCGTTGCGTTAAGTGACTTAAATACCATCCAGCAGAGCTTGAACTGGATTCTTTCAGGACATTTGAGCCAGTGAAGATTTTTGAGATGTTCTGAAATATGGGAATATTTAGATACGCCGGTGATAAGTCTTGCCGCAGCGTTGAAAACGGATTGTAATTTGTTTATTTGATATTTTGGGAGACTTGCAAATATACCGTAAATACCGCAATAATCTAGACGTAAAACAACATACGAATTGACTAGTAATTTAGTCGCCTCTGTTGGCAGGTTTCTTCGCACTGCTTTAATTTGCCTCAATTTTATTTATTTATTTATTTACATTTGATACATTTAAAGCCAAAATAACAAATAATATTACATAATAAGAGAATATATTTAAAATGAATACAAGTGTTATTACGTTGTTTTAGGTCGATATTAGTTCCTAGCTAGGCAGATTGCCTGTTCTAAGGAAAGTGTGTAATTCAAAGTGTGTAAAGTGCCAAATGCAATTTAAATTATTATTTTTTTTTTAATTAATACCTATGTACTAAGTTTTTACTAAATGTGCCATTCATAGGTAACCATGTATTGTTTTAAGTCACATTATATAATAGTTTTTCAGACTCCTCCCTACCCAAGCCAATCAACCATTTAGTTATTATTGAACCAATGCAGGACATTTTGCAATTTATAATATTTAAGTCTGGGGGGATTTTATTGTATAATTTCGGTCCCAGATACGCATACGTCTTTTGATACTTTGCCGTATTGCTCCCTGGGACGAAGAGATCCTTTCTGTTGTGACTTCTTGTATTGTATTTGTGATCAATTTTACTGAAATTTTCTATATTTTTATGTACATGGATAATAATCTTTTTTATGAAGTTTTAACGAACCAATCAAATTGAAAGAACCCCGTGCTTACGGTTCTGTTCACTTGAGTTTTCAGGGAAAAGTCAGCGTCGAGATTAACACCCAGTAGTTTTATACAAGTCTTTGGACTGATGTCACTTCCTGAAATGGTTATTGGGGAGTTATCAATGTTACGTTGACGTCTGCTGGTGGCGGTCCAGATTAATTATGTATATTTGTATATTTTTTTAAAGTATCTACGCATTATTTTCCAAAGACTCTTCTATAATTATAATCTATCTCTTTTCCATCATTAATCACAGAAAGGTAGGTTGTTGTATATGTAAATCAAATAAGCGTTGATTCGTACTTACAGGTTTATTTACAAATAATTCGACAATAATTCATTACCAAAATTTATATTTTATGTAAGATTATTTATAGAGAAGTTAGATCAGTAGCAAACGGGAACTGAATCTTGGTTGGCCACAAATGGAATATTTCTGACCGTAACCGAAAACCAAAAACTGTTTTGTGAAGATTTTCAAATTTAATATTAGAAATTAACATGATGTTTTTAAATATAAAGATTTGAATTACAACATTTTTTTTAAATGGCTTCCTTTAACTTTTTATATAGGTAGTAAAATTTCTGTTTACAAAAAAAAATATAACACATTCTTATAATATTAGACAAATGAATTTTCACCGCAGTTTGTTGTCTTTTCGTGTTAAAATTATTAATAAAAAAATCGACTTTTAGATTTGAATATAAATCGTGGTGTTTTCTTTTTCCAACTCCGTTCGGATCATATTTTTTACTGTGATAGTAAAGGAGACACAAGCATTTTATGAGACCTATGAGTTTTTCTCAAAATCGAATAAAGTTTATTTCAAATACGTTTATTTATTATGTTCACGTGGTTGTAAGTTTGGGTGATAGAAGAAGGTGACTAAATCCAGATTGCCAAAAATCTCAACAACAATAAAATAACAACCTTTCTCTTCCCTCTCCTCAGTTTTCGAAGTATTGTATTAAAAATAAAGTGAACCGATATTAATTTAATAATGTCTACAATGTTTTAATATAATACCTATTCAAGATTTTAATGTAAACTGTATTTTACTTTCTTAGTAAATTCCCGTATTAAAACCGTTCCCCCAAGATGACAATGCATCGGAAAGAGTAACAGTCTAGTTCTCCTTAGGAAAATAAGGCTTAGCCGGCAATATTAATATTTTGCCTTTGAGTTTCGTTAAAACTTCAATATTCCCCGAAGCCGCATAAAATATCAAAGTTTACGTAATACGAGATAAACATTATTATTTACCTGCTATGGTTACTGAAATAAATACATGTCATTGGCAATAAATTTATAATTTCTACTTATTAATTACCTGTGTACGATGAAGTAGTATTTAATTTCAGTTTTTTCTTAAAACCAGATGATTGCTTATTTTATCTCCTATTTAATAATTACGAAATAATCCTCAGTGTGATCGGGATATTTGTTTCCAGATATAAGTTTTTATTAATACCCACAATGTTTTCTAATATTTGCGTATCTTTCCAAAATTCAATTCAGTTTCTCAAATATAAATTTGCTCAATTCAGTAATTACTAATTAATATTCTCGTCCAAATAAGAATTCCATTTGCAGACTAAATTTTAATTACTTACTTATATTTGGTAAAAAATACTATTTGTAATGAAAATTTTCAATGAAAAGATTAATTCCAAAAAAATTCAATTAGATAGACGAGGAACACATTCTGTAAGGGAGAGAGGCCTGATATTATTTGTAGTGAATGTCATAAATATTTTTAATTTGATCTGCTTGTCACGGAGTATGTTTTATATAACTGGTGTAGGTGGGAATTTTAATATCGTAAGAATTTTTTTTAAACCCGTCTTTTGCTTGATTTTGAGCCAAAAATTTTTCCAATCACTATTTACTGAATAAAGCCTTTCCAAACGTCTTCGCGTTACTTGTTCAAGGCGTCAGTGCATTTGAATGCATATTATCCAATTCCACACCTCCGAGTGCATGCATAAATTGAGATTGACGGATATCGAATGCCGCGAGGCACTTCCTGTCACTTCATCTTTCATTCAAGGAAGAACTTATGATTTACGATTGCATCTGCTCACGTATTATCTTCGGGCTTCTCCGTATGAAGTATGACACTTGGATAAGAAACCTGTTTTGAAGCTTAAAACGGATTATAGCACAAAAGACATTCATATAAACGGTTTTGATGAGATTTTGATTTGAAAGCGCATTGAATTTTGTATTTTCCATGTACATTATCAAAAGGATGCATTCAGCTGGCAAGTGTGATAGCAATGGAATCAATTCATAACAGACGTGCCGTGCCGTATGATCTAACATTAGCTGGCCTCTATTTGTTGCCCAGATTCGGTTTTTTTTTGCGAAATAATTTTAAAGAGAGATTAAGATTTTTAATTAAATAAAGAGCTACTTTATTTATATTTTATATCAACCAGTTTCGGTTAGTATTATTATAAACTATATTCTTAGTAGTATTATTAGAAATTCTTCATAAATTTAAAGGCAAAGTTGCTTTTCATTTCATTCTAATGTCAAGAACAAATAAATTGTTTTCTTCGATAATTAAAGAAAGATTTTTCCTTGCTTGTGTAGGGAAATAATAGATCGAATGATCTAAAAAGTCAGTAGGTACCGAATGAATAAAATAAATGTTATAGTTACATTATAGTTAAAATAATAAAACTTGATCGAGCCTAAGAATTCATTATAAATTGTACAGCGCCCTTGAGGTAATTTCTCACAAAACAAATTGTCCAATTATTATTATTACAAATTATTGGACTGCTTCTAAATAAAATTCACTTGTTCGTTGAAATATTTTTTAGTTGTAATTAACATTTTTTGTGTATTATTATGAACAAGCTTTTTGCGTGTGCTCAGTGCTAGTAACATTACGTATATTCCTAAATTGCTTTATTACCATGTTTTGCTTAGTATCAAAGGATGGATTCCTATTAAACGTAGACTTTATAGTACAACAACTTTCAATAAAGTGAGTGGACAAATCCGTCTGCAAAACTACTCCCAGGGCTTTTTAATACCTCTCCCAGCCGCCTCTCCTGATAAGTGAGTAATAAAGACACCAAAAGTGTCTACGTGAAGTTCACCGCAGGTTCTGAGTCAGAATATTTAAAATGAGGTTTCCTCACCTGGCTTAGCCCTTGTAACTAAAGTGCAGTAAAAAGTCTCCAGCGCCGTGTCCTGTGAAAGGACTCGCCGAGGAGACGAAACGTGTGCAGTGTAGATTCAGCCCCATATTGCACCCGAGTCACGGACAGTGTCCATTTTCTAGCCATTCTTACGTGATCTCGTCCCATTCTTCGCCGGTCCATTGCAGCATCTCCCATTCAGCCAGAGAAGATCTCGGATAGATATGTAATCGTGTCTATTGTCCGGCTGGGCGGGGGCTTTTAATTTTTGAATTTGCCGTTTACCAGAGCCAAGCTTTTACTCGGACACCTAGCGGAATATATTATTAATAAAACCTGGATACATGAGATACTGGACATAGCAATATTCATGAATACAATTACTCATTTTTTATTATTATTATTACTATGTAGGTATCATTCCACAGAATTGTCTGTAACTGTGAATATATTCTGATGATGTTCGTTTGTGATTTCCTCTATCAATGTCCTGAAAAGTTAATTTTGTCATTCTCTACCGTTTTTGAGAAACGTATGAACTTTTATGACAAATTAAATTATGTCAGTATGTTTGAACAACAGCCTTATCTATTCACGCATTAAACAAAAAGATTTCAAAATATCAATGTCCTTTACTTTATTACCAGGTCATAATGTCGTAGATAACAAGCTGGGTATATACATAAAAAAGGTTTAACTGAAGGTGTATTCAAATGAATGATATACATGCCGTACAACATAACATCTCACACATTATCCATACGTTTAGCTATTTAAACTCGAAATCATAAATTACCATGTCGACCCCATTGCCTTTAATAATAATAGAACATAATATTATTATAATGTTCGTAAATATGTATTATCGATTGTTGGGTTTTTTCGTTCGTGTTTGAACCTTTGCGTGAATGAGTGTTTTTCGGTTCAGGTAAAGACCACCCGGTTAGCTATGGGGAGAGAATCTTTAACTCGGGATCATAAAACACCGTTCCGTTTGCACCCAATCCTCGACAAAGCGAGGTGACTTCGTCGGAAGTGTGGTTTTAACACTTGTATTTTTAATATTTTTGTGATGTACGTCAAGGACCATAACATGGAAAATTATTTTGAATAAGTACCTTTTTACCTGTTCTTTTTTGTAGCGTTGTTCAGACACTTTTGATGAGATAACGCCATGGCTTGCGATGGAATACATTTAAAATCTATTGTTATGTCTTCCTTCCATTATTTCTTTCCCATTTCATTATTTTTTAATAACGCCCAGCCTTCGTTAGACGAATAAGTGCAGTATAACAGTAATAGTTTTTTTCTTCTCTGAAGCAGCATATTTTTTGTCTGCAATTTCTAACTGAACACATTGAGTATTAACATGCAAAGTCATTTACATCACGTCATATGAGGCTTTTAGCATTCTCAAAATAACACTGCTATAAATGCCTAGTTGAGAAAGACGTCATTTTTTCAAAAATTCTTAAAGCTCCTAGGTCCTTCACGAATTATTTCTTAGCGCTTTCTGGTTGATGTGCGGCGATTCTCACCCCAGTTTCCTAGTAACTGGTAAATGGTAACCACCAATTTTTATGTTTCCTTTAAGTTAACGACTTACCTTTTTACGCCCATAATGTCCTTTTATTGGTTACACCAAACAGATCATTGAACATAAATCCAACCTTATGTGAAAATAAAAGCTGTGTTCTTTAAAGCCCATTTTTAACGCCGTTTTCGGCGTTTTTATTTGATTTTTCATTTGATCTCTTAAACGAGGTCAAAGGTTAAAACAATTTAAATTTTTAACCTGATTAATGATTTATGTTTAAAATTACTAATAAAATTTAATGTTTTCTTTACTTTTAGGAGGAATGCACTGGAGCACTTAGATTAGTTTTAAGAGGGTATAACCAGAGATTACTAGAAATTTGTCATTTTTAAATCAAATTCTTGACGTATTGACTGTTTTTTACAAAAAACATAAATTGGTTTCGAAAGATTGTTATTTTATCTGGAAAAGTCAGGATGTAAATTTTGAAAAACTAAGATTATTTTTAATATAGTAAGGTTATGCCGTTGGTCGTTGGCAGATTTGTTAAATTTTCAAACGAAATATTGTACACATTTCAAATCGTAATATGTACATCATAATATTTATTTTTCATGCAGTAAAATAAATAAATCTATTTAATGCCCTTTTCAGAATTTTTATTTTATTTCAATTAAAATCATTAAAAAATAAATCCGAATGTTTTTCTTGTAATGTGTAAAAATAGCACATTTACGAAATTAGTAAACAAATTTACTAACACAAACCAATTATAAAGGTTACTTTTATTTCACTGTTTTTTCGATTCGTATAAAAATAAATAATACAAATTCGCAAACATATAGAAAATGTAACAATTATTCAGAAGTGTCTATGGTAAAGGTTTAATGGAAATAAAATTCGTTGTGTTGCCACTTTCCAAAACTGCTAAAATCATATATCTTACAGTAACACAAAATGAGAAATAGCGACTTTTATGAGTACGTCTCTGATTGATCCGTAAAGTACACACAAAGTCTGTACTGCTATTGATGTACCGTAAACTAAAAGCCAAAAAACAGGGGTTAAAGTAAATACCCATTCAAGGTAACTTAAGTGTTGAACACAATTTATTTTTTCATTGTTTGAAACATTTACAGAGAATTAACAATAATTACATTCATGATATTGCCGTTGGAATATGCACAGATAACACACTCCAATTAAAAATGTTCACAGCATGCATAATCATGTTTTCGTTGTTACCAGGCAAAGATCCTGGTACGGCCGGCATAGTCCAGCGGTAGGGCGTTAGACTCCCAATCCGAAGGCCGCGGGTTCGAACCCGGCGTGCACAAATAAAGTTTATTTATAATATTTTAATTAATTAAGATAATATTAGCTTGAGTCAAGCCAGATGTATCTGTATCTTTTTCTGATTATTCTGTTTCGGATTTTCGATTGACTTTCGCTAATATTATCTTCATTAATTAAAATATTATAATTTGAGATTTAACACTTTAAGTTAAAAAGTTAAAAATAAAAATATATTTTTTATTTAATTGCTTTGTGTTATTTCACAATTAATTATTAAAAATAATATATATAGTATATTTGCGGCACGTTACAGAGTGGACGATACTCTTAGTATCGCCCTGGTGTAAGCCCACCATTCAGAATTTAAATGTTGGTTGAAATGGCTTTAGCAGCGTTTAGTGACTAGATCTGAATAGCCAGGTACTTCCCCACCTTCCTCTCCCTCGTATCCCTCCCTTCCCTACTTACCTTCAGCCTCATAATATACCCCGATTGGGGATGCCATAGTCTCACTGGCTCAGTTGTGGATCAGTTGGGACTCTTGTGAGGAATTATAATAATCAAAATGAAATATAAAACATACTAAGTGTACATTACCTACAGAGAAAGATAAGAAAGAAAGAGAGAAAAACATTTACATAAGTTTTCTCTATGTAAATATTATATCTATCTCGCACTCTATGTATTGATATTGTGAACTGGATTTTGTATTGTTCGGCTGTTTCTTGATTATCTAATTGCAATACAAATCGTCTCCCGCTCTCTCTACCCTTTGATTCCTACCTCACCCTCGGGTCATCCGAGATAATGGGCGTAGTTTCCAAATATGGAGATTGATGTCTGCAAGGAATAGGAGGTCCAATGCAATTCCAGAGGAAACAACCTTAGCCCGTGGAGAATGGACTAGATTTATTGTATGGAAATTGATCCAGTTATAGGGTTGTTCTACACGTTACACACATATCGGGAGAACCAATGCTCAATGCTCCGATACAATTCAAATCAATTTCTATAAATCTATTACTTGAACATTTCGTCTGAGATACTCTTTGTATTTCAATACAAACATTTATTTATTTTTTTATTTATACTGGGTTTTACTGATGTTCTCACTTGCGTGAGAACAATCCAGTTATAAAACTCAGTTAATGTACAATAACAAAAATCTACAATTACATACAATTAACTACAGATACATTAAATAAATCTACAATTACATACAATTAACTACAGATGCATTAAATAAATCTACAATTACATACAATATAATAGTTTTACCTTTAAAACCTTTGAGGATTTATGATTTCCATCATATTTTCTTTGGCAAACCTCTTGTATGGGATAGGAAAAAGGATGTGAGTCAAATATATTTATATATTATTTATATACTTCGACTGGTCGAGGAGGTCATTTTGACCTCTCCAGCCGGACAAACTGACCACCAGATTCCTACTCACCTCTAATACCTGTTTCCTTCCCATAACTTCCTCTATTTCTTTCCCTAAAAGACCCTCCACACAGCATCCCCAAAGATGACATAGGCCCGAAGGAAATTTCTTTCCGCATTGCTTCTTGTGTGGAGCTATTCTAACCAAAAACTTTATTTTTAATTATACACGGAGAAAAATGTTATTCTAAAATACGATCATTTTATGGACGGAAGTTCTTACGAACAAATTCACAGTGTTTCAATGTTTATTGGCGGGAAAATGTAAGAATAAACATTGAAACCCTGTTAATTTGTTCGTAAGAACTTCAGTCCCGTTTTTAACCGTCTTTACGAATAAAATGATCGTATTTTAGAATAACATTTTCTTCCTTTACCCTCTAAATAAACAGTCTTATTTATGTACCTTTTCATTATATATTATTAAAACTAAAGGGTTGTTATATAAAGATGCTTCGAGCCCCGTAATTTCCTACTAAGTGAGGAAATGCAAATTAGCCTTGTTCTTACCTTTAAATCATGCTGTCTGCAAAGCACGGTCAGAGTCGTAGATTCTACCAAGCATTCTTAAATGAAACCGAAGGGGAAAACAAGGAATGTCAGATACAATTCCAAATTGTAGTTACAATGTCATCAAATGGCACTGTTATGTTTAGCACTATCAAAAACTATTTGGTTATTTATGACACGGAATAATCATGAGCGTCCGAGCCCCGAGCACAAATCGAGAAAGGACAATCGTCACTTTGACAGATATCAGCCGGACAATCAAAAAGCGGTTATTTCCTCATCCATTTATTTTTTACGGGAACAGTTTGTCCCTACTACAGATGTGAATCCATTTTTAAGAATTCGTGCTATACCTCCTTATTTAGCCGAGGTTTCGGACAGCGTTGCAGTGTCCATCATCAGGGCAGATCCGGCAGATCCGACGATTTAACGCTGCAACGCTGCAACTGCAACGCTGTCCGAAACGTCGGCTAAAAAAGGAGGTAGCGCAACACGGCATAACACCCCAAAAACAAACAACGAAAATATTTATTTATTGTTCGAAACATTTACAGAGTCTTAACAATTATTACATTAATGATATTGCCATTGGAATGCGCACAGATATTAACACTCCAATTAAAAATGTTCACAGTATGCGTAATCAAGTTTTAGTTGTTACTAGGTGGGGATGCTATTAGTGAAAACACAGAAATAATAAAATGAAATATGAAACATGAGATATAAAACATAGTTAGAGTACATTAGGTACAGAGAAGCAGGTGAAAGAAAGAAATAAAAAACATAATAATTAAACAATCATGAACATAACTGTTCTCCACCACTTCACGGTGTTGTTAATTTGGTTTTTAAAGTATGCGAGTTTGTTTGCGAAGGTATCTATCTATACGAACTATGTTATTTAAACGTTAATAATAATATATTTTACACAATAGTGACTCGTACATTTTCATTTTGGGAACAGTTTATATATTTTTCAGTATAATAGGAGAAAAAAGGCCGAATGTAAAGATAAACATGACAGGGCCGGTTGGTTTGCGGGACTAATGGATGTTTTATCGCGCGGCCCCGGGCAACGTTCTACGGGAGCTCTGTTTTGGGACCGCACAGAAGAGTACCTACAATTTTAATCTCTATGGAGCTCAACGAAAAAACTTCAAACAAACAAATAAACTCATTTAAATATTTTTCCATTGACATTTTGATCTATTTCGAATGAATGTGTTGTTATTTTTGTTCATGTTTTAGATGTACATCGGGTTTGTTTTATTCTGTTTTATATTATTTTGTTTAAGATATCAACATCTTATATTAAATTAAAGCATAATATCTAATTTATATTAATTGTACCATTTAAAGGTGTGCCCATGGGAATTATAATATATAAGTGATTTGAAAGATGATAATTTGGAAAGATTACTTAACAAAGTTTAAGTGAGAATAGGGAGGGTCGGGATGGGGAGAACAGGTCTAGTTGAAGTAGAGTATGAGTACTAATAATAATATACACAACAAAAAAGGAAGTTCATAGAATGGTTGTGCAAATCTCCTTCTACCACCAGTAAGTGGAGAATGTTGCTTTTGTCATGATGGAGGACTTACTCAGCTGAGGAATTGAACTTACGATGCTTGGGTGGGGCCCAAATACGAGTACGATGCCAACTCAGCCACTGACCTGTCATTAGAAGATTCGGTCATTGCTTCATATTTGAAGATTTGATATTCTATCGATCAGCCACTGACCTGTCATTAGAAGATTCGGTCATTGCTTCATATTTGAAGATTTGATATTCTATCGATCAGCCACTGACCTGTCATTAGAAGATTCGGTCATTGCTTCATATTTGAATATTTGATATTCTATCGATCAGCCACTGACCTGTCATTAGAAGATTCGGTCATTGCTTCATATTTGAAGATTTGATATTCTATCGATCAGCCACTGACCTGTCATTAGAAGATTCGGTCATTGCTTCATATTTGAATATTTGATATTCTATCGATCAGCCACTGACCTGTCATTAGAAGATTCGGTCATTGCTTCATATTTGAAGATTTGATATTCTATCGATCAGCCACTGACCTGTCATTAGAAGATTCGGTCATTGCTTCATATTTGAAGATTTGATATTCTATCGATCAGCCACTGACCTGTCATTAGAAGATTCGGTCATTGCTTCATATTTGAAGATTTGATATTCTATCGATCAGCCACTGACCTGTCATTAGAAGATTCGGTCATTGCTTCATATTTGAAGATTTGATATTCTATCGATCAGCCACTGACCTGTCATTAGAAGATTCGGTCATTGCTTCATATTTGAAGATTTGATATTCTATCGATCAGCCACTGACCTGTCATTAGAAGATTCGGTCATTGCTTCATATTTGAAGATTTGATATTCTATCGATCAGCCACTGACCTGTCATTAGAAGATTCGGTCATTGCTTCATATTTGAAGATTTGATATTCTATCGATCAGCCACTGACCTGTCATTAGAAGATTCGGTCATTGCTTCATATTTGAAGATTTGATATTCTATCGATCAGCCACTGACCTGTCATTAGAAGATTCGGTCATTGTTTCATATTTGAATATTTGATATTCTATCGATCAGCCACTGACCTGTCATTAGAAGATTCGGTCATTGCTTCATATTTGAAGATTTGATATTCTATCGATCAGCCACTGACCTGTCATTAGAAGATTCGGTCATTGCTTCGTATTTGAAGATTTGATATTCTATCGATCAGCCACTGACCTGTCATTAGAAGATTCGGTCATTGCTTCATATTTGAAGATTTGATATTCTATCGATCAGCCACTGACCTGTCATTAGAAGATTCGGTCATTGTTTCATATTTGAATATTTGATATTCTATCGATCAGCCACTGACCTGTCATTAGAAGATTCGGTCATTGCTTCATATTTGAAGATTTGATATTCTATCGATCAGCCACTGACCTGTCATTAGAAGATTCGGTCATTGCTTCATATTTGAAGATTTGATATTCTATCGATCAGCCACTGACCTGTCATTAGAAGATTCGGTCATTGCTTCATATTTGAAGATTTGATATTCTATCGATCAGCCACTGACCTGTCATTAGAAGATTCGGTCATTGCTTCATATTTGAAGATTTGATATTCTATCGATCAGCCACTGACCTGTCATTAGAAGATTCGGTCATTGTTTCATATTTGAATATTTGATATTCTATCGATCAGCCACTGACCTGTCATTAGAAGATTCGGTCATTGCTTCATATTTGAAGATTTGATATTCTATCGATCAGCCACTGACCTGTCATTAGAAGATTCGGTCATTGCTTCGTATTTGAAGATTTGATATTCTATCGATCAGCCACTGACCTGTCATTAGAAGATTCGGTCATTGCTTCATATTTGAATATTTGATATTCTATCGATCAGCCACTGACCTGTCATTAGAAGATTCGGTCATTGCTTCATATTTGAAGATTTGATATTCTATCGATCAGCCACTGACCTGTCATTAGAAGATTCGGTCATTGCTTCATATTTGAAGATTTGATATTCTATCGATCAGCCACTAACCTGTCATTAGAAGATTCGGTCATTGCTTCATATTTGAAGATTTGATATTCTATCGATCAGCCACTGACCTGTCATTAGAAGATTCGGTCATTGCTTCATATTTGAAGATTTGATATTCTATCGATCAGCCACTGACCTGTCATTAGAAGATTCGGTCATTGCTTCATATTTGAAGATTTGATATTCTATCGATATGATATTCCATAGATATGATATTTATTATACATGATATTCCATAGACATGATATTACAAATTCCATAGATTATTCCATAGATATGAAATCCCATAGATATGATATTCCTAAACATGGTGCATCATGCCGCATGTATTATTATACTTATTATTATTAACCTGGTTCCTTCTGAAATCATATAACAAAAATATGTAATTCCGTAGGTATGATATTCTATAGATATGGTATTCCATAAATATGATATTACAGAGTTGTGATATTCCATAGATTTAATATTTCGTAGATATGATATTCCATAGATATGATATTA
The DNA here is from genome assembly GCA_951813805.1 of Limnephilus auricula. NCBI lineage: Eukaryota > Metazoa > Arthropoda > Insecta > Trichoptera > Limnephilidae > Limnephilus > Limnephilus auricula. The sequence continues at coordinate 39,478,589 of OX638393.1, forward strand.
CAAAGATGTGATATTCCATAGACATGATGCACCCTTTTGGATATATATGAGCACTTTGAGAATATTATAATTAATCTGGTTCCTTCTGGCTGATTTGCAGATCGGATTATTAGTTATCTGATTTAGAAATGAATCTCTGAGATTGGAGCAGATCTCATTAAATTACAAGGATTAATCTAATTTGTGGGACGTCGGATTCGGTTTAACTGCATTCAAAAATCGCTCCGTTATGAACGAGTAGCTGAATTCATCATTCTGAGTAATTTAATAGTTTGAACGTATAATCATTTTGTGCTGTTTAACTGATGTTTTGAGGAAACGAGACAGGTGACGTTTTGCTTGTCGGCCATTGGAAAGTTCTCCATTCATTTTTTGATGCGTTTACCTATTAAAAATATTAAAAAATCAATTTAAAAAAAAAGATAAATTTTAAATACTCAAATTGAAAATTTTTCAAATAAATTCAAATTTTAACTGTTAATGGTAGTCGCTCGGATATTTTAGGTATTAGAATAGATTGATGGTTAGGTAGGTACTAAAAGTAAGAACTATTTTTAATAAATATTAAATATTCAATTAATGCAACCTTACACTACCAGGCCCCCTACTAGCACACTCGATCTATAAGGAATGATAGGATAAGTTTCGTTAACTTCTCATCGTTCCCTAGCCTGACTGCAAATCGCCAACGAATAAGTGACAGTTCACAATAACTAAGTATCCTTAATATATTCGACATCAACTGTTGTTTGTACGTTAGCGATCTGCAGCTGTCCGAGGGAACGATGAGAAGTTACCGAAAGTTATCCTATTAATCCTTGTTGATCGAGTGTGCGAGGGAGCCAAAGATGACAAATTACGCGTCTCAACCTACATAACCCGAAAGGCTTAGTAAAAAATTGAGTGGAACTCCAGGTCCGTTTTTGCAAAATACGGCACTGCACTGTTGGCTTTCCAGATACAATTAAATATAAAAAGGCGACTGGAGTGGCTGAAGGTACTGAATTTAGCGGTTAATTCCTTTGTGTAGGGGCGCACTCCTTGCTTCATTGACTTAAACGTCGTTTTTTTTTCTTAAAATATTTAATTTAAAAAAAATGTAGGCACACACTCCTTGATTCATCCATATTCAAACATCAAATCCCCTAGTTAAATTTAACTAATTAGTTGCCAACGGGCAAAGGGTATCATTGTGTAACTGTGAACCTGTTAATTGTTAAATACAAACATATTAGTATATTAGTGTGATGAGGAAATCTATAATTGGTTTCCCAGTTATTTAAATTGCGCATGTATAAACAAACCATATTGTTAAGTGGTGATTTTTATAAAATAAAATAAATAAATTACAAAAGTTAGTAATTTACAAAAGATAATGTTTTTTTTTTACTTGTGATTTATATATTTTTGTATAGTACTGAGACAATATTAATTATTCTAGTCCGAGTTTGCTTTATCTTTGTAATCAGTTGATAAATTGATGGAGACATACCACAACGGCCCGTAAGACCATCACCTTTATCGACAATCGCCCCAACATTAACTTCTTGAGTTGCCATTCGCTCCACGCTGTCTATCTGATGCAGTCTGATTGTGTTTAATATATTATATAATTACACATTATTTAAGTGAACGGACATGCACGCCATATCCACCCAGCGACCCAGCTGATGAATGCGGCTGGCCGTGTTGCCAGTAAGGAGTAAGGAAGGGAGTGAACTAAGCAACGGGACTGTTTAGCATGATCGGAAGTGCGCCATCTTTGATTGGTGTGATAAGGGAACCTTGATTAATGGCCGGACGTGCCCAAGGCTCTATGGCGCAGGACTTATTCCTACATGTCCTGACCCTCTCCTGTAGATTGTAGCTTATATGTGTGGACGCGACAGTTAGTCGTCAGAATACCCCTGCAATAACTAATACCTGTTAACCTGCATAGTTGTCATTGCACGTGTGAAAATGAATTGCATCCTGTTACAATATCCTGTTTATCAACACCAATCAATGACTTATTTTGAAATTATAATAATAATAAAAATAATATTTGGTTGACTTGTACAGCGCCGTTTTTGTGAAAAATCACCTCAAGGGCGCTGTACAAATTTCAATACATTTCTACAATCTTACTTCTAACTACACACTAAACAAATATAGGCATGTATGTATATATATATTTCTATTAAATATTTTCTAGAATTAAATGAAGCAGAAAATATAAGATTAATGTTTTCATTGCACTCGTTTATAACAAATTCATATGTATCCAATTATTATTTGTTTTGTACTGACATTACTGCCATTACTACTTCTATATTTGTTCTTTGCTCAAATATAACGTAGTGTGGTTCTGTGGTAAAAGCAAAATACAATCCGCCACATTAAAATAAATAATTTAAAATTTTTAACGATGTCGAATAATTCTGTATAATTTTCATGTGAAAGCTGGCGCCTTCATTTGCCGTATTGTAAAAACCCCATTGACGCGATTTTTCATAAAAAATGCGTTTTTAAATCATACGTCAACAAAATATTGTTTCCTTTTATTTGATTCCTTCAATGCTAAGCGGTGTTCAAAACATAGACAAAGACAGGTTACAGTTCCAAATAATACAATTTTTATATTAGTTGAGTCTTTCCATGTGACCCGTAACTCCAAACCATAAAACCTGCAATCATTATCAGAGCTGCAATGCCAGAGTCCAATTTATTGCATTCTACGACCGTTATTTGTAATTTCCTTTAAAATTAAATACACCGGCCAATATTATTAGCTATCTCGTCATAATTATACTATTAAGACACTATGATTTAAGATTTTCACGACCAAAATATTTTTGTTGTTTATTTTTGGGATGTTATACCGTGTTACGCTAACTCCTTCTTTAGCCGACGTTTCGGACAACGTTACAGTGTCCATCATCAGGGCAGATGTGATCTGAAACGTCGGCTAAAGAAGGAGTTAGCGCACGTTACGTAACACGGCATAACATCCCAAAAATATTAAGACACTGTTCAATTCCGCATAATTTTATCAAAAAAATGGTTGTAGGCACTCACATTTAAAACTCTTATTTCGAAATTTTATTTATATTTATATATTTTATACTATTAAATTTTATTTCTAAAAAGTTTCAAGCAATAGTCGTTATCGTCCTGCCTTTCCATTATTTTTTTTCAAGACGAAAAAACAACAGAGGCGCAGGGGAACAAGGAAACAGGGAAACAAGGAAACAGGGATGTTCGTAGCTGGTATCTGTCACAAGCATCACGGGACGTAATCTGTGACGAGAGAGGAGAAGTGAGTAGCCAGAGTAAAGAGGGACATCTCCGGCGACTGTCACGATCTGGGACAGTGATAAGTCAAGTCTACCAGGAGTTGGCTCGCCTCCAACAAGCCGAAGCTAGGACACCGGCCAGAACTAGACTAAGTCGATTTGACGAGCGAATTACGCGTGTCACTCGGCAGTCTCGCAGTCGCAGCAGTCTCCATCAACCAATGGTCAACTTCAGGGAAACTCGCTACTAACATATATTATATTATTCACGTGTGACATCTTCAAGATGTCACTAACAAACTGCTAAATGCAGAACATTAGCAGATGTTAATAAATATCAATTTGTGGACGTTTAGAAAGCTTTTCCGCTGGGATTAAGTTGAAATACTGGCAAACTAATTCATTCTTATTTCTGTTCATTTCTCATAAAAACAAGAGTTTTATCTTGTTTCTAGCAGATTACTTCAGAGTGTATAATAAAATCTACTCTATTTGGAGGTGGTATTGGTAAAATGCTTCTTTGCTGTTTAAAGAGTACTGAAGACACGTGAAACATCTCGAAATTTCTTCATGAACACTCATTGAACATTTTTCACATGTGAGAATTTCCAATAACAAGATTTGAAGATTTACTTGATTATATGTTATTTGAAATAAAACAAAAAAGACTTGGAAACGTTTTCCTTTAACGAACGTACTCGAAGACGGTAGAAAATTCTCCTAAAGGCAAAGAGAGAGAAAAAATAACAAATTCTTCCCTTGAACCATTCAAGTCTAACGTCTTCCCCGACCATTCGCCGCCGAATAACATGTCTCCTCATTATTTTTTCCTTTCTTCCAATATCTTATCTCCAACCACGTTCCTTAGATTCCTCTCAATAGCACTCAGGTAGTGCGGGTGTGACATCAAAGAAAATACATCGACATCCAATGCTTTTATGAGCACCGACCGCCTACCACCCTATGCCTAAATAAACTCCCAATATACATGGAAATTCGCAAAACACGCCGCACGCAAATACGTACTCCTTTATCATCCAATCCACAATGCTCCAATGCCTTTTTGTTTTTATATTATGTTATTATACCGACACGATATTTGCATTACGCCCACTGGGTCGGGATCGTATTAATGACTTAAACTTTTTATTAAATCTCGCATTTACAGGTCTTTCCTGTAATAGTGTTATCGATTCTCTCAGGCTTTGAATAAATGTATATAAAACACTGGATTGCTTTAGAATCTCAACGTTGCTCTTCCTCCCAAATAGAATATCGTGTCGGGTGTTAGAAATTTTAACAATTTCTCTATGTTATTTGCTCTAAAAACAAAAGCAGACTTTTCGTTGCCTACTTAAAGCATGTTTGTAAAGCGCCTACACAGAAAACAGGCGTTAATTGAAGCAGAGAAACGTAGGAGTACGTGACCCGATCCAGACTATCTCGTGCTGAGGATTCTCCATACACCTCCGCATTTTAATTTCCCGAAACGTTTTCCAATTCCTGTGAATTTCTTCGAACAGAATAACAGCCTGTCTTAAATCAAGGCAATCGTTTACACGACCTCCGTCCTGTGAGGAGAAACACACACCGTTCTACTGTATTTAAATTCTCTGTTTTATTTCGCTAATGCAAATTCCCATATCGAAAGGTATTACTTATTACAGTGGGTTCCCAGATGAACGTTTGCCACTCAAATAACATTAAAATTGCGCAGGAAAAGCGTATCAGTACAAAAGTGAAATTTACTTAGAATTATTGAGCTTTTACCTAACAAGAGTAAAATGCTGCTTTAAAATTGGTATTAAACATAATCATTTTCCACTTTGATAATACATATAATATCATCATCCTTCTGATATTTATTGCGTTATTTATCTACATTATAACACGTATAAACATAAACTCGTCTTTACTATAGTTGAATAATTCTTGTTAAGTCGTGTTATCATTTCTTGGAAACAAAACCATTATTCCATCATACATAATAATTGAATGTTTTCATTATCAACACGCTAATAAAGCATAAATAACAACAATGGTTTCACCAAACTCCCATCTCTCAGTCAAGTGAGGCCAAAACTAGGAAGTTTAATTTCCTAAATAGATCCGTCCAATTGTTAAACTCGAGATGGATTATCAAATAAGTCCGGATTTAATACAAATAGTGCGGAGTTACGAAAAGGAAATGAAAGGCCTCCTCTACAACTAGGTACTGGACGTAGCACAAGTAGCACAATATTGTTACGCACTTGTTATTATATATTATACATATCTTTATTACAAAGTGTGGAAAAAATAAATATTTAAACAATGTTGAAACAGATGATTTGAGATTATTATGATCAAAAGTAGTTATTCAAGGTTTCGTCCAATGGATTCAAGTGTTCATCATCAGGACAGATGTGTTATTTATTTTATTCATGGTTTTTAAATAGATACCTAGTTACCTAACTATTTCTAATTTATTTATTTGTAAGATATACACAGTACATTAAATTTAAGTTGTAAGGTACGTTAAATAAATTACATGGTTTTGTACCTATTACGTAAATCCGTAAAATGTCATTAAGTAATTTCGCCTGGGTTTTAACTTAATTAATTATGAAGAAACTGATCATAAGATTTGTTATATATTATACAATCCTTACACAAATAAGAGTATATTTAAAAACAATTTTATCGTTTAAATGAATTACATTAGTTCGTAATTATTATTTAAATTTGTTAATGTTTTCTTCTTATTTAATTTCCAAATATATCTCAATGCTCCGTATTTAGTTATGAGGGTAGCAAATCGAGAATCACGCAATGTCCAATGTATTAAATATAGTGTCCTGTGCGTGCAAAGTCATATCTTCTCCAAACATAAACGTTCTTATAAAAGTGTTCCATCGTATATGACCTGCCAGGTAAGTATGTTTTCTGCCTCTGTTTCTAAACAATAAAATTAGATAGATCCACTAATTAATGAACTAATAACTCATAATAAATTGCACAGCGCCCTTGAAGTGATTTTTCACAAAAACGGCGCTCTACAAGTTATCCAAATATTATTATTATTATCAACAACTTTTGACTGTGAGTTTTTTCTCTAAATGGGAGTCTTATTTTTTTTATTTTTTTTTTCGAAAATTGCGGTGTATGTTTTTTTGTATATTGAAGCGGTACTATGTTGCCTGCAAAAATCCTCTTAGGGCCGGTATTTTAGAAAAAAATGTTAAAATATGTGCAATTTTCGGCGTTTAGTTTTCGTGTAATCGTCAAAAATATTAGGCGTAGCTAAGAACTATTTAGATTAGCTCCGTCGCATCGTCCTTAATATTAAAAGTGTTTTTGTGGATTTTGGGTCTTCCTGGGACTTCAGGAAGAAATCCAAAGTAATGGCCAGTTTCGATTAAGTGCTCGACAATTACCGTTTTGTCAGAGTGGCCAAGTTTTCAAGTGTTCTGAGGTATTTTTGGAGATGGTCGGTTTGGCTGGCCTATACTCGTATACACCTTGTCACATCCGGAGCAACTGAGTTTGTAAACTTCATCCGTCTCGTGAGGAAACTTGGTTTTTGCAGGTCTCAGAAGTTCTTGGATTTTATATTGTAAACATATTTACGTTAACAGTGTATGTGCAATGTATAGATACTATTCGGAGAATATAATTTAAATTCTGCGCCCTCTCAAATCCCCAACGAGTACCCACATCTACCTTTATTTTTAATCCATGTCAACTTAATTACATAAAGTTTCCCAAAGTTCAACTAATATTATTTGTACGTATGCCCTCTTGTGCTCTTTGCTATTTCATACCTTTTCCCTTTATAGATCAATTACTACATTCTGGCGCTAGTCGTCTCAACAGTCAGCAACTTTAATTTAGGCATTCCACAAGGAGGAGCCGTTCCGCTTAGCGAATTTCATTACTGCCCCATCCCCCGTAAATATCATGAAAGTGAACGCTTGGCTCAGACGTGAATTTCGGCGAAACTTTTCATATTTTCTCCATAAATTATCGCGGCTAAAATTCACGCGTCGTTCCTTACAATTTCACGGATACGTTCACGAGAACAATCGCATCGAGTACCCTCGGGGAACAAAGACGATTGATACCTATTTCTGGACTAATCAAATCGAATCATATAATGCATTACTTTTTTCCATTCATAAACCGCAACCACCCGCGCGGTTCTATTACTTGGCTCCATTTTTCCTATTTGAAAAACAGCGGGATACGAACCCGAAACGCTGGACTCTCCTGCTGAAAAATCCGCGACCAATAATTCCGTGTGGGAGGGAGGGGGACATTGTAGGTATTGATCCCTTATATCTGTCCCGTTCACCCCCGAGGCTTTGCAGGAGGGTTACATAGTTCCACCCCGCTCGCACGCCGCCCCGCCGAGGGCGCATTCGGGAATCTTCGTCCAACTCCGCCACCCTTCGTGCGGCCCCTGTCCTCCGGTCTTTTCAACTCCCTGGCCCTTTTGTTTATTTTATAGTTGACATGGAAGTTTAGGGACGCCGTGAGACCGAAGGACTTAAACTTGATTCCAGGATAAACACTCTAGAAATGTCTCGTTAGCTGTTAGGATTTCAGAATGTTCTTATATGGGTGAACCTGATAAGGATACGTGAACTAACACTTGCTCTCCTTTTGGGTTCAACAACTTATATGATATATATCTACTTGGAGGCTTTCGTGAGTGGGAGATCGATCGATTGGTCAAGTTGACAGATTAAAAACAACCTGTTGACTTTCAATGTTTAATTTATTATGTATTCTAGAGATCGTTAAATGTAACAAGAAATTGGTTTTCCAAAGGTCAACTCACCGTAGTTGAGGACGAATTATTATTATTTTTCAACTGTCCCGCAATGAAATCCTACCTAATACTTATCAACTTTGAAGTGGCCTAACCTAAGCGATGTAAATATTGACAAAATGTCCCAATATAACCCAGGATTTGCCCCAAGAGACAAGGTTGTAGGGGGCCAGGGTATAGTTTCGTATTGATGACTCTATTAGAACACCCATCCAAATATACACAATATCCTCTCGAACTTGCTAAAGATGGGCACACAAGATTTTCGTCCCCTAAAACACCACTACTACAACTTCATTTTGAAAATGCTGCAATTACAAAATCTTCGTTTGCAAAGCATGGATTTTTTAAATAGCGACAGTTGGGACTAATTTCGTTTATTTTAATAAAAAAAATAAACGTTAAAAAAACTAAAAAAAAACGGTTCAATCATAAACTAAACCATCCTTCGGTTTGTATGCCAATGTACATAATTAATTAGTTTGAATCTCTTTCAATCGACTATGGATATCTTGTGTAGTTAAACTGAATAAAAATATGGTATAGCACAGTGAATAATCAAAAGCATTATATTCCTTAAGGAACCACCGCCAAGGATAAATTCGAGAGCGTAACGATAATGCCAACAGGAATTTCGTTTCAAATATTCATCGGGTGAAATGTCTTCTAGGAAAATTGATTGAAATCCACTCCCTAGTTTCCGTGACACTTTCATGGTTCATTTGCTCCATTGTTTGGGGCTACAGACTTGCTGCAGGTTTTATCGGTTTCCCGGTAATCATACGGTCTGATGAAGGCCGTGGACCCGAGGGTCGATAGCTGGTTAATCCTTAAACTTTGCATGGGAGATGTGAGACAGTAGATGGGAAGCCCGGGGGTATAGAATAGAGAATAATACAGAGCCTCACTGGAAACCGGTACGGTTGCCAAATCCATGAAAATAATCAATTTGTTATATCAATGAGAGATTTTTGTACACGAGGGAGAGGCACGGCATTCTACAAGGTTTGTTATTTGGTCTCCTTTGAAGAATCTGTTTTGTTTTATTTATTGGTAGGGCCCACAAATCCTCTGTTTGCCTGCAACAGTTTATCAGTTTCAATGTATCTAACAATTGTGGAATGATTTGCTTTATATGTGCTTGTTTTCGTCCGTATTTTCTTTGTAAAATAATAAACGTTAACATATTTGCTATCATTACTTAAGTCCTAAACAAAACAACATAGGTGCATTCAATTTTACATGATTTTATGTGAGTTCCGCATAAAACTTCCAACTGTTTCCAAACGTCTGGAGGCAGTGAGATGCGATCCCAATTTGGGGTATATTGCGGAGTTAAAGGTAGTAGGGAGGAGAAGGAGATGGGAAAGACGAAGATAAGTAAATAGTTAGCTATTTGGATCTGGCTACCAAATACGACTTAATCCATTTCAAGCAACTTTTCAATTTTGAATGGTGGTGCTAGACTTGTAGTTCTTGACCTGTCAAGTTTACGTAGTTTTTTTTGTCGATTATTTCTAGATAAATAGCATTTAACTATTTTGAGCTCGCATCATCATTTATACAATAAGCCATGGAACCTTTAAATATCCATCAAGCTATAAAAAAGAACATGAGGCTACATACCTAGTGTATTCGAGGGAAAAGTATTTTTAAAACTCGGGCAGAGCTGGGAGGTAAAATGGATTTAATAATTATTTTTTACTTGATAAACTAATGTTTAAGACACGATTTATATGCAGAGCACAAAGGGTAACAATTATTATAAGCAATAAATATTTACCTGAAACACTCATCCACATTGAAAAAATCTTATGAGAAAAGATACATGACGCCGACGGGACTCGAACCCGTGTTCTTCTGATTTCCTTTCAAATGCATCAATTTTAGTAAAATGGATTTTATTAAAAAATAATCATACTCCATCCCTTACTTAATTTGTTGACCAGTTTAAAAAGCGACATAAATAAAACGCAGAGATAATGCTTATTATTCACTTCCTCTATTTTGCATGCTAATTTTAATTTAATTAAATTCATGACGTATTATTTTTATTATCTCGCATTGCCGTGTACGGTGGAAGCCCTATAATATCTCAACATACCTCGGCTAATTTAAATGCAGATTTTTCACACTTTTCTCCCGGCAGGACGCGAACTTGAAACCACGTGCTCGGGAAGTAGGGGAAGCGCGTGCATTATGCATCACCCCCGAGCCCCACCCCTTCTACCACCCATAAATAATGGCCTTGGCCCAACACCGCCATCAATTACCCAACACTTCGGATTGCGCCTATCTCCCCTGGACCGTGCCGGCGATAACCTTTCGTTTTACTCTGCTTTTGCAAATAAAAATAATTCTAAATCCTTACGTTACATTACGGATTTGAACAGATGTTTTTGATAAAACGTTTCATAAAAATACAGTACCTGGACTGCAGTGTTTATTTCTGAAGGGTAGTACTCCTTTGACATAATATACACGATTGTACAGTGCAGGATTTAGCTGTGCGTCTCGAGTTAAGTTTATCCTTTTTATTTCATGGATATTACACTCACAGTCGTGAGTCATATAATAAAACATTTTTTTTATTTTTTATTTAGTAAAATATTGTACATATAATATTACACAGTCTTTTGACTGCCCAACTAGGAGGAATCCCGTTTTAGGGCAGTCAAATTACGAAGATATATGAAATATACAGAACATGTTTAGTACAAAACAAAAAGAAGTGAAGGAAATAAAAATAATAGAAAGATAAAAAAAAAGATTAAAACATAATAACTTTGGTTTGTTTGACACAAGTATTAAAATAATATTTAAAAAATAGGTATATAAACTTGATAACAGAGGATTAAAATAAACAAACGGGATCTATATGTATACCGTTGACGCTTCAATAAATACAAATTTTGAAAATCCTTAAAATTATCTTGCCACAAGATGTACTCGTAGAGATGAACTGAACTTGATGTAAACTTGTTGTACAGCGAAGACCGTTCATTTTGTAGCAAAAGCGTTGTTGTAATCTGTTGCGTGGTGTAGGCTATGGGGTCATGGGCCCATTGTGCTATCTGCCATTATACCTCGTTCCTTAGAATTTGTTTCCATTTCCCGTAAGGATCCAGTCTCTTGGAGAATCCTGTAGCGGTAAAGGTTTTCCCATAATAAAGTTTTTCGTTTGGGTTTCCCGAAGAAGGGAAGAGTCCACGAAGGTGGCTTCAGCTCTCCTGCCCACTCCCCTTTGGTTTCCCGAAGGCTTCATTCGTCACTTCACCCACTTCCCAAGGCCCAACGAAGGAAAATTCTTGGAAGGTGGCCTCAGCTCTCTTCTCCACTACTCCTCAGTTACATGAAAGCTATTATGAGGTAAAACTCCACAAAGGTGCCCTCAGCTGCCCTGTCGCATCTCCCTTAATTCCCGGAAAGCTCCAATAATAATAGTTTGTTACAGAAAGGAATAGTCCTCAGCTCTTTCTCTTAAGGGCCCTAGTTTTTGAACGATTCAATTTTTGCCCCACAAGTATTTAGGGAAATAAAAGGCCCACTACAGCAGAGCTCCGAGTGCCGGGGTAAGGTCTCCAACATACTCCAGGATCCATGTTTCTTGGAGGAACCATTCGTGACACTGTTCCCTACGTCATTAAGCCTGATTACGAAGGTGGGGAAGTACTTAGTTATTTAGTCATCAAACACGGTTAAAGAAATTTCATGCAACATTTCAAATCGAAAGGTGGTTTTACACCAGGACAATAATGACATTATTTTCCACTCTGGAATGTGTCACAAATACACTTTATATTATCAGGTCCAAGTGGGCTAATTTTTATTTCTAGCTATTGGTTATTGTTTGAGTTTTTACTCATGCAGTAGTAGTCTATTTAGGTAATTCACAATCTTTAAAGTCTATCTAAACCATGTTTCCGGTCCATTTTACGACATATTTCGGTATTCCATTTATGTATGCCTTGTTCTACGTGAAAATTATTTACGAGCGGTGTTTACCACAAGTTAACGAGCATTCAATCCTTTTAAGAGCAATAAGGCTAGAATTACAGAACGACGTTCAGACCCACACCCTTACGATATTCAACCCGGCTCGAATTACACCATCAAATGTAAACGGGTGAATGATTATCGTAAAACATGATATTTTTCTCTGAAACAAACTTGTTTTTGGGATCCTAGTATCTCACGGGTAAACAGGGCACAAGGAGGAATGTTGTCAAAATATTCAGAAACTCAAGATTTTTCATACGTTAATTTTTTTTTTAAATTCATAGCCGATTAGTTTTGGAAACTGTTATTAAGTAGCTAAACAAATTATATGGGACAGTATAACAAATAATACTTATGTTTAAATTAAATTAATGTATGTACAAGCATATTCTATCCGAAACCGATTGACTGTAAAGTCAATTAAAGTCACGACACAAAGAAAAATATTTCCACCATAATTTTACAATTATTTTAAACAATAATATGTTTAAAAATTCGGTCGTAGAGTAAAAATCATCAAAATATCTTTCAGGTTCTAGATTAAAAAAATTAAAAAGATTATACAAATAATTTCACCCCTTTCGAAAAGCGTTTTCAACCCTTTCATGTATGCCCACAAGAAACCTGCTGAACTTTTTTTCATAACTGTAATCCATTTATACGAACTTAATCTTGGCCCTGCGTTGTATCTTTCTAGCCACAACCACGAATTATAAATTTTCTAATTCACTTAACGGATTAAAATTGTCTGATTTATTTGGTGATTAAATGACCAAGTTTTCCCACCCTACGCCGGGGTTGCGACCCCTGTAAAATGGGGTAAAGAATCCACAGTTGTTGGAATGAATAAATACACTGTGTTTATTCTAGTAACAGACGCAAATTACATTTGGATTTAATTGCCTGAGCGGGCATAATTCTTTTGGCGGACATGTTATTGCCTTAGAATTTACAAAAGTAGGTTTAGCAGCGCACCTTTTTGTGTGGACAGAAATGATTGCTGTTTTTTGTACGCGAGCACGCTCCCCTGTTTTTTTTAACGGCCGTAAAATCAAATCTCAAAGCGAATAGGTCTTCCGAGGCTTTTTTGCTGAGAGTAGAAATTTTCATCTATGTTTCGTGACAGCGGAAGCTAAGAGATTTTGTCTACTTTACCACATTTCATATTGACATTTCTATGTGAGTTTTTCTTGTATAAAAATAACTTTTTTATTGAATATAGTTTCTTTATTTATTCTTAAGAAAGGTAGTTGTTTAAGCCTCCCGACGACTTCGATAACTAAACAATACATTCGTTAAGAAAATTATTATTTTTCTTCGATCGGTGTTTTTATGTTAATATTATTTTAAAATTTAAAAATGATGTTTAATACTTTGTTGGATCAGTGCACTAAGCGTGCCTACTGAAATCTACTAAATTCGTTGTGGCTCTCATACTATGATCTTGAATAAATATAAAAAAAATTAAGGCCTCCTTGGTCGAGGGGTAAGACTCTCGACTCGCAATCCGAAGGTCGCGGATTCGAACCCGGCGTGCGCAAATAAATCTGACTAATTTTTGTTATTTCACAATTTATTAATTAAAAATAATATAAAGTGTATTTGTGACACATTCCAGAGTGGAAAATAATTTCATTATTGTCCTGGTGTAAGACCACCTTTCGATTTGAAATGTTGCATTAAATTGCTTTAACCGTGTTTGATGACTAAATAACTAAGTACTTCCCCACCTTCCTCTTCCCATCTAAGGAAATAGTAAGGAAAATAATCTATTACCTTTTCTTAGTATATTCACAAAACCTAAGCAATATTCATAGCAGTAACGGCATTATTAAACAATTAAGAACACCGCGCCCTTGGGGTGATTTCTCACAAAAACAGCGCTCTACAAATTATTATCCAATTATTATTATTATTATTAAAAAATTGCAAAATACCCCTGGGGGAGAACCTATTATTTTCCCAAGAAATCGGTTTAACCGATAATAAATCAATTTACTTACTTTAAAAATTTACAATCGTTTAATAAGTCGTCTAATTGTGGAAAAACCACAGTTTGAAAATGGACATGTAAGCTGAAACAGCTGTCACAATAATAAAAAACTAAAACACTTGTAGAACTTAAAAATAAACATTACTAAATAAAAATTTAAAAAATATTGTGTTCTTTGAATTAAACACAAAAACAATAAATAGTGTTTGTTTTTATTATATTTTATACGATAGTATTTAGATAATTTAATCTAATAACAAGTAGGAAAACATGAAACTTCCCTCTTTTAAAACAAGCTGTACAGTTTAGTCAATACGCCGGAATTCCAAATTCCTTATTTGGATGTTCAAGTAGTCGCATTAGAGACCACCATCACATGTAACCGTGTCGCCGGCCACTCAATTCTCCCTATAACTCCGGCGAAAGGGTTCGGGAGGCAATAGCTACTGACTTTATATCTGGCCATACGTTTCCCGTAACGCTAGCTGCCGTGCCGTGCAAATGAGTCCAGTTATTTATAAAGCAATTAAACCAACACTGTATGCACACACACACACGCGCGCACGCTCGCAGGCTTACAAACAAAAAGGACGTCGCGACGCCTGGTTTGAATCCCCGCTATATATATGCCAGCGCCATCTGTCTTTCCGGGCGGGAGATTCTCGGTATCGCGGGAAATTCCCCAGTGGACTAAATCTTTTAAATGAAAATGTATTTGCAGTCACAAAATATGGGATGTGTGTATTTTAAACTCAACTTATGTTCATTCAGTTTCTTTTGAGAAGTGAATAATTACTGTCGTGACTTTTTTCACCATATTAAAATAAGCAAGCATCACGTACATCACTCGTAATTCTCTGTATGGGTTTAAAGAGGAGATATAATGTCTCACATCTTTGTCAGGGTATATACTCATTTGCTCATCCACATTCATACATCTCATAAATGATCTTCTGTTTCACGTCTTGGAACTTGTTAATCTTTCAGTTATCTATTTTTTTGTGTCTAAAACAAAACATCTTTCTTTATATTATTTATAACGCTTTCACATCCATATATATTTAAAAAAAAAGCTTTACACATAAAGCCCAGAGGAACAAAATTCCTTTAGGACCTATGTCGTATTTGGGGATGCTGTGTGGAGGGTCTTTTAAAAGAAAGGAAAATGTATGAGGGGTCGGTAGAAATCTGGGAGGCAGTAGGTCCAAGGGTGACGGACGTCCGCATCCAACCCTCCCACTGCAGTCAAAGACTCAAGGGCAAGGTCAAGAGAGTCCTGCTGGAGATGCAAAATGATCTCCCTCAACCAGTCTCTCCCGATATGGCCCGCCACGCAGTAAGTGGGACGATACAAACTTTACACATGAACCCGGCCACCCCAAAATAGTAAATATTTCACCAAACATAGCGAACCCCTTAGGGGTGTTGGTTATCCAATAAATGGTTTCCGGGGCGGTGGTACCCATACCTGTCTTTCAAATTGTATTACATTTTACAGACGTTTTATTTAATATTTGTATATAATAAGTAAGTTTTTTTCAAATTTAATTTGACTATACGTTAATCTACTTTGACGAAGTGAGCGATAAAAACTAATCACTTTTTTTAATTAACATTTATAATGCTCAAAACCAATTTAGACTATTTAAATGCCTTGAAAAACCTTATTATTTAAGTTTCACTTAATTCCAGAGAGAAAATAACAAATGATCACACGAACAATACAAATTTTTATCAGTCAAACTTTCGAATGACCTCATTGTATAATTATTCAAATATTTCTGTTTTCGCGCTACAAGAGTAATCTTGTTACAGCACTCGCAGTAAAAATACAGCAAAAAGCTCAAGTTTAAATAGCTCAAGATGTCGGAGTAACGGAATCGTATTTCCCAGGACAATAACAAGATTGTAATTCTGAAATTTCACCTCATGCAAAGCTTTACATATCGCTACCCCCTTACTCTGTGGGGAAGAGGGGAAAACAGAACACCGAAAAGAATAAATTCAAACGAACACCGACTTCTCATTTGGCAGGTTTATAATATTATAATGCGATGATGTATAAATATATTTTACACCCACAAAACTAATAATACACTATAAAACTCTTAAAACCCAAAAATCCATTAAGAAATTTATAAGAAATCTCCAACAATCTTAACCCCTCGGGCTAATTTGTCCGCTTTTGGGAAGAATATATAGGTCTCATAAACCGTAAACAGAAATCGCTGTGTGTCCCTTACTATCTTTGTGAAAAATATGACTTAAACGATTTTACGAAGAGAAAATACAACGATATATTAGTATAATAAAACAAATTTAAAACTTTTTCCACTTTTAATTTAATGACCGTAACTGTTTCAGCTTGTCAAACCAGTCTGAAGATGGCTTTGACAAGCTGAAACCGGTTACGGTCATTAAATTAAAAGTGGAAAAAGTTTTAAATTTGTTTTATTATACTATTATAATGGAATTCCACCACGAATTATCAGTTTCAAAAATAGAAATATTACAACGATATATATTAAAATCTAAAAGTTAACCACAAGATAATTAAAATGTACACTTTTATAAAAACCATTTTACTAAAAATTGTTTCATGCGCCAAAAGTTGACGATTCCCGATAACATTACAAACCTCCCTATTTTAAACACAGATATATTAAGGTTTCATTTTGGATGGTTACATAATATTATTTAGAATGGAGAAGACGGTCCCACGGACTTTTTTATATTCACGTATATTTATGAATTTCTCAAACAAACACAGATGTCGTTTGACACATGATAGAAAATCTGATGTGCCCTGGGAACCAGGTAGATCCATTGTTTCTCGTGTTTGTCAGCCTTTGAATGCTTTTATCACTAAAAAGATTAATAATTCAATGGCATTGTTATAAAATATTTAAATTACTTAAACATGTAAAATGGTTTATAAAAACTTTATAAAATGTACAACTTTATAAAAAGTTTACGATCGCAATTTGAAAAAAAAAATTAACTTTGATATTTTTTAATTAATTATTTTCACATTTGAACGACAAAAAAACTAACGTTTATTATACATTTGTCATATCGTGAAAATCAGCGGCCGGACTTAACTAACCAACTAACCATCACGCCGCTTTGCCGCAGGGATAGGCAGAGATGACGGACCGCCAAACACTCGGCCTTGGCACACACTCTTTGCCTCATTCACATTCATACATCCTCTCGTACAAACTCTTCTATTATTTTAACTCTTGACATGGCCCGTTTCTGATTCACATGATCGTGCCTTGTCTTTCTCGGGCGTCCCCAACATCTTCTACCATTTACATTTGTGTCACGTATTCTCCTTAACTCCTTTTTTTCGTTCATTCGTTTTACATGCTCAAGCCTGAGGGCCTTTTTCTTAATCTTGCTCATTACTTTTATTTTTTATTTATTTTATTTGTTAGATACAATTTTTTTTACATACAGGTAAGGAAACTTTGACTGTCCAACTAGGAAAGTTTCCCGGTTTTCAAATTTGCCCGGTTTAGTTCACATTTGTACACGCTGTTATTATGAATTACATTTATTATATTTATATAATAAAGTTTTGAAAAATAATAAAATATAATAATAAAAAGCTAATGAGAGTACCAAGTTAAAAAATAAATAAATTTGATCTAAGTAAATTCAAAACAATATCTAAACAAGTATGTATATACTTGTACAACAGAAAAATAAAAACTTTCTTAGATATATTTGTACATCCGAATATTAATCTGAGTTTTTATGAAAATACATGATGTATGTTATCAAGGTATATGTAATATAATATGCATAATTAAGGAACAATGTAATCGGGGTACACAACATATTGGAGAAATTCAATTTATAGTTACAATACAAGATATAGATTAGGTGGGTTTCTTATTCGCATTAATGTATGTAATCGAGGTACATGTAATATAATATATTACCCTTACATTCTTTGCGGATCTCTCATGATTTTACCACACATCAGTAAGTAATCATCACATAATAATTACGTAACTCAGATAAAAGTACTTTTAGCCTGTTTTACAATATTCAGGTCTAATCAATTGTAATGTCAATCAGTGTACCGACATGCAACCAATCGTACCTTTTATTAGTTATTATTTATATGTTTGGCCTCCAACAGAAAACGACTTTATCAAGCAGTCACTATTTCACTACATGATCAATCATTATAAAACACATTGGGTGACCTATTATTGCTTGTGATTTATTGATTTCGCTGACCGTAATTTACCGTAATTAATATTTAACCTCACCTTACCTTATCTACCCCCGACATCTTGAGGGTTATTATTGCACGTGAATTAAAACAGTTAAACTTGGAATGTTGTAGAAATGTGGGTACATTTTTGTATAATAATATTAATTCGGACTTAGAGAAACTTAAAGATCATATCTTCGGAAAATTAGATCCGTAAGGAAAAGTAAAATAAAATCGTCTATTTGTAAATATATACAATGGCACAATATTTTTTCGTAAATTGAAATCCTATACTTCGTTGAATTTTTTCAACCCTGACGGTTTATCCCGGCGACATATGAATATAAATTAAAATGGATTTTATTTTATTGTCTTGAAGTATTTTGAAGGCATTTTAACAGTAAGTAGTTAAAAACTATTTTGTGAAGCGTTTATACTTGCGCATTTTTTCAATCCCTAAACATTAGCGTGTGTCGTTCTCCATAGAGAGAGAAAAAAGGCCTTATATTTAAACGTCCTGGGGCTCAAAAGTTGCGAATGATCTGTAGCCTTTGGAGAAATTGGTCTTCACCTAAAACGGTCGCCAAAACGTCCGGAAGTTTTGAAAAAAAAATAGATTTCATGGTTCGGGAAAAAATAAAACGTAGGGTCCATATTTTATATTTTGTAGCAAACTTAATTTTTATTCCATAGCTATAGTACAAAGAATGCAAAAAAAAAATTTTCTGAAACATATATTTGTTAAAAATGTAGAAAGGGAAAAAAACTTTTTCTGGATAAAATCAAGATACTAAACAATAACTACCCCAAAATTTTAAAACAAAATACAACGAATAAAAAATAATGGATCCACAAAATTATTGTTGTAAAAAAAAATGAATTACCATAATTTAAAAATACATGTTTTAGGTGTTTTTTTCTGAGTTTCAATGCATTTTAGCGATCTAATAACCATTTAAAAAAATATATACATGTTCGGTTCTCATTTTCTTTGTAAGAAGCAACTTTTGAAACCCCAGGCATTTTTGAATTCAAATGTTGAAATAAAGTCCGATCTCCAGGTTCAGCAAAAGGTTCAACAACGCCTTCAACATGTCAAGAACATTTTTTGTTTTTTTTTCCAATTGTCGTCTCCTGCGTTTATTTGTACATTGGAGCGCGGTACCTAAATACAGATTTCAACATTTATTAGATATTAAATAACCAACACCACTGCCATAGGCCACCCCAAGTGGTTAGTTGCGTTTGGTGACAGCAGGGATGGGGTGAGGTTTGTCTGGGTCTTGGCGGCGGATGCGGTTAAACCACTTATCTGTAGCGGGCCGGATTGGGAGAGACCGGTTGAATGGGACCTTTTGACTTCTCGAAAATGGACTCTCAAACCTTTGCCTTGCATCGCAGTAGGAGGAATGGATTCATACATCCGTCACTCCTGGACACTTTTTTTTCCTTTCCAGAACTTCTTCACCTTCCTTTCCTTAAAAAAGACTCTCCACACAGCATCCCCCCATAGATTCTAATGTAAAAAAATAGTAAAGCAAGTTGTTAGTCCTTTATAAAACATGAAAGACCCATAATAACAATTTATGTTACTTTTAATTAGTCTGCAATTTGTAAAGATATAAAAACACGCATATTATGCCTTTTGTAAGTTTAATTTCAAAAGGTTTTTTCTTGAATCGTATATTTTCTGTACCCAATAAATACAATACGGCTAGCCTCAGTAGGTACGAGATCCCCTCACAAGTAACAGTAAATAACACACATAATATTTCAATTACCAACTGGGAAAAAAAACGTTCATTGCCCTCTCGTTACTTTGGATTATTACGACTTTCGCCTCTTAAAATAATCATTTATGGTACGGGCCACACCATAATCGATACGGTGGGGTAGCGGCATGGGAGGGTGGATCGAGCGGGGGTGGGGTAGGTAGGCTAGGGTGGCTCGCCAAGATTGAATGCACCCCCGTGTTTACTTGTAAAGCATACCAACGTATGGGGCGGTCAGTGGCCCGCTAATATACACAACCTTTTGCTATGGCAAATATATAGAGGCGAGCGAAATGCGCGCTTATTTGCTGACTATTTCTTCAATCAGATGGGCACCTTATGCTCGACTTGTTGGAACTCTGACAAAGGATATTATTTGACTTGTTTAGTGAACTTTGATCACCAAACCAGTATTATTTATTTGAAACTCTTATTATTATACATTACAGCAGATCTTCGCTAACAGTTACATGATTTTATTTTATTGGTATATGGTTTCCTCCCTCCGACAACATGGGTCTCTTCAAGATCCAGATTCACTCCTTCCTTTACTCAAAAAGACCTTCCACAGAACATCGCCAAAGATGAATTAGCCCTGAGAAAAATTATTTTCCTCAGAGCCTCCTTATGGAGTTAAAGAAGAAAAAATGTCTTCTATTTTTAACGAAAATAATAAAAAGGAATCCCAGTTGGTTTATATTATTTTCTTATTACTTCATCGAAATAAATCACTTACATTATCGCTTATAAATAAAATAAATCAGCCTGAGTTAAAATCTAAAATATAATAAAAAACTAACTTAGTAAACACCACTATTTTATATATTTAATGCCGACCGGTTCGCTACAACAGTAGCTTCTTCAGGGCAGTTGATATATTTCTCTACTAAAAATTTTATTTGGTAAATTATTATACTGCCCTGAAGAACCTATGGTTGTAACAAAAACTGACGGCATTAAGTATATAAAAATATAAATGTGTTGTTTACTAAGTTTTTGTTTTATTTTAAATTATAACGTCACATGACACAATATCTGCTTTTTATGAACTGAGTTAAAATTACTCACATATGGGCCCTCAGCGGAAATTCGTGTGTTTGATCATATCAAATACTTTTTTAGAATGAAGAACAAATCAATGAATACTCTTCTAGTAAAGCAGCTATATTTAGTAGTGTGGGGGAGTAATATATTAGACATAAATGGTTCTATGGAATTCTCCCATGTTTGTAGCCCTATCAATGCGGCTATATATCTGGCTGTTTATCAACTGCATCCCTGTAATATACGAGTAAGTAATGAAACCATTTGAGAAAGAAGAGGTTTACAGAAAGAGCAAGAATGGGGAAGGCACTTAACCTTTCTATTCATTACTTTCTTCTTGAGCAAATACTAGAACGAAAACAAAAACACACATTTCAAATTGCAATAAAAACATCGAACGTAGGTTTATCTTTCTAAAATACTTTCAATTTTTGAAAATGTTGTGACCGTTCTGATTTCTAATAGTTTTCACAGTTGATAAAAATGTTTGTGAAATTCTTAATTAGACTAGCATTTACGTTGGCTTGAATGGGGTCACTTCAGAATTTTCTATTAAAAACAACAACAAAAAAATTACTTTACAGTTATTTATAAGTGTGTACTTGCAAATTATTTGTATGCATGTATAGTTAAAAGTAATCCGGTCAAAAGATTTGTAATTTATGATAATTAAGCATTACTGTTTATTTCAATGTTCCTAGAGTTTTTTTAAGTGAATACCGCTCAAACCACACCCAACCGTCAGTGAGACTATGGTATCCCCAATTGGAGTATGTTGTGAGGCTAAAAGTACCGGGGAGGGGAAGTAGATAGCGGAGAGTAAAATAAGAAATACCAGGCTATTAAGATCTGTTCACCAAGCACGTCCAAAGCCATTTCAAGCCACGTTTCAATTCTGAATGGTGATCTTTCACCAGGGCAATACTGTCACCCATTAATGTTCAAATATACTTTATATTAATGAGTCTAGTTTTTTAACTGTTAATTCATGGTGGAATTCCATTGTATTAGATATGACATTAAACAATTTTTTTCACTTTGTTCCACTTGTTTATTTACACCAGGACCGGTTTCGTCCTACTACGGACATTTTCAGACCAGTCTGAAAATGTCCGTAGTAGGACGAAACCGGTCCTGGTGTAAATAAACAAGTGGAACAAAGTGAAAAAAATTGTTTAATTTCATACCTATACTTTATATTGTTTTTAATAAATTATTTATGAAACCACACAAAGTTATTAAATCAAATTTACTTGCGCACGTCAGATTTTGAATTCGTCGAGAGCCTTACCCGACCACAGAAGCCGTCACAGTCATTATACATATATAAAAACAATATTATTAATCAGTATTAATAATCCTGATCGGTTTAAATTTTTTGTTTGCTGGGTTAAATAATCGTCAACGAAAATAACTATTCAACACTTCCCAAATACTATGTCGAATACCACGGGAGAGCGAAGAATCCTTGAATATGTTCATGAAATCAGGTTTTTTCCTGTTTCTACGAGCTTTCCTATCAAATAGAGGCGTCGAATAATTTTACAACACTTCACCCTTGATAAATTGATACTTGCTAATAATTGTTTCATGTTCGCAATATAATAAAACTAACCGCATAAGTTTTTTAACCTTCTGAAGAAGTCAAGTACACGACCTGCCGATGCGTGGGTCTAACGGGGATAGATCCACTACGATAAAACACCAAATACGTGTAATAAATTCAGGGCTTTTAAAATAGTATTTTCATCGACATTTTGTACATTTAAGTTAATTCTGTGTTTCCAAGGAAATGGGAGATTAGTCGAATATCAAAGTAATTTATTTTTTATTTATTTCTTTATGTTTTGGGTAAAACGGGTATACACCAATTAGGTATATTATGGAGATTATTATTACAAAAAAAATTGAGGTACATGGAAGTATAAAGAGATCAAGGGGGGGGGGGGCAGTTTTACTATTTTGTGACCTGCGTGAAAGTTGCTGAACTGTCTGTGTGACGTTTAAAATGTCGATGGCTAATGTAGAATCGTTGTTGAGTCGCTCTCTTGATTGACGCATTATGCAGCTGAATCTGAGGAACAATTCTAGGACTCTTCACTTCGACAGCTCGGTAAACCTATTTTAATCACAATTATGTGTTAACTTCCATTAAATGTTATAGGAAAATCATGTCAGAATCGATTAATTATTTCTAATATTAATACAGTCTCATCGAAAAATAATACCAACATTTAAATAAACTATTAGATTTAATTCCTGCGTGAAAGTTGCTGAACTGTCTGTGTGACGTTTAAAATGTCGATGGCTAATGTAGAATCGTTGTTGAGTCGCTCTCTTGATTGACGCATTATGCAGCTGAATCTGAGGAACAATTCTAGGACTCTTCACTTCGACAGCTCGGTAAACCTATTTTAATCACAATTATGTGTTAACTTCCATTAAATGTTATAGGAAAATCATGTCAGAATCGATTAATTATTTCTAATATTAATACAGTCTCATCGAAAAATAATACCAACATTTAAATAAACTATTAGATTTAATTCAATGGTTTAAATCTCAAAATGAGCGAAAAAAAAATCTTTTCATACCTTTGTATGTTTTGATGTCTTCACCGTTATGAAAAAAAAATTGTGCAATTAAAATTAAAAAATAAATTTGAATTTGAATTTTTTTTTAAATTCTGTGGCTCCTGGGACAAGATTGGTGAATACGTTGGATATTCTCTTCTGATGTTGGTGGTCGGCCTTGCCTAGATTTTATCTCCACAGTCCCTGTTTCCTTAAACTTATTAAACCATCGAATGATAGTTTTGTAAACAGGTACAGTTTGTCTTGGATAAGTTCTCTGAAACAACGGACTGACTGGTGACTTTGACTCCGCGTACCAAATAACTCACTGTGATTTTTGTTGGACGGTCAACGTTGTACTGAACAATGGCGCGCCTGCGGCTGACCCTGGCTACTGCGCATCTAGTGTGCGCATAGCAAGATCACGCCACCTCCAAAACAAAACTTACTTTCACCAGCTA
This sequence comes from Limnephilus auricula, assembly GCA_951813805.1. Lineage (NCBI taxonomy): Eukaryota > Metazoa > Arthropoda > Insecta > Trichoptera > Limnephilidae > Limnephilus > Limnephilus auricula. Next base: position 39,502,750 of record OX638393.1, read on the forward strand.
ACGGTCAGCGACAGAATTACACGTTTAACATAAAGGGTTTCGGTGCTATAATTTTTTTTAAATGTTGGCATTATTTTTCGATGACTCTGTATTGTTTTTCTTTTTATTTTGTCGCCTTAAAATCCTCACTTTGCAAGAAATGTTAAAATATTTTGGTTAGCGTTTTAACAAGAGAACTACCGTTAGTGATCAAAACAAATAGGTTTTTAATGGTTCCACTTTTGAAACTAAAAATGTGGCTCGGACGCCGGCGTCCGGGATAATTTTTGTAATGCAATTTAACCCTTATGTATAAAGACACGGATACAAGACAAGATCAGAATCGCTTGCGCCAATATCATTCCTGATAATTTTTGCTTGATAATTTTCGATTATAATAATTGCCTGATATATATATGATAACTGTTCGATAATAATTGCCTGATAATTTTCGCTTGCGCCAATATCTTGCTTTTAATTTCAGTAATGTAGATTCTCGGAATGCTTTGAAATTATTTTTTTTATGGGGCTGAATATTATCTCACATTCAAGAGGTTAAATCCATTATCCAACCTCTGTTCTCTATCTAAATATCGCTTTAGAGACGGACGACGGGACCTTGAAAAAAATATTAATCAACTATTAGTGACACATTAGTGACTTTACTTAGAAAAATCTGTTTTTCCAGTTTTAAGAAATGCAATATAACCGGAGTAACGCCATATTCAATGAACTTCTGAAAAGCTACCCGACGCTTATAGTAAGTAGGTGCATTTCGGGTAGTGGTAGTTAGCCAACGGATTTTCAGAGAAATAAATCCTCTATTTATATATTACCACCTAGTTCACCAAACTTTTAATTAAAACAAATATAATAATGCTGTTGGTTTTGATATCGAAATGTTTAAAAACTCGAAACTAAAGCATGGACTTTGCGCAACAAGCTCGAACTTTTCGACCGAGATTTAAACCCAATTTTACCTTATTGACCACGTAAAAATTATTGAACAAAACAATGCGCTCGTTAAAGCCCGGTAGTAAGCATTTAAAAAGAAGAAGAAAGGGAGAAATGTTAATTTATTTATTTTATTTGTGTACAAAAAATTTACAACATTACAGATATTTTATCTAATTAATTGTAATAGTACCATTTTCACAGAGAGAATGTAGCGCCAAAAACCTTATAAACTCATTGAATTTTTCGAAGAATATGTCGAAATTTTTATCTAATGTATTTAAATAGCGTATTCGAATTCGGGTACAGATTTGTATGACTCAATCGGCAATATAATATGTTATGGCGACGTTCCCGAGAGTGAGACTCTGGTACAAATAAATTGATTTGCGCCAGAATCTCACCGTTAAAGACATTAGTTTATGAATGTAAGACGGAGCGCGCTAATATTAAAAAAAACTATGATTAAGCGATAATTGTGAAAACATTTAATAAAAGCAAAATCGTTTAAAATAAAGCAAAAATCTCTCGACAAACATTTATGTTACATTTAATGATACACTGTGATTTTTTCATAGTTATAAAATGTTAAATAACAGAAAAAAGGTGTTTTAATAATTTTTTTCTGTCCAGTGAATTTCATATAATTACCGTTTCGGCTCGACAATGTAACGTATTATCTAAAAAATAACATATTTTTTTAGGAAGTTAAAAACTGAAAGTATTGAAAAGAAATATGTTGTAAATCGGCAGAAATGCGGAATTCCGCAGCTTAAGAGTGAGAGGGGAAGAAGGTGTGTAGAGTGTAGAGGTAGGCGAGAAAGTACCTAGCACCTGGCCTGGGAAAGTAATATGGCGGTCTCTCACCATGGCGATATCTAAAGAATCTACAACTCCGGAAATGACATTATTATTGTGTTTTCTACGGTAATAAATGCTACGCATTTTATTTGACAGTAAATCAACTTCAACCCTTAAATCAACTACGATGTCTACCTAATGAACACGAAAACAAGCAATAAATAACTTTGAGAAACGCTTGCACGTAAATTCCAGTATCAAATAAAATGAATGCATCCAAATATCCTCCCCAATCCCCTCCCCCTCGCCCTCACCCCGTCACCCGTTCTGGTTCAGTATTTTATTTCAATGACCAGACTCACCCGCCGCTTTCAAAAGGCTTCCCTCCTTTGCATAATATCCTGGCTATCCAACACTAGTCTCCTGTAATCATCCGGGATGGTCGTTATTTTTGTGAACGCAAGCGAACTTAAAAGGCCAAAAAGATCTCGTGAAAGAATCGAGGGTTGGGGAAATTTGAGACCACTCCATCAAAGGGACGGAATATTCACAAGGTTCTGTTTTGTGTGCCAAAACTCTCAAATTAAGGTTTTTTGCTTGGGGCCCAGATATTTGCGGGATATTTAATGGTGTGTGGTTTCTCGTTTGAAGCTAAATGAAGCCTTATTATCCCGAAGGAAGGTTATCATATTATTTGATGAATTTTTAATTATTTTTACTTTTTCGCCTAATATCAAAATAAACATGATTTAGGTGAATAAGATGGAGTCCATTTTCGGACTTCGTTTATTAATATTTCAAAGCTCTAAGCTCATGATGGAAATAACTTTGCTGTCTGGAAGTAGTGTTCATTTTTCAGCTCCACCTTAATCTCCCTCATACCATTTTACAACAAAATCTAAAATAATCGCCTACAAAAAATGATAGCATATTAAAACTATAGATCGTGAACATAATGAATATCACAATAAAGAGTAAATAATACAAAGTTATTAACACCTCTGCCATAGGTCACCCTGCTGCGTGTGGTGACTTAGCAGAGGTGCCCGGGTTCTACGGTGAGGTTTGTCCGGGTCTTGGCGGGAGAGACTAATTGAGGGATACATTTTGACCTCTTCACCAGGATGGATTCATACGTCCGTCACTCCTGGACAAACTGCCCCCCAGATTCCCACCCAACCCGGCACACATTTTCTTTCCCAGAACTTATTTTCCTTCCATTCCTTAAAAAGACCCTCCAAACAGCACACCCCAAGGATGACATAGTCCCTGACGGAAATATTTTACGTCATGGACCACTCCTGTGTGAGGTTAATGTTAAAAAAAAAAAAAAATTTACTTGTGTATTTATTATTATTACAACTCAAAAAAAACTAATTGTTCATTTTCCTTGTTTCAGGTATGCTTCACAGGACGATTGCATAGAATTTTCATAATCTTCTATCGGTAATTACAAAAATCATTTAATATACTCCTAAAATGCTTGAAACCCTAAGGCTTATAATACTTCATTCACAGTTTAACATGAACAAGTAATTAAAGCAGATTGTAAAGTGTATGATTCCTTTAAATAAAGGCACGATCAAAAAACATTCGTTACCCTGAAAGTAATCTTTTAAAAATCCAAATACTTTACATATTCTATGCCCCCTTTGCCACGTGGCAAAGAAAGGTACTTTTTTAAATCTCTCCGACTTAATGTCTCATTTTGGTTAGCTGCCCTTAAAATTATGTTTTATTAGCCATAAAATACTAGCACCAGATAAGGGGTGGATTGCTTACAAAAGAACCATCGAATGAATAGGGGATTATTTTAATTACTGAAGAAATAGATATGCCGCATTTCTTTGGGGTAAGTTTTCTGATATTGTTGTATGGGCAACATGTTCACTAATATCAAATGTATCGAAGTAGTTACTTGATAAATTAAAAATACTCATTTAGATCGAAAAATCGGCTCGGAAAAGGCTAATTTATTAATGAGAAATAGCAAACAATATAAGCCTGGAGAAGCTTTGTCAAAGCAACGGATCCTCGATGACTAGAAAGGGGTAAGAACATGATCATTACGAAGACAAAGATGAGGAAATGATGAATAAAACGGTTTTCATGTTTCATCATGTTGAAAGAGTGGAATGGCAGTTAGAACTGGCAGATGTACGACGATGTATAAATGAAATCACTTTGAAAAAAGACGCAGATGTAAGCGTGATCAAATCAATCAAGACATAGATACGTTTTTAGATTTTCACGGCCAAAAGCATTTTCGTTGTTTGTTTTTGGGGTGTTATGCCGTGTTGTGCTACCTCCTTCTTTAGCCGACGTTTCGGACAGCGTTGCAGTGTCCATCATCAGGGCAGATCCGGCAGATCCGTCGATGACCCATCGACGGATCTGCCGGATCTGCCCTGATGATGGACACTGCAACGCTGTCCGAAACGTCGGCTAAAGAAGGAGGTAGCACAACACGGCATAACACCCCAAAAACAAACAACGAAAATCAAAACATAATTCATCTGAAAAGTCATTGTACAGAGATAACACAACTATGTGTATTATGATTTCTCCAATATAATGTATTAGTTTCCTTCAGCTAATGAGGTACCCATTTAGAAAACATTTAGTTATGAATATTGTTCGCTCAATATTTTATTTTATGTTATTTTTATTATCTTGTAAAATTATTAACCTCAACACAGGCTTGTCCTAGTGAGGTTAAAATTGTATTGCAAACAATAATTCCATATTTTAAAAAAAAATTATGTGAATGACGAAGGTAGTGTTTATCAAGAGAGTTTTGTACTTAGGCACAGTATTTTCTTACCCCTACCGGCAACGACGTGAGAGTAAGTTACTTCATGTGAAAGTAGTAATTTTTACTCCTATACCTTTTCATATTATTTCACTGTAATCTTTTTTATGTCTCTACACGATCAACCCATGTCTCCACGCTAAAGAGGGAACCAAGCGGTGAATGAATCTAAGCGAAGTGATTGAATGATAGCTTAAGCCCCGCACGTGTTTCCTCTTCGCAACACGTGGCGGTCTGTCGTATGTAAATAAGTTCAGATTACTTAACGCGATACGAACTCCCATCTTGGGTTACCTTCCTTCGCACGGGATTAATGTATATGTGTGCACCAACCACCCCCATCCCAGTTGACTCTCCCCCCGGAGAACATGGAATGTTGCAAGTTTTTGCGATCGCCCAGATAAGTAGAAAACAAATCGCTGTCGTGATCGTGGAAAAGTTTTTAAGAAGCGCCTACTTGCCTGTTTGTTGCCCGAAGCCATTTGAAGTTTTTCCTTCAGTGTGATAAGACTGCAATTATGCAGATAGGGAAACGAATATTTTTCTTGCCTAGGGGCTGAAATTCGTTTACCAGAACATAAGTTATATAGCACCGTTTAAAAAAATCAAGTTTATGAAAATATTAGTCACAGGTCAACAATATTAATACAGTCCTGATTTTTAATTTTCCAGAATATTTCCAATTAGCATTTTACTTGGTACCTGCTTAAAATATGTATAATCTAATGCACTTCTGATGGTATAACATTAATTTGGAGTTGCATGAAAACGGAATAGTTTATTTTCAGTCCAGATAATCAATTTCGTGTGAAATTACAAATTCTGGATGGCTTCAAACTTTGTTGAATTTTCCATCTGTGATGTGAATTCTACTATTCCCTGCTGCTTTTTCTGGAGTGGGTATATTCTGCAGTGGGTATATTTAAAATGTTCAAAGTTAAGTAAATAATAAACTAAAAGATTTCCTCATTGGCTTTGGAACTTTTAACGTGAACCTAAGAGGTTAAGGACATAATTGAACGGTCCCCTTAGCACGTCAAATCAGTTATTGATACCTTAAAGAAGAAATAAGACGGGTGGATGAATGCAAGTATAATAAAATACTGTTAGTTACATTGAATTTGTGATTTTTTTTTGCATTTCTGCTTCTGCTTCTGCTTCCTCTTGTAATTACAATACATTTTCGCAATATAGCAGCAAAACCACAGACCGGTACATTTTTCCGTGTTGTGAACACTTAACGCCGTACACAAGGCTAGCTTGGCTTACCGCAAAACGTATCGGCTATAATAACAATATCACACGCTTCTATATTATATAACAAGTAAACTGAACTGAAATTTCGCAGCTCACTCAGTCTTCAGGACATGCAAGCAGTTTAATAGCGAAGAAGCTATGCTAGCATTGTTCGATGGCATACTGAGAGGCAAGCTGGAGTACGCGAGCGATGTTTGGGCACCATACCACCGAAAGTACATTGATATGTTGGAGCAAATCCAGAAGAAATTCCTAAGGTATTTCTATATGCGAACTTATCCTAGGTTCATGCATCATATTGACTTACTTGAGGAAAGTGATTCGTTGAGTCTGGAAACTAGGTGGAAAGCAAGTCTAGCTGTTACATCTTTCAAAATTTGGAACCATTTTATCGATAGCCCATTCCTCTTGGGATACTATGATGTATACGTATGTACCAGACCACTATAGCTGGAGTCGATACCATGACCTATTCAGAGTATCAAACGGCAAAACTGACGTTCCGGCAAAGCATAACATGACGAGGGGAGTGGTGCTGTTAAATGAATTTGCAAACAACTTGGATGTAAGTGACTGTTATCTAAATGCCTTAAGGGCATTCTTAAAATTTATTTAGAAACTTTTCACCGATAGATGGCGTTATTTTAAATATTGTCGAATAATGCACTTTTAACGCGTTATGTATTTTAATACTGAGATAAATTATTGGTTCGCGAATGTACATAAAATATGTTTATCTGTATAAATTATTTTTCGTACTTATACTTTTATAATTTTGGAGAACGGCTGAAAAACAATAATTTTTTTGTAAAACCAACACGTACGAAAGAAATTTGCCGCTGAAAAATTTTACTACAAAATCAAGAGGCATCTGTAAAAATAGTGCTGTTCCAAGTTTCAACGGTAAAACAGACAAGTCCAAAAGAGACGGATTATAAAAGGCTTGTTAAATTCAGTAAATTAAGTCATCGCTCGGGAAGATTTATTGATTTATCAAAAGCGCCGGTCTGGTAACAAGGGCGTGTGTAGCGGTTTGCGAAGTTAACTGGACCTTTTTTAAAAAACCACTATACCACGTACTATGCCAAGTAACATTTATGTACTATCTCCGGACAATAGAGATTCCTATCTTGCCTTTTCCGACGTGTAAAAATGTGTAAGGGAATGATGATTTCGGCAAAAAATCAGATCTATTCCTATGGCTGTACGCAGTAAATCTATCAAATAAACATAGTGGTGAGAATTACTCGAAACTAAAAATGATTTCTCGTGTGCCCAAACCAGACCACACGTGCTAATATAACAATAAAAAATCAGTATGGATTATGAGATGACTGAGATCAGTTTTGAAATAGGTAATAATAATATTATTATCAAATAATATTATGTGAATATGACACGATAGCATGTAGGTAAAATAAGTCGGAGCCTGAGGAATACACTTCAACTTGGGTGGGGTTTTGGTACCGCTGCCGGGGAACCATTTATTGGATAACCAACACCTCTGCCATACGTCACCTCAAGTGGTTCATTACGTTTGGTGACTTAGCAGGGTAGCCCGGGTAAGGGAACACATCGTGTCGGTTAGATAGTAAATGAATATCAATTCGGGAGGCGGGAATGGGTACCGCCGCCCCGGGAATCATTTATTGGATAACCAACACCTCTGCTATAGGTCACCCCGAGTGGTGCGCTACGTTTGGTGACTGAGCAGGAGTGCCCGGGTTCATGTAGTGAGGTTTGTCTAGGTCTTGGAGGCGGATTTTCTGGATACACTTATATAATCCGCCCCAGATTCCTACCCAACCCTCATACCTTTTTCCTTCCCAGAACTTCCTCTCCTTCCTTTCCTTAAAAAACCGAATATGACTTAGGCCCTGAGGGAAATTATTTTCCTCAGGGCCTCCTGTGTGGAGCTAATGTAAAAAAAATATATGGCTCCTCACAGGAGGCCCGGAGGAAAATTATTTCCTCCAGGACCTCTGACATCTTTGGGAATGCTGTGTGAAGGGGCTTTTATAGGAAATAAAGGAGAAGATGTTATGGGAAGGAAAATGGTTTGTGGCGTGGGTAGGAATCAGAGGGTCAAAGGGTCCAGGAGTGACAGACGTATAAATCCTTCCCCCCCACTGCGGTACAAGGGGATGGGTCAAGATAATTCTACAGGAGAGGCCGAATGGTCTCCTTCAACCAGCCCTCCGGATCCGGTCGGCAGTAAGTGGGCAGACGCATCAGCCACCAAGATCTCGAGAAACCTCACCCCGTGAAACCGGGCACTCCTGCTAAGTCACTAAACGTAGAAAACACTAGGGGTGACCTATGGCAGAAATGTTGGTCATCCACTAAATTGTTCCCGGGGCGGCGGTACCTATAACCGCCTCCCATATTCAAATTCATTGATGTATTGTGTACATCCACCCTTGAGGTGATTTTTGAGGTCATCCAAATGTTATCATAATTTTTTTTATTTTTTTTTATAGAGAAACCTCACAAGAGTCCCAACTGCTCCCTTCTGGAGCCAGTGAGACTATGGCATCCCCAATTGGAGTATGTTGTGAGGCTGAAGGTAAGTGGGGAAGGGAAGGAGATGGGGAAGAGGAAGGTGGGAAAGTACCTGGCTATTCAGATCTAGTCACTAAACACGGCTCGAGCCATTTTTAAGCAACGTTTCAATTCTGAATGGTGGTCTTACACCAGGGCGATACTGAGAGTATCTTCCACTCTGGAACGTGCCGCAAATATAATATATATTATTTTTATTAATTAATTGTGAACAACACATATTAATGAAATAAAATTTATTTACGCACGCCGGGTTCGAACCCGCAACCTTCCGATTGGGAGTCAAGTGTCTTACCACTCGACCACGGACGGTCGTTTTATTTTGACGGACGACGGACATTATTTGGATGACTTGTTTAGCGCGCCGTTTTATCAATGTAACTCGATCTATGAATATAACTAGGCACACGTGTCTTTTTGTTGTGACAGCTGCAAGTCGAACAATACTGGAACATTCATTAAAAAGCAAAACGAACACTTCGGATAACAAATCATTCCATGCAATTGTTTTAACCTTTTTACTACAAACTAATAAACTCTTTGCATAATGAGAATGTACTTTAAACTTGCTCGATAAACGTACATCGGCACTGCTCACACATAAAGTATATCTCTTTTTAATATACGCATGCCCACCGTGCACAAAGATCTACGCAAATCGGATGAAAAATAAATACTTTTGTTAATGTAATTACTTGGTTATTATAAGTGATATAACAGTGAAATTTGCGTTCGCTAGTATCTCATTTTTAGTATTATTTTTTGGTACTAAAATAAATAAAATACTATCTGTAGATTTCGAATGGGGCATTCGAACAGATTGTATGAGAATTGCCGCTTACGTTTCACCTTAAGAGTAGGTTATAGGGCAAAAAGGTGATTTGCAGCAAAACGACCCTCTAAAACAGCTGAATTACTACCTTTCGTATGACATTGTCAGACTTCATATTTTTTGTTGTTATTTAAGGGACTATTATTTTTCAAACAGCGGATTTTTTTTTGTAAATGATGTAAGCATTCGACCATAAAAAATAAAAACATTGATACACCATACAACCCACTTTTCAAACTTCGATTTATGACTATGGTATAATTAATGATTTTACACAATGTCTTTAATTTAAATTATGTATGTAATACACATATCTGTCAAGGTACGGGTTCATATTGTCGTTATGATATCTGTGAATATTAACAATTAAATAAATACTTCAATTTCACCATATTTTACAACACTTCAACAGCTTTCTTGCCATTCCGGGAGAGAAGCCCCCGTTGAACAGAGGTGAAACTGTACGTTCCGTGTTTCACAGCATACGTATTTACAATATGCCATCAAAATGTTTTATTACTGGGTGTAAAAGATCTAAAGGAACTTACTTGAAACATTGCAATAATTTAAGAAGCCAGAAAAACAGTCAGAACTCACAAATTCCCTTTTTTTACGTAATTTTTAACATAAACTGTCACATTTCTTTCAAATGCAAGAAATATTATGTTTGAAAGGGTGTTCGAGTTCAGTGTATTCCGAATTGTTTGTTACTATCTTCGTGTTGTTTTCAGTTACAAGTATATGTAAGAATTCATTGTCTTTACGAGCTCTGACCTTGTGTGAGTGAACGTTTTTTATGTTATGTCTTGTTGGGCAGTGTACACAGTGTTTGGAAATAAATACTTACTTATTTTTTATCTTTAAAATTTCTAATGAAGTCAATGAAGTTGAATGTACACGGTGTTTGAGAAACAGACCAAAATCTTTTTAAGGAAATTAACAATTATGTATACAGTAGTACCCCGTTTATTTGAACCCCGATAATTCGAAAAATGCGTAGATAATTCGACATTTTCAAAAAAATATTTCATACAAAATGTTTTTTATTCGAAATTCTTTAATTCTTAATTGGAAATTAATTTTTGTCCGCACACTTTTTGTTTGTGTAATTCGAGAAAAACATCGATTTTCGAATTACACGAAAAAAATTATGATAATCATCAGATATTTTTCGTAAATCGGAATCTGACAGACAGCCATGGCGGTAAAACGAGCTTAAATGTGGATTTAAGCGGTTGGAAATCGTCCTAATTCGTACTATTATTTTGTAAATCGGAATCGGTTTCCAGTGGAATGTGGTATATTTACGAATTTACCTAAATGTCAAGGACCGGCCGCGACGGCAATCGGTCGTAAGAATTTGATTTACGAGGAAAATATGCGAAATTTTACGAATTTACTTTGAATTCTGAATATGAAGAGCTAGTTGTGACGGATATCGACTGCGAAATTTCGAATTTATGCGAAAACATATCGTATTTTCACGAACTTACTTCAAATTTCTGAGTTTAAAGGGCCAGCCGCGGCCGTAATCGGCAGCGAAAATTTTATTTACACGGAAATATATCGTATTTTTATGAATTACTACGAGTAGGTATCTGAATTAATGGCCGGATACTACGGGATTCGAGCACCAAAATATTTTTTCGCGATAATTATATGGTATTTTTACGAGTTTACTTAGAATTTTTGAATTAGAAGAGAGAGACGGAAATCGGTTGCCAAATTTCGATTTAGGCTTTGAAATATAACACGAATATACTTTTTATATATCAATTTAAAAGGCGGGCTGCGAAGGATGTCGGCCGCGAAATTTCCATTTATGCGGAAATATATCGTATTTTTACGAATTTATTTAGAATATCTGAATTTAAAGGGCTGGAAATTGGCAGCGAAAATTTTATTTGCACGGAAAAATTATATATTGGTATATATTTTTTCGAATATAAGACCGACCGTGGCGGTAAACGGCTGCGAAAATTCGATTTTCACAGGAATAAGTCGTATTATTACGAATTTACTCCGAAGAACCTACCCGAATTTAAATTTTCGAACGAAGAACTCGATTTTCGGCGACTGTTTATAATTTATTTTTTTCATAAAATTTCGATTTACGTGGGAATTTGTTAATTCGAAATTAGATTTTTGGTGTCCCATGGATTTCGAATTAACGGGGTTCTACTGTAGTAATCATAATGATGAGTTCTATAAAATATAGTTTAAAAGGCTGAATATTTAGAAGTTAAATAAAAAAACACCATTAAATTGACTTTAAATGTGAACCACGAAATTCCAAACCATTCTTCTTCTCGTGCCCTGTCCGTCCAACGGACGTTGGCAATATACGCATGTTAAATGTTGAACATTTTAAGTCCGAGAAGGGACTATCACCGCCACCTAGCGATGTAAAAATGAAGATATTTTGACAGGAAATGAATTGTTCCAAGGGTATAATATACGCTTAAGAGGAACGGCTGCGCGGCCGCTTTCGTACAAAACGTAGTTTTATATTTGATGCCACAATACCCAACCAAACTGAAAAAATATTTTTGTAATAAAAAGATAGGTCCAATGTCGATCTCGGATAGGAGCTACTTTTTTTATTTTAAATTATGACGTATAGGTAAATAGAACAGTTTTTGTTCACTTTGTTTTTTTTTTTTTTTTACACCCATCAAAATTGTTTCTAAAAAAATAAACAATATTTTAAATTTTATATTTCACCATATTTAAAAAAATGTTGCAAAAATAATTTTTTTAAATGTTTAAATTTACTCTTAAATAATAGTCTACGTTGCCTCTAAAATCATAAAATATTAAAATCTTTATTATACTATATTTTAAAAATTAAATCAAAATAAATATAGTAGCTCCTATCCGAGATCGACATTTGACATACCTTTTGATTACAAAAATAATGTTTCAACTTGGTTGGGTATTTTGGCCTAAAATTCAACAAATCCAATGGCCTTAAAACAATCGTTGAAGAGTCACCTGCATAAATACTGCCATGGCGATATGGCAAAATTGTTCTGTAATTGAAATAAATGTGGTTTTGTACATTAACAACAACAAAAAATAAATAACTGGACGCAGAAGCAATTGTCTATCTTAACCAATCTGACCATTTACTGCATATCCTATCGACCTGTATATTTATTATTCATGATGTACCACCCATTATGTCCTGAAACCGGATAGGGGCAAATACGATTTCCATGTTGGATTGAAATTTAAAATGATCGCTTCTGGATAATTAACCTCCCGCGAGAGGATCAGGCGAACTGGGATAGAACTGGTAGGATTTGGCATTATTCGTCCCGGGACAACGATTCGCCATTGAATATGCCATTGAATTGACGCTACTGCACTTGATTTTTGAAGTTGAAACGTTGAAAAATTGATCTATGTCAAGCATTATTTGCGAATCTCCACATTCCTAACACGATCATACATGGTTTTACCACACATACGCCTCAGAGATCTCATTTCAACATCATTTAGTCTTCTTTCATCCTTCCTCTGTCAGTTCCATGCCTCAATGCCATACATCAGGTTCCAGCACTCCATTGTGGACTGCTAGCTTCGTTTATTGTTACTATATATTCGCTTATTATTCTTATATACTATTATTGAAAAAGTAAGGGTTGGGCCGAACTGCTGACAAACGGTGTGATTATTGTATAATGCTCGTAAATCTTCTTGAAACATAAAATAAATATGGAATAATTCCGTTCCTACAAATGTCTATATTATTCGCTAACCGTTTGCTGAAAACTATTCTTAATTTGATATGATTTAAGATTTTTACGGCCAAAAGTATTTTTGTTATTTAGTTTTGGGATGTTATGAAGTGTTACGCTACTTCCTTATTTAGCCAACGTTTCAGACAATGTTACTACAGTGTCCATCATCGGTAGGGTTTGTCAATTATTTCAACTATTGAATTCAGAAACCCCTGGGGTCTCAAAAGTTGCGTCTTACAAAGAAAATGAGAACTGCACATATTTTTTTTATGGTTCTCGCTAAAATGCATTGAAAATCAGATAAAACATCTAAAACACGTATTTTTAAATTATGATAATTAATATTTTTTTCCACAATAATTACTGTTGTCATAACATGTTATCATTAAATTTTGAACATCCATTATTTTTTATTCGTTGTATTTTGTTCAAAAATTTTGGTATAGTTATTGCTTAGTATCTTGATTTTATCCAGAAAAAGTATTATATTCCCTTTTTATATATTTAGCAAACACATCACATATGTTTTAAAAAAAAGTTTTTTTTTTTTTTAATTCTTTGGATTACAGTTATAGAATAAGAATTAAGTTTGCTACAAAATAAAAAATTTCGTTTTATTTTTTTCTCGAATCACGAAATCTAATTTTTTTCAAAACTTTCAGTCATTTTATCAAGCTAATAGTAAACACTAATTTCATTTATTTTTACGTTTTCGAATAGCTACAGATCATACGCAACTTTTGAGACCCCTGGCGTTTAAAAATAAGGGTTTTTCTCTCTGTGGAGAGCGACACACTCTAATCATCGGGGCAGATGTGTTGCCATTGTCATTGTTGTTGTCAACACATCTGCCTTGATAAATATTCTTGATTTCATATTTTTCCAGTTATCACTTAAGAATTGCAATTTTCATTTATGTTTCTTGCACACAGTCACGTGTCTGAGTTCCCTTTCCGTGTTTAATTATTTAGTTTAAATAAAATGTCAAATTGCAAAATGATTATTACATATTCAAGCAGCGTACCACTGCACTGCGCTAGACGGGCGATACAGTCCAACCGTTCCGAAAACCCTATCTATTCACATTTATTTCAATGATTAAGGAAAAAATAAATGTACATTATTTTGTCCTCTGTAATGATTTTTTTTTTAAACAATGGTGCACTTTAGCTACCTTATAAACACCAACAGCCAACAATGTTTTAATATTTATACATTTGATAAACAACCATTAATGTATAAGATTTTTTTTTAATTTAAACATTGGTGCACTTTAGCTACCTTATAAACACCAACAGCCAACAATGTTTTAATATTTATACATTTGATAAACAACCATTAATGTATAAGTTTTTTTTTAATTTAAACATTGGTGCACTTTAGCTACCTTATAAACACCAACAGTCAACAATGTTTTAATATTTATACATTTGATAAACAATCATTAATGTACCCTAAGCGGTGTGTTCGTAGTGTAAAATGTAAAATACGCTTCTTTACTTAATGTTATTATAACTATTGTTACTATAATAGGTGCTTTTAGTATTAGTCTATATTCCCGCGGAAATGGATCGGTAACGCCATGCCGTTTCCGCGGTAATTGTAAAAGCAGCCATTCGATTTTTAAACAAGCTTGTCACTAGCATTTCTTTTCTCCATAGATTTTGAGAAATCATTTATGCCTTATCCTACTCTATAGAATCCGATTTTTATGACAGTGGTGAACTCCATGCTGAGATCTGAGAAAACTACAATATTATTGGAAAAAAATATTAGTTTTCTTAAAATTCCTTGTGATATTTTTTCATTGGTGACCGGATAACTCAAAATGAATTGAACTCAACACCTTATTTGAAAAGTCATCCAAAGTGATTAAAAAAACATATTTAAAAAATGTTTAAATGGGTTACATTAGGATAGGTTATAGTTGATTTTTTTTTCATAGCGCTCAATGATTTTTCAAAGAGGTCTTAGTTGAGTTGATTCTAAGTTATCATGGAACCCTTTTTATTATCTTTAAATTAACCAAACATTTTTTTGATTTATCGATTGATGATATCGTAAGCGTTTAGATGTTTATTC
This sequence comes from Limnephilus auricula, assembly GCA_951813805.1. Classification (NCBI taxonomy): domain Eukaryota; kingdom Metazoa; phylum Arthropoda; class Insecta; order Trichoptera; family Limnephilidae; genus Limnephilus; species Limnephilus auricula. Next base: position 39,517,775 of record OX638393.1, read on the forward strand.
CCTGATAACGATTAATGCAATGTAACATTTTTATTTATTTTGTTTGTGTTGGTTGATTCTTTATAAATCTGCAGATAGATTGACTGTACAATCTATTTCGGAAACATTTCTCCATCCAAAGAATCGGCAATGAGTTGTGAACGCTTCTACATTTGTTGGGCAGACTGTACTTCCAATACACCGACCGAATGTACTCTAAGCGTCCGAGTCTTCGTGTTTCAAGACGCCATTAAGATATCTAACCACGTAGTAAAGCGGGCTATTTCATTTTCCTTTCCCCGTTAATTATTAAATAAGGAATCGGAGCCTTTCTACTTAATTTCCTATAAAATAGTGAACTGATCTGAGGGTATCTTTCAGGGTACGAAACTATAAACCGTGTCAGTACTATTTCGACATTTTCTGACGTCTTTACAGTCGCTGGTTGCCCGTTGAACATTTAACTTTTGTAAATGGGTGTAATAAAGTTTTCTCATATTGAAAATGAGTCATTTTGGCTATAAAATACTGCAAACCTGGAAATTACTAAAGCTAGCTTACCAAATCAATGAAATCGGAACATATTTTCCTTACAGTGGTCCTTATAATTTCTTTCACAATCCAGCCATCGACGCTTAAAGTTTTCTTTTAAATGTATAAAGTTGTATGAATAAATCAATTAATTACCTTCAGACGACATTATAAAAATAGCATGTCCTTTAATATCAGTCGACTTCAAATTAAACTAGTTTTATAAAAAATAACACATTGTATAGAATTTGATTTTGGGCTCGTATTCCTTCTTTATTGAAGTAAAACTTCTTTACGCACGCTTGACTTGGGGAGTAAGCTGGCGAATGCGTGACGAGAGCGTTACGAAAAGTGTGATCGGGCGAGGCGAACGATAATAAATTTAAATATTTGTAGAAAATTAATATATGTATATACATTTATATATTATATATATATACATGTATATACATATAGGCTACATAGGCTTAGAAATAAATTTAGTTCAGTTGATATTTTCGTTTATTCATTACCTAAATTTATTTCCGAAATTTCAAAAATTCTCTTTCCCGTTTACTAAACTATTATTTTTGTATTATGATTATTGTGAAAAGCCCTAAGGGCGTGAATAAATAAATGAATAAATATATTGCATGTTTTATTAACTCCACTCAGAAAATAATTTCCCCGGGCCTATGTCATCTTTGGGTATGCTGTGTGGAGGGTTTTTTTTTATGAGAGGAAAGAGTGAAGGTTCCTTGTTTTCTAAAGAAGCTAAATAGGGGTAGCCTATGTTACAATACTCTCCGTACTTGACACGTAAGTATCAATTTTGTTTCAATAGTGAATAAAGTTTCTAAATGCTTGCAGGCAGTCAAAAACATTGTTAGTTTAGATTTTTGAAATAAAACAATCTCCATTCTATTCAAAACGGCATTCAGTTTAAAAATTTAAAAAATGAATATTTTGTTTTCTATAGTCAATTATTGGCAACAGAATTGATTCAATTCACCACTTTTTTTAAACTTGGTTTGTTTTAAAAATGCTAGTTAATGATAAGGATGTATCATAAACTTGTAGAGAGGTATTGAAAATAATAAGTTACAAGCGTAGGTAATCTACTCGTACATTACAAAATAAAAAGACTTCTAAAACAAAACATCTAGAAATATTGTTAAGTACCTATCTAGTACAAATACAAAAAAAGTCAAATCTCAAGTCTATTTAATTTTTTCGCGTTGCACGAGATCCGGAGCATAGAAGTCGGATGAGGTACATCGCCTCGTTCGAAACACATCTCCGTGTTCCGCCCTTGTGCGGCCAGGGCCAGGTACAAGGAAGAAGATTTCATCTCAATTTGTCTCGCAGACAATTTGCGCGCCTTCCCTTTTGTTTCCTCTGCTACCTCTCCTTTCTTATGATTCCCGTTCTCTCTATGGGCGAGACAAGGGAAATAAAACTCGTGTGCTCGGCTTGTGAGTTCCGCGATGTCCTTTGAAAGATCTTTTTGTGGAATCTACCAGTTCCACAAAACGACGAGATTTCACTCAGGCATTTAGGAAAGAATTCCGTTTTTGTAATTGTGAAACAAAGCGTAAGATTTAAAAAATATAGATTCGTACGGAATTTACAATGCCCACGATTTTTCAAAAAACTTCGTATTACGTAACTAGCTAACTAACCATCACTCCGTTTCCTCGCAAGGATAGGACGAACCGCCAAGTAATTCGGTCTTGACACAGACTGGCATCAATTGCATTCATAAGGCGTCTCATACATACTCTTCTATTATTCCGACTTTTGACTTGGTCCGACTCAAGTATCTGGTTCATTTGATCTTGCCATATCTTCCTCGGGCGCCCATCACTTCTTCTACAACTCACATTTGCGTCATAAGGAGAATTAGACTCCTTTCTTCGTTCATTCGCTCTGTATACCCAAACCATCTGAGGGTTCCTTTCTTAATCTTACTCATTACGCTTACATCATTCATTCATCTTGCTTTCTTTGCGGATATCCACAATTCTCGCACGATCATACATGGTTTTACCGCACATACGCTTCAGGGATCTCATTTCAACAGCATTCAGTCTTCTTGCATCCTTCCTTCGCCAATTCCATGCCTTACTGCAATACATCAGGGAACTCTCCATTGTGAACTGCTAGCTTCACTTCTAAGGACAGTTTTTTTTGTTAGCGCCAACGGCATTCAGTCCATTAATGGAGTTAATGTACTATTATTAAGTTAGTATTTCGAAATGTTTATACCTCCTGTAACTGTTTTACATATTATATTTACCATTTTTAGTATTCCTTTATGGAGAACGGTTCCAATAAAACCAATATCATTAGTGCAGGGAAATATTCGTAGAATTTTAAAATATGCTATGTTAACGTAAACACAGTTTGCGATCGAGATAAAAATCCACTTCAAACAACAACTTCCTAGAACTTCAATGCGGATCTTTTCAAACGAGCTTTCTACAACTTTATTCTAAGTTCGAATAATATTGAAGGAAAGATGCTCCATTGCAATCGTGTATTGATTAGGTATAATATATTTATATGTTTTTCGTTAACCATTCGTTAAAACGAATTCACAGGAGACCATATTTGTCCCAGCTCACATAGGTCTCATAGAAATCGCCGTGTCTCCCTTACTATCGTAGTGAGAAGTATGATCTAAAAGGTATTGAAGAGAATACAACACGCTATATATTCAGATCTAAAAATTAACCACAAAATAATTCAAATTGATATCATAACAATTAATATGAAACCAAAGTTTCCGACCGCGATTTAAAGAAAATTTTTGATTTTTTTAAGAATTATTTTTATATGAAACGACAAAAAAGTGAGTTAGCAGTAACGTTTATAATTGATTTATCTAAAAAAATATGTATGTGTTTAAACTTTTTTTACAGTTATTTTAGTTTTTAGAGCCATTTTTAAAACTTTTAAAAGTTTGCATTAAAAACAATTATATTTATAAATTTACATGGTTATCTCTAATTATAACATTTGAAATCATATTTCATCAATAATACCTTTCGAAAACAGTTTTTAGTTTTTAGATAGATTTACAAATATTAAATTTATTTAGATTTCATTGCGGGGCGGAAATATTTTTACGTTCTGACAAAATATGCCCAATTTTTAAGTGTTCACCGTTTCACACTGTGTCACCTTCATTCAGCACGGCTTCCGTTCAAAGTACGGAACGAATCGCAAGCGTAGCAGTCGGCGCTGCGTTGTCCTATAACTTTCTTTGCTTCATAAGACCATTTCATGTCTGTCTAACTCGATAATCTCCTGCGACACGAACTGTCTAGTCAAAGATTATAGTAATATCGGAAGTCGCACTCATTTCGCGCGCACACACATGAACACTAAACACTGAAAACACAGGTAGAAATGTCAGACTTTTCAAATAATGTTTTACTGACTTATCGCTCACGATCGTCTTGCCAATTCGCTTTTATTGGTGTTATATTTCTTAGTTATTATTACATAATAATGTCCTTTGAACTGTTATGTTAAAAAAATAATAGGTAACTTTAGTTCAAATTAATCCAAACACGTAATCTGCCTCCTGTATTGACAAATATAATATCAGTGTAGATATCTGAATATGTAAACTTTATTATGCATTATTTTAGCTTTTGTTTTGGTGATTATTTTCTATACTTGCAAGGTATTAAGATACGTACTTAACTTCCTTTAACCGGTGATTTGTGATATTATTTGGAATTTAAATTAAATGAACTTTTAGTCTCAGCCCTCCGGTGACATTCTTGCTGTTAGTTTTTTGTTTTCAACATAAAACATTAAATAATCAGTCGGTATTAGATAGTTAGGGTCGAGATAAGGGGTTGGGCGGTTAGCCGGCTGAGTGACCAGTGATGACATGTGAAAGATTTTTTTGCTACGTTTTGAAAAAAAAATATAAAAAAGTCAATTAAATTTAGGTACATATTTTACTCCAAATAATCCAGGAATCACTGGTTAAAATAAATCAAATTCATCCCTTCACACTATGTACAGGTGTGTATGTGCTATTTTTTATAGTTGTTCCTAAACGACACTGAATTTTCACCAATCATATCACAAGATTTAATTTGCGAAACGGATTTACAGGTTACGTTTTTCACTAATTCAGCTTATCAGCCTAATTAAAATCATAACTGAGTGCAAACAAATCGACTTAATCTAGTATATTTAATTATTTGTATTTAATCGTTCCTAGCTACTTTTAAATGATTTATTTCATAGTTGCAAAAAATAGTGGCACACTATATTAGCTGTAGCGCAGCCAGCCGCAACTAATGTAACTTCCAGATAAAATACATTTCAGCTACGGCTTCTTCATTACCTGTATCCAGCTATAAAGTTAAGCGAAATGAAATATTTCTCAAATGTTAAGTTAACTGCAACTGTTATAATAATATGTTGGCAGACCGCGTCTGGCTTTTGTACGACTTCTTGTCTCTAGTCCTTTGAATTGCCAGACTACTTTACTTGTTTATTTGGCGTCCCCACAAACCATACTCTTTACTCTATAGTCTATAATATATTAGTGGAACTAACCGAGTATATATTGGGACTTTATCTTTTCGCTACTCGCCCTATCGTCCCTTTTGCTTTATGATCTCCGGGTAGTCTTCCTTCCCTGGATTTGGCGAAAGTTGGGTTTGAGTTTTACCTAGTTAATTTACGTGTAAACATTGCGCTGTAAATAAGGCAGCATTTTTAGTGCTTCCTCATTTTACTGCCAGCAACATTGGCGCGAAAAATAATAATTTAAATCTAGCGCGCATTTCGTCGAACGCGAGGAGATGCGGCTGCCGGAGTAGGGAGGAGCGGAGCATAAAAAGGCATACGGAATTAATTTAAATGGATATTTCATGCGAAAAAGCCTTCCGTTTTGGGCACGCACATTGCCCCGCACTCTGCAGAAACTTTAAAGCACTCCAGCCCGCTGTAAAACCGGCACTGAATTTAGCAGGGGCCATAAAACAAGTCTAAGGGGGAGTTGGGGCAAACTTTCATCCACGCCACTGCTGAGTGATCTACAAATTATATTACCACTCGCTCCGTGAGATATTATACCACCTTTTCTTTGATAGGACCCGATGGAGCTGTACATTGAAGTACGTTATTGCGTACCTTCTCAAAGGTTTAGCAGTCGGTCAATGACTCTATCGCTTTGCATTCTGACAGATGAAATCAATAAAAAATACCCCTATGTTGCACACGAGTACAGAAACGGAAAAAAAAACTTTTTGCAAAGCGAACGATCAGCGATTTCCTATTGGCTCCTCACATGCTAATAGTGACCACTCAACAAAAGTCTAAGATTACTTTAAAATTCGCTTAACTTAAGTTTTAGAATACTAAAAATATCACCAACGATTTTGCATGCGCTTTTCGTATCTAATATTTCTCGAGGCTATTATTAATATCCAAAGCCGTCATTTACAATATAAACCTGATAATAAAACTCTCTTAAACTATATTCAAGGTAATAAATTTAAAAGTTCTTTGGAATTTCCCGAGAAGCATACTTTATAGTGCACAAGATGCTCTAAAGTTCTAAGGCAAAGGCTCTACTGCCATCAGAACAAAATCCCGGAGAAGTGCACTAAAGTAAAATTCTTTTCATATATCAATATGGGAATTTCATCGGGACTATTTATTTAACGGCTTTGGACTTTGTGACGACTATTGCCAAAAGTCTTAGAGCCAGATCGAGTTGTCAAAATAATGTGTCGTAAATAACGAACTTTAAACTGTTGACAGTGCAAAATGTTATAAATAATTAACCGCTATATTTGGAACTGTTGCAATTTTCGTTGAAAATGACATTTCGTGTTTTTAAATTTAAAAAATAACCAATAAAATGCATTTTTTTCGAAATTTCGGTAAATGAATTGATTAGTACTAAATACGTTTTTAGATTTTCACGGCCAAAAGCATTTTTGTTGTTTGTTCACATCGTCGGATCTGCCGGATCTGCCCTGATAATGGACACTGCGACGCTGTCCGAAACGTCGGCTAAAGAAGGAGCTAGCGCAACACGGCATAACACCCCAAAAACAAACACCAAAAACGATTAGTGCTAGTTAATATCTAACTACTACAACTTTTTAAATTTATTTTTTTCGTTCATATTAAGTGTGACGCGGTTTTGTAAATATTTTACCTTATATTTCACACAATCAAGGACCGGGTGACGTCACGAACTCTCCCGCACGGTATTATACTCTTGCCGGCGTTTTCGCGGGCTTAATAAAATTAAAACTTGTAGAATTAATTTAATTATGAAAATGAACTTAAAAAAAATAAAATAGGTACTAGTATTTAAGTTTACATGTGAACGTTGATAAAAAAAAGACTCAACTTCCTTATTATTATATTAATGATATTGCCGTTGGAATGTGTACAGGTATTAACACTTCAATTAAAAATGTTCACAGCATGCGTAATCAAGTTTTAGTCGTTACTAAGCCAAGATTTTAATAGTGAAAAAACTTTATATAATAACAGTTCTGTAGTACAGGGTCTCGTAGAAATACAGTAATGTTATTTGCTCTCGTAATCATACTTCTTGGATGTAATCAAAAGATGGATAATGAATCTAAGAAATGAGCTTTGATTTCGAAGTGGAAACTTGTTGTTCTATCCACTCCCCTTCACTACTTATCCCGTGGGGGTTGAACTATCCCAACGTCAGGAAGTTTAGTCCCGAGGGTGCCATGATCGGAATCTAACAATCTTTGGCAATCAGGCATCAGGATTCAGGCTGTGTATTCTGTAGTAGTTCTACACAACCGAGACATCTGGTTACTCTTAATCCAACAGCGGTCATGCTGCAACTTTTAATTACTGTAATAAAACATATATTATTTCCGACATTGTACGAAACATCTTCCTAATAGTTACCTATCTGGTATATTTGCGAAACGTTCCAGATTGGAAGATACTCTCAGTATCACCATTTTTTCATTTAAATACGGCCCAAAAGTTCCAACTGATCCCGTCTGTAAGCCAATGAGACTATGGCATCCACAATTATGATATGTTGTGAGGCTGAATGTAGTGGGGAGGGGAAGGGGATGGGGATGGGGAAACAGAAGGTGGGGAAGTACCTGGATACTCACATCTTATCACCAAACACGGCTAAAACTATTTCAGGCAACGTTTCAATTCTGAATGTTGGTCTTACACCAGGACGATATCTTCCACTCTGGAACGTACCGCAATTATACTATATATTCTCTTAATTGGTGTAGAAACCAGCCAGTTCTCTTAATTGGTGTAGAAACCAAAAAAAAAAAATGATGTTTTCACCTTAATATTATTTTTAATTTAATCGAATAATATTTATTTGCGCACGTTGGGTTCGAACCCGCGACCTTCAGATCGGGAGCCGAGAGCCTAACCCCTCTACTAAGGAGGCTCTCAAATTACTTTAGCCGTGTTTGATAACCAGATTTGTGTAACCAGGTACTTCCCCATCTTTCTCTTCCCCTATACTTCCCCTCCCAACTACCTTCAGCATAACAACTTACCCCAATTGGGGATGCCACAGTCTCACTGACTCCAAATGGGAGTAGTTGGGACACGTGTGCGACGATAAGCAGATCCTCCATGCAACGTATAAATTCGGTCTTATCATTCCACTGATCCTTGAAGGTCGAATTCTTGTGTGGTCGTCCCATAAAACAATAAGGCAAATTATTTCGCATTGTAAAGCCATGTTATGGTTATCAGATAGCCGAAATGTTTACTTGTAAATAATATGTAGGTAAGGACATCCAAATCCATTAATATGTTTTTCGCATTGGTTCAAGATAACTTTTCGGAATATGGAAGATAAATAACGAATAATACCGAAATACTCATTTTCTTCTAACAGCCTTACATAAATATCCCCGTTCGTATTTCTTTCAAGATTGTAGATAAAGTAAATTGGTTGTTAATATTTTTACTCTAACTTTATTCGATTCGGGAATACCATTGTTATAAAGTTGACATTTTGATTTAAGACGTTGTAAGAAAACTGAAGGTTTTTTCGAAAGAAATACTTCAATTATTATTTATCACAAGAATGCCATTTTCTTCAAAATTTCTTTATGATACTTAAAGTTGAGGAAGGAAACTTTCGGGCATTGTGTGAGGGCAGGCGGACAAAAAGTTCTTCATTTATGAAGTGTCACCTTATTTTTTATCATCTGTTTTCGCAGTAACAATATACTCGCATGTTTCTATCACTATCGCCATTTCGTCGAGCAATTTGTTCGCCTCTACTGAAAACTTGGCCGAAAGTTCTTCTTGAAAGTTCTTGTAAATTGTTTGGAGATCGTCGATAATAACTTTGTCAAATCGTTGCAGGCTTAGGAGCACCCCGGCTCCGAGTTCTGCGAGGGGAAGTCTGGAGTACCTTTTGTGCTTGGCAATGTTAAAAGTTTCCAATACGCGGACCCCATTGTAATGGCTTTTGGATACTGTTATAATTTGGTTATTCACTACTTAATTGGCTAATTATATAAACTGTTTCATTATTAACGACCCTACAAACTGATTTGTTATTTGATCCTAGTTAAATATATTATTTTAATCGTTCAATTTGGCCGCAGCATTCCGCATTTCTACTACTTTTTAGAGCTACTTGTATGAAAAAAATCACCGTATATCTTTGAATGCGGATGTGTCGAGAGATTTTTGCTCTCTTTTAAACGAGTCGTGTTTTATTAAATAATATCGCTAATTATAATCGTTTCATAATGTTAGCTTGCTCCTTCTTATATTCGTATTTACATATCTTCATTTCTTCTTATTTTTGATCTCTTACTATTAGGCTTTAATTCATTTTTTTAATTGTTTGATTTCTTAAAAATAATTCATTAACGGATTTGTACTTATATGGTATTGGTATGCTTTCATGAGTATTATCTTTGACTTTTCAATTAATCGTTGGAAATAACGTTGAATTAAGTTGAGGTGTGTTGAATATTATATTCGGAATTACGACAGTCCTCTAAGTTGACGCAATTACAAACATTGGCCAAAGTGCTCAGCGTATCTAAAATAGAAGTGTGTGGAATCTTGTTAATTACAAGAAAACATTCGTTACCGTTGTGTTAATTCGTTTTAGATTATGAATTAACTTTCAATAAAATTTCTTTATTCAATTGATTGACAATTAATTTTCTTGGTTCTGTTCCTGTGAAGTCTTAAGTAGCAAATACATACTCAAAAACGATAGGTGAGCAATAGTGAGCATGAAATTCACATGCCTTTTCCTGTTTCGTTTTTTGCAGAATGCATTATTTTGAAAAATGACCTCAAGGGCGATTAAATCTTCTATTAGCGATTAAAGCTATGGAATTAATTTCCTTATGAGCTTTTAAATCTATCTTAAAAAATCAATTTGCCAACTATTTATTTTCATTTTTTAAACGGTCAATTTTCAAAAGATAACAGTATCTAGGTTTCTACTAGTAAATACTTGTATGTGAATGTTCCTTACGATATCTGCATATCTCAAAAATATTTATGAAAGAAAATATTCAATTATGCGTTGATTTATACCTGATCGGATCGAACCCGCAGCCATCCCTTTATCATTTTCCTGGAAACAGTTTAACCGTTTTCAACCGTCAGATCAAAATAATAACAAAGCCTGTATGTTGATTCAACCTAGTTAATTTTGCTCACGTTTTGATAAAATAGCATGTCGTATGTTTGAATAAATTTTATGTTTAGCGACCGTATTAGAATAATCTTCGTTTTAGCAATTTCCTTTGTTCCGACGAAAATTGGCAATACTCGCTACGAAACAAAAGGCTGATATGAATTGGGGCTACTTCAGCTATGAAAATAAACAGCATTACCTCAATATATTTTGTGAAACAAATTTACCTTGGAAAGTCCGGTCTGATAGGGAATCTAATTTTACCTCCATCTATTGGCAATTTATTGACCAAAGAGCTTTTTAAATAACATTATTATTTAGTCCGAGGAATTTTATTGTATTCAATTTGAAATTCATGAAACCTTCAGCATGTTATTTGAGCTTATCTAGTTGGTACCCATATTTTTATTTATAGAGCTACTCTTTCCGAGTCTTTCTCAGGTCGCTAGAAAATAACAATATTTATGTAAATATTTTGATAGCTTTTATTTGTTCATTTTTATTTTTTGTATTTTAATTCGTAAAACTCCATTAAGTTTTATTTAAATTTAATTTAATAATATTATTATTAAATTCTTCAAATATTTTAGTTTTTTATTATTGTGATAGCTGCTTCGGCTTACAAGGCCATTTTCAAACTGTGGATTTAAATGTCAATTTTGCAGGTGTATAAATTGATATATTACCGATTTAACCAATTTGCTGAGAAACTAATTGTAACAATAGACCGGTCAGGCGTTCCGTGTTCGATTTCTCGGCTGGCTAAATCCTCCATCACAACACAAGCAACATCTTCCGCTTAGTGTGGTGGCAGTAGGTTCTGGAATTTCTTTTAAAAAAAGAAGATTCTTTAGTACGGTAATAACGAACTCTTATTTGACTGTTTCTTTCTTCATTTTCTAGCTCCTAGCAATTCTAGCTTCAATAAATTAAATCAAATAAGTTATCGGTACAGAGATAAAATGTCTTTACATTTATTTTAATATTTTTTAACTTGTAGAATTTTTTTTAAATAAAAATAATGTTTTAAAATTATTAACTTTTTTCTCTTTCCTTTTTTTTTCTTTAATTTTATGAGTTCTATCTACTATAGACACAACAATGTGTTCAAACTTTGTTTTAACATTATTGTGTTTTAACATTATTTTGATATTTTACTGTATGGTAAAGTAATAGAATTTCTATGTCTAATGAAATTCTAAAAAAAATTTAAGTTTATATACTTGTTTTCTCTTGTTGTTTGTTCTACTTAACCTGTCTTTATTTTTATTTTATGCTGTACTGAATGTAAAACTTATATTATGATATCAAAATACCTTTGTAAAATTGTAACTACTACCTCCTACCTATGAATTGTAAGTTCCTCCTGTCCTAAAATGAGTTTTGTAACTCATCGGGATTGCTCTAGCAAGAAATAAAAACAATGAAAAAAAAATATATATATTATAAACCTTTACCCAAAATCGCCTGATTTTGTTTATTTTTCAAACAAAATTTTAAATTTTCTTCTTCCAATTTGCTTTTCTTTGCCAGGCTCAAAGCAAGGGAGCCATCTGCAACATGACATAGTTTGCATCAACTTTTAGATTGAACTTTTATTGGATATTGATTGATTTTCATGTCGCAATTGACGTGTGTTTTATTTTGCATTGGAAGCATCTTTAGTAAAAAATTGAAATGTTCTAGAAACCTTCTCAATTTTTAGAACTGTCCCTTTTTCTAAAAAAAAAATAGTTTTAAAAATGTTTAAAAAAGTTACCTTCGTCTTTCTATCCTTTTCACGTGCCTCCGCGGTTCCGTATACATAATAAGGCTCCATAACTTATTAAGGTTTATTTACGCGATATTCTTTTAGTTTATTTTACTACCGTTAAAACTTCATTCTTTCTCACCGGTTAATTACCCCAAAATCCTTCAAATAATGCAGATTTGACGGTCTCCGTGGTCAAGGGTTAAGGCACTCGACTCCCAATTTGAAGGTCGCGGTTTCGAATCGGGCAAGGTAAATCAATTTTATTTGATTAATTTGTGTTATTTCACAATTAATTAAATATAGCATATTGGCGGCACGTTTCAGGATGGAAGATAATCTCAGTATCGCCCTGGTGAAAGACCACCATTTAGAATTGTAACGTTGCTAAAAATGACTTTTCTGGCTTTGCTGATCCGATCTGAACAGCCATGTACTTCCCACCTTCCTAATTCCCTTCTCATTCCCTTCCTCACTACCTTCAGTCTCACAATATATTCCAATTTGGGATTACATAGGCTCACTAGCTCCAGACGGAAGCAGTTAAGACTCTTGTGCGGTATTCACTCAAAAAATTTGGTTGTGAAGAAAAAATAATAAAGAACACAAAAAAACTTACTATTTAACAATAATTTGGTATAAAGTTGGTCAATTACGACGCGGTTTCCATCTTAATGTCGTGAAACCAATCGCAGAAGTTTAATAATTCTTGAATCCGGAATAAGTAGGTACGTGTTATGAACATATTAAAACAAAGTTTTCCCATTTCATATGACTGCTCCGCTATAAATTACCTGCCAATTATTATAACCTTTCTTATCGAATAACTGCGAGCGCACAAAGCAATGCGAAAGCGTAGGTTCTCGAGCAAGCGCTGGGAACGAATGTTGTGTTTGGGTTAGCACCTAAATACTTGAATATTGGAGCGTCACGCAATTATTTGATCTTACAATATGTGGAGGTTCTTAGCTTAGTTCCGGTGAATATACAATATACTTTAATAATTTAATGTTCATCCGAATTAATTCACACATAACTGTATGAAGCAAGAACCCAAGATAGAATCAATAATGTTGACACATTTTTTCTTGCACGTTGTATATCGCAGTTATGTTGCGATGGATTTGCGTAATCCTCTCTTAGTTTAACGTTTAACCACTGCTCCAGTGCACTGGAGCGACAGAGCAATTCAAATATTTTTTCTCGGATTGCTAAAGGAAATTTTTCCGCCCTCATTAAAAAAATCATACCTCTGAATTAGAATATGGAGATATACAAACTGATTAGAGTTGTATGTAGCCAATGAATTCCCCTATCTTTTGTTTATTAAAACATATTTGTAGGTCTAGTTTTTTAACTGTTAATTCATGGTGGAATTCCATTGTATTAGATATGAAATTAAACAATTTTTTTTCACTTTGTTCCACTTGTTTATTTACACCAGGACCGGTTTCGTCCTACTACGGACACCAGTCTGAAAATGTCCGTAGTAGGACGAAACCGGTCCTGGTGTAAATAAACAAGTGGAACAAAGTGAAAAAAATTGTTTAATTTCATATCTAATATTTGTAGGATTTATAAAAAAAATATAATTAAATCTTTAACCATAAAACATTTTAAAGAACCTAGAGAATATTTTTTTAAATATTTTGAATGTACAATATATTATATAAAATTAAAAAAATTAAAAATTTGCCACATTTTTTCAACAAAGCAATCCGAGGTTTTGGAAATAGTGCCATAATGTGGCAAAAAACGCTCGAGTGGTTAACCGATATTTTAATATTAGGCACTCTGATTAACTTAGAGTCGGCCACACTGCATACCCATATAATAAGCTAATTATTTCCCAACACCCGTATTTGCTTAAATTTGACATAATAATGTAATAGGTAATTATTGTGTTTTTTAATTATATTTTATATATTTACACTTTTTTTGATTTAGTGCATACAGACCAAAAAGTACTAAAGGTAAGATAACAGAAAAAAATACAAAAGTGGGTGTAACATGAGGTAGGTGGTGTAGAGGTGCAATTAAATGAATATTTTAATCACCATCATCACATTTGACACACCCTGGTGGGTCTTAGCCTCCTCGAGAGTCTTCCTCCTATATTACTACTGTCAGTTTTTGTTTCTTCTCCATCGTAATAACCCAGGTGCACTCTTTTCTTAATATGTTATCCCTATTTACGTATCTCATAGCATATTTAAACAAAATATCGCTTGATACATATTGATGTGCCAGTACATAAACAATGTGATTTTAATTTTCTACAATATTGCCAATTCTGAGTTACAGTTTTGTAAATTCTGCAAAATGGCGTGAGGCCCAAATGTGGAACAAAAGTGTACGCTCATGTGACATTTTCATAACCTATTTTCGTGTTCGTAATTACTAGGCGCACGCACCCTTCCCGACCACCCGCCACCCCTTAAAAAGCACCAGGCAACTCCTTACCAACAACCCTTAACAAGGGTGACCAACCGAGCCTGTGACTAGCGGATTCATCGTAGATTGCAAATTAGTATTTTTTACATAAAAGTGAAAGCCATTAATCATAGCTTAATCAGAGTTAATGATCGGCTCTCTAGAGGCTACTGGCCTTACTATTGCTCTGAGTTATCTTGGAGATTACTATATTCATAGGGACTAGTTTTCACAGATTTTTAAATATTGTGTTTATGGTGTACAATTGTGTGATTTTTATCACAATTAAAACTGAAAATCTTAACTTTATTTACCACGATTACACTATTAAGTTTTTATTTCTTTTATATATTCAATAATCTTATTATTCAATGTATAAAAACAGTTTGTTATAAACAAGTTCTGCTTTGTAATTATTATTATGTGTTACAGTTGTTTCGGCCTCTGAAGGCATTGTCAAACTGGTGGCAAAACCACTTAAAGACGATGAATTTATACTAAATCTATAATTATAGTCTGTAAGTGGTTTTGACACCAGTTTGACAATGCCTTCAGAGGGCGAAACAGCTGTAACACATAATAATAATTACAAAGCAGAACTTGTTTAAAATAAACTGTTTTTATACATTGAATAATAATATTATTGAATATATAAAAGAAATAAAAATTAAAATGGAGTTCTACAAAATAAACTTGATAACAATAAATATATTATTAAGTCTTAGTTTTGCGTTAACATTTTTTTTTCACAAAGCCATGACATCACGTAAACTGGTGAAAAGGTTTGCTATACAAATAAATCTTAGCGTTTAAAGCTTATTTTTGTTATTAAAATTTAAGTACATTCTTGCTATCCGACTTCGCTCATGTTTCAATCTCATTTTTAGATATACATTCTTCTTAACAAATAATTTGACGTCCTCACTATTTTTACAATTAAAACTAAATTTCAGGCTACACGGATCTAAACAAAAATTGCTGCTTTATCCTAGAAATTTCTGATATAAAAAGATGTTCGAATTTAACAACGCCAGAACTAAGTATTTACCTACAATTATGTAGTCATAAACGAACAAATTTGACAGGTTTGCTTATATAATAATTAACTTATCGAAAATATTATGTTTCCAACCCCCAAGGGATGTTAACAACACACCGACAATTCTAGAGCCCTTTATGAGGGTCTTAGCTATGATATCCCTTCTTGATGGTTTATTTCTAATTTGGTTTACATCGTAATAATGAGCTGTTTGTTTCTAAAACTATGAATCTTAATAATCTACCCTGACCTCGTCCATAAGTCACCCTTTAGTAGTCCAATCATAATTATTGTTATTGCGTGAACATTGTAAGCTCCGGTTTTTTCGTAGCTCGAACAGTTCCTAAAACACCACCCTTCGTTAAAGCATGTTGCCACAATCTTAATAATGATCGGGAAATGATTGCATGGTTTGCTAAGTCAACTTTCCACGATACAAAATAGCAATTTATCGAAAAAGGTCACACTGTGATTATATTATGGACAACCTTGAATATTTTATCATCATTAATGGTAATTATGGTGTTTTTCCCTTTGGATAATGTGGTACAATTAATTCTCGCTGTTATCAGATTCTTCGTTTTGCGAGGAAAGTTAAAAAATATTGTGAAAAAAATAACAAACCAACTTGAGAGTTCATAATGCGTCTAGGAAAGTATTTCATTATTATATGTAAAATTTTCATAATTTAATTATATTGAGGCTTTGAATTGTGAGTCAGCATACATTTTAATCTAAATATAACTACATAGTGAAACATGCTCATAACACAAGACTAAGAACTGCAAACTAGGGACTTATTTTTCCCAGATATTGAAATTCCTAAATACGTTCAAAGAACATTATAATACAACGTCTTTAAAATGTACAACACTTTAACAAACTCAATAAAAAAGTGTGAACTGATATTTTTTATCTTTCTGTATTTCTCCGTATTTTTGCAGATTCTTTATTCATTTTTTGGTGTTTCTAGACTAATAATTAAAGTGAATGTGTTCTTTTTTTTCCTATAGCATTCTTGAAAATATATTTTGATGCGTTTTATATTACTTTAAAATTTGTTTATTTCTTTACTCTTACATACAGTTTCAGGTGTTATTGTTTATTAGGTTAATAGTAGTTAAAATACAGCATAGAAGTAGGTATATTCTAGACATAATAAGAATGTATTAACATTATATTGAAAAGAAAAGAAAGGGATACTTAGTGAAGTCAACATAATGAAGCATTTAACACGAACAGAGACACGAATGAAACTAAAAAAAATGCAGATGGTAATTAATGTAAATATTTTCAAATATTACCGATTAATTTATACAATTATATTCATTGTACACTTCTGTTGCTATTGAAAGTGCTGTAATTGTTTAAGAATTCGATGAAATTTATTTACACATACCTAAGGGTGCGTAATTTTTAACAGTGATTTTTGACAATGCACCCTTATCCACTCCCTTCCACCCCCGCGACACGTGCCCGCAGATTCACGATATCTCCGCTCCCTGCTGGATAGGAGGCGTCTCGGGGGAAAGGTTTCGTTAACAGCCTCAGTCGAGTCCGGTTATCATCATCGCTCTTAAAGGCGAATGTTCAAATATGGCGCGCGCAATGTGATGGGGGTGATTTAAAAAGTCCTTCTAATAAGGTGTGAGATTCAGCATAAAATATATGTAAACCTTAAATTCTCTGCTCATATTTTCTTTCTTTATAATCCATGTTAGCCCCAGGGCTTTGATGTGTTGATGATTATCGACTGAGTGCTTTTTATAAACTGTGAGGCATTTGGTACTACTGACTTGCTTATATTATGTTAACGTTTTTCAACGCTAAGATGTAGGTAAGGCCGGGTCAGCCTAAGAGGATTCTTGAGCTTCTTTATTCGTATGGTAGGGTCAGCCAGTCTAGGGCCTCAGGCGTCACCCTGTGGACCTCACCAATCCCGCCGGGGAATGAATGAGAATGGCAATCGTTGACCACATGTTTATTCTTGAATTGAAACGCTGCTATTTGAAAATCTCTCCACCAGCTTCCGCGGTAGAGGGACAAGGCTCTTGGCAAGCAATCCGCAGATCTTGGGTTTTTATGAGTAATTTATGTTATTACACAATTTATTGAATTAAAATATTATACAGCATTTTTGCGGCACGTTCCAGAGTGGAAGATATTCTCAGTAACTTCCTGGTGTAAGACCACCATTCAGAATTGAACTGTTGCTTAAAATGGCATTTACCAGATCTGAATAGCTAGGTTCTTCCCCACCTTTATTCTATACATCTCCTTCCTCTCTACAATGCCCTCAGCTACACATCACGCCTAATTTGGGGATATCATAGTCTCATTGACTCCAGATGGGAGTAGTTGGGAATCTTGTACTGTATTCATAAAAAGAGTTGATCATATCAACACCGTGTCCCCTGGGTGATTAACTGAACACTTATCACGAGCGACAACGTGTACAATTAAAAATGTTCCGTTCATTAGAGTAGTAAATGCAAACAACTGTGCAATTAAATCAATTATCTATAATGGCTATCTCGGACGAGCAATAAATGTTGTCACACATCACTTCCATATGCACTGACTGATGTAAAGTCCAATAATACACTAGCGTGAGCACAACCCCCAAATGCGTGCATAACCATCACCATTGCATGCCGACCATTAAAGCACACGTGATAGAAATTAGTTATAGCAATTGTATTTATTTTTCGTAGTTTATTTCTGTTCCATTTCGTTTACTGAAGAAAAATAATCATTATAATTCAAATTCAAAAACATTAGTTGCACAAAAATACAGAAAGTACAAAACGTATAACATATTTATTCCAGCTAACCTAACAAATACGTGTTATATTATAAAACCCAACAATTACATGTTATATTATGTACACATAAAAATCAGACGTATTTAATTTATGTAAGGTATTCATTTATAGTGTGTGACATTTGTAGAAATGTTTTTTGTGATGATTTGAATTTGAGTATTTCGTTTAGGTACTTGCTTAATGTTTCGTGGAAGGTCGTTATAATATATAGTAGATCGAGTTTTTACTATTATCGTATTTAATTATTTTATTTACCATGCGCCTTTCTTTAAGGACGGAAAGCATTCTTTCGAACATAAATATTGGTGTCAGGTGAGTGTCCTGAGCTTTTTCTACCGATATTTTAATGTAAGTTGCTCCCCGGAACCAGTGCATAGCTAAGGGATACTCAAAATTTTACATTTGACACTTGAAAACGTGTCGTTTTTACGACTGTATAATCATTTGGGAAATTTTGTGATTTCCCCTTCATAAAACCTGGATCTCTCCTGGCCCCCTAGCACACTCGATCGATAAGGCACAGTATCGATGACTTTCTGTAACTTCTCATCGTTCCCTAGGACAACTGCAGATCGCTAATGTACAAACAACAATTGATGTCGAATATATTGAGGACACTTCGTCATTGTGAACTGTCACTTATTCGTTGGCGGTCTGCGGTCAAGCTAGGAAACTAAACCGAAAGTTATCATATCAATCGTTATCGATCGAGTGTGCTAGGGGCCCAGGACTCTGGAACGATGAGAAGTTACCGAAATATATCGATACAATATCGATACCTTATCGATCGACCGTGCTAGGACCTCTAGACTCGGGTTCTTTTCTTCCTGTCAAATGTTTTGTAGGAACTACTAGTATTCAATTTTGAAATGTTTATTAATTGCCACAATGCAGTGCATGCACGTAGGACCGCGTATTATCAATGACGGAGCGGTTTATAAAACCAATTACTAGTAGTTCCTAATACAATAAATAAAATTATATAAACATATCCTCCTACGTGGAGTTAATAAACAAATGTTATAATGCAAATTTGATTTTATTTTAAGAATCCTCGTTCCACGTGGTATTAAGCTATATCATATGTGTTTTGCACGTGCTGTCTCGCTACCCCCTCTCCTCCCTTCTGTCCCTGGAGCCTAGTTATGAAGGGGTGCGCTTAGAACATAGGGTTGGCGGGGAGGGGATGGGGGAGGGGAAGCTTCCCTCATCGCTCATCTGCTCAGTTGAATCAAAAATATCTAAATCTCAAGGGCACGCTTTATAATTCTTGGCAGTCTGGTGATTTTCGTATATGAAATTCGTTTGCTAAAAATCCATACGATTTGAAATATAGAATTCACCACTAGTTTTTCTGCCGTGATGTCGAGAGTGATGGATTCTGTTAATCTTGAGCGCCTCCTATATTTACAGCAATTCAAGGTACATGTTATTATATAAAAGCATATACTAATAATAATTAGCCAGATACTAACAGTTCTGACGGTGAACTAAATTTACTAAAAATATTCATTTTTGTTAATCGCTATAATATTATTTTTTTTAATACGTGCACCGTAAATTTGCAATAAATTTCGTTTTGAATGTCAAACGACATGTCAAAACAAATCAAATAATTGATCAATAAAATTTTCAATTTGGTAGGCGGTAATGGGTACCGCTGCCCTGGGAACCATTTACTGTATAATTAACACCTCTGCCATAGGTCACCCTATGTGGTTTGCTACGTTTGGTGACTTAGCAGGGGCGCCCGGGTTCATAAGGTGAACTTTGTATAGGTCTTGGCGGTTAATGCGTGTGCCCACCTACTACCTAGAAACCTCTCTAGCTCACTAGATTGCCTTGCACCGCAGTGGGAGGGTTTTTCCTTCCCACGTTTCCTACCCATCCTTCATACCTTTTTCTTTCCAAAACTTCCTTTCCCTCCTTTCCTAAAAAGACCCTCCACTCAGAATCCTCAAATATGACATCGGGCCTGAGGGGAATTATTTTCCTCAGGATCTCGTATGTGAAGCTTATGTAAAAAAATGAAAATAAACAATTTTTTGTTAAAAGCTGACATATACTCGTATATTATTATTTTGTAACAAGCTCCATAAATTGCAACAAATTTCGTTTTCAATGTGAAATCTTATCAAATGACGTGTAAAAATATATCAAATATTTATTGATTAAGACGTGTTGAAATCTTGAGTTAAAGCGGGCTATTAAAATAAGTAAGGATTGGCATTAAACGTTTTTGGTTTTGCTTATGAATAAAAAGTCGGAAAATAATGAAGTGTATTTTTGTTTAACTGCTTAATACCAGTAAAATGTTGATTTTAACGGGTAAACGCTTCCCGCTTATTAAAGTAAGTTTGACAAATTGAAGTCAGCGCTGCTCCGGCTCAACTGGCTCAACTGGCTCAACTGGCCCAACCAACTTACGGCGTCACTTTCATTAATAACCCGTTCTCGAATATTGAATTTTCTTAAGTAGAAGAAACTTGTTTACCTGCTTTTAAGCGGACGGTGTCAAAACTTCCCCGGGCTCTTAATTGATTCTACAAAACGTAGACGACGTTACGTGTTTTTGTTTTAAACAACGAGAAGTTAAAAGCAATTAAAATTACGTGAATACATTATTTGTAAGGACAAGCCGCGCGGAGGTTCGACACCATTTATTATAAAAGCCTTCGCTAAGTGAAATGCTCCTGACAGATTAGTTAAGCCTACAAAATGGGGATATTTAAAGATTTTTAGAATCATTTTTAAATTTAAAGTTTCTTCCACAATATTGATTTTATTGTTTCAATAGATGGAATTAATCGAATTATATTTACAATAGCCGAAATGTATTAAAAGCTTTGGGAATGTAAACCTTTTTTTTTCGAACCTCGAACTAAGCCGAGTTCAATTGTAAAAAAATATATTCTTAATTTTTGTTGGTTGTATCATTATTGAACAAAATAATTAAAAATATTATTTTTATTGGTTCATCGGATAGAGACCACTTTTCAAAGACTTTAAGTGTGTTTGGTGACTAAATTAGTATTGTCTCACTTACCCCAACCTTTTAATCATCCTCACTTTTATTAGATACTCTTGTAGAGGAAACTAAAATTATTGAAAAAAAAAAAAAAAAAAGTGAACTTGACATAAAAGATGCCAACGCGCCAACTTTTGGTGACTTAGCAGAGGTTCCCGAGTTCATGGAGCGAGTTTTTTTTTTTCAAATATTGGCAGCGGATGCTTTCCCACCAGCTGTGTGGCGGGTCGGATAATGAGAAGAATGTCGATGGAGAACCTTTGCCCTCTACAACTGTACTCTTTCGCCCCATCGCCTTTAACCGCAGTGCATGGATAGATTTATACGTCCGGCACTCCTGGACACACCTTTTCCTACCCAGAACTTAGTCTCGTTACTTTCCTTAAAAATGCCCTCCACAATGTACTATGATGAGTTAAATTCTTAAAAATAAGATATTTTAAACAACTTGAAACTTTCCAACCTTCAACTCCTCATCTCCTTCTGCTATTTCCTTCTTCCCTTAACTTTTTCCGTTTACTTTTATTAACATTTAAATTTCTCAAATAAGCTTTACTATAGAACACTGATTAATGATTCTAAGTACCTACCAATGTCTAATTTAAAGTAATAATTTCGGTGGTGCAACCCCATTTTAATGACCTCTAGAACTGGGATTTTTTAGTGGTTTTTAAAATTACAACTGATTGTGGTAACCATTCAGAAAACTACAGCGCTCTACAAATTATCCAATTATCATTAGTATTAACCAATGAAGTCGGTATCAAAATTATTTTATCAATTAATAATTCTATATTTGTGTGTATTTCTAATTTTTTTTGTTTAAATAATTTACAGATATCTTAATTGTTTTACTAATGTTATAATGAAAACGCGTCCGATAAGCAAATTACCTATTTTATTCTAATAATATTTTCGTCTGATCTTTAATATCCCTAACAACCCAAAAATCATCTTCAGACGAAACCCAGTATTTTGATTTCATATTAGAAAGATCATTATTTGAAATACAGGCTTTATTTAAATAATATTATTTCATTAATTTTGGACCAGATCGTCGTTTGTAGGTTGAAGTCTAGAAATGTTTACAAAGTCCCAAAACTTTTCGGCGTTAATTATAACAAAATAATAATTTTGCAAATTCGAAAATCTATTGAAGCATTTTTAATTATCTCTTGGTAAACTTTATGAATCTGAAGCCGGGATAAATTCTTTGAGTGGTGAATTTGTGAATTTTAATGAGAACTAATTTAATTGTTGTAGAATTTCGTTTTTCTGCAAACTTTATATAGCGTAGGAGCTTTCTCCCAAAATTGTGAATGAGAAGCATTGCCCGTACTTAAATTAAATTATTAAAATTAAAAAACGCATACTTATCATTCACCCCCGTCATGCGTTTTCCCACATACAGATATAGCATATTTTATGCTTGATATAATAATAAATATGATTTTAGCACCAAAAATATTATTAATAATATATATTATTGATATCCATTAAAATTTAAGTGTAAACCTTAGAAATATGTATATCATAAAACACTTTGTAAATTGAAGATGCACTTAATCAGAATTGTTTGTATTAGGTATATTGTTGCATTTTTTATTTTTTTATTATGGTCCTGTATCTAAATTTCGTTATTTTATTGGTCCATGACATAAACATAATTATTCACTATTATATATAAATGTTTTGACTGTTTATAAAATAAAAATAAAAGATCTACCTATATCTAGCATTTGAGAACTTCCCTGAAAAGAAAAAATAAGACCCTTCCAAACAGGTGTTGGATATGTTGTTGCTACCTCCATCAACAGGCGTATCTCCACGATCGCACATAGTAGTAATAATAATAATATTTGGATGATTTATATAGCACCGTTTTTGTGAAAAATCACCTCAAGGGCGCTATAATATATTTCTACAATCTTACTTCTAACTATATACAAACTTCTAACTAAGACAAACCATTATAACGACTTATGTTCAAGTGATCTTGCTTAACATCCTTTGCTTAAATTATTTCATAATATGCAGAACTGTGTTTCATTATTGTTATGAAATTTTTATTTCAATAAATAAAATGAAATAGCGGTATGCGATGTCAAGAAAGTGTAAGAGTGTTAGAGTGCGTGCTAAATGGGCTAGATTAAAATTGTACTAAGATTAATGACATTGATTTCCTTACAAATTTTCTTCAGTGTTGACAACGTTCTTCCTCCTCAACAGCTCCCTGCTAACCGGAGCCAGTGAGTTCAAGGCATCCCCAATTGGGTGTGTTGTGAGGCTGAAGGGTACTGAGAGGTGTAGAAGATGGGAAGGAGGAACGTGGGGAAGCACACCTGGCATTCAAGACCTGGTCACCAAACACGAAAGCTTATATAAGGACATAATGACGCTAGTTCCTCGGAGTTCCAACGACAGCATTCCCACCTGATGCCTCTACTCTAAAGATTGCAATCCGTTTGTTAAGGTGGGAGGACGGACTGCCCGTTTCTGCGTAGAGTCCTTCTTAGCCTTCCCCTCCCCACTTTTTCGTCCTCACAGATTACGGGTGATATAATCCTACTGACTTTGGACGGTTGAGACTCGTGCGCTAGTCGCATTAAAAAATAAAATAAAGTGTACCGTCCTTAGGCATGGCCTAGGGCTCGTTTCACGTCACAATTTGTATTCCCATTCCGAACTTACGCGGCGTACCTGTTCCCAAAGCTTGGCGCGCTAAAAATTGAGCATTTAAGCCGTTTACGACGCGAACTTAATCTTGGTGTCCGTCACGTTGAGGCACGCGGCGTCGTGCCGTGCCGCATTAGCGCCGCGACTCCGCGTGCCGCGTGCCTCGTGCCACGTCCCGCGACGCCGCGTGCCCAGTGGGTCAGGCCGGCCACCGTGCCGGAATACAAAGCAGGGCACTTTGACAATCTGACGTTTGAGGTAGGTGATACGTGCCTACGTGGAGATTGGGACAACCCAATAATGAAAGTTAAATAAATTGTAGAAATAGATATTTTTGATTGTCATGATAGTTGCTGTCATTTTATTTTTCAAATGGAAAATACTATGGCTTCCCCATTTGGGAAAAATTGCGAAGTATAATAAAATGAAGGATAGGAAGAAGTACCAAATAATTTCTGTCAGGGGTGACTTAGCGGAGATGTCTGGATTCATCGGGTAAGGTTTGTGTAGGTCTTGACGGTGAATGCGTCTGTCCACCTACTACGTGGCGGTCCTGATCGAGAGATACTGGTTGAGGGACGCGTTTTGACCCCTCCAGTCGGAATCTCTCGACCCATCACCTTGCACTGCAATTGGAGGGATGGATTCATACGTCCGTCAATCCTGGACACACTTACCCACAGATTCCTACACACCCCTCATACCTCAATCCTTCCCAGATCCACCTCTCCTTCCTTTCCTTAAAAAGACACTTAACAGCTTCCCCCAAGATGGGGTAGACCCTGAGAGAAATAATTTTCCTTAGGGTCACCTGTGTTCAATTTTAAAAAAAGTCTTTTGGATCTTGAGCTGTCTGAATAACAGACCGCGACCAAAAAAATGTATTAGAAGTATATGAGAAGAGAAAGTACATGACTTCTTACTCCAATCTAGTCACTAAACAGAGCTAGAGTCATGAATGATGATTTCTCATCAGAAGGATAAAATAATGACTTCCACTTGCATAAGATTACATATCATTCTATTTCTATGTTTTAATTCTTAACATGATTTCAAGTTTCTTGTTATGATGTAAACTTAGTAAACATAGCTTGTAAAATATTCTATGTGTTCTGAACTTAGGAACAAAAAGAATATATGGGTTTCTCACTACGGTCTTATCAAAACTTTATATTACAGTTCTCGTCTCAGAAAAAGTTCCTGATTTTCCGGGCATTTATTGTGATTAATTGACTGATATTAGTGTTTTTTTTGCAGACTTTCTCTGTTAATTATTGTGATAAAGTTTTGCAATGTGAAAAATGGCCTCACGGGCTCGTCGAGTAGATACTCAAGATGAGAGGAAAATATATGGAGAAAACGTGGTAGAAGAAATAATAAATTGCCAGTCATGTAAGACTATATTATTTGTCTGTTTTGTTTTTCTTCTTGCTCAACGAGAATAAAGCTGGAAATTTTTCCTTTTTTTGTTTAAAAGGCAGTATTTTTGTATTAATCTATTTTGATATTACCCTCTATAGAACTAAATCAATATTTATTTTTATATTATCGTCAATTTATTCCTTACCCGAAAAGATGTTTTATAAATCTATCGTACTTTTTTTTTCATGTAATGTGATCATGATGTTTTTATGTGAAGTGATCCAACTTCTGCCAATAGAACTAACCACTTTTTGGGACTTGAGACAAAAATATTATTAAAAAATATGTTCATAAAGATCAACAAACTCTGAATTTGAGCAAATAAGTTATATTATATAATAAGTATATCTTGAATTAATAAATTTTCATTTAAAAACGATTAAAACCATAAAAGACGTCAGGTCCTTCCCCACCTTTCTCTACCCCAACCCCGTATTCTAACAACTACCTTCAGCCTCACAATATACCCCAATTGGTGATTTATACTAAAAACCTTAAAATTTCCCAGCATTATTTTCTTCGCAAAAATACAATCGTGCTTCCATTCACACACAGCCACTCTTCATATCGTTCCGACGCGATGCCGCTATTGAAAATAGGAATTTCAATTTCATTTTCGTACGAGAATTTATTTAGGGTTGATAGTATATATATTTGAATTAAATTTTAATCCGCACATATTATGTACACGCCTACCACTGCTAGGTCGCTACCTGTCCAGGGCTGATTCCTCCTGGGCCCCGGTGCCGAGGATTTCTCCCGCTCTGAATAAGCAATGAGCAACATTCACTCCACACCGAACGTGCGAACAATTCCAACCTCTTCGCATCTCCTGGGAAACTGTACTGGACCAACCACCGTCCAATACTTAAACACCTGAATTTCTCGACTTTATAGATACAAATACCGAGGAAACACACACTACTCACATCAAACACGCCGTGTGCCTTCAAATGTGTGAATTTCTAGTATGGTCCTGCCATTGAGAGCTGCGTTGCAAGCTCCCTTTCTGTTACATGCGTCGTTTGTGAGAAAAAGGGAGAGGTTAGAATTATACCTTTACCTGGAAATACTGATACCGATATCAATCCTAACCAGAAAAAGCGTAGCTCTACGATATTAACCTACTTGGTATTACAAACCATTCTCTTCGTGTAATACTAGTTCCTACTTATACAGTTTCTATCCAGTTTTATCCAAGTTAATATTTTTGACTGAGCGATAACTACCCAAATTTGGGAATATGTTGATGATTTTTAAAAATGTATTTAATTTATTAAATTGTTTGTTTCAAGCCGCTGATATTATGCCTGTGTCAAGCTTCTATCAGGATGCTAACATATATGTCACTAATGTTCGTATCATTAAATATTCTGAATATTTTTGGTATCTTGAAGTCTGCATGTAGACACCAGTATAAAATATTTTGTAAAAATGAAACACCTGTTCACGTGTTGAGAATTATATTTTTTTAATTCTGTGATTATAGAAATACGTACGAAGTAGGACAATTTCGGCATCTGACATATATATTTCAAACAGTAAAGGTGGATTCTTTGGCTTTAGCACGGTAAGCAGTTAACATTTACCTATCGGTATTAATATAAGGTGTGATTTTTGAATAAGCGAGGCCCAATCCAAAAACGAACTATATCAAAAATATCTATCGATTGAGTGGTTTGAACTTTTTTACTTAAATATTTATTTTGTTTAAATATCTGATAGTTAATCTTGACAAATAAAGTCAGATTTCGTTATGCAATTTTTAAACTTATATTAATTATAATACAAAATGTCGCTTCTAGAACGCTCTCTTGAGTTCAACAGCTCGGTTGTGGGAGGATTTGTCGGTCTCTATGTTTCCTCCCTCTCATAAAATGGGTCTCTTTAAGACCCATTAACACTCTTTCCTCCTTCTAAAAGACCTTCCATACAGCATCTTCAATATTTTCGTAGGCCCTGAGGGAAATTATTTTCCTTAGAGTTTCCAGTGTGAAATTAATGTTAAAAAAGCGTGTTATTCCATACAAAGGAGTATGCGATCTCATGAAACTCTTGCAACTCTGCACTTGTAAGCTTATGATTGAAATGTATGGTTTCAGAGCGCTTTCACACAAACAAAGTATTGAATTTCGTAAGTCTAAACATTAGGTCGTTTGTTTCCAAACTAAAGTCACTCATCTTAGTCATAGTAATTTCTATCTTTCCCACTTAAGTAATGCTCGCAGAAGAAAGCCTGAAGATTTTTAATGTAGCCTGAAACGTTAGGCGGCTCATAAGCGTCATTATCTCTCACAAAGCAAAGCACAGTCTGCTTCACATTTTCGCGAAAAACTGCGTTTATGTGTAAACTGTAAGCAACGCGGGTTTTTTCAGAACAAAAGTGTCTGGGTCCCTCGGAAAGAGCGTGGGTAAAAGCCTTCCTATCGAAACCTTCAAACACACGGCGCCGGGGGTCCGGGCGGTACCACTAACTACTCCTACCTACGTCATTTGCAGACTGCGCCACAACCTACCAACCCTCTGCCTCCACTTGCACTATGCATAAAAAATCATTACTTTATTGAAGCTTTTTTTCGCAAATTGCTGTACTGCAGTGGCAAATAAAAACACAGTAATTACCAAAGTTAACAAAATTAGTTAAATGTTAGAAGTTATTATGTATCGAATTATTTATTTTTACATAATAAAATTTAATATTTCTCCTTTTTTGGTATTTAAAAAAATGTTCAATATTTTCGATGTTATCGCAATTTCTCGGCTATTGGTAAGTAAAATCGCAGTATATCTATTTCTGTAATTAAAAACAAAGTAAATACGAGTACGTTGAAATGGTTGCGTTTATACATTACATTTATGAAATTAGTAATACAACTTTTTTTAAATGTTTATGTTTAAATTTTAATAATTAGTTTGAATTGCTTAATTTACTTATATATTACCCCTAGCTTTACTTCAATAACTGTCCACATAATAAACAGTACAATATTTACTACCGGTGAATATTTACTCCACGCAGGAGGTTATGAGGAAAATAATTTCCCTCAGACCTCTGTTGTCTTTTTGAAGAGACAATATGTTGTAGGAGGAAGAAAACACGGAGGCCTGCAAATTGTTCCACAACCCTATGTGCACCGGTTCCGAGGTCAGAATAATTCTTAGATGCGCGTAAACAGGAAAAAATACGCGTTTTTTTCAGTTTATTTGCAGCATTAGGTATACAAATTGACTCTCTACTCTTTGTTACATAATATTTTATTTCTAAAAAATAAAATTTTCTATTTGTTCTACATTTAATCGGATAATTTGAACTTCGTTTGCATTATAAACTTAATAAGTTCATTTCGTGGATTATACCTTTAACATTATTTACTTTTTTGCGGAGATATTGATGTTTTATTGTAATGGACTTATACAAGACCACTTTAATGTAAGTGCTTCCATATTCTTTGGTTTCATATCACTTAACACGAGTCTTAAAAACACTCAAAATCCTAATGCATTCGGACATCATCAAATAATAATTATGCGACAAATACCCTTTTGTGTAACGAGCCAGATCACCAAAGCACCGAATTAAAATATCAAAAGAACCCCTTTAAATAGAAATGCATTGAGGTCTAGCACCAACTACGTAGCGTGTGTGCGAAAATATATGGACTTATTGTATAGAACCCATTTTGGTAAAGCGGCATTTACTCTTCAAGCTTGTGCGGTCAGGGGCAGTAAAAAATGCACCAAAGTACAGTAGCAAAATAAATAGGGGTTTGCGAAGGTTCGGTAAGTAACAAGAGATGGAAAAGTAAAATTTTCCTACCACAGAGGAAAAAAATCGCCATTAATCAAGGTATAAAACTTATTATAAGCAATTATTATTAGCCTGAAACACTGATCCATATTGAAAAACCTCCCGAGAAAATATACATGCCGCCGACGGGACTCGAACCCGTGCACTTCAGATTGACGGTCAGGTGCTCTAATCCACTGAGCTCCGGCGGCTTATCTCTTACCCGCCAAATGATTCAATTTAAATTCAACCAATGCTGATTCATTGCTTGAATTTTTTGTGTTTTTTTAAAGCAAACTATCTACATACTTAAAGACTGTAATGAGTAAGATTAAGAAATGCTCGATTAAATGGTTTGAGCATATAGAACGAATGAAAGAAGAAAGGAGTGTAAGGAGAGTATATGACGCGATTGTGAATAGAAGAAGAAAACGAAATACCTGAGGAAGACATGGCACGATCAAGTGACCCAAACACTTGAGTTGGACAATGTGAAACATCTGAATACGGAAGGACAAGTACGAGACGGTGCATGGAAGTGAATGAAGGAGTGCGTGCCAAGAACGAGTTCCGAGTCTCTGCTACCTTAGGGAAACGGTGTTAATGTTAGTTAGTTAGATAGTTAGTTCTTACGTTTTTTTATGTGAATTTATTTTATTTCGATAAATTTTCATGTATAGCATTTTATTAAATAATAAAATTTCCCACCCCCTGATGCATGGGGTTTGCTAGAAAAATTAAAAACAAAAATTAAAAATCTTAAGTCACTTTTATTGCTATATTATTGAATCTACATACATCTTTACTTGTAGTATTCTGCTTTTCATTCCAAAAGTAGGAACAAAGCCATTGAAAGGAGGGTGCGGTATTTCTGGATAACAGACTTAACATAACAAATTAAGTCCCTCAATTCTCCGGATATCTCTCATAAATATTCATTCAAACAAAAAACAAAATAGGTATCTATCTACCTCTCATTATAATGCACGCCCAGAACTGTTGTTTTATGGGGTGTTTTCAACTACAACTAACCAACTGAACGAGAATAAATAACAACATTAAACGCTTTAAGCACTCCATTTATTTTTACCGATTATTTATTAATTTTAGTTTACGATTAAAAATAAATTAAATATTATCTTTTCACACTTAGCAAACACTTTGTGGGTATACATAAATAAAACAAATCAAGTATTTTAATTTTTATTCAATATCAAAACACAAAGTGATTGCTTTCTATAATAACAAAAAAAATATTTAGTTTTTATAAGTTTTTTGCATTTTATATAGGTAATAAGACTGGAAATGTTTAAACGAGGATGGATAAACACTTGAGATGTCTAAACAGTGTAGGTATTTCGGAATTCGCAACGCGCTTAATAGATAAAGATCACTAATTTAATAAATCTTCGGGGATATTTGTACCTAGTTCACATAAATGGGATATGTCTACGCCTTAACAATCTAAAAGTGTTTGAAATAAAAAAAAAAACATTTAAAATAAATAAAATCAATTTACTAAATAAACAGTTAGATTTGTCAAACAGCCCCATGTTTAATATATTTCCCTTACCCCGCCTACTTTTACCCCTCACTCTTAGGCATCTAAGTGTATGTTCTCTCTCCCTGTTCTACTTTTCATTTAAATACCCTATATATGTATTTTGTTCAATAATTTTATTATGAAGGTTCAGGTTGAACCGAAACCGGTCAGTTAAAGATATATAATACAGTGAAATTAGATTAAAGTTATTTTATTGTCTTAATTATATATTTAAAAAAATTTACCGTTTTGAAAGCAATGCGAGTACAAGTCTTAAATGCTTTAGTGAACAAAATGTTCATTAACTTTACATATCTTTTTTTTCTTTTCAATGACCCGCTAACAGCGCCACCGTTTACTCAAAGGATACACCATCGCGTTGGTGGGAGCACTGCGTAACCTTTTTTATAATATTACTTTGTAATATTTACGAGGCCCCAAACAAAATCTCCACCGCCCGTCGCTAATGGAGCGGCAATATTAATTTCATTTCACTTTTTGACTTGCTCCTTTTTTTAATAATATCAATCGAGTAATATTTTTAATGGCCCTTACCGAAGAATCTTTTCTCTCCGATAATGAATGATGCCGCTGGAGCGCTAATAACGTACAATAAAAATTCTAAAGTTACTCGCCGTTAGTAACAGATACTTTACCAAGGGAGTTCATAACGAACCCTTTCGTTAGCATAACCTCGTGCCGCTGTAAGACTTGTACCCTTTTTTACTGCTGACCGAGAATACAGTGTGACCAGAAAGAGATATTCATGGAATAAATAAATGGCTACGTTTTTAAGCCTTGAATTTAATGTTATTCACGCATTCAAAAACCAGGAAAAGATTACAAAGACAAACTCGGGCCGGTACACAAGATCCACTTTACAACATACGTTACACCAGCCTTCAACTAAAACGACTTTTGGACAAAGAAATGTGCAATATTTCTCTATAAAATTAATATCCTTCCTCTTTCAATGAAAACCATAAATAAAATAACTGACTTCAAAACAAGCATTAAGATTATGGACAAGGGAAGCAAAAACATGAATATAATTTTGCAACCAAACAATGACTAAAGCTTGTATTGTGTTTTATTCTAAATATTGTTTAATAATTTTCCTCGTAATATTTTATCATAATTTACTTACTTTATTTCAAAAGCCTTAGAAGCTACCATGCACAATATGCACTAATAAAGACACATTCTCTTATAAAAAATGTAAAAAAAATAAAGCCAAAAAAATCGATTCTTCTGAATTCCATCGACAAACATTGTTTAATAACACAATTTCCCATAATTTTACTACCGTCTTTCGGATTCTTTACGAAGTCAACAAAAAATCTAAAAAATTAATACTATTGACATATTTTATTAATTTTAAGGGTAACCAAGTTTCATTGTTATCCACAAATGAAAAAAACTTTTATTTAAATTGTTGATTCCGGAACCCTAGTCAGAGATTTCAACAGAGCATTTTGGAAGGACGTACTAACCTTGGAACGGATCATGGCGGCCATTGATGATCAGGTATTTATTTCGTCACGATTTCTTATGTTGATCTCCATCAATAATCAATTGGTTGAGTTCATAAGAACAGTCTTGTTGATACTTTGAAAGGGATAAAGTATTTGCAACCACCCTGTGCTCCGTATGGCTACCGTTCGTTTATCAAACGGATTTCCCCGCGGTATACACAGCTATCTTAATTAGACCCATAAATAAATTCCGACGCTTATTGAATACGGAGCGAAAAAGTACAAAAATACACAGAGCGAGCTCGTTTTTTTTAACATTTTTTTCTAGACGATCCCTGTTTGGCCACGGCTCTCGTTAAATACTTTGCACAGTTGAAAAGGCACTGTAAAACAAATTAAACACAGTATTCCGATGTATTTTTAATAGACCCTGGCGGCGATTGATGGAAGTAACAAGCTACGATTTTTCTTCAATATGTTTGCTTGAGTATTTAGGTTTTTTCTTTCGTTCTAAAAATCCCGAGGAAAGCAAGTTACGAAAGGCTGAGAAGGAGATTAATGCGCTCCGATTTTCGTTTTGTTCTTAGATTCCTTTCAAACATGTTCGTGTTCTTTGTTAAATTTTAAAATTCTCATCCATGGAGATTTAATGATAAAAATATGTTTGGAATTTGAAACATTGCTCTTCGTGCTAGTGATGTAAAATGTTCATTCTTTGGAACCTAGTAAGCCAGTAAATTCGATTTCCAAGTTTTACTCAATAATTAAAACGTGAAAACTCGCGGGATAATATAATTGAGCCCTTGCCCCGAATAATGTTGTATCCAACAATATTCTTTTTTTGAGAAAAATGGAAAAAACGAAATCAATGTTTCATAACATTTTATATTTAAAATACAATAAGCATACAATTCTTAAGACTTTTAAAGGAAAAATCGTGAAAAAGGGCTATTAAATTAGAACTTGTTGCAAGAATTTGTGCTGAATTAATGGTAAATGTTGTAGGTATGTGAAAATTTCACATACAACATTATTCCACAAAACGCTTTTTTTAACTTTTCTGTCCCTCAAGAAAGCACCACGCTCTTCTTACACCATTTTAAATGTGCCATTGATGCTTTTGAGAGTAAAAAGCAAAAAAACTATATGAATAAATGAAACTATTTACAAGCGAGATTTTGTCTTGAGATCAACATAGAGCATTATTTCACAAAACTTTTTCAATGGCTAAAAACAGCTTAACAATATTTTTTCTGGACGAATTCTACTTTTGTGCATTCTTCAGTTGAAGTGTATCTAGTTGAAGCCATACTACGTTCGTTTCCTCCATTTATTCCCATGAATTAAACCAATCTCCGTGATTTCGATAAACGGCTTTATACAAAATTCTTCCACAAACCAACATTTAAAATGCTGCCACAGGCCTAAAAAAATGTTCATTACCCAACATCATTACATCAATAACTCAACATGATAGTTTTGTTGGATACAACATTATTCCGGGCTAGGGCTCAATTGTAGGCTGTGTGAAGCTAAAAGTTTATGTAAAGAACATATATTACAACAAGGAGTGCGGAATGATCAGGAAAAATACTAACCAAAACATATTCACAGCAAACTCTCTTTTATAACAACAATAATCGTAAAATAATGTTCTTTTTTTATGTGAATACCGCACAAGGGTCCCAACTTCTCCTAGTGAGCCATTGAGATTGAAGCCAGTGAGTCTATGGCATACCCAATTGGGGTATGTTGTGAGGTTGAAGGAAAGTGGGGAGGGAGATGGGGGAAAAAAAGGTGGAGGAATACCTGGCTATTCAGATCTAGTCACCAAACTCGGGGATTGGGTATAACTTTTCAAAAGTACCAATTGGTGATCCCTTAATGAGTTTTGATAACTCGTGTGCAACTTCGTTGTATGTTTTATTTAATAAAAAATAAAAAAAAACGCTGCTAAAATCAACGTTCTTAACGGTCAACATCTTACACCAGTGCGATATTGGGAGTATCTTCCACTCTATAACGTGCTGCCAATATACCTAATATAAATTTAAATGTTTAAATTGTGAAAACACAAATCAATTAAACTAAATATACTTGCACACTCGGCCACCATAACACGGGCATGTGCCTAGTATGGCGGCCATAAATTCCCCAAATGTTATATTTACTATTCAAAGAATAAAGAAACATTAAAAAAAAATAAAATAAAAAAAAACACTCCGGAATTTGAATCTGCGACCTCCGGGTCACTAGTCGAAAGCCCTACCTCTGGACTATGGAGACTTTTTTGTTAGTTATGTTCGTTATGAAATGTCTGAATTCTTGACGTATCAGTTACAATTTTGAAAATAACAATTAAAGTAGTTATCTGTTGAAAAATTACATTATGGGTAGGTGCTTTATGTATAAACCCTTCACAAAGTATCCCCAAAGATCAGAAAATACACATTAATAAACACAAAAATATACAAATACATGCAATACACAACTCGCTATAACAAGTGGCTACGATAATCCATAAAACATGTTATAAATAACAAATAATTATTTAACAAAATTAATCTACGAGTAAATTCATGAATTATTGATCCAACTCTAATATTATCAATAGATAACACATTCAGTTCGTGTTATTTTAATTAATTTAGTACACCTCCGTCTGAATATTTCTTGAATTGCAAATGTTTAGCAGCTCAGTGTTTAGTTAGTTCAACATGCATGTCGTGTTTGTACACATGCAGCAAGGAACGTGTCTGAATTATCTGTAAGCCTATAATCAAATGAAATGTCTCCTCTGTACCATTAAATCAACTTTGGGAAGACGCAACGTGCAGCAGTAACTAAATCGCTTAAGCTTTGGCCGGAGGAAGCTTCTCCTGTTTTAAGGACGGATTCCGTCAAATTATGCAATCTTGTAATCTGCTTTTATTATTATTTTTTCTATTTCTTGGGCATTAAATATGTAACAATTTCTCAACATTGATGTTTTGAAGAGTTTTATTAAAAATGTGCATCTCTGAGTTCATGCCCCCTGATTAACAACACTGTTTACGAAATTCTAACTACTCCGAGTTTGCTAATCATTTATTAGAGACACTCAACAGCTTCAATAAATAAAAACTGGGTTAAAACATTCAAATATTAACACAAAAATCTTATCTTATAAATAAACAGAAAAATTAAATAAAAAATTAATTTAGTAATCAAAATAATAGCACCCTGTAAGTCACCTTTGTTGACCATGTTTCCTTGTTATTTTGACACTTTCCACCGTCCTGTAAAGTGCACAAACTTCGGGAGGTGTTTCTAAATTATAGTACAAATAAAAAAGCTTAATAAATTTTTCGAAATTTCGATCTTTAATCACCTCCTTACGTTGGTGTATAAATACCTTAAGATGGAAACAACCCTGAGTTCTGAAAATCATTGTATTGAACTAGAAACTCCAGAAGACCTAAATTATTGTAGATACTTCAGGATGCTAGAGTTCACAAATCGATTTTTTTTGTGCGACAAGCATTCTGATTTTTTAGCTTGTGGTTAACAGGATTGCTCTTTATAAATATATTCAAATGATTTGGACTCTGGATGAGATGATTAATGTTTCCAGCGATTCCAGGCCGACTGGGAGTCTCTCTCTATGTGTAAGAAAATGGCTGCTGCCATGTTGACGCACGTGCTCCTTGGAACAAGTCAGCGGAGAGCAAGGAGTAGAGACTAGGGAGTAGTAAGCATCCCTAATTGCGTTATGACAAACGCCAGTTAGTGCTAATTCGGATCTGCTCTTAGCCGCTGTTGATATTGCATGTTACGCAAACGCCAATTAACTAAAACCTTCTCGGGATCGAGCATCCATTCATTGCCGCGAATTATAGGAATCTCGAACGTTTGGTTTATTGGGATTTCGATTTTGAAATTTGAAATTCTTGCAATGTTGAGTAATTGCTTTATATGAAAATAATATCATTTTCTGAGAAGATATAAAGATTCTGTCTAAACACCTAAAAATATTTTGGAGTTCAATCTATTCGCTCATTTTAACATAAAATACTAAATTTGTTTTCTGAATTTTAATGTCCTGGAAAGTTTGAATCTCTTCCTAGTCCTATGACTTGTCTATACAATCTAAAATTACTTTAAAAATTGTAACACAAATGTAATGCTTTCTTTTAAATAAAGTACTAAAAATATGTTTGATCTTATATGTTCGATATATGTTGTACATTCGACTTAATATAAATAATTTCGAAGCATTGGCCCAAATAACAATGCAAAAACCCGTGACATTAATCTGACAGTAATCATCTACACACACATATGAACTTGTTAATCGAATTAGGAAATGTATTTATATATCTATTAGATTACGAAATATTCTAAGTCTGATAAATTTAAAAAGAAATCTGTTTCGCGCCGGTCTAGTCATTAATTCAGTGTTGAATTATCGTACGAGGAGGTGCATACGATCAATTGTAAACCATGTAATGGTAGTTCAAAGAGCAATTATTAAAGTAATTTTGAAGAAAAAACAACCTACATTCCCTTCAGCAACATTGTTCAAAATTTTTTTAGGGATTTACAAACCTTCGCAACTCCCTTTCTCCCGAATGTGGATGCAATTAAAATATAAACTTTGTGCATATAATTTTTTTAAAAATTTAAGCAATTCTAGGCTTTTGTTTTGGCAAGATTTTTAAAAATATTTAAATTATAATATATTATCTTACTACCTAGAAGCCACCAGAAATTTAGGAAATTGAGATGAGACTACAAAATACAAGCACGTAGAAAAGTAATTTCATCAGTTTGTTATTTGAAATATACATGATCAGGAGGAGTAACTTCTTAGAATTTTAAAATGTATTGATTTATTTCAACCTTACTTGCTTTTAATTATGTATTCGATATTTGTTTACGTTGCTGCGTACGCCGAGTATGATTTCGTCGTAACACTATATCCATTAAACGTTCAAAGCATCCAGACAACGTGATTATACCCTTTGTTTTATTGTTATGTGGGTTATATTGTTGCCCTAAATAAAACAAATATCCTTGAACGCTGAAATATTATGTTTGTAAATATTCATCATACGGGTAGAAATTTCATCTGCTCTAAATTTCAGCAACATCTATACATAATACATACTGAAGGATGGGTATCTACTTCTCATAAAATATTTATAAATAGTATTATATTTAAATATTAAAACCAATAAAACAATTATAGAAGCAGTCCGCATGCGACAAATGGGGGGGGGCGCTGGATAATTTTGCTGTGATAAAGGGGGCGATCCTTTCCATACGGTTAAGAACCACTGCCCTACAAGAAGAGACAGAAAACATACTTTCCTGGTAGATGGCAGGTCACTTCTGATACCTAAACACAGATTCATTATAATGTTTAAAATTTAATGATTTTATACGCAGAGAAAACAACGATTTATGATTTATAGTTGCCATTTTATCCTGCTTTACTAAAGATATTTTTGTAATATTCTAGTATATTTAGTAAATGCTTGAAATTTTAAATATTTTTTAACAACGCATATATTCCACGCGACAAAATATAAAAATGTTATCAGTATTATTTCTCGACCTATTCCCATCTAGAGATAAAAGAGATTTCAATGTTTATGTAATAATAATATTCGGAATAAAAACAAGCCCCCAGGAAAAAGCAACCCTCAGTAGAAGAGAGAGCGTTTCTTCTCTTTGGAATTAAAAGTCCATGAACTGTAATATCCCCTAAAACCAGACGATAAGGCAAGGTTTCTTCGCTATAGTATCATAAAAGCATTGTGACATTTCTTTTAAAGATTTAGAGAAACTTTTCAATTAAGGAGTTCTTTATCTTGGAATTTTTGTGACCCTCCACTCCAGGATATTTGTAAAGGTTACATTTTCTTTACCTTTTTGTGTTGAATACTTTTTTGGTTTTAATTCAGTATTTTTTACCGCATATTTTCTCATTCGTATGGACGTTATTATTTTAGGAGATATAAATATTTACTTGGAAAAGAAAACCAATGCTATGTTCGTAAAATTCACCTAAATTTAGCGTGCCTTCGGCTGCGAGTAGTGGGTGAAGTCAGCTATTCGTGATGTAGGAAGTACACTTGATGTTATTTATCGAATACATGATACATAATACTACATTAGAACATTACATATATGTAAGACATTAAATCACCATACTGAGCGACTGCCTATTTCATGGTGACCAATGGAGCATAGTTAATATGTGAAGTCTAGTGTTAATAGTGTGAATTAAACATTTATACATGTTGAAAATAGGAAAGATTAAATTAGAAAAATTATTAAATTGAAATAGAAGATATAAGAATAGAAAACAGAAAAACGAAAATAAAAAAGAATAAAGAAGAATAAGACATTATTATGCAGGATCAGGGCATATGCATAACACTTTTTTCTAGTTGTGAATGCCTAATATAATACTTGCATGCGTAAGCGCGTAAATATGCGCATACACACATGCATCCACACACACACACATTTTCTTATACATAGACGCACATATACACACATACACACAAGTAATTACGTATACAAAGTTATTTATTTACACATATATTTTACCGACATTCACAGCACTATCTGAGTATGAGAAACATAACACTGTCACATTCACTAACACTGCCACATTGACTCATCAAAAAATCCGCTAGCGCCTGTCTGAAAGTGCGTTATTTGGATATTTACTTTATTTCAATTGATCAATTATTAAATATTTTAGGAGCGAGAAAGTTAAATTGTGATTATGCCATTGATGTTCTTGTTGCTGAAATAATATAGTTGGATTGGTTGGAATATCTTGTGTTATAGTTTGATTCAATATTTTTTTTTGTAAATTTGAATTTAAAATAAGAGGTTATGTTTTTCATATATTGGGATTTTATATTGAGAACTTTGAAGTCTTTAAATAAGTCCTTCGTGGGATGTATATAATGTGCTTTGTAGATAGTCCGTATTATCAATTTTTGGGATTTTATTAGTGATTTATTACAGTTTTAGAGCATCCTCCCCAGACAATTATACCGTACGATAAAATTGATTGACACATGGAAAAGTATACTGTTTTTAGTATCTTTTTATTTAGTATAATTTCGTAATGATCTGAAGATATGTGCCAGTTTCCGTATACAGCTTGTAATATTAATTACATGATCTTCCCATCGAAGTTTATTGTCAATTATTACGCCCAAGTATTTAATGGAATTTACTCGTTCCAGTGGGTTGCATGGACAGCTAGATATATTACTATAAGAATGTATTTTTAGTATATGATTAGTTGAGGGTTGACTTAAATTATTTATGCTAAATGTTAGGTATTTTTTTTAAAGTTATATTTAACGTGATTAAATTATCATCCAGCCATTGATATTTTGCAATATTAGCTCCGCTCTGTGAAAAGTTTCTTCCCATGTTTAACTTTTTAGTACTAGGGCAGTATCATCGGCAAATCAAACGTGATTATGTTGCCATACATTTGTAATCTACATAAGTCATTAATATATATAAGAAAAAGTGTGGGACCGTAACATCACATCCTGTATGCTATAGATTTGGTGCATTTTAGCCTACCATACAAAATAAAATATTGAAAAATAATTTTAACCAAGCTAAATTAGAAGTAATAAATAATATAAAAAATCACCGAAGTTCCTCTTTGCACAGTGCTTTAACTCAAAGTATTTTTACAGTGTATTTTAAACCTTAACATTATGCTTTAATTTTGCAATGTTTTTACACAAATGTTTGTAAATCTGTAAAACTTTGAGTTACATATTTAGTAACGAAGATTGGATAAATTAAAAAGTTGAAAGAACTTCAGCAAACCGCCGCTGCACTAGTCGGCTTCTGCGATAAACTTAG
Source organism: Limnephilus auricula (assembly GCA_951813805.1). Classification (NCBI taxonomy): domain Eukaryota; kingdom Metazoa; phylum Arthropoda; class Insecta; order Trichoptera; family Limnephilidae; genus Limnephilus; species Limnephilus auricula. The sequence continues at coordinate 39,557,835 of OX638393.1, forward strand.
AGTGGTTCGCGTACTGGATTATTAGTGTAATAAATGATTCGCTCTAAAGAACTCCGCGTTCTAGTTACGCGATACCTCTGGCGAGCTTTTAACTGAAATAACAACTCAATTCGTAACACTTTCAAATACTTAAATAAAAACGAGATATACCCATCTTAAACATTAATTTTGTTGTAACAAAACAGTGATAAAATGAAGAATGTATTTAATTCAATTATGTCGATGAGGTGTAACCTACCAAGCATTCAAACATATGAGAATATAGTTTGAATGGGAGAAATATATAAATGCCAATATTCAATTCAATTATGTCGATGTATGATGAGGTGTAACCTACCAAGCATTCAAACACATGAAGAAGATATTTTAAATGAAAGATATATATAAATGCGAATATTCAATTCAATTATGTCGATGAGGTGTAACCTACCAAGCATTCAAACACATGAAGAATATAGTTTGAATGGGAGATATATATATAAATGTGAATATTCGAGGGAGGGCGGTAATATAAAAAAAATTATAATCAACAGGCAAAAGTGAAAACATTGAATAAAGCACGACTTATTTCTAATGAGCAAATATCTCTCGACAAACGTCTTGTAGCATTTAAATAAACAATTTGAATTATTCAACCCTATAAGATGTGTTTTGGATTCGGTGACTGGTGACTGGATGAATTAAACTCAATACCTCCTTTGAAAAGTCATTAAAAGTGATGAAAAAATATTTCAAAAATTGGTTACGTTTGGTTAGGTTTTCGGCTATTTTTCAATTTTTTGAATAGCTTTTATTGACTTTTCAGAGAGGAGTTGAGTTGAGTTGATTCTGAGTTATCATGGAACCATTTTGGAATACTTTGGTAATATAATTTGTATATTTTTTCTATCGACGGAATTTCATTTCAACTCTACACTTTTATGGAGATTTTCTTTTAAATGATAACTATCGTTTTTAAGAGCTTAAAAACCTGAAGTTTTCAAGGACATTATGAAGGAGTCATAAAGGTTTGTAGAAGAAATGGCTCAAGGGGAACTTCGTTGATCGTTGCTTGCTCTGTAGGCCAGATTCTTCCGACCTTCTTTGTTTATCCATTGGCATAAAACCAATTAACTCGACTTTCATCACAACCATGATATTGACAATTAGAGGTAAAATAGCCTCATTGTTCCAAGCACTTGGATTATTTTTAATGGTTATCAAATAGAAATAGTTTTATTTGTAAAATTTATTGCAGTTGGACTCTATTGCAGGCTTTTGGGGAGTCATTCATGAATGATTATTACAGAAGATTGATTTGTCTGCCTCCAAGGAAATCTACCTCTAGTTTAAAATATTGTAAATTAAATACAGTTTTTTTTTTCAATTTATTGGAATAATCGGAATCTATTCCAGTATCTATACCGGGAAGCAATTGACGAACGACCATAGCAGAAGATTGATTTTTTAATACAATTATTATTTGTCGTTATTTTGCAGTTATATTTATTTAATCTCAAGCAATATTTATAACTTTCAACAATTTGTTCACAGTCAACATTCGAATCAGGCAAATTACAGAAATATTCCAGGAGAGGGGAGAAGTTCAGGAGATTGCTAATTAATTTAAAATGTTGGTTATGAAGCTACGGTCGCTATGGCAACCGTAAGTGGAGCCGAGATTCACGTTGAGAGAAATATTTGATTTTCCTCTCTCGTCTGCAGAACAGTCTAGTTACAGCTAGTACCAACCCGATTAAGAAAGAGGCGTTGAAATCAAATATCTACCAGATACCGTATAAATAAATATCTTAATGTTTTTATCAAGGGTTCCGAATTTATAAATCTTGACTATTAAAAAAATGTTACAGAATATTTTTATTGGTTGGTATCGGCAGGTTTCATAAAAAAATGTGACTCCTTAGCAATTAACAAATTGACATTTCCGAAGAGTTTTATTAAAATACCGAAAACTATATTATCTACGAGTATCTTCACAGCCTACGCTTTAGCTTTAGGGGATATATTATGATTTAGCTTGAATGTGCGTGGATAACATAAGTTTGGTTAAAATACAGCTCGTTTCATTCGAGAATCCATGATAAATCTAATTTTGACGATCTCCATGGTCGAGGCGTAAGACTCTCGACTCCCAATCCGAAAAACGCGAGTTCGAACCCGGCACACGCATATAAATTTTATTTGGTTTGATTTATATTATTTATCAATTAATTCACTTAAAATAATTGTATAAAATATTTAGGGCACGTTCCAGAGTGGAAGATACTCTCAGTATCGCCCCGGTGTAAGACCACCATTCAGAATTGAAACTTTGCTTGAAATGGCTATTTGGTGACCAGATCTGAATAGCCAGGCACTCCCCCACCTTCCTCTACCCCATATCCTCCCCCACCCTCTTCCTCCCCACCATTACCTCAGCCTCACAACTTACCCCAATTGGGTATGCCATAGTATCACTGGCTCCAAACGGGACTCTTGTGCGGTATTCATTTTTTAGTAGTTAACCCTGTTTGGCAAACTATCTGCTAGCATTTTCTAATAAAAATAGTTTTAAAAAAAATTACAACTATCAATAAATAGATACTAACTTTAGAAGAAAAATTACTGGTTGAATAATTTCGATATTCAAAATAACTCCTTTTAACAAAGTAATTTATTACTAAAATGTATTACTAAAATCTTCTTCATAAAAAGATATTTTATCACTAAATTTATCTACATAATTCCCTAACATTTTCATTTATTTTATTTTTACCTGTCGCATTTTAAAGGAATAATATGCATTTTTTATTTCATCGTTTCCTTTTTGTTTTGTATTTGCCAACAAGAAATTTAATGAGGCTTATTCATTAAAATGGCTTTCAGTTAAAAGCGGATTTAATAATTCAAGAGAAATTCTTTCACGCTACGGCCATACCTCTGAAAAGAAGTTTAATAAATATGCTTTTTTATTAATAATAATTTGGCAATTCGAGTACTTTTGCTGTTATATTTATTTATATTATGCATTACGTTGAAATAACGTTTTATCCGAAACACAATATTGAAAGCCATTTTATCCCTTTTTATAAAGATATGTTTTCGGGGTTCATTTTCATGAAATTTTTGTACCCCAATTAGGCGCTCATTATCTTGATTATTTAGGAACTCGGTGGAAAATATTTGTATTTTTTTTTAATCCTTAAAGAGTTGGATTTACGCAAATATCATGTTCTTGTTTATTGTAAGTCAATTCAAGATTAGAGGAATGTTGTTACAATACACATGTTTAATTTTTTTGATTAGAGTAGGTGTTACAATTTTTTTTATTATTTTTTTTTTATTTAGAGTGCTGAGTGTATTTTATTGTATTTTATTTACTATTTTAACATAGGTAAGTTCTTAAGAACAAACAATGTGTCGTGTTCGTTGAATAGCTTCATAAAGGCGATTTTGACTCAGAAAGATGATGGTTTGGTAACTATGACATATTGTGACTCCGTGGCTGATTTTCTCGATTCCCCAAAAGAAAAATAATTATTTCAGACTTTTAAATCAGTTTATTTGTAGACAACTTAAATATTATACATAACATGTCTCAGTATTTTTTTGTATGGACACGATACTGCCAACCTCACATGTATACAGCTCAAAATGGTGATACTAAACCACTGCACACACACCGCACATTTAAACTATTTTTCTTTATTTTTCTGATTTTTCTTCAGGTGCTCTCTCCTATCGAAGGTCCAATTTCACAGGACGCCTTTTCTTAACAATTAAAAAATCTAAATCTAATAATGCTGCATGCGAAAGAACCATTATTATATTCTTTCGACCAACAGAGTTAAAGAACGTGTGTATATTTCCCCCCAGCATTCAACACACTCTATAGTCCTTAGAAGTGTAATTTTCAACAAAAAACACCTATCTTCGCCTTTATAAGGCAAAAAAGTGTCGACTCGATAATAAGATTGTGCTGAAGTAGACATTTTTAATGATAATTTATACGACTATTGCTCAATAATATATGACAAATGTTGATGAGCTAATTATCTTACGTATTCGTATATTATCACTTTTGTCTCTCTTTGTGTCTCTTGTCTCTGGCCTCTTTTTGAATAACTATTGGCATTTGAGTAAGTTTTTGGTTTTTGTATTTGTATGTGTCTATTTGCGTAAAAACTGATTTATAATATAACTGGATTATTTTCATGTTATTGAAAACGTCTAACCATCTACGAGTAGCATGTGTAAATAAATATACAAATTAGATGAAAACTGATTTCGTCAATCCACAAAATACCCAGACAGCCAAAGGAAACGAGCATCCGTTAATTTTTGTAAAGTGCGTTTTTGTAAAATTGTTCAGCCGAAGATAAGTGAAATTGACTTTACTTCGGGTTCATCATCATACATGCGCAGGACGCATTTCTATCGGTTTGTACACATGTCTCTTCAGTCTTTCAACATCACCTCCCAAAAAGCTCGAAGTTCCTTTCATATGTTTATATTGTTCTGTTTTGGTTGCAGGCAGGGGCCGACTGTATCCCGCGTACAGCGCTAGCGGCTCCGAGGGCTCCGCCTCTCTGTCTTCAGTAGGGTCGGGGGGCGCGGGCGGTGCTGCTCGCGGCTGCGGGGGTTGCGGCGGAGGATTGAGCGACACGCCGACCAGCGGCAACGCGTCTGACGCCACGCTTACGGACTCGGAGCTCGCGTTGGCGAGGGACTCGACATTACTCGTGCATAACGGTAAGTAACCTATGACCTCATTAATTTCGTACCTACATAAATATGTTTTTTTTTAAATTCATAAATATGTTATATTGGGGTTTAGATCCTCACCAGAAACCAGCGGATTCCAATTCACAAGGTAGCGGCGTTCCTCAAGGTTCAAAGTTTGGTCTTCTTCTAAGCATCGGTTTTGTTTCTTTTATCAGTGGGGCGTACGATTTTTTTTATTATAAGTATCGTTCTCATTGTATTCAAATAATTTGCATGATGTTTGCAATGCCTCTTAGATTTCATTTAACCTGAACAGCCCTCTAATTGGCTATTTGCCTACAGTTTTTGGGCATTTCCATCATTATATAATATTCTTCCAAGTAGTTTAGCCACCTCTACCTTAATTTGCTTAGGTCCTGTTATCTGGCATGTTTTTCACATGGCCAACGAATCAAAAATTGTACTAACGTTAAATGCTCAATTTTTTTCTAGACCTAATGGTTTTCCTTAATTCCGGTTGGTATATTTTTTAGCGTAGGTCCAAAAATGTTTTGAAATATTTCGTGTCTTTGTTTTGGAGAAGGCTGTGAAATTGTTAACTGTAAACATTTTTCAGAATCAATTCCTCCTACATAATGCCTTCAGATGACATAATGTATGTGGACTAGATAGATAATTTACTTTATTTTTACTTGGAAGAGATTTCTCGGAAATACATTTCTTGAGAGACAATGTTTAGGCAGAGATTCTTTGAGACGAGACTTACTGTGATAGAAATACTTAAGGGGTTAATTTAGGAAGCGCCAATAAACGTAATCTGAAAATAATTATCTATCCATCAATTAATTACGTATTTCTAAAATAAAACGTTGACTTTTGTATACATAATCTTTTTGTTTTTGTTTGGTTATATATAATTTCCCCTATTACTTATTATTCTCTTAATTTTTTTCTATTTTGCACTCTTATTAAAGGTATGTTATTACTGGTATATATTGTAGAGGATCGCACTAACCCTAACTTTTTTTTCTTCGGATTTCACGTGATGCAAAAATTTAAGAAATAACAATTTTGGTATATTTTTTTAAATTAAATTACAAATAAGAGGCTTCGCCTATAATTTAACGTTTTTTGTTGTGTGACAAAATATGTGAATGAATTTTAGAACTTCTTTAGCTCTTTAAAAGTTCACGTAGAATTTAAAAAGAAATAAAGCTCTGCAAATCCCATTACGCCAAAACTCACAATTCGTCTTTGTTACATCAGACGAACATACTTGTAGCCAGCGAACGACTCTACTATTCGCGACGCGATTACCTCCTATTGGCTGCTTGTACTACAATAATGACTCGGATCTTCTTCAGTACCCGACGACGAGTGCCGCTCTAAATAAGAAGATTCATTCTGTTGCCGATTGCCGCCGATCTAACAGCTCGCGAATTGCTTCGAGTTCGTTAATTTGACAAAATGTAAAATATGTTGTTGAATTAACTAGTAAGTAATGAATCTGCTTCTCTTCATTACAGTCGCAACCATACCGGTTCCTAGTTATGTTTAAAGCTCCCAAAACTTCACGTGTCTTATAATGATATTTATGTATTTCGTTGAGAATGCTTTCAATTTAATAATAATATTAATTGTTAAGTGTTGTTACAGCTCCTGCTGTATGAACATAAAGTGTCAGTGCATTAGAAGATTTGCAGAACGCAATCCTCGCGTGGCGTCTCTGTGTTGTCCAATTTACAGCCCATCAGCTCCTTACGGAAGAAGCAATTTCCAACTTTAAATGAGTGTCGCGACAGTGCCAGGGGTGGCTCCCGACCCTCTCCCCCTCCCCACCTCCCCTAGGCCCACACCACCCCAACAACCCCCTTTTCTTTCTCGACAAACCTAAACCGGAAGAAATAGATAATAACAACGAAGGCACGAAAAACACACTGGATAGCAATTTTCATAGACATAATGGTTTTCGCTTTAAGAAATCTCAACCCCCTCGGTACTCTGTTCGGCTTTTCGTTGTATCGATTCTTTTGTTCGGTCATAAGATATTTTCTTTCTTCTATTTTATTTGCGTTTTTTTTATCCACTCGACAAGGAAAACTTTCTAACACATATTTCATTTTTCTACATTGAGTAACTATAAATATTTGTTACAAATTGTTTTTAATTTTCTAGGAAAGCTTATTTTTTTATATTTAAATACAGACTTTTATTGCCCTCTTTATTCATAATATTTTCTCCTGTGTTAGAGTAATTCCGTTAGTTTCTGAAAAAATATTTTCCTTCCAAAATAATAAAATCACCATAAAATAAGCACAATTGAAAAATATTCAGGAAGATAAAAATGTTTAAACTTTTAAATTTTTTTATTTTAAGATATAAAAACCAGTATTTCGTATGATTTTCTAGAATTCAGAAGGAGAAAATTCATTTTGTGCGTCAAAAGCCAAGATTAACATTTAAAAATTCATGAAATTTTGAGTACTTTTACATTGCGTAAAAAACATTTTCATACATCGTCGAGCTTTTTATCATTGCCAAGTAACCAGGAGTAATGAAATGTTAGAAGGCAAATATGCCAATTCGCCTGTTCGCATTCTGTGCTCCTAGTATTCGGATTCTTTACACCTTTCTCCTGCCGTCTGTTGGGTTGAGGGGATTCAGATCCGCTTTGGCCTACCAGCGGGTGTTCGACACTGATAATTCCCAGCCTCCCAAGGGGATTTTATTTTACTCCTATACATTTCTGCTCTCCGGGAAATTCTTGGGAAATGAAAATAGACAAAGATTTGCCAGGAGCATTTATTTATAATTGCATTGTATTTGTAAAATTCTAATTTAATATTTTTAATTAATTGAAACCCTTCTGCCAGAATAGAAGTTTAAAATACACACTTTATAGTATTTCATATATAAACCTAAAAATGTTTACCTGTAGAACATGTTTGAGTTTTCATCTTAAAAATATATGTTTTTTATCGTGAAAAATATAAATTTCTGAAGAAAGGGAAAAGGGGAATGCCTTCTAGTAAAAACGGGCTTATCGTCAGCGTATTCCAAAATCCACTTAAGGCATCCGGTTTCCTCCCCATTCCATTCTTGCATCATACCTTTCTACTATTCATACTCTCCCATAATAGGGCAGAATGTGTTCGCATATCTACCTATTCCACTCGCCATATGCTATCATTTCACTCGTAACCCGATTTTTTTTCAATATTCAACATTGTATAACCGACCTCTTCCATTTGCTGGTACCCTGGCACTTATCGGGTATTTGGCACGCAATATTAGGATAGAAACCTTTGTGAGAGTGTATTATATATTATATTCGTACATAAACTTTAAAAAAACTAGCAATTACCCTAAAAAAAAGATGTTTCACAATATTGTTTTGAAATTTTCTCAATATTTTCAATGTAATTTCAAAATAAAATATAACTTTCCATTTTAGTGAGATATCTTTAAAAAAATTAGACATTTTTCATGATTCCTTGCAAACAAATAAAACTAATTTATTAAATTTCTTGACGTGATTAAAATTATTTTAAAACAACTTATACTTAACCTTTCATTAAACTTTTAAAGTCAATTAAATTAGTGAGCATAAATCTTGAATTTAATAACATTATTAAATTAAATTTAAAAAAATTTAAGATCTGATATATTCTCAAAAATGACTTTTACGTCCAAGTTTCAGCATCATTTTTGACGGAGCGTACTCCATTTAATGTTTTTTTTTAATTGAGATATATTTTACTTGTAATCTTACTTACTTACTGTACCTTACGATCAATGTGTTTTTGGATATAGCTAGTTTATAACTACATCGCTTATGGGTAATGGTTAATACCTAAAATAGATATATCTTTTGAGTCTACGTTACACGGTGTATAACGCACCACCCCACCCCCATAAGATCTCGATTACTTTCGAGTTCTTTCTTCATAAATCCACATAAGGAAGTTGTATGAGCCACCTTATCCCGCACCCTCCCCGGTCCCCTCCGAGCGCTAAAAATCGCCTAAACTTTCCACTGTTCTCTTGAGCTTTGGTAAAACTTAAATGAGCGATATATACGGAATAAATCTAGCGATATCGGAAGGGATTTAACTTGACTCGAAGGATATTATTCAATTGAGCGGACCCACTCGGATGTGGGCATTTACACTTTGGTTTAGTTCAAAAGTTATATAAGATTGTTGTTAGTTTGTTTCCACTTGCTAGTAGGCCAACAATTAACCTAGACTTGTGTTAAGTTTATCTTTGAAATGTATGGATAAAAAGTTTAACGGTAAACTTAAAAGAATTCATGATGTGCTCCTTCATACATAGATGGCGCTTATTTAATTATTTCAGGGAAAAACACTTTTTGTAGATTCCGCTTTAAAATATTAAGATGAATTATTTTTTTGCATCCGTACATATGAGGCGGCCGTTGATGTGACCATTGATCAAAAATTCTGTCAAAATCATCATCTGAAAAACACTGTCTAGGAAAAATACATTTTCTGACGCAATCACAACTTACTAACCCACTACGAAAAAATACTACGCTTAGACATTTTTCATGATTCCTTGCAAATATACAAAACAGGCGAAACTACCTAATGACATACGGACTTACGTAATAGGTACTATAACCATGGTACAATTTAATTTATCGTAACTTATAACTTGTATTATAATGTACTGTGGTATCATACGTATGGTATGGTAAATAAACCAGACATTATAATAATTGTACTTCGTTGAAACATTAGGTGAAATTAATTCGTACAAGGGATAGACTATGCATAGATTTCAATTAATAGTTAATGCCTACAGTTTGTACTGCAGATCAGACAGTGAACGCGTTTATTTATCCAGTGCAGACACGAAATGAAACGTGATCGGACCGCATTGTTAATTATTGCAATTGGTTTAATAATGTCTTTGTTATGGCCTCGTGATTGCTGAAGTTGCATTTTAGTCCAACCATTAATCGCCTAAGTTATGTGGTGGAGTTGTGCTCTGTTAGCAGGAGTAATAATTTAACTCCACCGAATACGAACACAAACGTTTTAATGAATCATTTGGAGCTGGCCAATGTGAAAATTGTTATTATTTTTGGTACCTACCACCAAATAACACGTTCATTAATCTATACATATTAATCATTGCTGCTTATAAAATAAATGTGTACGATTTAACCACTCGGGGAATGTAGAGGTATATCTGACACTTTACGATACGTCCTCATAAAAATCTTTTTGTCTCATTTAATATTAAGGTTAGACATATTTTTACTCCACACAGGAGACAGATTTTTGAGCAGAGAAATGGGTATTGAAAACACCCATCTTGTAGGAGAAAGGAAACACGTAAAACTGATACATAAACAGTTACAATAGTTATGGCCGGTTAAGGTCACAAATTAATGAAGTGGAAAAAGTTAATTTTTTTTTAAATATACAAGATGCGGCAAAACAGACAATGCAGTTTTGAATGGGCTATTAAAAAAAGATGCAACTTACAGAAATAGGGTTTTATTCATTTTATTCGGTACATGATGTCGTTTTATGCATCAAGTCCTGAAGATGATATCAGAAAGATGATGGCCACTATCAGCGATTCTTTGATGAAGGCGATTTCTGAAGTTTTCGGCTGCATTTTGGCATATTTCACTACTGAAAAACATTTCTTAGAAGCAATTCATGCGGTTTTCATAAACGAGGCTTCAACTCTTGGACAATCATAATCTTGT